>CM074505.1:22046360-23266819 GCA_037389245.1 Oryzias sinensis | reverse complement strand
TGTTGATTTATGGTTTTTCAGCTCATAATGCTCTAAAGCTTAAACATCAACTTTTTTTCTCTCCTAAGTGAATGCTATTTGTCCACAAATAGCGACTGATTGGTTTATCTGTCGGAAGTGATTTATTCCAACTGGTCTGACCCTCCGGGACCCTGCAGCATTTTCCAACGCCAACCCAATAAACTGCAGCCACTGACCTTTTTGTTCTGGTCATTGGCCTTGTTCAGCCCAACTCAATTACTGCCCCTAATGTCTGACAAAAACACACTAAGAGCCCTGTGCTGTCACCGCCTACAAGCTATATCAAGAGAAAATACCCTAATCAGGTTCCCCTCCCCCTTCCCCTTTCATTGAACAGCAGCTTTTCTGCTGTTTCTGCTGTTCCCGGGATTTCTTTATTTATTCTTCACCATCAAATGTTACATCTCAGTAATTTAGGGGGTTTGAGTGGATTTAGGGACAGCTAAGTATACAAACAAAACCTACTCCAGGGCTGCTCATTTCTGGTCCTCAAGATCTACTAGAATAGTACAAAATTCCTATAAACTCTCCTTGACCGTGTGGACGGCCTTCTCAAAAGGCTGACCAAAATCATTTTGAACTCTATGATGGTTAGGAATGGAATGGCACTTCCATTCATATGTGAGTCAAGAGAGGTGAGCCAATACTTCTAGAAATATGTTGTATTTTCTATGACCAGTTGACTCCAGTATGCCTGGAGAAAATTTGTGCTTGAACATTTTGGCTCTTCGGGCTCACAGAGCCGTCTACGATCTTTATATTTCGTTTGGACCACCTGCATATACTGTACAGATTTCCTGATTTTTCACCAGACGGGTGGTATCTAAGGGCAGCTGTGACTAAAGAAATAGCTGCAGCCTTTGACCAGAACTCTGTTTTAAGCTCTGACCACAGCCGGCTTTTAGAAATAGACTTTTTAGAAATAGACTTTTTTTTTAAAATACAGAAAATGACGAAATATCTTTTTTCCAAGTGAACTTATTAATACAGCAACAAAACTAAACAGAGGAAAAACATTTTCAGTATGTCTTATGAAATATCAAATAGTCTAAGGCTGTGTTTCTAATATTTGGCTAGGACTCAATCTCAAATAACTTTGTGACACATGATCATTGGGTCTATAAATCTATAAAACAGCTTTTTAGTAATGCAACTTTCTGAGCAAATAACTAAACATAAACGTTTCCGTCAGTAATTTCACATTTCACAAAACAAAAGTTTTATCAGTTTAGAGCAAGTCAGAAACTTTACCTAGAAAGCAGAAAATAGTGAGATTTTCAGCAGCATAGTGAGGCATACAGCACTTGGTCTGTTTTCAAGCTGAAAGGCCAGGGCTCCATGAAGTGACGTGTCTGCGGCGTGTCTGTGTGATCATACACAGACATGGTGAGGTGAACAAAAAGGGGCACAGCTCCATTAGTGGTTAGCTCTTAGCAGAGTCTCCTAATGTGACACTTTTGACCCAATGTGGGAAAACACAACATTATCCCTTTATCCAGGCAGACGATGTGGATCATTCAAGGTCCCAGACGAAAACAATTCCCTTCATAACTTTGATATCATAGTTTCTGGATTAGTTTTCTAGAGAAACGATGCCACATTTTTTTTTAGCTGTTATACTATAAAAAGATTTAAAAAAGGATCATTCTTGTCTGTGGTACAGGGAATATAAAGAACATTTAAATACACATTTGTCCTTGAGGTTGCTTAATGTTCTCAGCAGATCATCTAGTCTCACTTTTGAAAATTGTGGGTTTGATAACTTCTTAGGCTCAAAAAATGATGCTTGTGCAGGGCTCCAGACTAACTTTTTTCCCTAGGAGCACTGTGGCCCTTAACTGAAAATTTTAGGGGCACAACCAGAAAATTTAGGGGCGCATACCGTAAATCAACATGCTAACCAAATCTACTCATTTCCACTGTATTACTAATAAATACTTTAATAATAGATGCAGAAATTACAATGTGCTGTTTTAAATTCAGTGTCACATTTTATTCTGCACTTTTTAAGATGCGACAACAAGGTAAACTGACAGCACCATCACTGTCATGACAGTAAAAATAGTAAAGAAAACAGATGGATATTTATCTTGGTGATACCAAATATGTGCAGCCAAGATGCACAATAAGCGTGTTTGAGATCACCCAGGTGAACTCAACGCTGCACAGATCACCTGGTGTGAGACATATATTTTAGTTTTTGCTCCAACATCACCTGTCAATCATCACAAAAATATTGCGAGAAAGGGGTGGGAGCAAGGGGCAAACCTACCCGGACACAGCTGGAAACTGAACTGACTGAAAGCTGCCCCAAAGACTACAAAACAATGCATTATGGGACATGTGTCCTGATGATTTTTGTAGTTGAGTGATTAATTAAAATAATTGAAAATACCAATTGATTAAAAAAGGCTACATACATTACAAAACATTAAAATAATCATAAAATATATATAATAACACAGATCACACTAAGGGGGAGAGGAATATTAAAACTAAATTGAATGTCAAGGACAACTCCAACTTCCTGTTCTCCTTCAGTCTTGCTGCAGATTCGCCTTCATCTCAGGGTGAATTGCTCGTTTACCAATGTTTACATAAATGTACACCACCACATCAAGAAAAAATATGACACATGTTCTACAAAATGACACAAAGAGCAATAATGGTGTAAAGTATTAAACTAAATACACACCAGGCATGTGCGTTCAAAAACGTGCTGAATGGTGTTCACACTGGACTGTCGCTACACAATTCTAGCGCCTGCATTTACAGTCGGAAGAGGGTTTGTGCGTTTCGTAGCAGTGTAAATCTCGCAAATCTCGCTCCAGGCTTTTTTTTCACAGCTCTATTAAAATGTGTGAAAGACTTGGCGTCATATGATTCAGAGTCCCTGATTGGTCAAAGTTCAACTGGTTTATCTTTTGACCAGACGCTGTGCATTTTGTACGTAAAGCCCGAAAACAGACTTAAAAAATGTCCATAGCAACGCATGAATGCAAAAGTTTTGAACGCGGCAGCCTCAAATTCGCATATACATCGCGTTTAGTCTTTATATGGTCTTATATGGTGTGTACACTGAAAGCCGTCGCTCGCTGTTCCTGAGCCTGGTGGAGGAAGGAAGCATGGTAGCTATACTTTTTAAGTAATTTAATTTTTGTAATTATGTGCTTCATAGACAGTTGTGTTCATTAGTTGCGGCGTTGACCATGTGACACAATAGGTCAGGTGTGTCATAAAGTTTCCTTGAGGATCGTACAGACACCTTAAGGGACGCTATGAATATAGAACGTACGGATGTCGTACGTGTGTGGTAAGTGTATCGTGAAGTATTTACAAGGACAATCGCAGCTACCCGAACTTACAAGTGATGGTGTCGTATGGTGCCTTGATGCCACACTCTATTCATTAGTAAGGTGGACGTACTGGCTCCTTACTGTACAAATGCTGCACGCACAGGGTGTGCACGTGATACGTAAGTGGCTGTAGGACGCCCACACAGACTACAATCGGCCGTGGTGCAGCGGTAGGGCGGTCGACCCATCATCATAAGATTGTTGGTTCGATTCCCGCCTTGCACGCCCATGTGTCAAAGTGTCCTTGGGCAAGACACCGAACCCCACCTTGCCTCTGGTGGGAGGTTGGCGCCAGTGTTTGGCAGCGGAGCCGCCATCAGTGTGTGAATGTGTGTGTGCATGGGTGAATGGGACTGTGACTGTAGAGCGCTTTGGGCCTTCGTAAGAAGGTAGAAAGCGCTATATATAAGTATACGCCATTTACCATTTTACAATCTGATCATCTGATTTCCAATAGTAGAGGGCAAGGAGGGCGCACTTCTCACTAGAACAACACTCAAAGGGTCTTTGCACAATGCACAGAGTTTAGGGGGGTTAAAAAAAAATCTGTACGATGTGCCTGCATTGTGCCAACTTCCCTGTTACTTACCCTTACGTGTTGTATAAGTGTTTGCTACAACCTATCGCCCGCGGCATGCCTCTAGAAAATGATGTGCATTTTTGTCCACGTGTTCACCGAGCGATCCATAAGGACACAAGCTATTGATCCAACAAAACCCGATCTGGCATCAGTGTTAGTCCGACAAGTTTAAGCCTCATTTCAAGCTTATTTGAATCCTTCCCCCTACTGCAGTGCTCTTGAAAAAAGGCCAATGATCTCAGTTGCGTTGGTGCATCATTGATGGTTGAATCTGAGGTGGATTTGGGTGGGTTTGAATGTCAATTCAGTGGAATAAAAAAAAGGGTTGTCCCTAAAAAAGTGTGTGGGTGGACGCTGCTCGCAATGTTGAGTTGTCAAGAGACTAGAAAAGATTTAACGTGAATGCAGTTCTACAACATTGTAATCCCATCATTACTGTCACACGTTGATACACAATACAATATAATGACGGTCTGTCTGTAATTATACCCGTCCTTTCAGTGCTTTTTTTATTTAAATGATAAAAAACTGTTTTTAATGCCTCTGTAATCTGACTGTTTTTCTCTTTTTCTCCTCACTTGGACTCGGAGCGATGAGTGGGTGTCCTCACAGCACGTCACCTCCAACAGATTTGAACAATGCAGCAACATGGCACCTCTATCACTCTGTTGGAGACTGCTCCTACGACAATTTGGTTCAAATACTCTCTGATGCAGCGTTATGGCATATTGCAGTGTGTTGGCGTTTGCTCAGCGAACAGAGTTGGGACCGATGTCCCTCGCTGGCTAGCTGTCACAGCTGATAAGCCTTGGCTGCTGTTGGTAGGGAGTGTGTCTCTTACACCTGTTTAATGTCACTGCAAACTGTAAAAGGATCTGCAATCAGCATTGCCCCTTGGATAGTAGCTGTCTTTTTGTGTTTGAGAAGCTGAAGCGTTATATGACAAACATTATTACTACCAGCTGTTTACACGTGTATTAGGCTTCTTTTGGGCTCTAATTACCTCAAATGTAGACGACACAGTCAAGAGGCTTATTCTGTTCTTTACAGCTGGTTGCCACTCTCTTTCAGCAGATTTATGTAGTCATCATTGAGATTATCTGAGTGAAATATTGAATTGCAGCCTTTCAAATGATAATTATATGCAAACTTGATCAATCTCATTTGGATTTTTGGTTTTTATCCCCAGCCTGAGGGGCAAATTTTAATCAAAATCTCAGAAATTTTGAATTTAACATCATAAAATGTTAAAATTGTAATGATTTCTGGTTTAAATTTAAATAAAAATTTTCAAGGGGTCAAACGTTAAATATTTGTAGAGCTGACAGGTCTGCATTAGTCAACACATCTGCCACATAGGATAGGAAAATGATAGGAATGTGGGTGTGGTTAGCAAAAGGCAGGTGGCGAGGGAGGGGGGCGGGTAGATGGGGATCATGAAGGTGGGGTCGGGGTCATATGTAACACTGCTCACAGCTTTATTATATGATTTTTTTCTTCTTTATAATGCTTTTTTGGCTGCTTTTACTAATAGTCAAAAATTTATGGTACTAAAAATCTCTGACTTTATTAAAATTGCTGGATGTGTTCACTATCACACAAATAGAGACTGTAGGAATAATGAGATCAGGATTAACATGAAAATTTCTCCTTCAAATGCTGAACCAACCAACCTACCTACCTACCTGCCTGCCTGCCTGCCTGCCTACCAACCCGGGACGCAAGTCACATGGAAAATGTCAAGAAGCAGAGGAGCAAACGTGAAGCACTTTTGCAGCAGCTTTCTGTTTTGTTCACATCCAGATTTTATGGACCACATAAGACTGAATCACAATATGAGATCATTCTGCTGCTCCTTGTTTAAGTAATGATCGCACAAAGACATCACCCATTGGAGCTAAAAAAACAAACAAAAGCCCGCTTTTCCTCTGCTTGCTGTTGGGTTTGATATATCTTTCTATCTTAATTAGTTTTAGATATACAAAGAAAGAAGCTGCCCTTCTTAGAGTTCTCCTGCCGTCTGCGGCAAAGACGTCATCTGACTGCATCTTTGTCTCCAATGAATACGTAAATGGAAAATTCAGCTCAGTTTAAGTGATTTTCTGAATTGGACCTCAGATTTTAGGGGAAAAAAGCATTAGTTTGGGTTTGTGTTCATCAAGAACATATTCAGACATAAAAAAGACTCATTTTTTGGATAACAGTTGGAGGTCAGCACAGAGATCTCCAATCCTGAGTGGTTTTTGTGTCAAATTTAATAAGCTCTTAGACAATTCAGCTCCAAAATAAATCAAAATTGAACAATTCAGGCTAAAGTGACATGAGTACATTTAACCAACTGTAGGACAATCATAATGTGAGAGGGAATAAACCAAAAACATTTAATGAAGCAAAACTTGTACTTTGCTGGAAAAGGAGTTGTCTTTTTATTTTTTTTGCATAATTTTCAAGTTCTTTAGTCAGTATTCCTTTTTAGATTTTTCCTATTCTGATCGTCAAGAGCTCTGCAGTCTTTTATCATATCTGGTAAACGCATTTCTCAGCCCTTTGTCTCATTAGCATTATCCAACTTTTTCTAATAAACCCATTGTATATAACTTGGTCCATGCTCTTTGTCCTGTAGTTCATTGTCGTTCCACTAGGGACAGTTTTTTCCGCCCCACTTTCTTTTATCATTTAATACAAAAAAAATTCCACCTCGATGGCATCAAAGCAATAAAACACTGGAGGCTATTTATATAGGCATAATGTGCTGCAGGCATGATCAACATTAATAAAGTTTAATACAGATGGTAATATTTTAAATGCAGACATGCAGGCTTAAAAAAATACCAGAAAAGGAAGTAGATGACTCGACCTTTCCTTTTCTGAGAGAGGATCAGTTTGATTATTTATTTCTTAAAACCAGCTTTTTTCAATGCAGGTGCTGCACATGCTCATACTTTTATGTTTTTTTTCATATTTAATGAAGAAGAAAAAAGCTATTTTTTTCTTAAATTGCTCATCTTGATGACTTTCAAATTTATTTAGATTGACCTTAATATCTTTAAAGTAAAAAAAAAAAAAAAAAAAAAAACTTAAAACAAATGTAGGTCTTGCTGGTTTAAAAAAGAAATAACTCCATTCAAGGCCAGCAAAAAAACGAAAAAACTTTTGTTCCAATTTGTTGGAGATCAAGAAAAGCTGTTGACTTGACACTTGATCCCTAGGTGTTTAAAGACACCAATTTTCAAAGGTTAAGCAGCGCATATAGTCTTTCATACAAAATGAGAAATCAAGACTACATTTTCTTTCTTTAGGTAGCACATGTAGTTGTTTTTAAGTTTTTCTCACAAGTTTCCCTTCTAAAGGATACAAACTCTGTTTGACATTTTAGTTAGTCAAAAGCATTCTTCATATTTGAACCTGGCCTTTGCGTGACTTGACATTTATCCTTCACTTGATTGGCTCCAGGAGTGGAAGTAGTGCATCCTCTTCCATCCTCCCTCTCCATTCCTTGTTCTACTTGTCTCTTTCAATTAGGGACTTTGCCCTTGAGGGTGCCTCGAGAAGCGCTGAGGCTTTAAAGCGTCTTGTGTTGTCTCACAAAAGGGCAAGAATTTTAAATTCGCTGCATTTTTCTGTCTGTCTGAGCGGCCTTTGGAACACACGTGCACGTCGTCTGAGCAACACAGGTTAAGCTAACTGAAACTTTGGAGCGAACAGCAGTTTTAAAGAAATCATAAATGCAAAAATATTCTCAAAACCAAGAAGGCTTTTAACCGGGTTTGATTTTAATTGAATTCAAAGTAGCTGAAATGCATTCTGGGCACATTATTTGATGATTCATAACAGGCGTAATCAAATGATAATCAACTGAGTGTTTCTCTCTTAGCCGTCCAGCAAGCAGAAAAAATTGAATAATTTGTTTTAAAGGAGTTTTATCGAGCGTTTCCTCCTCTAAGTAAACCAAAGAAATCCTAAATCCAACCAAACTGCTTATGCAAAGGCTTTTTATGTTTTTAACCTAAATAATCACAGTGGAGGTAAATAATTGTACCAATTTAACCGAAAAAGGTTGCAAAAAGATGACATGTTATGAAAATAATTGTTCAATCAACATTATACAGAAAACAATGGCAGTTCATACATTTTACTTCACATTTTTTCATCTTTTATGGTGTTCCAAAGATCACCTAAAAGTTATAGAGATGACACAAAATAGCTAACAGCTGATAAAAACAAACAGGTAAACGATAGGACTAAAGTAATGCTACGCTATGTGTGACAGAAATTAATATTAGAAAAGAAAAAAAGGATGCTTTTGCTGAGACTCCAGCCGGCGTTGGTTCCAACACAGAGATCCGTGACATAACCTGTGTTTGTAGCTGTCTGTTGGGACTGCAGCATCAGCTGGACCAGACCGAACGGAATTCAAAGCTTATTCCCAAGAAGTTTTATTCATTCAAGGACTCTGGGGTGTTTTTCACGAGCTCTGTTTATCACAGTCTCTGCATCTAACTCTGAGCTGATGAACCTTGAGATGAAAAGCAATGACTTTTTGGTTCTGAAAAATTGAAAAGTTTGCTCTTTCAGCTCAGATTAAAACCTTGGTGATGAATAAAAAACAGAAAACAATCCCTTAAACCGTGATTAACAAAAGGGGCTGCATCCAGTGAACAGTTTTTTCCTCACACAGTTAACAAACATGTGCCATGGATTCATCGGACACCCTGAAATTGTCCAGAGATCTTGCAAAACTTTGGTAAACCTGTTTAGCTCTGTGGTAAATCTACCATTGTATTGGGATTTATTAACAAATGAGTCCAATGTAGAGTAGACAAAAAGACACAGAACATAAAATCACATGCATCCACTGCTACTTAATACAAACTTTGGAAATGAGAAAAACAAAAATGTTTGTACATATTTTACACATGTTACGTTTTATTAACAAAATTGTCCAATATAGAGTTGACAAAAAGAGACAGAACAAAAACTAAATAATCTACAGCTTCTAGGTTCTCATCTGAAAAAGATAAAAAAACTGCATCCACTGCTACTTGATATATATAAATGTTGGAAATGAGAAAAACACAAATACTTGTACATATTTTTCTACGCTTTTATCTTCTGCACACTCTGAGGTGAAGGTTGTTTTATTACAAATATGATTGAAATCCAGCTATGAACTGGACTTAGCTGTTTGTAGACTCTAAATTTGTAGTTGAGATTGTAAATAGATGACAAGTAACTAAAACTCATACTTTCTCACTAAATTTTTATTGCTCCTTTTTGGAGAGAAGACAGCATATGTGATTGTTAACGTGAGGGTTGTGCTCTCTGATTTAGATGTTTTTTTTTTAAATCCGTCCTTTCTTCTTCTCATCTTCTGTTTTCAAGACTCCCTCTGTCAGTCACACCAGGTTTAGGTTGCCAATCATTCACAGCTGTCTTGATCTGTATTTTGTGTTTAGGGGCCGGTTTGGTCAGGTCAGCTGTTTCATCACCTCATGTTCAAGTTTTGTTTTTGTTGTTTTGCTTTTCTTTTTAAAATTACATGTAATTTTTATTCTCCATGTTTTGTTTTATTAAGTTGCTGCCCTGCCACAAAGCCTGTTCTTCTGCATGTTAAAACCTACACCACCAGTTACTGAAAATGTTTTAAAAACAGACCGACATTTGCTCACAGACAGAAGAAAATGAATTTCAACCTCTATCTTGGACCACTGTTGGCATTCTCTGGAGATGGGAAAACGTCTGTTCCCATCTCCATAATGAAGAGACTCTTATTCAGGCAACACAGTTTTTTCCAGTATTTTCACTCTACTGACCAAACTGATAAACCACTACCACGAACTACAAAAATACAACAAAAAAAAAACGAAAGTCAGTGTAAAAGTCCTGGCAAAGCAGAAAGTGAGTATTGCTTCAGTTTAATTGGGAAATGCAGTGAAGCTGTTGCTGTTTTTGTGTGGGCAAAGCAAACGCTGCATTCTTCGTTTTTGAATCTGGCTCTTTTGTTGTGGATATTTGCTGGCCACTGTCCCTCTGCGTCTGTGTGGACTTCCTGTGCCGGAATGGCTTTGGCTCGACCTCAGCGGTCCTTCCTCTCAAACGGTCGTCCAACAGATAGGAGGAGCTGCTAGCATCCCTCCTGCAGCTTCAGCACTGGTGGGTTGTGATGCACACGGTGCGTCTCATCGGAGTCTTCTTCCCTGCTGCTCCTGTCATCTGTCCACTGCTGCCGATTTCACACCTGTTGTGGAAAAAAAGAAATTGATTTGAAAAAGAGCAGCATGTTTATCTGTTAAATGTATTTTCACATTTACATTCATAGAGACAACAAACAAGCTGAAACCCTACGTCTTTACCGTCCTCAGACTGCTGGGGCTCAACTGTACACAAACTCAAAAAACAAAGCAGAAACTGAAGAGAATGGAGTGACAGTGAAGTTAAATTGTGTGGCAAATACAATCTCTACACTGTTGTCCATCATGATTTGGAGGGTGTGCTGGCTCATCCTCAACAAAATTTGTAGTCCTCCTCATATCCTTCAAAGGTGTCATCTTTGTCTAGGCATGTGTTGTATAGAATGTTATAGAATGGATGCAATAGACTCGGTGTGTTTTCGATGCAGGAACTTCAGTCTTTGGGACTTTGTCTTGAGAAGACCAAAGACGTGTTCCATGACCACTCTGGCTGAGTTAAGTTTTTGATTGAAGTGCTTTTGCCTGGCTGTTAAGTGACCATATCAAGATGTGGCCATGATATGGCAGGACATCTGTCCCTGGTGGGAGCAGAGCTTGTGGATCCACGTCTAACATTTGTGCTGCAGTTCTGTGGCGGACAGCTCTAGCGTCATGCCAGCTGTCGGAGGAGGCCTACAATCACGCTGGTGGTAACAAGCCTATCAAGAGCACAGAATTGCTCTGTTTCCTGTAGGCTCTGGGATATGGATGTGACACCCATCCACTGCACACACTGTGTTGGGGAATCCTAACCCCTGAATGCCATATTTTGTGTCGTGTGACTTGTCTGGTGTTGGCCAGGCAATACGAAAAAATAAATATAAATACATCTATTAAACAAAAATGTTCTAAATGGGTCGAATCTGTCAGCAATGACTCCTGGTTGCTGGAATGTGGCCCCAGCGTTGTCATAAGCTTCTATGGACAGACACAAGGATGGTTGACAAGAATTGCCTTGTTACATTTTTTGAAATGACTCAAACAAACCTCACCTCCACTTGCTCTATGGAGTCCAAAGTAACTCATGAAATCTAAAAATGCGACAACATTTATCACATAATTAGGAATTTTGGGTGTCTGCCTGAAAGTCATGAAAAGGATTATAGCACGGGCTTGACTTTAGTTAATAAATAAAATATATATCGCTCCTCCTTTGAGAGCATTGCTGTAATAAAGCCAGGTCCTCAAACTCTATTTTATTCACTAGAATAAATGCAGCTATTTCTGTGATCGTTCCTTCTCGTGTAAGACTACAAAAACAAACTGAGAAGAAGAAATAGAAAACTATAACCGAACGACAACTCCAACTTCCTGTCCTTCGCTGCAGCTCAGAGTTCGCCCTGATCTCAGGTGCTTGCTCCAGGCTCCGCCTCCAGTCACCTGGTCTTGCCGACGATGCAGGGGAAGCTCTGGTTCATCTCAAACCCGCCTCATAAATGGGGGGAAAGGGGCGGTTTTTAGGTGTTACAATGGAGAAACAGGAAGTAAACATTATTGCACAAGCTGATGGTTTCAGAACAAAGTAAAAAACAACTGGTACATCTAAAAAAAACATCTAAGCTTTGTCTTCATCCTCACCTTCATTCCACAACATAAAAAAGCTTTTTATTTTGCGTCATAAGAGATGAACGCTGATGCAATTACTATTAAATCCGATCCATTGATGGCGTCAACTACAAAATTAGCATTCAATCATTTTTTGCATCTTGGTGTTAATTAAAAGACCTTTAATTCCATCTTCACAGATAAATTATCAGTGACTCCACAGCAATAAAATAGTCATTTCACTTCTCCAGCGATGAAAAATAGAGCAGTGTTCCTAATGCAGGCTCCCGGCATCAGAGTTAAGATCTATTTGGCTTCCCTTTGTGACTAAGTTATTGTTGGATAAGGAATTTACTTTGTGCTGTGGCTTTGTTGTCTTTAAGGAATTGGAATGTCTGCCTGCATGAGAGCTTTTTCTCTGCCCACAAAATGTTTCGAGCTCCTCTTAAGGGAAGCGGATGGAGTTTTTGACAAGAAAGACAGACTATAATTTATTAAAATTTTCCTTCATGCATCATGTGTCACTCTGACAGATGCTTCAGAAGAGCCACTGATGCTGGCTTTATGGAGTACCTCACAGTTAAATGAAATGATACGTTGTGCTACAAAGCTGTAAGCCCTTTTTTCTGAACAAGAACAATGATGAAGAGTGACACTGAAAGGAAAATTCCTTATGAAAAATTTCCAATTTATTTATGGAAATGTCTGCATCTTTATGATAAGGGGGCCCTTCTTAAAATTACTGCGTAGCATAATAACAAATATTTTAAAACTAAATTTCAATTTGCTTGTTTTCTTATATGAAGACAAATAACATTAAAGAAGTAGTAAACGTAAGGTTACTTTTACATACTGAATTTCCCCCACTATTTAAGGTAAACTTAAAAGCCTTTTTTTATGTAAACGTGTTTGGGTTAAAATACTTTATAAAATTTTTTATTTTTTGTAAACATTAATTTCCATTAGAAACCCCCCACAAATGCTGTATGTCTGCTTTGTCTTTATCAACTTTCATTCATCTACTTACAATAAAAAAATCACTGTAAATCGAGTCCTCTTACAGTGTTTTTCAACCAGTGTGCCGTGGGAAATTACCCATTGACTGATCTAAAAACATTTTCCATCTCCGGGATATCAGCTCTTTGTTCATCCAAACAGGCCCTGATGAAACACTGAGAAGTTAGGAATATGAAAAATCATAAAATACTTTTTTCTTTGTGTTTATTTGATTCTATTATAGACATTTTGATAAGAATGATGGTACTGCGATTTAGCCAAGTGTGCCTTGGCTCAAAAAAGGTTGAAAAACACTGCTCTAACATTTACTGGCGTTTATAATAGGATCTTGGAAATGCATGGCCAATATTTTTACTTTTCTTTCAAAGTAACCTTGTAAAGATTTCTGTATCTTTACTGTGATACCAATGCAGAAATAAAATAAAATGCAAATAAAGTTCTCATGAGTTTATTGAAACCTGGGTAAAGTTTCTTTCACTTTTATTCAGCAAGCTTCATAAATGAAAGCAGTCCTTCCATGAACTCGCTTGTTCAGGGTAGAAAGTTACTGTTCTTATTTGTATAGCTCTGAAGACAAGAGAAGAAAGAGGAGCATGCGTTATGATTTGGATGGGATGATGGTGAGAAATATTTTCTGTCATTTGGTCAACAGTAACCTGTCTTTAGAAATCAACATTGGAGGAAATGTATCAGTTTTTCACTAAATAGTAAACACGTTCTGTTGATGCAATCTCTGGAAATTGGATCAACGACCTTCAAGTTTTAAAATAAAATAAAAGCAAACCACAGACAAAGGTCTGATGGTGAATTTAATACCAGGCAAGTGATGCATCTGATTTTTACAGTACCGTCGTTCCTTCTTTCATGTCCTTCTGCATCCTTTTCCAGCCCGTCCTTCCTAGTGCATAAAATATCCCAGCAGCCCGGCTGCCATGGCGAGGACATCAAGAACACCTTCTGCACGTTTGAGAGACGCCAGCAGCTTTGAGAACCTCCCAGTGTTTTAATCTGAAAGGAAGAGAATGTGTTTTATGAAAGCATTCAGTTGATACTATGCAGAACATCATCACAAGCATAAAGAAAAAAAAAACGTTCATGGAAAAGAGTTTTTGGAGCAATATTACTAAAGATTTCTTTTTAATTGGGTTAAACGGTTTAGTATTTTTAGAAGTAATTACTTTAGTAAAAACATGAGACATTTGATCACTGTCTGGTTAATTGAAAAAAATAAAAAAACTTCAAAGGCCGCATTTACACTGCAGGTCTTGATGCTCATATGCGATTTTCTGACTATATCCGATTTATTTGACGACCCGCTTACATCACCTTTTAAAAGTGACCCGTATCTGATTTTTGCATTTACACTATACAATGCTGAAACTATCAAACGTAGACGTTCTGAGGACTACGTAGCAGTATTTCCGCATTCCGCGGACCTCTTTCGGACTTTTGTTACTGCGGTTGTCATGGAGGCAACGCAGCGACGGAAGGAGGCGTTGCCTTGGGCGCTTCTGAGGGGATGCACGGGGGAGGAAAAGGGAGGGCTGCTCGGCTTTCCCTGAGTTTTGAATGAGGAAGTGTTTGCAGACGTGCTGTAATAATAGTTTGATCCAAGTGTTGAACCTTTCCTGCGCGATGACTTCTCTTTTCTGACCGTAGTCAGAAACACACGGGAGATTTCCTCGGGGTTCTCTTTTCCGTTCTGAACCCTCAGCCTCCAGTGTGGGCTAAGAAAGACTCCAAAACTTTTGGGCGAGACACCTTATTTTTAATTTACGGTTCTCCGACAGTCCCCCGCTCCGCGCTCACACCTGCTCTCCTCTCCTTACAAACACACACACACGCATGCACACGCGCGCACGCTCACACACACACACGGTCCCCATCATACACGCCCCCCAAAGAAATAAACGGCTTCTAGCCTTTTCCATAGCAACGGTGTCCCGCTTCATTAGTTACTCTTTGCGTCCGGACCGGACATAACAGCGGTTTCAGACTACGGTCTGAGCCTGAGGCTGAAAGGAAACACGCTGACAGCAAAATCAGCGCACAAAAAGCACCTTAATAAGTCATGTGATCTCAGTTGGTGGTGTCCTGAATTGACGTCACTGACGTACGACTCGCATTTACTGGGGAATATCCGATCTGTCTGCTTACATGGCACACGCAAATGCACGTATCCGATTCAAGCCTCTCTCATATTTCCACATATGAGAGAGGCCTGTATCTGATCTGAGAAAATTGGAATCCATGTGCTTTTGTCCTGCTTACACATTCACCGATCATATCCGATCTGTGCCAAATGAGAGGAAAAAATCGGAACTGGGTCACTTGAACCATGCAGTGTAAAGGCGGCCAAAAAGGATCAAATGCAACATTTAAAAAAAAAATGACATTTATTAAAAATTTTAACTATAATCTTCCCAAAACGCTGCTCCCACTGCTGTATGACTGATTGGTCCTTACTTTCCCAAATCAAAAGTTGTTCACAAAAACTTCTCATTCAACTTCCTTCACTTTTCTGAAAACAACTACCGGTAACTGTGTTACCTGCACTATACACTGCCTTTAAAAGTCTTCAATTTAATCACCTTAGAATCCAGAGCACCTTAATAAAGAGCTAAATGCATTAATTCAGGTGGTGCCTACCGATGTCGAAGCAATTTTTGTTCTTTCAAAATGTTTGGTTGGGTGGTATTGTGAACACACTAACGGTCATGGTACCTCTGGGAGTCCCCCCCCCTCCCTTCTGTGCTCTTTCTCCACAGATTGGACCCAGCTGTCGGCACTTCCCTCATCAACCCTCCAGTATTTAAGATGGCCTTGCTCCAGTATTCATCGCCAGTTTGTTGTTCACTATGGTGCAGTTCCTGGTTTCTTGTGTAACCTCGGTTATCAAGTTATTCTCTTGTTTTGTCAAGTAATCTAGCTATCATTTCTGTCAACAGAAAATCTCATCCGCCAAGTGCCGACCTGGGTTCACCTCAAGCTCCTGACTGTTAAAACCACCTCGCCGTCCAGACCTCCAGCCACGCCCTCTTTCCACGCCATGCCTCTTCTCGCCTTGCCTCGCAGCTAGCCAGCTTCATCCTCATCTGCTTTGTCACAATAGTGTTTGCAACATGCAAGGGAGATACTTATCTTCTGGTCCACTCCTCGTCTCCGCATCCTCTGGTGACTGTCTCCACGGATCTCCTCGCCAACATCCAAGAATAAATAAATCTCTTTCTCAGCCAAGTCCTCGTGCGTTATCATTCCAATTTTCAGCGTTTGGGTCTGTTCTAGTCAACGCCAATCATGACACTAACATGGCTAACATGTAGCAGTGCCACTGTTGTTTTCCACATTTAACTGGTAATGTTGGGAGTTCGTGTAATTTTACGTTAGCCTCTAAAAAATGAAAGTCCTGCCTCGCCGGATTTGACATGCAACTCTCGACTAATCAGATCAACCAGGTTACGGCCCCCAAGTGACAACCCCCCCCCCCCCCCCCGAACAATGCTCGCAACTGAACGAGCATGCAGGACAGGAGCGCCGCCCAGTTAGGATTGCAACCGTGCAGTTGTAACATGTGGCGTCGCTCGATTAGCATTGCGCAGTTGTAAGGTTCGCTCACTCAGTTCCTGAATACACTCGCTCAGTTATCTCTGCGCTTGTTCAATATGGCAGCCATGAAACGCCATGAACAAGGTTGAAAGTTACAGGTATTGTAAGTACGCTAACGTGGCTAACTTTCTTAACATTGCCAGTGCTTTAAGAGTACAACACCTGTGATAAATTACATGGCAGAAGTTGACAGCACAGAGCCAGTTTTGGTTACCTCTGCCTTTAAATACTTAAGATCAAACACTATGGCTTTTCCTAAAAGGGTCAGTCCCTTAAATTGGGGAGGATCCATGGAGCAAAGATTTGACTCCACCAGAAGGGACCTCTCTGACGTAGAGTTGTTGGTGTCTTTGTCTCATGGTTCATTTAAATTGCCTTTCCTCTGACCTTCCTCTCAAGACTAACTCGCATTGAAAACACTACTAGGAGCTACTGCCCCAGAAAGCATATGGTAAATGGCGTATACTTGTATTGTGCTTTTCTACCTAAAAGGACAAAGCACTTTTACAGTCACAGACCCATTCACCCAATCACACACACATTCACGCACATCTCATTGGATCATAAAACTAAAAAGCTATAAAGTGCTGATACGGAGGGAGGAGACTCAGTGAGAACCTCAGTTAACCTGTGTGAGAATGGTATAAAGATGGCCTCCAGGTTAAGTGTGATGGACTTGTCCATCCAGGCGGAGACCCTTAGTCAGACTCCGCGCTCTCTGGAGAGTCTGCAGCTCTCTGGAACAGGGTGGACAGGAACAGGAAAGTCTGTACAATGAAGCCTCCATAACCTAAACTTGGATAAATGAGAGAAATAAGAATAATGGAGGATTGTAGCTGCCCTCCGACAGACTGGTGACCTGTCTAGGGTGTATGCCGGCTTCGCCTAACAGTAGTCGCGACAGGCTCCGGCAACCCTGTGACCCTGAAAGGGATATAGCTGGTGTAGAAAATGGATGGATGGAGGACTAAAGCACATTTATTGCATTGGAAATATGTAAATATCATGAAGTCACAGACAAATCACTAAAAAAAAAACATGTTGGCTCAGTTTCTTAAAACACCATTTGTTTGTGAGCTAAGGACAACATTTTTTATTAATCTGTGAGGAAAATTTCCTCTGCGTATGTCCTGCATGAGAGGATTTGTAAGGTTGGGATTGTAAACTGCTAACAGAAAGGAGGTCCAAGTTAGAAGACTCCAGAAATCATTTAAAAAATAAATGGATGAAGAGTGAGAAAGCTGACAGAAGAAACATGTAGTAAGAGCACAGAGATGACAAAAGAATAAAGAAAGATATTCTCACACTCTTAAGGGGTAGTAACAAGGAATTTCAACACTAGACAAAAGATGGGTGTAAAGCTTAGTAACAACTGAGCTGATACAGTAGGATTCAATTAAAAAAAAAAGATCAGCGTAACTGTTCTACCTATTATTCTGGGTCATCACAGCAGCCGTGCTGAATCGCAACCCTGCCTGACATTTCAAAGTTTGTGTGATCAATAGAAGCAGCAATTTCTTCCCTGTGCACAAGCTGTTGAACAAGGTTATACAAAAAGCTACACAAAGTACTTTTCTATAGTGATAAGAAGATTATATATATATTTTAAAAAAAGAATAAAAATATTTGAAAACCAAATCTGATATAATGTGGCAAAAGCTTTTGTGGTTCTACATAGGGTACAGAATCTTAGTTTGCACCATTTATAAATGTGTACACTAGGGATGCCACAGTTCCTGGTTTCCAACCAAAACCGTGTGATACGCCATTGAACTGGATCAGGGGGAAAGTGAATCGTTGCATCCCTCGTGTACACAGGACAAACAATTTGATTCTGAAGGACGGAAAAGTAGCCTCAAGTGGTGCTGTCACATTGACCAGAGACAACAATGAATTTAAAAACAAATGAATGAAATTAAATAACACCAGAGTGACAGACCTTTACAAAATAAAGGCATAATTCTAACAGATTTATTATTGTTATTGTTTTAATTTTGTAAAAAAAATATAGCTTTTGTTATTTTTGCCAAGCTTAAAGAAGTTTGTATTGATGACTTCCTAATCTTTGTCAATAATGATACTAATATTGACTCACTGTAGTAAATTTAGCACACTTCAAGTTCAGCTTCTGAACCTATTTGGGTCTTCTAGTTTAAAAAAAAACTTTCTTCAAAGGAAGATTATTTTTAAGACACTTAAATCATTATTTTCTTTTTGTTGGAGATTGTTTTCCATATAGACACTGACTTCTCTATGAAGTGGCTCTCATGCTGTGCACAGTTTAAAATGAATGACAAGAACTTTTCAGAAAGTCATAATTATGCAGCAAGCAGAGCTCTGAGATTACCTTTTAATCATAAAAATGTTTTTTTCAGAAATAAATTGTTGTAATTAATTACATATCTCTTAAAAAAACATTAGTTGTGGACGCTTTCATTAAAATTTGTTTAAAAATGTGCGGAAAAACTGATCTAATAAGTGGGTCGTTGAGGCATAGGTGCTTTTTATAGCCTCAAATAACATGGATGGCCTGCTAAACGGGAAAATCAAGAGGATATCAAAGTTACTAACAGCAGATGCCTGGCAGCTCTTGCCCTCATTGTATAACTCGTATATCATGACTCAACTCTGCCAAAAGAACAAGTTGTGTCTGTTTAATTGAATTAAGGAAAATATGTGTAGTACACAGACAACGGCAGCCGTCCTATTCTTTTTGAGGTAAAAGACCAAAATAGAAAAAAGGAGCACGATTGGAACTGAGCCGGCTCAAAATGCTCCACTTCACAACTACGAGTTGAACTGAGAGCATTAGGAGCTATTAGCAAATGCGTACCCAACCTAAAGACACGTGTTGACACTTCATTTGCATGCCAGTCTTTGAGCAAATATGATATATTTGTATATATATGTATAGAATGTATATATTAAGAATATATACATTCTTGATAACAAAGTTGTGCTGACAGCAGAGGCTGAGACATGTGACATGCTGTGTTTGACGAGCTGTTTTTCAGTCCTTTCTGCTCTTCGGCTCCATTCCAGATCGGAAGATCTGACCTTCTTTTAACCACGAACATAGGTTTTTCCTTATGTATTCTTTGCAGAACGAATGTTATCTTTCATTGCCAATGATTGATCAACGATCAGCAGTATGTGTTTAATTAAAAACTATTCAATGGTACTTCGATTAAATGTCAATGGACCTTGATTTTGACCAATTACTTTTGTAAGTAGAGAGGTACTGCTCCTAATAACAAACAAGAATTTAGATAAAGTGGGGGATCTGGGGTTTTTGATAGGTGGACATACCATTTTAACTGTTTTGTTAAATTAGAATCCAAAGTTAGATCCCAATTATGTCAAAGGAGCTCCATGAATGAAGCAAAGTCCCTCTTGAAGGCAGAAGTTGTTTTTTTTAGCATCAAATCAAATTTACGCCCACTGCAAAATTATAGCATTGGCACTTACAAGACAAAGCAGAATCATGAATTTATTCAGAGACCCGACCTCACGTTTTGGAGCTTTAGTGGAATTTTAATTAAGAAGATTTACCTCACTTCCAGGTAAACTGCCTGTGTCACTCTACAAGCAATTCATCAATTAAGCCTTCACTTTAAACCAATAGCTAAATTCCTCGCCTTCTCAGCCAATCATATTTTTGCTTTTAAATCCATGGAGGTTTATCTCTCTTCATTCAAGATGGTTTTGCCTGTCCCATTCTTCACCTGGACTATATTATGTCGTGGACTGGCCTTAACCACCAACGGGCTCTGCGTGTTTCATTCATCAATGGTTCGTGGTTTTCCACCACAACGTCATCAGCCCAGAGCCTAACCGCCAAAAGACTATGGACTAGTTTTGTATCACAAATCTTTATTATTCACATTCCTAAGATCTCTCCTTATTGAGGTCACTATCATCAATTAGGCACTTATTCAGAACCAATACCTAAATTGCTCTGCTTTATTTTCTCAGCCAGATTACAATCATATTTAATCCTCTGATTATGGAAGGTGGTGGTTAGTTCTTGTTTAATGACTCTATGGTCTTATTCATTTATGGTCCGAGTTCATCCCAAGAACACAAGGCGTCGTTGGGTCCATAACTGACAAAGATTGGAGTCATTTCCTGCACATTTTTCTGTTTCACAAATAAATCTTTTTTCTAGTTCCTTAGATTTCTCCATTTTGTCACAACAGAACATAAGCATGAAGAGCAGACCATCCTGTGCTGGAGATGGTCTGCGGTGCACAAGGCTGTAAAAAGCGAACAAGAGAAAGACTACCACCGAAGGAAACAGAAACATGTAATCAAGAAAAAAGATCTTTTTGATAGTTTATTTTTAGACTGCTTGGGAGATCTTGATCTTGAACTTCTTAAGTTCAATATTGTTGTGTTTTCAACTGCTGCACCACAACACTAGATGGCGTGTTGTATGACTGACTGTGAGTTCTGCACGTTATGTTGAGAAAAGAAGAAGAAGAAGAAATAAAGAAGATGGTGAGAAAGCACTTGAGTCACGTTCTGATTTCATAAAACCTGAGGATTACCTTTACGAGCATACAACAAAAATCCAGAAAGAAGCAAAGTAAATGTTTGCTTTGAATGGGCTTGACTTTGGATGACGTCAATGACCGAAAACTCCTCCTTATTGAACGAGTGTGACTGTTGGACGCCACGGAAGCAAACCCACCAGCTCCATTCCCACTCATCTTTGTTTTATGAACCACTCATCAGAATGCAGAGCCGTGCCGAGCAGCTCATGACTTATCAGCTTCACAGTCTGCCGGGCAGGCTGTTTGTTTGATTCTGACCGTCGATCATCATGACGAGGTTCATTCTTGAAGCACCGCCCTCACAGTCAGCACCACACCATCCATAAGCCTTCGACTCAAGAAGTAAGTACGGGAAAAAAAAAACCTATTGTGCCAAAAGCTTGTGGTTTAACCTTTTCCCTTTTCAATTTGCTATTTTGGTCAGTTTGTCCAACTCGACCTTGAGTAATACCTTTTAAATCCTGCAGACTAAAGTGTAAAAATATACTTCATAGTTCATAGAGAGTAGCAAAAGTCTACTGTACAATTACACTACTCACAATAAGTCAGAATAGAGAAAAAATAGCTCAGTGGCCTTGTAGGAAAGCATCCGCCCTGAGAGTCATACCAGGCTCCAAAAATGGGACCCAGTGCCTCCAAACTTTCCGCTTGCATGCGAGGGAAAAAACACGCTGGAACCGAAAATCACGGCGCGTTCTTCATGATGAAAGATTCTGGATATACGGATGCATATTGTGGAGTTTTTTTCAGTAACATATGAAACAAGACCCTCCGCTAAGGCTGGACTCGAACCCACGGTCTGTCCACCCAGGTACACAAGGACGCTATCTTTGTCGCCATCTGTCGGATGACATGATTAACGTGAAACGCAATTGTTCAGACGTTAACCGTGTTATTATGAATCCGTCTTCACTGATTTATGCAAGCTCATGTCTTCCACTGTTTTTTAAAAGTCATTTATTGATAATTATTGTTATGTGATTGTGATAGAACACACGTCTGTCACGGTGTGAGAGCTTAATAAAGTGGATATGTTAAGCTGTACAGCTGTAAGATTCCAAAAGTTATTGCAATTCACTTTGTTCAGTTTCTGCTTTTGGTTGTTCTCAATGTTTTATTCATTTACTTCCTGGTTTCTTAGGAGCACTTCCTGTAACCAGGAGATCCAGTGGACCCACCTATTGCTTTGGCTTCCTTTGACAGGCCTGTTTTAAATTCAAAATGATTACTATTTATTTTGCATTTTTGTTTAAAGATTGTTGTTAAATTGAAGAGATTTGTTGTTTATTTATGTTGCATTTGTTTGAAGGAAAATGCATGTTAATGTTCTTTTGTTTCTTATAGGAAATGCATTTGATTTTGATTGGAAATTGGGTTGGTTTGTTAATGGGTGGAGCCACAACCTATAAAACAGGACCTCTTCAAGATGGAGGGCTCCTTTTTGTTGTCTGGCTTTCATGGTGCTGCATTGTAGGCTGCTTCCCTTTCATTTGTCCCACATTTTGCCTGAAAAAGACAATGAATTTTTTGGGACAGTGGTTTGTTCTTCTGACAGTGATCCATATAAATCCATAAAAGCATGTCAACATGGTTATGTTGACAATAAATCTATGTTTTTTTGTATTTTGTGTGCAGGACATTTCTGCATCTTTATAGTTATCTATAGCTTTATGTTACTTATTAGTGTTTGATATCATTTATTTTGTCACTGAGAAAGTTGACAGTGACGTGTGTCATAAAAAATATTTTATTTATTTTGAATTGTATTTGGAAAAAAAGAAGCCTTTAAGCCACTGTTAACCATAACAGATTAAATTAAATAAAAAATCCATTTCTTCTTTTTTTTCTTGATGGGGGTGTGGAGGGGACTGGGAATTCTGGGAAACTGTAAGCTAATTTCTTTGCCTTAATTTACCAGACAGTCAATTGTGATTGGCCAATGTGCTCTTCCTTTGGCTCACAGTCTGAGCGCTAGCTGACATTCAGCATCAATGGGGTGGGTTGAAGGGGTTAACTGTATGTCTGCAGCTCATCGTTCCCCCAGGGGATGGGTCACATGTGGGGAACAAATTTCACACAACTAGGCGTGTGACAACTAATTGGACTTTAACTTTAAAACTCAGTGGATGTAGTCAGTCACAATGTTTGTTTCAGTTCACAGGTTTTTGGGACAGAGATGTAATTGTATGTGGTTGATAGTTACACCTCATTTAGTGTTTTCCACATGAGGGTCTCATTGTGTTCTGTTTTTTTTTTTCTAAAAGAAAAACCTTTTCAATCAATTCCAACATTATGTGGGTATAAAATCGGATTTTGCCAATAAGTCATTCGAAGTTCATCATTCAAACACCCATAAACACACGATGTTACTTGATGGACAAGAAGCACCACCTGATCATTCAGATTGGTAGTAGACCAGGTAAACCTGTCTTAAAGTGTCATTAGTGAATTTGAATCAAGACACAGATCTACTGACAGTTTATGACAGACCCAGGAGTGAAGCCCCAATATTGACGGACCACAACGACGACCAGTACCTAAGGACCTCTGCACTCAGACATGGTTTTTCAATTGCCACACAGCTGCTGGGTGAGGGATACCAGAGTTTCCCTAAAATAAACAAACATTCAAAACCAACTCCACTCCTTTGACTTGAATGCCAGACAATCGTACACTGCAGTGAACGTTTGCAGTGGAGACAAGACTATGTGACCTGGACAATGCAACAATGGTCTACTGTTCTGTTCACTGATGAGTGTTGGGTCACCTTGCACAGAATTGATGGTCATCAGCACAGCTGAAGGCGAGCAATACGCCAAGGTCAACCTGGACCCGAGGGTTGCCTTTGGTGGAGGAGGTCTAAGCAGGCATCACCAGTCAGTGCAATACCTATTTGGATATTGTAGATGACCCAGTCACTGTATGTTCTTACCCCAGAGATATCATAGAACCATCTTCATCCCCCAACTTTCTGTTCATGGATGATAAAGCTCCAGTGCATTGTACCAGAACTGTCACTGCTGGACTTCAGGAAGTTAGAGTGCCTCATATGGTATGGCCAGCAATGACCCCTGACCTGAACTCTATAGAGCATGTCTAGGACCAGCTGAAGCAGAGACTGGATGATTGTACCCCACCCCCAAGAGACCTGCCAGAACTGCATGCAGCATTTGTGGAAGAATAGAACACATTCCTTCAGAACAATATCTTTAGGTTAGTGAGGAGCATGAGACGTCCCTGTCAGTGACAAGCTGTCAGTGCGGCAGAATGGTGGAAATACCCGTCATGGTCAATTTTTGATATTTGAGGCAGTATTTGTTATTGGCTTTATTGCTGGCGTGATAAATATCAAAGTAATAAAAATGGCGTTCTTCTCTTCCTTTATTAGTATTATCAAAGGGCAATTTTTTCATGTTTATTTATAACTGAGACCAAGCAAGAAAAGCCCTCATGTAAATAACAACCACTGAGGGAAGGGTTTCATAAGGTTTACCCGTTGAAAATGCTTTTTCTTTTAGATATAAGGTACAACTCTGTGCTCTGACTGAGACATCATCTGATGTCCTCCTTTGTCACTGACTTAGACTGAAATGCTCAAACTGAGCCTGTTTTCTGGGATTCTACATTATAGTAAAAATTAGAAGAGAACAAAACCCATGTTGTGTGTGTAAAAATGCCTCCCTGCTAAAAGCTGCCGGCGCTGCTGCTCGAGTTGCAGAGCACTTTACACGAGAGATGGCTGGGCTGGGGGGTCAAAGACTAATTAAACCAATGCATTTTTCAGCTGCAAATGGAAAGAAAGCAAAAGATGTTTTGTCATTTTGCATGGTCTTTAATCCTTTTATAATCGTTTTACTTTTTCCTTCTTGTATTAATCCGATTTTGTTTTTAGCATTTGAATTTTGCATGTATTTGGTCTTTTTCCTTATAATTGTTTTCTTGTTTGTGTTGTCGTTAAATGTTCCATACCATCATCAATGTAAGGATGCCTCTCTTCAGTTTTGTTTTTCAGTTGATTTCTTGGCTCTTTGAGTTCCTTTTACAGGTTTGTCCACAACAGCTATTTTTGTTTCAGTCAGTCATCCTCAGTATATTTAATTGTCTGGTTTTCAGTTCTTCCTTGTCAGGTCTTCTGCTTCGTCTTCATTTTGTTCCTCACACAGCCACTATGTGTTTGGGCACATTGTACGGGTGAAGAATGGTCATATGTGATATATGTGAAAAAAATGCCAAAAGTCATCCGTGAACAAATTTTCACAGATGTATCACAAAAGAAACCATATTAAAACCACGGAAGAAATACGAATAAACCAAGCAAAGCACACGTAAATCCACCGAGAACATGTTCGTGCGCTGTTTATATGCATTTATATGCATTCAATTCAAATGTTCCGTAATTTTAACATATGTGCACGGAACATGCAATATAAAATAATACATTGGTGGTACATGCGGGAAAAGTCTGGTGGACATACGCGGAAAGGTCGTGGAAAGCCACCAAATTGCATATGCATCTTGCAAAAATCATGCACAACTGCATAGGATTTATGCAATAGTTAGGCAACAACTACATAAAGTACGCATAAACTGTGTAATTTCCACCAAAATTTCATATGTGGAAAAAGCGCAAAATGTACGTAGTGGCTGTGTGACAGAGCTTCTGCTGTCTCCTGCATTTGTGGGCCACCGGTTGCTGACATCCGGTGTTATGATTGTCCTTTTGTGCGCTCACAAAATGTGTTCAAATAAGCCAAAATTCTCTGGAAAGTCTGTGTCTTCCAAGTGTGCATTCACTGAATTTCTTTCAGTGCTTAACAGTGTGGTGAAACATGCTTCCATTCTGTAATAAGTTTGCAGATTGGTTGTTATTGCTGTTTAAAGACTCACTCAGATCATCTTTTGATCTACTTTAAAAGTGTTCCCCAGTCATGATGCCATTTCAAGCCCAAGTCAAAACCTGTGTCGTTTTTTAGGACATAGTTTCTGCAGAGTGGCAGGAGTTCATTAGAAATTTACGTCTGAGTTGTGGGCGAGACCTTTGTTGCAGAGTAAGCCTACACTCATTTCCCATCATCCATCTATTTACACGTTCTCCCGCTGTCTTACAGCCCCTAACACCCCCCAGCTTAGCTTTAGGGGTGCAACAGAAATGGTGAGCAATGTTGGAGCTATCCAGCCGTCCAGTTTAGAGCCAGATTCCTGCTCAGATCAGGAAAACGACAACGTACATGGATCTATTTGTCTGCAAGTGAGTGCATCAACAAACAGGTACTTTTTGTCTGCTCCTGATTCACAACAATTAAACGAAATACTCAAAAGCACTGTTTGAAGCTTTATCGTCCTTTATCGTCTGAAAAACAATACAAGAACATGTTTAAACACGGGAACGGGTCTTTAATAATAATCAAGCAACAATATTACTGTCTCAGATTTGTAACGCACTACATGAATGCTATCCTAGTTTAAGTTACTTTTTTGTTAGAACCTGCAGAAGTAGAGCCAAATGTGACAAACATAGAGCAAAGCATATAATGCCTAGATAACAGGAAGCAAAAAATTAATAAAACAAATTGTCATTGATCCAGAAGAAAACAAACAATTGTACAAGCAGTCCTGATTTTTTGGAGGTGAGTGAGTAGAAACATCTTTGATTATAGAAGCAACCCACGTTTGCGATAAGTTACTTGAAGGTGCTTGGATGTTTTTTATTTCACAGCCCTTGACATTCATTTCACTCTTTTGTTTCTCTGCATCAGCATGGTGCCTCTGGCAGTATCTCCTCCCCCTCCCCTCTCTCCTCTGCTCTGCTGCTTGGAACCAGCTGTGGACACTCACCTCATCTGCTCACTGCCTTCTTAAGGAGATCCAGCCCAGCATTCATTGCCATTTCGTTGCCCTTCACGGTCCATCACCATGAGTGTTCACCTGGAATAATCCTCTCCAAGATCTGCCGCTGCCTTACCTTGTCTCCTGCCACGCTCCGCTCCAGCCACGCCACGACTTTTGCCACAGCCACGAAGAGAACTCCTAATACGGAGAGGCCACTGCCTTTTATGATCACCAGCTGAAAGGAAATGAACTCCAAAGACCACTGTTTTTTCCAAAAAAAATAAAAAAAACTATAAAAATAAAAACTTTGTTATTCATTCTTGGTCTGAGTTTTCTTCCGGGTTCCAGCATCTGGGTCTGCTACGTCATACAAATCATGACAATATGTTGGCTTTTATTGCATCATAAACTTGAAATAAAATAAAAAATGCGCTAATGGCCAAAAAACCTTTCAGATAAACACAGAAGGCAACATCTAAAATGAGTATGTTATTCAACTACTGAATGAATCATATTGTGTATTAGAAGTGTCTGGATCCTCAATGATAGTCACACAAATCGAGATTTTAGCATTAAATTGAGGAATATTTTATGCAACAATATTGGATTAAATGTATGCATAAACGTATGGAAGAAGAAATTAAATAGAGCAAAAATGAGTTTGTCAAAATATGTCTAATTTTAGTAATTCAATTGTGATTTCCAGCTGTGCCTGTGGCATTGAAAAATTCAGATTTTCAATAAGCAATTATGTAGGAATATTCCTCCTATAATCTGGGGACACACTGAGTAATGTGTGGAATGCTTCCACTCATGACAGATGTGAGTCGGGCGTCTGAAGGCTGATGGGAGTTTGATAAAACACAGGAAAAGGCAGCAACTTGTTTTAGAGAAACCAAAACTGTCCTTTCTGTTGTTATGACAAAAAAAAACAAAAAAAAAACAACCTTTTATGCAACTCAAATTAAGAGTTTTAGTAAATTATTTTCAAAGAAGCGCATGGTGAGGCCTTTAAAGACTGACTGACAAGCAGCTCCATGCTGAGCTGTCACTCATCCTGCTTCACATTCGTCTTATGCGTTTGTTTTGTTTATGCTAACAACTCCGCACAGAGACAGTTGTGGCTCTCGCCAGTTGTTGACCCGACTACTATAAGGAAGAGTCTCCAAGTTATCCTGTTCTGGCCACTTAACATTATCAATGCTTGGAGTTAAACCTTTAACACAGGAGACGTCACCGGCGACGTCTAAATAACATATCGGCACAAAGATGCTTCCCTCCACAACAGATGATTGCTTAAGCACTAAACTACTGCAAAGTGTTTCATGTCATTTCAAAAATGCTTGACTTCACCTCTGAATCTTCTGGAATGACTTTAATTGTGTAAACAGTTGAAGAGTTATGCAACAGTCACACGTTCAAGAACGTGGTAAATGCAGATTCACACTAAACGAGCGGGGAGGGGCTTCTTATCCTTCTTTTACTGCTACTGACAAGCGCATCTCTGCCCCCTACAGTTGGAAGAGGCTTGGTGTTAAACATTAAAGTGGTGCAAATCTTGGGAATTTCACTCCAGGCTTTTTCTTTCTCAGCTGTATTTTGATAAATTAAAGACTTGTTGTTATATAATTCCGTCCAGGTACAAACCGCTATTATTAATTTCTCTTTCATGAATAATTTTTAAACCGTTGGCACTTCTCTGAAATCAAGCTAAGTTCTGATGTTAAAGGGTTAAATCAGAAATATTCTCTGCAAAGACTGAACATGAAGTCAACATGGGACACATGGCTATAGCAAAGTCTTATTAAATCTGGATCAACCATCCATCCATTTTCTAAACCTGTTTTTTTCCATTTAGGGCAGGGGTCGGGAACCTATGGCTCGCGAGCCATATATGGCTCTTTTGATGGTCACATGTGGCTCGCAGACAAATCTGTAATTATACTTTTTTTTTTCATTAGACCAGTCCTTGTCTGGCGCGCAGTAGTAGCGGTGCTTGGAGAACAAAATCTACGCCAGCACTGTCACTTTACTATTATCTATTATTTCACAGAGTTTGTACCAGCCGGAAACCTGTGAATTGACGTGCCTAAAACTGCGCGCTCCCTTCTCTGAGAAAGAGCGCGCAGTTGCGAGGACGGGATGTGTGAGGAAGAAAGCAGGGGGGGGGGTGTTTGGCTCCCCGTCTGCATGTGAGCAGTCCTTCTCACATCTACAGAACATTCATACTAACCTACGATCACGTTTAAAGTCTCAACGCCTGCATGAAGCAGAAACTCACCACGTATCAACCAGACTAGACCATCAGCAGAACTACCAAGAGAAATAGTCATCATTTATTAGCAACAGCATAACAATGTTATTAAAAAGAATCCACAAACTTATTGTACTTTAAAAATGTTGAAATTAAATCAAATGCACACATTCATTTGTATATTTAGTTTTAAACATATTGTTGCGGTCTGAGTTGGACTGGGTGGCTGTTTGGCCGCGTTATAAATTCTGGAGTTCATTGAACGCATCAAGCAGAGATCTGATTGGCTCTCAGTTCTGTCGCTCAGGTGGTTGTTAGGTAGTTTGGACCAATGGGGTTCAGCTATGGGCCGAATAAGGGAAATGGGAGGGCTGACGCTGCAGTGAGCGAATATAAAGTTGGGAGAAGCGCTTTCGTCTCGGCGGGAGAGATTCAAGAGTTGCTGAATTAATTGTACGGCGTTTGTTGCGGTCTACCAGAATGAAGAACCTTAAGACCTTAAGAATTAAGAGAGGTTAAGTCTCGGTGCCTCAGTGTGGGAAAGGGACACTACATTATTGTATGGCTCTTTCGAAATTACATTTAAAAATATGTGGCGTTTATGGCTCTCTTGACCAAAAAGGTTCCCAACCCCTGATTTAGTGTGTTAGGTCTCAGGCTGGACAGGTCACCAGTCTGACACAGGGCCACAAGAACACACCCGTGCACACTCACATACACACCTAGGGACAATTTAGAGTAACCAATTCACCTATGAAACATGTTTTTGGACTATGGGAGGAAGCCGGAGTCCCCGCAGAAAAGCTACACATACAAGCAACAGATGCGACACAAAAACAAAGTCTTCAATTTTTTCCTAAAATAACAGGAAATGTTTATTTAAGGAGGACACCACAATTGACACAGAACCCCTTCTTTTCAGGTAAAGAAATAATCCTGTGAGAAATGCAGCTTCTCTTGTCTGGTTAGGCTGATCAGCAGCTTAACCTGCTTTCATGTCTGACAGCTCATTATCATATAAACCTTTGCTGCGTTTGACTGTTGCAGCTGCGTTTTCTGTCCAGCGACACACCATTTTCAGGATACTTCCATCAAAGGCTCTCCACATTTGGCTGCACTTGTTTATTGTCAAATAGAAAGATAAGTGTCAGAAAAGAGAAGGAAACACTTAATCTCTGATTTGTAATCCAGTGCTCAGAATCAGATGGGATTCTGACCATTGGAGCAGTAGCTTTTAGCCGTGTATCCCTGGTTAGGCAAAGCCCATCAACAACTCTTTGCCACCCTTGGGGATTCCACATCAGGGACCGATGGGTGATGCTGGCTGATTGTACCCCATCTTCTCCTTCTTATCTCTTCTTCCACTGGAGCTGAATTTGTTCTTTGCCAAGGCTCTTTGTTGCTGATGGTTTACAGCCAGTGGATCTTAAGGAATCTTCTTAGACAGGAACTGATGAAAGTGTGATTATTAGTTTTAGTTCTTTTTCACGTTTTAGCTCCGTAAAGCAGGACAGACTTGATGTTTTTGTTAAACGGGTGAATCTTGCTGCTTGTTGGGATGGGATCTCCAGATGTTCTTGAGGGTGATGAAGGGGATGCGGGTATTTATGTCCATATCCGTTCCTCCCAGTTGGTACACCACACTGCCAAGTTACATGAAGGTCTCCACATCTTCCAAGTCGTCGCCAAGCTTTACTGGCTCTGTTCTGGTAAGTAAAATCCTCAGCATCTTGATCTCCTGGGGGTGGACACAGAGGCCAACTTGGGAAGTGTAGGAATTTACAATGGACGATTTGTCTTGCATGTGATGTCGGCAAAGTCCATGTTTGTCTAGCTGTGATCAGAAGCTCCATTAGATGCTGTTTCAATTCCTGTCTTTTGTCTGCTTCACCCAGTCGATGGCGAGAAGGAAGAAAACCAGCGGCAAGGGTCATGCTTGACGTAAGCCAGTTTTGTATCAAAGCGTCAGGTCATCTGGCCCATGGACAACAACCGAGTTTTCGCTGACCTTTTCTTTGACCTTTGACCTGGAAAAATACCTCTTTCTTACATTTTCCACAAAAAAAATCTCTCCTAGGCCCAACTTGTTCTGGGGATTTCTGTCTATTGCCTCCTCACTCACTGATGAAATTATTTTTGGAATTAACGTTTTTTGATTTTGAATGCAATAAGTGTGGCGAGTTTTCGAAAGTGGCCTTCCCCGCACACTTTTGACGGGAATATTGTGAAAATTGAATACATAAATCTCCGGCTCAAAATGAACGAAACAATATCACCCAAATATGAACATGTTAGGAATGTGGGCGTGGTTAACCAAAAACTTCTGCTGCCAAGAAAACAAAAAAGATTATTTTTGCTGAGTCTTCTAAAAAATTACTTTGACCTTTTTGTCAACTCCAGGAGACCAAAAAAGAAAATGGTTGCTATGGAGCTAAACCAACAAGAAAGCTGCCATAAAAAAGCCCCCCCCCCATCAATTTCTCACCTGCATCTCTGACCACGATGGCAGGGGCAGAAGATGACAGTGAGGGGCCTGAAGCAGCTGCTCAGCCAGTAAGGGCAGATCAAAAGGGGGCCGGTAGGTAGCGGGCAATACAAAGCCCCTTGAAGGTTGTCTTTTTCTTTAATTACCATGTTTTGTCATGGTTTTCTTCACCAAAGCTATTCATTCTCATGTCAAAATATGTTCGTATAACTCAATGATAATAAAATATTAAGAAGTCTGACAGTTTTGAAGGATTAATGAACAAAACATCTGTAAAGAAAAAAACCCAAATTTTCTATCCAAAAATACTTTAAAACACACATAATCCATTAAAACTCTGACACAAACAAGCACTAAAAGCTGATGAGCCCTCCAGCCTGTTAAGACAGATGCTGTAGACCCTCCAGCAGCACCGCCAGATGTTGGAGTCCAGCCCTTATCTCCACCCCAACGTGCGTGCGCATGCAATAACCATGAGAGGTGCGTGTGGATGTGTGAAAGGTGAGCTAGAAAAAGGTTGTGGTGGTGAAGGGTGGGTGAGGGAGGGAGGGAAGGAGGGAGGGAGGGAGAAGGAGATAAGCATCATGCAGCTTAAAAAATTCAATCCATCTCGTGAGGCTTGATTTTCGCAGAGGTCTGCGCGCGTGCAGGAGCAGCCTTGGCTCTTTGCTCACGAGCGCACAGCACAATTTGCTGGAAATCCATTAAAATAGAAACTTCACTTTCTCTCCTTCCTCGGCTCTGTTTTTTCTTTTCTTTCTACAGCCACATGATGGAAAGTCAATTTTCAACTTGCAAAAATGTTGTTTTATATGGAGATGTTTTCTGTGATTTTGAATTGCGGCCTGAGTTGTCACACTTGCACTAAATGAAAAGGACGCTCAGTGACAGGAGAGGGGCGGTAGTTGGGGAGTTTTGTAAGGACAGGCGCGCGGAGCATCATTTATGCGCGAGGGCGCATCGGGAGAGCTGCGCGCGGACGCAGCGTCCTCAGAGGGTCATGGACAGATTCTGGTTAAAGATGTGAGGGGGGCGGGGGCGTCACTGACGAACTGATTTTCTTGGCACCTTTCTGTGCTCCGGAGAGCGCGGTCGCACGCTCGCTTGCGCGCGCGCTCGGACGGCATGGATTCGTTTAACGCCAGCGGGATGGACGCCTTCACGGTGATCCATCTGAACTCCTCCTGGAGCCTGGATGGCGGATATTCTTTGGCGGCGGTCGCTGGGATCGCCGCCCTCGTAAGTTTTCTCATTCTTTTCACGGTTGTGGGGAATATTCTGGTGGTGATCGCCGTGTTAACGAGCCGGGCGCTGAAAGCCCCCCAGAACCTCTTCCTGGTGTCTCTGGCCACCGCGGACATCCTGGTCGCCACTCTGGTGATGCCCTTTTCCCTGGCCAACGAACTCATGGGCTACTGGTATTTCGGGAAAGTTTGGTGCGGCATCTATCTGGCTTTGGATGTTCTGTTCTGCACCTCCTCCATCGTCCATCTGTGCGCAATCAGCCTGGACCGGTATTGGTCCGTCACGCAGGCTGTGGAGTATAACCTGAAGCGGACCCCCAGGCGTATCAAGTGCACCATTCTCATCGTGTGGCTCGTGTCTGCCTTCATCTCTTCTCCTCCTCTGGTGTCCATTGACAGGAACAATGACATCAGCTCGCAGCCTCAGTGTGAGCTCAATGATGAGACTTGGTACATCCTCTCCTCCAGCATTGCCTCCTTCTTTGCGCCCTGCCTCATCATGATCCTGGTGTACGTCAGGATATACCAGGTGGCCAAAACCAGAACCAGGAGCATGTCGGAAAAGAAGCCCAAGCCGGATGGCGTCACGCAGACTGAAAACGGACCGAGCAAAGTCTCCTCTCCCCTCCACGGGGAGGCGGAGAACGGTCACTGTCACTGCCCGCCTACGCCCAGCCAGCGCACGGTCACCACAGGCCCACAGACCCAGGAGGTTGACATGGAGGAGAGCTCCTCCTCAGAGGGCAAAGGTCACAACCCGCAGAGGCAGGACTCCCAGAGAGCAAGGAAGGCGAGGAAGAGCTCCTTCTCCAAACACTCCGCCCACATCTCCAGAGTCAGCAACAAGTCTATGGATCTGTTTGCCTCCAGGAGGAAACGCCGCCGCAGCTCCTTCACCAGGAAGAAGGTTTCCCAAGCCAGAGAAAAGAGATTTACGTTCGTCCTGGCGGTTGTCATGGGAGTGTTTGTCCTGTGCTGGTTCCCCTTCTTCTTCAGCTACAGCCTGTACGGCGTGTGCAGAGACTCCTGCAGGATCCCTGACCCGCTTTTCAAATTCTTCTTTTGGATCGGTTACTGCAACAGCTCCCTGAACCCGGCCATTTACACCATATTTAACCGCGACTTCCGGCACGCTTTCCAGAAGATCCTGTGCAAGGCGTGGAAAAAGTCCTCCTAGAGGCGGAGCTCTGCAGCCGCCACGGCGTGACAGCCTCAAAGGGAACAGAAGAAAGCGTATGATGTTTGTTATTATTGCCTTTTGTTACGTCACGCTGACATGTTTTGTGTCATTCGAAGCAGCACACAGCCCACAAGCCGTGTAGCTTTGTTTCCATTACAGGCTTCAAAACTGATGAATGACTTGTTGCTACAGAAATGTGCTTCAACAGTCTAACTTGGAGGGAAAAGCTCTGCAGCCACAACAGATGCTCACGTTTCTCTGGAATGAGGAAAATAAAAGAGCACGCACATTCTGGGTTTTATGCTTTGTTTTCCTTTTCTGTGCAAGTTGTGTGTTCTTGTTGCTGCAAATGTCCTCCTGAAAGAAGAAGTCAACATTATTCTCAAATATTTTCCTTATTTTGTCGCAAAGTCAAGGCCAAACTAACAAAAAGACAAAACAAAAACGAAATAAAAGCCTCTAGGAAGTAGCTTGAAACTAAAAACAAAATCTAAAAAAAAAAAAATAATAATAATTTGCACTGCAAAAACAGGCCCCGTAGAAAAAAGCTTAAAAAATTATTGAAATAAAAAAGAAATTCTTTAAATATGCAAAAAATCTGCCAATATTAATATTTGGCAGATGAATTATTTAACCCTTGTGCTATCCTAGGCACTTTAACATTGGGAGTTGGGTCATCTAGACCCACTAGACAGTGCTCTGAACCTTTTTTCTTCAATGATTTGTGATCTTCACTGGTGTCCATGGATTACATGAAATCTTTCCACCTTTATCATGCTAGGGAGAACACATCAATGTGATGGTGGGGTCATCTGAGATAGCACAAGGGTTAAGAAAACACTAAGTCCCTATTTTCTGAAATCAAGATTATTTTGATATTTAAAAACTTTCTTTAGAGGATTATTTTTCTTTTAAGAAAAAAAAATAAGACAAATTTTCCTTTTATCTTGAAGCTAAATTCACACCAATCTTGGGAAGGCACGTTCAAGCTCCCTTTCAATTAAAAAGTTCATGTACACACATGTACATGCGCATTTCGGGCTTTTGTGCTCAATACTGTCGTGTAGCTAACATACACTGTAATAATCTCTGGACATAGTGGGTGTGACATCGCCTTTAGAAAAGGCCCAACCTCTGGTTCCAGCTAAATGAAGCCAATTCAGTCGCCATTTTTCCTCAATTTGGATCCAGTCGACAGTGATTGGACGGTGTTGTTCTTAGTCAGTGTTTCTATGGAAACTACTGTTGCCAATCGGGAATGACCTTGTTGGAAGTCCACACCCTTACTACTCTCAGTAGTAAGGTGGTTTTGCTTTCAAGTATATTAAGGTAAGTTTGGAGCAGTAGGGGTCGGATGCAAATGTTTGAGCTTTTTCGAGCACTTTATTGTTGTGTCTGTTATTGATGTTTAACTATTTAATTTTGTGTTTGAAAATAAAATGATATCAAATTAAATATTTGCATCAATAGCCGTCAAGGGGTTATTTTTGTCTTTATTGAGGCAGTTATTCCGGAATTCAAAAAACTAATCAGTTTCTCACAATCTAGCAAATTTTATTTGCCCCCTTGTTATTGCATTTTTTTCTAAAATTGTCCAAAAACAATAGTTTTGATTGTTTTCATGTGACAAAAGCTGAGCTTTAACTAACTTCTACATCTAAGCTGCTGATTTGAGAGAAAAAGTCATTTTTTTTATTCTTTCTATTCATTTATTCTGTGTTCTTCCAATGAATCTGTCTCTCCTTTGCATCTTTGCTGCTAATTCTGGTTTCTTAAATGTAACTTGTCTCCTGCTGCCCTGATGATGCTGCATGAAGCCCTGCTGCACTGTGCATCAAGATGTTCACTTCTGATTATGAAAATAGAAAAGGACACGGCTGCTTCACTTACACGGAGTCTGTAATTGTTTATTTCAAAGTCCCATCTCTGTTCTGGATCTATAATCTTCAATTTAATTGTTTCTTTTTCAGCTCTGACTAATTAAATCTAAGTTTGCATTTGCGCTTACAGAGAAAAATAAAAAAAAGACTGTTAGACTGTGCTGGTTGTTCGATGTTTGTCAAGCCTTAGGGATGAAGTGATTCACCTTTTCATTAGAACAATGGGGGCGGGGCTTTCGTATCAATGAGAAAGCCTTGCTAGGGTTCAGGCCCCGCCTCCTGTGATGGAGTGCAGCTTATGAGTGTCGCTGAGCCGCTGACCTTACAGCGCAGTGTCACCGGCTGATGTCCCCCAAAGGCTCCGAGCGTGAGGACGAGGTGAAACCGAAACGCTCGCGCTCTGCCCTGGTTTTTTTCCTGACGAGACTGAGCGTGAACATGAAAGCATAAGGTGCTAAAGCCCCAAACCCCACACTGCATGGTGTTCCAACATGTCTGTACGTCTGAGACAATGAAGAAAAAAAAGAAGAGGACATTCTGGCATAAAAGACGTGGTGAAGATGGGAGACAGCAGAAAAAATCATCTCTTAGTAAAAATGACTGATGAGACAAAGAGTTGGATAAATGGGCTTTAATTATATAGCATTATTAGATTAACACATTATTTGAAGAAAAATACTCCAGATATTCAAAACAAGAGTATTAAAACACAAAGGGCAATAAAATACATAAAGCAGAGGTGGTGCTCGAACATTTATATGGGGTGGCAGAAATGAGAACAGAAGAGTGGAAGGCTGGGGTGCTATTAATATATTGCTTTTGTTCTTTTTGCAATGCTTAAAGAAGCTTGTTTTGATGATTTCTTAATCTTTGTCAGTATTGATATAAACACTGACTCCAAAATAAGGAGGCTGAGAGCGCCTGCCCTGTGGCCTTGGGGCCGGAGGGGCACGGAACACATGGTACACTTCAGCAGCGTGCTTGCATCTCCACCCCCACGTGTAGACCGTCACACTGCTCCGTGTCAGCTTTGTCCCGCACTCCTAACCCACAGTGCAGTGATGGACGCATCAGATATCTTCTGCTTATCTTTTTTATAGTGTCAGAATTTCCCTCTTGGATGTAACATTGCTCATCTTGACAGGTCTGGCTAAATTAGGTGGCAAGGCTTGTTGATGCCCCTTGTAGCTCCGCCCCTCCACAAAAGTATCACAAAAAGCAGATGAAACAAACGTAACTGGCAACCAACTACAGAGTAAAAGCCATTCTACAACCTTATGTCTTAGGTTAAGATTTAAAAATGTTTAGTCATGCGTAACTCTGGATGGATTTATGGATGGATGAATGCCATTCATCGAATGGATGGTTGGGTATTTTATTAACCATATTAAAATTCATTACACTTATTTTAATTGAAAATAAAAGTTGTTTAGTTGTGTTTTACAAAAAAACATTATTGTTCCAATAAATTTTTACAAGCTTTTGTTAAAGAGAACAGCACTATAAGTCAATAAAATCAATTTCATACTTTCATTTCCAGCACGAGCATTAACTTTGTGTATAATACATGTGCAAAACCTTACTTTTAAAAATGGTCCTTGAATTTGTTCTAACCTTGAAGCTTAAAGATAAATTCAAACGCCATCGTCATTTTGTTCCATGTCCTCTGAAGAAAATGGAGACGTGTCCGTCTGAGTGTTCCGTCATGCGTGAAGCGAGGCGACATCCATTGCAGGCATTCACCGCCACCAAACTGCAACTACAGCAAAAACAGGCATCATTCACGTCGCAGCAGAGGTGGAGCAAGAACCTTTGATATGGGGGCCAAAAGCCAACCCCCCCCCCCCGCCCCCCGTAACTCCGCCTCTGCATCATAGAGAAAAGAGGAAAAGATGATTCACCGAAAAAAAACTGGATCTGATCTGTGATCCAGTAAAACCAACACATTTCTGCAACATAATAGTTGAAGTGATGATGAAAAATCTGTAGCTCTTCCAACAAGTTAATGTTTAAAGGTTTTGACACTTAAAAATGTTTGCAGCTAAAAAAGGAAACCAAAACCAACTAAATATTTATTCAAACCCTTATTTTTTTATTGGATTTTTATTACAAATCATTTTATTTTTACTGATTTTTTTCTCTCCTTTTTTGTGTGTATTGATTTTAACTAAATGTTAGATGATACTATTCACTGGTTAATGTGGTGAAATCGGTTGTTTTGAATTTAAAAATAAAAAAGTGATTTCTTTGAAAATTGACATTTAAAGTCCAACTTTATTATCTTCATCGGTATTATTATTAACCCTTTAAATGTTGGTGTTGCCAAATGAAAAATATTTTTGTTTTACTATTTAGGTCAGATATTTTTTTGTTTTTATTTTTGTTTGTTTTCTCTCATCATCAAGTCATATAGAAGCAACAATATTTCCTTACGTACAATATGTAAACAAACACTGAGCGTGAAATTGATTAAAGCATAAAACATAATAAATACGTTACATTTTATTTGAATGTGTTGATTGTCACAATACATGCAGTAAATGGCTTTAGTTTTCATTCTGACTTTGGTTTTCTTTGGTTCTTTTTGAACATGACCTGCAATGCTGATGAATCTGGCATCAGTGCGCGCGTGTGCAAGCATCTTTTTCCCCTGAGGTTGATTCATAGACATGAAATATGTGTTTTGACTCTGCGAATGCACTCAAATGCTCTCATATCCCGATTAAACTTGTGAACTTCTGTTGGTGCTCACGATGCCGTCCCATCAAAACGTTTTTCATTTTCTACATCAGACCTCAGAAATGCCAGAAAACAGGATTTATGTCTCTATATTCTGGAGTTTTACTCCAATAAATAAAGCAGGTGGTTCGATAGTTGTTTCGATTTGCAGTTCTGTTGGAGAACTGAGTGTTTTCGGTGAACACTCAAATCACCTTAACCGTACCCCCCCCCCCCCCCCATTTAGCTGTGCAAATGTCTTTATTACCGTGTTTATTTATTTATTTGGAGCTATGCTTCACTGAGAGACGAGACAGATCCTTAAACACTCGCCAAGTCTCTTTTAGTGTTTTGTTTGTGCTCACCCCGCCTCAGGGAAAACTAACCAGCCACCTCTTCTGAATCATTTACTGCAATATACTCCAAGACAAAATCCAAGTCAAGATTTTTCTGTTTCCAATAAACATTCCCCTTAATATCATATGCAGTATTTCTAATTATGATCTGAAAAGATGAGCCTAAAGCTCTTTGTCAAAGATGTTCTAAAGCAAGAGTCTGCTGCCCTTACAGAGCCGTGTGGTCGATTTCTCACCAACAACCAAGTATTTTAGCTACAAAGTCAGACGTCACCTTTTAGAAAAATAAGACATGATTTCTATTTATGTAAGCATTATGATAAATATAAAGCAACAGTTATTTGTTGGCATAAAAAATAGCATTTTTTGAAAAAACTTTTGTAGGGGAATCACGACTCCCTTTCAAAATAAAAGACACCTGGTTTCACATTCGATCATCTCAATGCAGCAAATGTAGTAGTGGGCAGGGATGTCAGCTGTTATTTAAAAAATAAAAACAGTTTGTGGTGCATTCTAGCCAAAAATTCACAAATCTAATGAACTAAAATGAAATCAGCGCTAATTAAGTGACTCTTATAGTATCTTTTGAACCTGAAATCCTTGAATGTGCTCAAAAATTCAAAATATGCCTTATAATCAGGTATGAATTCTGCTTACTGACCTCCAATATATTTCCCGTGGTACACAGTGCTCACAAATCTGTCAAAAATATTAGAATGACTTTCCATAAACTATAAAGGATTGATGAGAAACAGGAAAAGTTACTATAGGACATCACTGATTGGATGATGGTGTTCGTCCATCGTTTCAACTGAGAGTTTTTTAGGATGAAGCCATACTGGATAGGCCCAGTACTTATCATGAAACTTGTTTGCAGATATTAAAGGCGCATTTAAAAAAACCCCGAAAGCGTCAAAAATCTATTGTCATCATCCAATCAGCACTTCAGGGCCAACGTAGTTAAAGGGTTTAAACAGAATGATAATTAGTTTGATGGTAACCAACACTCTTAAGCATTTGCTTCTAAAACAATCCTACAGCATCTCAGTTCTGTCAAGAAGTTAGTCATCATTGCAGCCTTTGAAGCTTGAGTAATGACTGCGTTTTGGCCACTTGAGGGCAGCGCAAACATGCATACGACTAAACAGATTCATCATCTTCTCCAGTTCAAGGGAAAGTATAGTGGAGCCAATTCCTGATCAAAGCTGTGTTTTGCTACGAAAAAGAAAGAAAGACAAAAAATCCATTTCAACTCCTGAATATTAAGCGCTTGCCGCCAACAGAATCACTTTGAGTGAAGCAGCATCTCAGCGATGAAAAAATGAAGCTGTGGGATGGAAACGGAGCTCAGCAGAGCGACAACAAAGACGGCTTTCTGGCTTTAAAGTTGTGGTTTTGCGCCTGAGCAGAAAGCTCGTGTCCCTCTTTAAGTGGAGGATCAATCCCGGCTGCTGCTGCTCAGGTGGTAGATTGTCTGTCACAAGATCAGAGGTTCAGTTCCCAGCTGATCCACGTTTGGAAGTGTCCCCGAGCAAGACGAGCAAGTCAGATATGCTGACTGCTGCACCATTAAAGAGAAAAGGCTAGTAGACAAAAATGTATCATTGAGAGGCGGTCCACAAGAGAGTATTGTATCGCACTCGGTGGAGAGGAGGTGAAGTTGAAAGTCTGGGTCATGCTGCAGAGATTTTGCTGATCTGGCACAAAGTTAGATGCATTGCAGCAAACAAAAATCCCTTCTCATGTGATTATGTTTGCACTTACCATCATTAACATTTGGTTACATCAAATGAGTTCACCTGTATCCTGTAGTTGTTGCATTTTTACTCATTAGAATCCTAATCTCACAGGGAAAATCATTTTAAGATAGTTTTTCTACAGCAAAACCACATAACACACATAAAGAACTCAAACACATAAAGATACATAAAATGTATTTTTCCAAACAGCTCTTGTTAGGTTTTGATCTGTGAAAAACTAATATAAATGGCTCTTTTGGCATTAATGGTTGCAGACTCCTGCTATAAACCAATATGTAAACCTATAAATGTTGAACAAGAGCAAAAAAAATAAATACACTAAAGATAGAGGTTAAAATGTCAGAATTCAGTGCACAGGATTAACTTTATTTCTTTTTACTTCATTCAAAAGATTATTATGATAGCTTGTATATGATTATCTAATATGACCTGGTGTAACCACTTTGATTCATAAAATAATTTGTGGTTGCCGACATGATACACAGTCGATTTTGGTTCATTTTGAACGACCGGATTCACTGACCTAAAATCTATTCAGGAACTCTTTAGCCAAAACTTGAACCAGAGTGACTCAGAGATAAAAACCTGATACCAGTGCAGGGGAAGTTTTTGACATTCCTTGTGTTTCTTGCAAGATAATCAATTCTAAATATGTGTACTAACAAACAAGTAAACAAGAATGAATGTCAAATCCCTTCACCTTTTAGCTTCATAAACTTCAGCCCCCTGTTGTTTTTCCACGTTGGAATAATCCAAAGGGAACTTTATTAGAACATGCTAGCATACATGATCACATGTGTTTGCTAAGCTCAAAGTGTTTCCTCACATGATGGACTGATCAGGTCTCTGTCATCATGTGTGTTGTCTGCTGTCAAGTCACTTTGGTTGTTTTTACGTTACAGTAAAATAAACCTACCATGACTCAATCCAAAAGATATTTTCCAGATTTCATGTAATTAATTGATTTAATTTTGATATGATTTTTATAAAGATATAGATCAACTCGATTAACAACTTGACTAAGACAGTTCGATTTGGTTGGTTGGAATAGTAATCGATTCATTGATTAAGCTGCTCCATCCTTACACCCCCACATAATATCTATAATAACTATATGTAAAATAACATAGTATATATAATACTACTAATATTTATAAATTAAATACATGTAATTTACATTTTAATCTTCAGTACTACAGTAGTGGTAAAACTATAACTACGCTACCAATGATGTTCATAAGATCTGTATTTTATATAATGTTGCTGTTCTGAAATGTTAAAAAAAAAGTTTCCTCATTTGAAAACGATGCAAACACATTTATTTTTCAAACCTCCGTTCGGAAGTTTAACATTCTGCCTGTCAGCCTTCGTTCCCACACATGTCAAACTCCTGCAGCTCTTTTCCTTACATTTCCAAGCACCTTCATCATCAGTTTGGTGAATTTTGCACCCGGAGCTGTGCCGGCCCGCTGCAATGAATCATTGAACTGATACCTGAGTTTGCCTGTTTCTGACATCTGTGTTCATGGCAGGAGGCGTTTGATGTCTCAGACCTAATTTGTTAGTGGCGCAACCCCACGTGGGAGGGACACGAGCTGAGACGTAATTAGATTAAAATGAGCTTGTCCGGATACATTTCTGGAGTGAACATTGTAAGATTTGATGAATTCGACTGAATGATAGTGTCTGATGAACATCCCCTTAGGGTTTTTTTCAAACTGAACATGAATTATCTTCAGTAGTGATTTAATCTGTAATTACTTTTCTCCTTTAAGCCTTAGAGACTGCGATCACTCCAACATGAGCTGTAATTTACACAAAGGCTCCTATGAAGACAAAGACAAATCTTCCAGCCCTGAGAGTACATATGGAAGGGATTGGCCCTGTTCTTAATGGATGCATGAAAGTGAGAGTTAGAGCGCCTGAGGCCATCCGGCATTCGGTGTTCCACAGCTCCCTAATCAAGGAAAGGCTGAAATGAAGCAGACGGAGAGGGCAAAGAAAAAACAATCCTTTAATCATGACCCACAAAGCCCTGTTAAGCAACAAGACACCCTCCTGCATGTCGGATGTGACGCTGAGGAGTAACGCCCATAAACAGCTTCAAACAACAGGACAACGTTCAATGTTTTTCTGAAATGATGCAAAAAAACAAAACCACTCCAATGAAAATTGTGATTTGTGTTATTTTAACATGTACTTTTAACATGTTTCTTACAATGGAGGACATTTATAAATAGATCCAAAGAAAGCTTTTATGAGTATTTTATGAGAATCAGAAGCAGATGAAAAAATGCCAGAGAAAGCTTATAGTTATCATGTAGAAACTACAATCTGAGGCCTCAAGCTTTCCGATCCGCTCCATTCTGATGAATCCACTTGCAGACAAATAGATCCATGTACGTCTTTGTTTTCCTCGTCTGATCTGGAATCTGGCTAAAAACTCTACAACTGGAAAGCTTGTATATTGCTCACCAGTTTGTTGCATCAGTAATGTTAGGTTGGAGTGTGAGGGGCTGTAAGCTAGCGGGAGAGTGTAAACAAAGGCATGATGATAAATCAATGCAGGCTTACTCTGTGCCAACTCAGAGACCAATTTCTAATGAAGTACTGCTGCTCTGCAGAAACTATGTCCTAGAAAACAACACTTTAAAAAGATATATATTTGAACTAAACATGGCAATCATATTAAAAGACCACTGGGAGGACTTTTAAAATAGATCAAAAGATGTGGGTCTTTCAACTGGAGTCTAACATCTTGTAATTTGTGGGTAGAGTTCATCACATTTAGTTTTGGTTTCCCAGACAGTCACAAAAAGAAAAACGGCTTGCCTCTTAAAAATGAAAATAATGCCTGAGATGTTTTAAAATCAACAAAGTATAAGGACGACTTTTAAGGGTGCATCCCTGCAGATAACAAGTGTCTGTGTTTCACCCATGATAACAAATAACATCCAAACTTTTGCAAAGATGGATGTCAAATCAAAACATTTAGCTCCGCGGAGAAAGTGGGTGTGTCTGTGTTAGCCTGGGGGCGGAGCTGGCAGCACAGACTCTTCCTGGAAGGGGCTGTTCTCACGTATCTTGCCACAATGTGAGAACACCCTCGTTTTCGTGGATTAGGAGGGGCTGGTGGTCAGATTGCAGGATTTTAAAGGAATAATCATAAATGAATCAAAATACGGGGTTCTTTTTTGTGAGGAGTGACTGTTATTACACACTTAAAAGCTTAAGAAGTTGATTTTGTATGATGTAGGCCCTTTAACATTTTCTCATTGTCTAGGAATGCCTGAAACACTGTCTGGGACATTTCTTTTGCCTGAATAATGCATTTTGTTTGAGAAGTTTAAAAACTCACCACTTACTGGGAAAAAAGAGAATGAGATCCATTTTCTAGCACATCCCTGGTGTGATTTAACAGACTGGGGGCGGCCATTGCGCAGAAATAGAGTGGTTCACCTCTACTGGGGAGATCGCGTGTGTTTGTGGGTGGATGGGACTGTGACCTTAATGCAACGTACACATCAGGGATGTGATGCACGTTTAACCCTTGTGCTATCCTAGGCACTTTAACATTGGGAGTAGGGTCATCTAGACCCACTAGACAGTGCTCTGAACCCTTTTTCTTCAACGATTTGTGATCTTCACTGGTGTCCATGGATTACATGAAATCTTTCCACCTTTATCCACCTTTGTCATGCTAGGGAGAACACGTCAATGCAAGGGTGGGGTCATCTAAGATAGCGCAAAGGTTATGAGTGCGCTAAATGCACATAGTGCTAACCCTGCCCTGTCACTACCTGATACTTGTGCATTTACTCCCAGTTGGAAGAAGCTTGGTCCGAAATGTCAAAGTGTTGTAAATCTCATGAATCTTCTTCCAGGCTTTTTCTTTCACAGCTCTATTCCAATATGAAAGACTTGGTGTGGCAGAATTCCAGCCGGGCACAAATCTCAATTACTCATTTCTCCATCCACACGTCACTACCAAATCCGAGTCCCTGATTGGTCAAAGTTCACAAAGCAGTAACTGGAACCACGTTTTATTTTTTTGTGTTCGACAATGAAAAGTGAAAATTGAAATCAATGTTGACACGAGTTGCTTGTTGAGAAACCAGATGATTGCATTCATCTCTCAAATATTCACACAGTCACCGTGATGGTTTGAGTTTCTCCCGCTGAACAGAAAAAAGTGTTTCATTTCATAGCGCCGTCTTCCTGCTTTTCCCCGCCTCACTGTGGAAATGTCTTCATTAGGCTGATCGATGCAGCTCTTTTTGGGAACACGCTGTTCTTGTTATCACTGACATCAGGTGATTGTACTGCCTTCAGAGTCCAAAGAAGAGATTCTCATTTCTCTTTAGCTGCAGGGTTGATTTGCTTGAGGAGAACTGTGAGTTTGGCGGCCAACAGGCCTTCAGAAAAAGCTATTAGAGAGGGTTTTCCAGAATTGCGTTAGGCTTTGTCGTCTTTGAAGAGCCCATTCTGTTTTGGCACCTGCCTCATGAGGCTGTTATCTCAGCACAATCTCCACAGATCCTCAGAGGATGTTTTAGAGGTGCTGGAACACTTTTATAGGCTGACTTCTGGCAAAAGGTCCCTTTTTTATTGTATCTACAGTTTTAATGAAATTCCTTTAGCAGACTTTAATTCATCAAAAACATCTACAATATAGAATCTTATCTGCACAACAGTCATTGTGAACTAGTATAGAATACAGTAGGGATCAATTATATTTCAATATAGAAAAAAAATCTACCAGAAGTGAAAGTTTGCAGAAATGTCAGCTTTAGGATACAAAACAAGAATTTTGTGAATTATTGCCCGGCCTTAAGAATAATCTGTATTTGCACCAAATGACACGTTTAAATAACTTTTTAAAATACTATTTAAAATGCTCTCGCTGGCCACGTTATTAGCCAGACCTGTCCAACTACTCGTTAACACAATGTTCTAATGAGCCAATCACATAGCAGCAACTCAGTGCTTTTAGTCACATGGTCAAGACGATCTGCTACAGTTCAAACCGAGAATCCTTATGGAGAAGAAAGGGGATTGAACTAACTTTGAATGTGGCATAGTTGTTGGTGCCAGACAGACTGGTCTGACTATTTCAGAAACTGCTGATCTACTGAGATTCTTTTTTTAACAGAGAATTGTCCAAATAATAGAAAACATCCAGTTCTGTGGGCGGAAATGCATTGTTGATGCCAGAGGTCAGAGGAGAATGGCCAGACTGGTTCCAGCTGATAGAAAGACAACAGAAACTCAAATACCACTGGTTACAATCGAGCTCTGCAGAAGAGCATCTCTGAACACACAACACATCCAACCTTGAGGCAGATGAGCTACAGCAGCAGAAGACCACACAGGGTGTCACTCCTGTCAGCTAAGAACAGGAAACTGAGGCTGCAATTCACACAGACTCACCAAAACTGGACAATAGAAGATTGGAAAACTCGTGTCTGGTCTCATGAGTCTTCATTTCTTCTGCAACATTCAGATGGTAGGATCAGAATTTGGCATAAACAACATAAAAGCATGGATCCATCCGGCCTTGCATCAACTTTTCAGGCTAGTGATGGTGGTGGTGTCATGGTGTGGGGGAAATCTTTCTGACACACTTTGGGCCCCTTAACTGAGCTTGGTTCCAACACCACAGCTTACATGAGTGTTGTTGCTGACCATGTCCATCCTTTTATGACCAGAGTGTATCAGCTCCTGATGGCTACTTCCAGCAGGATAAGGCCCATGTCATAAAGCTAGAATCATCTCAGACTGGTCACTTGACTGTGACAATGAGTTCACTGTCCTCAAAGGGTCTCCACAGTCACCAGATCTCAACCCAGTAGAGAATCTTTGGGATGTGGTGAAGGTTGACATCAAGGATGTACAGCTGACAAATCTGCAGCAACTGTGCCATGCTATCATGTCAATATGGACCAAACTCTCAGAGGTATGTTTCCTGTACCCTGATGAATCTCTGCCACGAGGATTTAAAGCAGTTCTGAAGATAAAACCTGGTACCAGGAAGGTGTACCTCATAAAGTGACAAATTATTGAGTTTATTATGATCAACCGGAACAAAATAAGGTCAAGAAATTTATCAAACTTCAACTTACACCAGCGAAACACAATGGGACATAAATTCAGTGACTGTGGCTGGAGAACTACAAGGCAGAAAACACAGACCAAGTTACATATACAGTGTTTTGGAATGTTTGGATCATGCTAATGACATAGGAGGTGTCAGAAACATGTGTATCAAATATGATACAAATGTATATATTTATTTATTTATACATTTTCGCCAACAGGCTGAAGCCCATCGATAGGCGAATTCCATGGGATGAGGAGTTTAGGTCAAATGTTCCGGTTTGTGTGGCTTGCAGAAGAATCTAAACAGGCACAATAAAGAGCAAACAGGTTTTTATTTCAAAATATAGTCATACATTCTGAGTCAGTCTGTAGCCTCCTTGGTATCTCATTTCATGAAACGAAATGAAAGCTGCCGTCATTCTTGACCCGACTCTCATTCAATGAGATTTGATTTTGCGTTGAACAGACTGCAAACTGGTTTTTGACATATTGTTGATTTAAAACTCGTTTCCAACACGGTGTTAGTTTTTTGTTTGTTTTCATAGCTTTTTCTCATTATTTTTTTGTCAATCAACTCCAGACGACGTGGCGACAGCTGAGCGCCTCTGAAGAGTCTCCCTTGATCAGCTGTCAGGACGCTGCCTGCAGGCAGAGCGTCATTCCGTCTCACGGTAATCAATTGAGTTGCACTTTATGCACCGAGGACTATCGACAAAGCCTCAGCGCCTAGAAGTGAACTCCTCAAATCTCCAGCCAGCCGAGCACAATTGCCAGTGATGCACCCGCTCGGTTCCACCCACAGAAAGAAGCTGGAAATTGCCGTCTGAGCAGTTCCATTTGTTTTCTGCTCATATTACTGACAGCTGAAGGCTTCAGGTGGCGCCTGTGCTTTCCGTCTTGCCACTGGACCGAGGTCAGCTCTACCTTCTAAAAGGATCTCGGTCAATTTTTGGTTTATAGCCAGCTGAAGAAAAATAAATGAACTTGTTTGGACATTTTGATTAAAATTTTGTATTTCTGTTTATCAAAACCATCTTCCTCCTCAGCGGTTATCTAAGAGAAAACACATCTCCTCTGTTTTGATTACAGCAGGATAACATCTTGTTCTGTGCTAATTTGCACTGCTGTTGTGATGGATGCTGATGTTTTTCCGGTTCCTTTGACTAAATGATGCATTATAGGAATCCTGCAGTGTTGAAAAGTTTGAACTTTTTTGGGGTGGACATTAAGGCTAAATATAAAACCTTTTACCAGATTTAAGGTTTTAGTTCTTTTACCTCTTTTCTTTTAGATAATCCATTTATATACTGCTCTGTTTGAATTTAGAAGTTCATATTTCTTATATGAAGTTCATATATCCATATATACATCACTACCATTGACTGTAAATGGAAAGCTGGACCCCCTCACCCCTTGCAATCCAAACAGGAAGTACCAGCTGGTCTAAAAAAAGAAAAAGCCAAAATCGTGACATCTACAGAGAAGTAAACATCTTTTACTTAGATCCAAAGATTGCACTTCCATTTTATGTCAGAATTCCAATTCCTGCTTTTTTTTTCATTTCTTAGTATTTTTGTTGTAGTGCAAGTTATTGAAGTAAATAAACTGACCAATCAGATGCCTTAATAAAAGTAGGTGGCCTCACGTCAAATGTTCAAAGCATTTGATTGACAGATTCTCCCGAGCCCACTTTCAGTGGAAGGGGTGTGGCCTTCTAAACTAATGACTGGGGAGAGTGGTTGCCATAGAAATGTAGACTCAGACCGACACGGACCAATCACGGCTTACTCAGGATGTCTGGTTCCAACATGGCAACAGACATATTATGGAAAAATGGCGACTGAATTGAATGGCGACTTCATTTGGTTGGAACAGGAAGTCAGTCATATTCTATGGGTGACGTCACAATCGCTCAGTCCAGTTCTTTTACACAGTCAATGCTGCCCAAACATAGCTACAGCTATCAAAAAGTATTTTATTTCAAGACATACCTATGACGTGATACTGGATACGCTCCAATTGCAAAAAGCTTAGATTTAAGCTCAGTGAAGCATTATAAACACCCACTTTTTCACTTCATTTATCCTCATTGTAGAAATATGTTTCAAATAAAGAACTTTATGCTTATCAGTTTGTACTTTATTCATTTTCAAGTCCTTAAAAAGTGAATAAAAAAGCAATGTGACCATCTAACACAGCCTCTATGTACATTTTGTAAGAATAAAAAGAAAATACTTAGAAAAATTGAGAAAAGTGCGTTTTCACAGAAATATCATTTAAAACCACAGAAGAAGTACGAATAAACCATGCAAAGAACATCAACGTAGAACATAAACCGTGCGTGACTATTGAACTGCTTATATGCTATTCATTTGTGATTTGTGCTTCAATTACATAACTTTAACGTGACATGTTCTGTTTACGCGATATAAAAGTTATACATCGGTGGTAAACACGGGAAAAGTCCGTTGGACAATACACAGAACGGTCGTGGAAAGTCATAAATTTGCGTATGCATCTTGCAAAAATTACACATGATTACGCATAATTTACGCAATAGATGTGTATAAAGTACATAAAATACAGGTAAACGGCGTAAATCCCAACCGACCATAAACTTATGAACAGCTCAAAACCGAATTCACATAAAGACCTGAAACCCTCGACGGACATTTGCGAACATCGATGAAAGAAACACATGAATATCACGCATGTATCACACATGTATCACAAAAGACCAACATTTCCTACGTGTACAATGTGCAAAATGTGGCACGACCTTTAGGGAAATAAAAGCTGGGTGCACCAGTGCAACCAGTGCAAAAATATAACCGAGAGCCGTGCAAACACCTTTTTCAGGTACTTTTCATCTCACTGTTTGATTCTCACAACAGACATATTATATTCCATTCTGCCAGCACAGACAAAAAATAAAAAGACTCCTCGTCTAAGTTTTGATCTGCCAAAGTGACCCACGGTGCCTCAGTCGACACCCCTGAAGCGGCACCCCGTGGCGGCTCAGATCTGATTCCAAAAATCCCGGACGCTCATGGGGGGATCATCAGCACACCTCCTCCTGATCAGGCTGTGAACTCAGCAGCTGGTGGTCCCTGAAATGCGCAAGTTCAACCCTTCAACCAGCTGATGAACCATCATCCAGGAAAAGATGGAGCTCGGGAAGTTCAGTCAAAAATTTATCTTTCTAAACTGTACTCGAAGATTTATTCAGATTAAAGATTAATTGTAAGTTACTAATGTATTTATACTAAATTTCTTTATTTCTTACCTTTTGTTCATCTGTGAACTCCATGCTGGAAGTCCAATCTTTGGATGTGTCTGTATGTCGTGTATTGGGTCTTTGCTTTTTTTAAATTCAAGTTTTTGGGTAAACAACAAAACAAAAGAAGTCTCCTTTTTTACCCCACTAATCAATAGCTGACCAGATCTCTCCGATCGGCTATTGATCTATTTTACAGTTTCCCCAAACACTAAAACACATTTCACAAAAGTGTCCTCCATGTTCCCCAATGTCTAAAGACAACACCCTTTTCTAAAGCTACATAAACACAACCACAACTTCTCACTTCAAAACTCAAACTTTCACAGCAAAAGAGCAGCTTGAAGCTTTCACAAATGTAAACACTATACCCATCATTACACACGACAGCAAATCAACTGAAAACATAATGCTCAATTTGTGAAAAGGTTTTTCGTTTTTTCACAACTGCCAATGCATATATTTTTTAGAACCTTTATAGTAATGAATGTTCTTAGATCTCTGCAGAGGATTAGGCATTTAGATTTGTGAGTTTCACATTAAGAGTATAAATCTTAATTCTGCATGTAAACTACTGTAACACAACTCAATGCAAAAACAGAATCTATTGACCACAACAGTACGCTTGAAAACATGATTGAGTGTGAAGTTATTTTATTTACAGTATTACAGGACACACCACATTCACTGTACGCTGAGCTGCATTGGGCCACATCACCTCATCCACATAACAGGCTATATTGTCTCTTGCCAGGCACCGCGGGAAAAACGTCCTGGAATGATGAATCCATCCTTGGAAGGCCTCCACTGGGATGTCAGCACAGGCCAGCTGCATTGCCCTAAGGAGGTTCTCTCTAGTTTATGGGTGTCTGTCATGAACCTTCCATCTCCAAGATGAGAAAAACTCCTCTTTAGGGTTCAGGAAAGGGGAGTAGGTTGGCAGACAGACATTTAAAAGGTGGTTTTCGTCGATTTTTAGGACAGTGACTGCAGAAATTCACCTCTGAGTTGTGGGCAGGACTGTTTCTCCCACTGCCTTACAGTCCCTCACACCCCCAACCTAACATTAACGGTGCAACAAAAATGGCGAGCAATAAGCTCAGGGGTTAATAAGCTTGGAGCCAGATGCAGATACTCATCTGCTTTGGAACTGTGATTTGTTTGTAAACTGGCCCTAAAACTCCATCGTAGCAATCCTACAAAGCAATGTGTTTTTTTTTTCATTAGAATATTCCAACCAAAAGATACTTCTGTGCCTATAACCTATAATAATAAAGGGAAATAAATAACAAGTAAGTATTAAATAAAAAATATTTTTGTATTTATTTTTCTTTGATCTATATGTCTATTTAACATAAGGTTAAGTCATCACTGGATAATAAAGCAGTGAATAACTCCTTTATTGTTCCAAATCTCAAGGTATTGAAATTCAGGGAAACACATGTAAAACATATTTAGATCGAATTTTTATTCCTCAAAAAAGGCAATAAGAAGGATCTGATAACAGATGCAAGCTTTCTTGTTTTAATAAATTGAAACCAAATAAAGAAATCTAACTATAAAACATCTCGCCTAAAATATCTCTCCAGTAACCCTTGTGCTTTCTGATAAAGGAGAACTACCATGTTTTTTTTTTTGTAATTGTCCTATGCTGCCCCCGTGTGGCGCAGTGTGGTAATGCAGCACTGCTTCTATGAATGTAAACTATTTTCCAGGAGGTAATTAACATGCAAACCATGACTCAGCTTTTTTCTCATTGTATTGAGTTGCGCACGTGTCTCTCTGCTCATTTAAATCGTTTTGGCTCATTTTACGGTCTCCAATGAAAGCGATAACATCGAAACTCTGGAGCCAGTAATCCAGTCTGATCTCTTCCCCTCTCTTCGACATTTGCCATTGTTCCTTTTTCTCATGGAGTGAAACAAACCAGACTTACAGCTGAAAGGAGAAAATAAAGCTTTTTTTCTCTCCCCAGTTTCCTTCAAGCTCAGGGATTCTGATTGGTTGGAGTTTTTTTTTTTGAAATCCCGTCGTTTTCTTTCGTGACCTCGCAGAAAAAAGCAGCAGAGCGGCTTTTTATCCTGTAACACACAGGCTGGACCTCTTCATAAAAAATGTTTTTTCGATCAGTCTCAACTCTAAGATATATGTAAAATCAAAAGAAATTACAAAAATATCTTCTACTTTTCTAAAACTTTTACTCTGAAAGGGTAACGCTAAAAACAAATTATATTTTACGAACTAAAAATGAAAATGTCGACAAAATCAAAGCCTTCCATCAAACAATCATTTATACAAAAGCGGATTGACACTTAAAAAAACAAAAACAAATCTTCTAGTTTTTATCATTTTCATTTTAAAAAGTACACATTTTTTGTTGGCTTGTAGTTATTTTAGAGTTATTTCCGTTCAGAAATTATGGTAGTTTTAATAAAATGGATTTTGAAAAGTTTATAAAAAGTTAAAACAGAAGCCTAAAAATTTTGCAGCTCAGACACACAAAAAAAACTAACATTTTATATTTTGACTATTGAATAAATAAATACTTACATGATGATTTCTTTATTTTTAAGTTTTGTGTGTGTGTTTAAAAATAGTGTCAAACTTTTTTTGTGTCTTGTTGTTACCTTATTTAGTGGGAAAAAAGTACAATTTGCAAAGACCCCAAATTATTTATTTATTTATACAAAAATGTATTTATATATTTATTTATACATTTTTAATTTGTTTGGAAGAAAAACAAGTAAAAAAAACATAAATAAACGTATTAAGCCACAAACTGTTTTTTCTATAAATCTCTGATTTCAAGCTTGTATTTAATTTTTAATATATTTAAGGTTGTTTGTTTGTGTGACGTTTGACAGCTGAGATCAGGAGGAGGAAAATATTAAAACATGAAACAATTATTAACATGAATACCATTACAGCTTGCATTAAAATAGTGGAACTTTATTGTACATGTAGAGATGAGTTTTTCTTAGACTGAAAACATATTTTTTATGTTTTTTCGGGGGAATAAAAAGTGAAAAATCAACATCTGATCTAAAAAATTCACTGAATATCAATTAAAAAAAAAATTAGTTCCATAGAAGAAACTGTTTTCATAAATATTTGTAAGAGATTAGAATCTTTGTTGGTTTCTAGATGAATTAAATAACAAAGAGAGGTACTTCCTCTGGGTTGAAGGTTGGATTCCCAGCAGGGCGGCGGTGATGTTGGTCGAGGGACTTGCGTGACAAGAGGAGGGAAGGCGGTCTGTCCCGCAGGCGGCCTCACATTGTGAGCTTGTTCATCTTTCATGATGCCTCTCTTTGCAGGTCATGACACAAAACACGCATTCTAGTAACGAACTTCAGCTTTAGACTTTTAGGACATCTCCGTCCCTCTGTTTGATCTGCTTTTCCCAAACTTTAAAGACAATCCTATTTGGAGACTTTCAATCTAAATTTACATTTTTAAAACTTGATTTGTTTTCATTTCCAGCTTCTTAAAAATGTTCATTTCTTTATTTTTCCAACATTTGTGCTGTAAATGCAGCTTAAAGTTCGTTCCTATTTTTACCACTAAACTGCTCCTAAATGCTCGTCTCTGTGATCAGGAAGCCCATAGGATCATGGACGGCATCTCCGACAGCTCGTGTTCTTCCAGGACGTCTTCAGGGTCATGATTTATTGAGAAACATGGACTCCTGTGCGTCAGCTAATATGCCAAAAGTGCTTTGACCTCAGGGGAGGCGCTGCTCTCTGGAGCAGTTCAGCTCCAGTGTGCTGGGCTCTTTTCTCACGCGACTCCTCTCTTTGTGGTCCTGCCGCTGCTTTTGCTGCTTTCTGACCCGAAATCATGTCAGAAAGGGCAAATCTGGAACTCTCGGGTCACAATGAGGCAGCCCAAAGAGCTGGATTGGAGAAAATCTCCAGATATTAGGATTATTTGATCTATTTTCTGCAGTAGGCCCCTATAAATGTTCCTAACATTTGACCCAGCATACTGACACTGTTGGTGTTCACCCACTGATCTGCACAGATTAACTGCTTCGGCCAAGGTTAACTCAGCCATAATCTGACGTCAGCAGTGGATTTTCTGAATGAGACTCCACCCTGCGTGGATTTCTTGCTTCAAATCTTGCTCACAGCGAGCGTAAAACATCCACTTTTGTGCTGAGCTGGCGAGCGGGCTCTAACAGGGGTTAATTTGCTGCTCAGGGGTTAAGCAAACAGGCATTCACAGTTTATTCCCGTCACGTCTCGTCTGCGTTCGCCTCTCACGCTCTGCCGGCTCAAATTTAAAAGTAAAAAACACCGGAGCAGCTTTTACAATTAAACAAACATTTCCCAGAGTGCCCTTTGGTTTGTCCCGATGAATTTGGGGGGGCCCCCTCTGGTGCAGTGAGGTGAGGCCTAACGGGGATTAGGCAGGAAAAGTATGTGTCCCTAGCAGTGACTGTAATCTGGGAGTTGGCGAGACGCTGAGAACCCCTCAGATTAAGCGGCGTTTCTGATAAACGACGACTCAATCACAGAAGATCTGATCCGAGCAAACGGCAAAGAAAAAGATGGAGGGTGGAGAGGAGGAAGAAAGAACCGCAGACGTGTTTGTCAAGAACGCCACGCTCCATGTGACATTCAGGGGCCTTCTGGTTGGCTGCCTCTCTTAAGGCCAACTTAAGATGTCTGGACCTCTGTGACCCGGGTCCTCTCCAGCTTTCTGAGCCTTTTCTTCGACCTCGACAGCTCGCATCACAGCAGCCGCCCATCATTGTGCCGGAAATAATGATGTGTGTGTGTGTGGGGGGGGGGGGGGGGGGGCTGCATGCTGGCAATAATGTGGCAAATTCTTTCATGCATATGGAAAAACCCCAAATTAATGCAGGAAACATATTATCTGATCAAATAAAACAACTTTCAACATTAAATTAGAAATGTTTTTAAACCTTTTTTTTTAACTCCAGAGAAACTTATCAGCTCAGATTTAGAATAAAATTCCACAAAATCTGTAAATTTTCAGGTTTTATTTTGAAAAAACTGCACTAAAACAAGAAGTATTTCCACGTATTTTTAACTGTAGCTGCATCCGTGGTTTAAATTTTCTCTGTAACATAAACAGCTACAGAAATGTGAAGCTCCGTCAGGCTTTAATCGTGAAAGATGACCTGGAATTATTTATTTATTTTAGGTTAGATGTCCAGCTTGTGAAAGTGCGAAATCCAAAAAATAGATGTTTATGTGAACAGGAAGCACATCCAAGTTTTATTTAGAAAAACCTGATTTGATCAACTAAAACATTACAAAAAAAAACATGAAATGTTTTTAGATTGTAGTAGTGATATAAATATGAGCTACATTATGACTCTTTGAAGCTGTGTGTTTTTATGAGATTTGGCATTCCAAAATAAAAGATTTGTATGTTATTCTTATTAAAATTCTGGGTCTACAACATAAACGACAACATAAATGTACATTTTAAAACCTAAAGACTCTTCTGGGTTTAATCATGAAAACTAGGACGTGAATTTACAAAATAAAATCTGTCTTTTTTAAACTTATTTTTAGTTAAATGTCCAGCTTTTGAAAGTCTGAAAATCAATAACTTAGATGTTTATGTAAACAGGAAGCACAAACAGGTTTTATTTTGAAAAATCTTAACTTAAACATTACAAAAAAAGGAAAACATAAAGAAGTTTTTGCACATTTATTTGATTGCAGCTGCACCCTATTATTACTTTTTAAAGTTGCAAGTGTCTTTTATGAGATTTGGGACCATAAAAAAAAGATTTTTATGTTAATTTAATTAAAATTCTGGATTTTTGAACTTCTTTGCAACATTAAGGAGATCCAAATATAGCATAAAACCTTTAAAGCCCCCTTTATTTTTGTATTTAGTCATAAAATTTGGAACATGAATTTTCAAAATAAAATCAGTTTCTCTGAACACTTATTCTAGGTTATATGACTGGCTTGTGAAAGTCTAAAATTCAAATAAATTAGACATTTATATAAACCGGAGGAAGCACAAACATCTAAGCAAATGTCTGTTTAGTGAATATAAAAACAATTTCTTTTAAATTTCTGCCAAAACTATATAAATGCGTGTATTACCGTGTGGCCCCAATGTAACTATTAATTCTTTTTAAAGTCACACCAGAAATATTTGAGGAAATCCTGTAAATCAAAGCCAAAAAAAGATTTCTAAACTCCAAAAATGAAACAATTTAGTGGATCATTCGGTCAGTCAAACATTTTAAGAGACAAACAGCTTTGTGGCTCATCATTAAAACCTGAAAAAATTGAATTTTGACCTTTGAAAATAACATAAAACCATTTTCCCCTTCTTAATGTGAATGAATCCTTAATTCAAAAGCAGAAAACTGCAAGCTGGTGATATTGATCATGGAGGCCGCTCTATTAGCTTCATATGGTCTTACTGGCAAAGAGGCTTTCAGAAAGTCAATGCAGCAGAGAACAGTTGGGAGCGCCTCTTTTATTTTTCTGTCTTTGCCCCCTTTTTCAGACTTTAGTAAGCAGATATTTCCTTTTCTTTCTTTTCTTGTTTACTGCGGCGCTTTCTCTGGAAAACGGAGCAGGAAGGAGGTGAACCCTGGAGCTCAATCCCTGCAGGCTGGAATGTTCTGAGCTCCAAAGCTGCTTACAGATGAAAGTGAACTTTTCTTACGTTTTAAATCTTATTACACTTTCAAGCAAACTCTGTGCAGAGAAGTGGGGGGGGGGGGGACACCACATTTAGTGCAAAAGAAAATATTGTTTCGGTGTGAGCTAATAACCCAAACTCCCATTTAGAAGATGTTTTTGCTCAAATGTATGTAACTGAGGTCTTTATTCTGATGGGAAAATGTGTCTGGCTTCTGCTGAGATAAGTGTTAAGAGGAAAAATAAGATTCCTTCATTCTGTGAGTAAAGAGGAACATGGACAGATTTCAACTTTTAAAAGTCCAGCTTATGATTCATTTATTTTTTGTCGTTTATTTTGGTTTTTGGGAAAATATCTGAGTTTCTCTTTGACCTCCTTTCATCCATCTGCTGGGAGAGGAATGCTTTTTTTCTGCTCACCTGGAGTTGTTCTTTCTGGTAAATGTTTGCTCCAAGTTTTTCTGGGGTTTTTTTGGGAAAACTTTTAGTCGTTCAGAGTTCAATAGAAAGTTTACCCTTTTTTTTGAAAAAAATTTAAAAAAGGCATTTTCCCCATTTGTATATGAACAAAAAAAACGTAATTAATTTTTACATATTTTTTGTTTCTTTGACAACTTTATAACTTTAGGCACAGATTCCAATATTATTTTAATGAGGAACTAAAAAAAACGGGGAAAAAATGTGAAAATGCATAAAAAGGGTTTGTTTTGCATTTTTTTCCACAATAAAAGAACAAAGAAAAGCAAAACAAAAAAAGACAATAAAATACAACTAACGTGAACTATTTCTGTAAAGAAAATAAATAAAGAAAAAACGAATAAAAAAGGTAATCCAACATTCAACTGTGCAAGGTTTATGAAAAACAAAAAAGTAATAACGGAAAAAAGATAAAAACGTGAGAAAAATTAATATTTACATGAAAAATTGAGCTAATCGCTTTGTAAAACATAATAAAACCTTTACGAGGCTAAACACGACAAAAATTCAACCAACTTTTTTCGAGTTTTTTGTTTGTTTTGTTTTATCTCAGGGGTTTCATAATTAAAATGATGATATAAACTTTAAAACCAAATGTTGCGCGTAAACAGACACGTTTCTTTACTCTTCCCTTGTTTTTGGTGTTTTGTCTTTTTTATCTCATCACCAGGGGAAAAAAAGAAAAGAAAAATAACTGAAGTCCTAAAACAAACAAAAAACAGAGAATGTGTGTTAACTTTTGTGTCTTTAATTGGTCAGCACAGGTTTCCACAGCTAGGCGTAAACAGAGGGGGTGCAGGCTCCTGTGTAACCAATAGGCGGTACTGTGCCATTCTTCATGACGCTTCCTCCATCTCAGCCCTGAGGACAGCGCTGTGTCTCTGCTTTGGTTTGCTCTCGAACTGACCTAAATCCAGCATCTCTGCGCTCCCCGAGGCAGACCTCCTCAGAGGCTCCGAGGAGCAGCGCGGACTCGCGCACCCCTTTTTTCCTCTTCTGGACCAAATCTGCGCCTTCCGACAGCAGCCGAAGCCTGAAACATCCCCCAGCTGGACCTTTCGGAGCAGCAGCGGGCCGTCCTGGCACAGAACGCCGACATGGTTTTACGCGGAGGAGACGAGAAGCGGGAGTGAGCTCAGAAAATCCACCTCTGTTGGGATTTTATTTTGGAAACGAAGGGGAGGGGGGAAGGGGTCACGATGTTGGATGATAAAGCGCACAGATCGAAGGTTCAACTCCACGGGTCATCTTTTTACATCGAGAATTTGCTGCGGGGCTCCAGCGGGGATTTGTCCGCCGGGGAGTGCGAGACTTCCGGACGCGCAACGGAAACGAGACCAGAAAACGAGGAAATTTTGGACCAGGAGCATCACCGAAGAGGTTCACTCGACTTCTATTTATCTTTTTCTCAAACTTGACTTGAAAAATAAAAAAATCATAAAGTTTCACGATTCATCAGCAGCACAACATTTTTTTTATCCCACAACAAGTGACATTTTTAGGCTTTTTGGTTCTTCGTGACGCACGCTCCGTGCGTAAACTCTCCATCTATCAAAACAAATCCCCCCAAACTCTCTTACTCTCCAAACAGATTTGTAAATGGTGGAAAAGGAAACGAGCATGCGCGCACGCTGAAACCCAAATGTGCAGGAAATGAAGCGAGATTTCCCCTCCAATATCAATGCTTGGTTTCAGGTTTTCCAGAGAAGACAAGCACATGCTGTGAAGGAGCTGCAGGGATCAGCAAGCAGCGGGAGGAGAACGAGGAGACGAAAGGAGACGAGAGTTTGACGGATGACAGAGAGGAGGAGGAGGAAGATGCGCGTTTCTCCGGCGTCTCTGGAGAGGACATCTATACTGATACAGGTGGCGTAAATACCCACATTGGATCCTTTTTAGAAAAATAAATTAATAAATACAAATCAATAAGTTTAAAAAAAGATATTGAATCTTTTTTAATCAAATCTTATTTTTAAAATAAGTGCATAAACTCTACTCATCTCGCTCCTAGGTGAAGTGAAAGCCGTGCGTAAAAAGAAGACGCGCACGGTGTTCAGCCGCAGCCAGGTCTTCCAGCTGGAGTCCACCTTCGACATGAAGCGCTACCTGAGCAGCTCGGAACGGGCCGGCCTGGCCGCCTCTCTGCAGCTCACAGAGACCCAGGTGAAGATCTGGTTCCAGAACCGCAGGAACAAGTGGAAGCGTCAGATAACGGCGGACATGGAGGCCGGAGGCGCGCTCGTCCCCTTCGCAGCCCACAGAGTCGTCCGAGTCCCCGTGCTGTACCGCGAGGACGCGTCCGCATCTTCATCCGCCTTCACTCATCTGCCTCCTCCAGCGCTCGCGGACGCTGTGAACTTTCCCCTGACTGGTCGCTTCACCCATCCGGTGACGTTTATAACAGCACCCATGGCAGGAATGGTGTGACTCCCGACAGACTTTTCAGGAAATCAATAAAAAAAAATGCTGCAAAATATTTGGTTTCTATGGGTTTTACGCACTGGAGATGTTCCGTTCCTGCGTTAAAGTGAATGATTTCTGTCTGACAAAGAGTTCCAGGTCATCCGTCACCAATTGGTGACCGAACAGTTCTAGAGTTTCTCATTAATGAATCTTCAAGAGTTTACAACATAGTAATGACTGTGCACTTGTCTTCTCAGGGCTGCGCATATTTCCAACTTTATTGTACAAATACTTTTTTCACACAAAACTTCCATATGAGCCACTTTTATGCAAAATCAATCAAGAGGCGCGCAAAGTGACGCAAAACAAAACACTGTGAAGAACTTCGTTACCATTTCTTTCCCAAATTAGATTTACTGACTTCAAAAAACTCTCTTCTCCTATAAAAATGAATATGAATCTGTACCTTATTGCCTATCTTTAAATCATATCAAACTGATTTTGTCTGCAACATGCAGAAATTGACTTAAAAGAATTATTGTCCAGGAGCTTTCATTTAAACGCATTTTACTAAATACATTTGTACACTTTTGTGTTGACATGTGAATAAAATTCATGCACAAACTCTTTTGCATTTGCGTTGTAATGTTGAAATCTTTAAAGTTTGGGGTTTTACAGTGGGAAACGTTTTCTGACGGGTGGAAAACTCGGGAACGCAACCAGTGAACCCATACATTTCTCACGACCCCCGTGAATGTGTCCCTTTTAAAAAGTCAACAAGTGTTGGACTGGAGCCATGCTTGCGCCATCAGGAGACCCCACGATTGGCCCTGAAGAAGTTCAAAGCCGCTTGACTCAAATTTACGCACAAAAAGAGCGGCTGCGCGGTGAACTCGAATGACAGGAAAGCGTTTCAAGCAACAATATGGCAGCCAGCCGTGAGCGTTCATCACGCCCTCCTCTGCCCCACGACCCCCACCAATCAAAAGCTGCTAAACCGCAGCCTTGCGCGGCCGCTGAGTCAGTGCGCGCGGGCCCCTCCTCGCAGACGCACAGCGATGCTGCTCAGAGCGCCATAGAAGATCGGGGGACATGCCGGGGACCATGAGCAAAGACGATGCTCCATGTTTAAGGTTCACTATTGATAATATCCTGAACTTGAAGCAGCGGGACAGCGAAGGGTTGCAGGACGGATGTAATAGAGCTAACCAGGAGGTGTGGAGGAGAAAGGACGACGGCAGGTCCAAAGAAACAGGTAAACTCCAGAGTTAAAAAGGAAAAACAAGCAAAGTTGGGCTTTTTTTAACCCAACTCCAAGTTTAAAAGGGTGTTTATTTTTTTCTGGGTTATTTTAACCCAGAAAAAAAACGAAATTGGGTTGAACTGAATAATCTGAAAAAAAATAGAAAAGGTAACCAAAATATATATATATAAACCACAAAATTAAGTTGAATAAAAACCCAAGTGTTACTACTTTAGTCGGCACGTTTAGTTAAAATGTTGAACTTGGAATTACGACTTTAATAGAAGGGATGGAGCTTATTGCGCGCGCCCTATCCCGTTTTCTTGCATTTTTAAAATTTATTTTTATTTTTTTGCGTAAAAAAGCACCATGTGTTGACGTTTCCATCATTCACAGTGAAACCCAGAGTTCACGGAGAGAAAGCCACCCCCACGGATGTCTCCTTTCCCGGGCTTCAAGGTGTCCACGCGTCATCGGAGAAAAAACAGCAGCAGCAGGACGCTCCAACAGAGAACCGAGTAAAGAAGAAAACGCGCACCATCTTCTCCAAGAGACAGATCTACCAGCTGGAGGCCACCTTCGACATGAAGCGCTACCTGAGCAGCTCGGAGAGAGCGTGCCTCGCCAGCTCCCTGCAGCTGACGGAGACCCAGGTGAAGATCTGGTTCCAGAACCGACGGAACAAGCTGAAGAGGCAGCTGTCCACGGACACGGAGAGCCCGCTGGCAGCGGAGACCTACGCGGAATCGGCCAAAGGCGCGCAGCTCTCAGGTTTCTACAAGGACAGCAGCCTGCTGGGCGCGTGCTTGTTCCACATGCCTCTCCCCGTGGTGTATCCGAGCGCGCCTTACGTCTACTTCCCCAACGGGGCCAAATACTTTGGCATGTTTGAAGCAGACTGAGCTGCTCTGCGTGGGTGCGTGGACGTAAAACACTCTAAAAAAAACACCGAAAACTTCTTTTTGCATATTTTTCTATTTTCTCAGGCAAGTTGAACTAGTCCGAGACGCATATGCCACTTTTTTGTCCATTCAACTTTTATTATTATTATTAATATTAATACAAACGTGCATTACAAACTCATATGAACAGCAGAACTTTTTTGCAGTAATGTCATTTGAAAGAATGTACATCGATTTTAGAGGATCACTTATTACCATGCAATAACTTCCATTGTGTTTGTTTGTGTGTGTGTGCTGAAGGAGCAGTACTTCATTTGTATTTATATAAAGCCTTATTATCATTATGTGTGTGTGTATATATATATATATATATATATATATATATATATATATATATATATATATATTCAGAGTGAATTTAAAGGAGAAACACTACAATAGGAGATGCTGAATGTGCAGATGAGCAGGGAAGGAGAATAGTACGGAGCCCCTAAAAGGCCATTGATGAAATCAGTTAACAACAAGTTCCAGGTTTATTCTGGGTGTGAGTCGAGAACGAAAAACACAGTATAATATAATTTTGACCAAAAAAAAAAAGATTTGTGTTTATTTTATGCGTTTTTTTTCAACAGTATTCTTTCTGTCTATATTTGATGAAAAGATATTATCATATTTAAGGGGCATTTCCAAGAATCAGGAGCAAACACAGTTTGGCTCAAAATGTATTTTGCTTGTTTTTAAACGCAACATTGTGTGCTTAAAGTCTGAAAAATGTCAGCGTGTTAACATTTTTGCAATACTGTGTAATGAAACAACTCTAAATTCTTCATATAAACTTTGAGAAAGCAGAACTGCGATCATTAAATGTAGATCATAACAAACATTATTATTGCGATTAGTGCTTTTATCTCCTCGCATTACCGGTACCTATTTCTTAAGGCAAACAAGAAAACTCCTAGGAAAAGTATTTTAGAAATTGGTTTTCTTAATGTTGAGTTTAGTTTAAACAAAACGTGTAATATGGCTATATCCAGATTAGGCAAATATTACTTACTTTGAGAAACTGAAAGTATTGCTCTGTCCATAAGGTTGGCTTGAAATTTTAAACTCAGGTCCATCTATATTTTTCTGAAAATCTGTCTAATGGAGCTCTTAAAAAGTTTTTGTTTTATAATTTTATTTAAATTCACAATTTTGATAATAGTTTGAACCTAATTGCAAAAAAATACAAAACACTGAAAAGTTGTAACAGTTTTGTTGTCTTTAGAACTAAAAATGCTCATTTATTTGTTTGAAAGGTTGAAATAATTGTGAAAATTCCATGTCTGAAACTAAAAAAAGGGAAACAGCAAAAAGAAGAAGAAAGTTACATACTGATTATTTTGCTAGCTAGTTGTTTTTTACTTTTTTTCTAATGAAAAGCAGAATACTAGTAGTTCCCACATTTGTGACTATTTGTTAATAAGGTTAAAAGCTAAAAAAGTTCAAGCAAAAAAGTGTTAAATCTACTATAAGCAGTTAAACACGAGTTTGCCACAATTATTTTCTAAAAGCAACATTGTTAAATCTATTATAAATTGTATTTTCAATGATATTTATTACTTTACAAATATTATCTTAAAATGCTAAATTAACAAATATTTGCCAGGTTTCCAATGTTTCATATTGGTTATTAGTGGCCAGAAAAAAATTATGCTATTGCTAATGTTGCTAATTTAAAGCTAACTGCAAAAGTAGCCAAAAATATTGACAATCCTTAAAATACTCATTCAACCTGCAAAATGTTTAGCTAAATTAGCTATCAAAACAGCTTGATCCACGATTTAGATGCAAGGTTAGTTAATGTTAAAGGCTGAAAGGTTAAAAGGTCATTTAACTAGTTGAAGTGCAGTTAATACTTCGTGTCCAAAAGTGTTTTTAAAGATTCATGTAGTAAAATTAGCTAAAGGCGATAGTGATTGCAAACTGAAACTCTTACGCTACAGAGATAGTAGTTGTTGGAAACTTTGGTGTTAAAGTCCAAAAAGCTGACAAAACAATTCTGAAAGCACTCGAAAACTAGTGAGCAAATTGAGATAACACAGAAAATAGTACAAGTCACAAAGCACAAGCAATTATAACAAAGGTTATGATTGTTTTTCATTTTTTAAAAACACTAAATTAACAAGTAGTTGTCAGTGTTCTGATGTTTCATTGTAATTATGGCCAGAAGAAGTTAATGCTATCGTGCGTTGCTGAATTTATAGGCTAATTGCTAAAACAGCAAAAAATGTTAAACAATCGTAAAAATACTATTAAAACTGTAAAGTATTTAGCTAAATTAGCCATAAAGAAAAATTCCCCCACCAAAATAACAAAGGGTTTCCTTTCATTCTTTCTGCTTTTTCTTCAGTGATCCTCTGCCCAGAGAAAATAAGCTTTTTAAGAGTTCAGTATTTAAGCAGACTTGCATCAGTGCTTCAAGTAAGATTGTTTTTTTTTTTTTAATCTAAAGGGCCCGGCGAGCTGCACTTACTGGCCGATTCCGGGTCACTTCACCCATCAGTGCTGGAGCCTCTCGCTGCTTTCTCCCTGTCACAGCCATTCAAGAGCCCGTCGCCGTTAACCTGTTCACTCACCCACTTAGTCTGCCTGCAGATCTGTTGTTTTCTCAACTAAATTCCTGCCTGGGTTTGCTCTGGATGTAAAACTTTTACTGTATCCTACAATTCTCCAAAGGCACATGGATGTTTTGCCAAAAGCACAACTTTTTGTTTTTACTGTAAAGGAGAGGCTCATTAGTTGAATGTGTCAGTTTATCAGCATAGTGGCCTGGTGGAGGAGTGTGTGCCATGATACTGGGAGGTAGCGAGTTCAAACCCATAGTTCAATCATAAAGTACTCTTAAAACGTAGTTGGATTGGGGGGTTAAACCAAGAATGGAAATGGAAATGCCATTTCTTACTTTGGTCAAAGTTTTCTCAAAACCAAAAAGACCATATAATACAGTATAAAATACAGTATGAAGTACCCAGATCTGTATTTGAATGATTGCCCTTTAATCTGACGTAATCTGGTATATTTTGATACTTTACACTCCAGCAATATTTAAAAAATGAATTGGATCCTGAGTGATAACTTTTTATTTTAAGATTATAACATTTACAATTACCTGAAAACCTCATACCTACATCCAAAAACTCTAAAAAGCTTTCCTGTATGTTTGCTGCTCCCATTAGAGTCGAGTGAACACATTACATTCACACACAGTAGTGGGCCCGGTTTAAATTTGAAAGGACTTTGACATTAAAAAAACAAACTGCTAAGTTTGAATGACATTTGTAGTCGCCAAAAAGGCGTTACTTTCTAATACAGTTAGATTTAGTTAGATTGAGTAAAGCCACATGAATAAAGAAATAAAGAAAATAAAGTATCAAATGGTATGTTAAAAACAACTCAAGTCAAAGTAAAAAAAAGTAACTAATCAACTAACAACCTGAATTATTTAGTGTTGAGAATGTAATCAGACTAAAATATAAAATTTGTTGCGCAATTGCCAATACTTTATATGATAAATTGAAAAACAGGTTGAATTTATCATTGGTGTGAGAAATAATGCTTATCACTGACATATTGAGTTAGTAAGAGCAAAAACAAACAAAAAAAAGGAAATGCAACAAATGTTGCTTAATATGATGTAAGAAAAACGTTTCCTTTTCAAAAATGTACTAAAACTTTACATAAAGTCACTTATTTTCTAAAAAAGATCCTTAAGGGTTAACTAAACTAGTAAGCTACTAACCACCTCTAAACCTAAAGGAAGTTTATTGAATCAAGAAATTATGGTCTACGTCCGAATTCCCTCTCTACTCCCTAAAAAAACTACATAGTGTGGGACTATGTGCCCTGGATTTTAAAAGCAATTTAAACACCATGCTCGTTTTTTTTTTTAATATAGTAAATGTGACATCGCCGCTTTCTAAGTAAACCTAATAATTACGAACATTTCTGAAGACTATTCATGATTCTACTGTGTTCTGACGATGAAAGCGTGGGTGGTTTATAAAAAAGTTCATTAAAATTTATTTCTTTTCCCTGAAAAATCATTGGTCTAGTGACCATCAATACCTACTGTGCTGAAGACTTCTGGAAAATTTCTGATCATCAGTGAAATGTAGATTCTGGGAGAACTACACAATGACTACTCACTATATTGTGCACTAAGTCTTGAGCAGTGACGAAATATAAGTATGGTGGTTTGGTGTATTTTGAGCATTTACATGCTGTAACATCTAACACCAGTGTGACCGTTAGGCTTTAAAATCATCGGATATTTAAAGAGTTTGTGTAAAATCTTCAGTGTGTTGCTAAGTGAGATAAACCAGGTGTACCTGTGCACAGAGATCATGTCTTGAAGTGTGTGTTTGTGTGTGTTTTTGGTTTGCGTGTGGTATAGGAGGTGGTGTGGGATCTTGGGTGGGATTCACAGTGTGAACTTCCTAAACTCCATTGTCTGTTGGTACTTGCAATGCAGCTTTGTCTTGGCCCGTTCTTATCTTGCTGTAAAGTTCAGACTCCACCTGCCTTCTTCCTGGAACTGCAGCTGGCCTCATACGCGAGAAGAAAGAATCCATTAAAATCTCCACCCGATCAAAAGCTCAGCGAAGCCAGAAGGCTCAGTGTGCTCCTTCTCTGCTATCAATGACCGGGCAGCATTGGGAAGTAGTTATGGGATTGGAACAGCTCTTTTTTTTTTTTTTTTTTCTTGTCATGACTCAACAGCTGGGCAGACAGATGAAACTGAGGGCCTCTTGTGTTGGACATATTTTACTTTAACAAAGAGGTTATTAATCTTCATTGGTGGTGTGTCTGGATAAACCACTGTAATTAGACAAACATTAATTTCAATCATGTCTGAAAATCTTTGGAGTTGGACCGGACGGAAAAGGAAAGAGGGGAAGAAGAGAGAGGGGGGGTAGGAGGTGATAATAGGAGGGGAAGGGGGATAAGACCATGAAGCAGCATAAAGCAACAAGTTTACTGGATGTTAATCATTATGGTAGGTTCAAATGTAGTACAATAAGAGGCGGAGCTAACCTGTCCACACACACACTCAAATGTTATAAACCTACTAGCTGCAAAAATGTCCACCTGTCGACATATATACAAAACAGATAGTGTTCACACGCCATACTTATGCCGTAGCGAACTAGTGTGAAATATTTCAGTCATTCAGTCATGCAAGCTGTGGGAGTGCACAAAGTGGCTAACACCTGTGTCGATGAAGATGTTTATGTTCTTCTAAAATGGATGGTGGAATGTGGAAAGAAGAGAGAAGTGCTTGCCATCCACCCCAGACCCCACCGCGGCAACGGCGTAGCGATCCCCAGCACAGAGCAGCGGTAACCGTAGCCCGAGCGACCAAGCAGCCATACGGGCCCAGGGCCAGCAGGACGCCGCAGGCCCAGAGCAGAAACAGGGATGGAGGGAGAAGCGCCGCCCAGCCCAACCAGGAGAGCAGCCCGCCGCGCCCGGGGAGCAGGGCCCCACGGGAGAAGGACACCCACAGCCCCAGGCGAGCACCCCACCACCACCCAGGAGTTCCGGGCATCCCCCCGCCCCAACCCCAGGTACGAGCCAGGACCCCAGGAGACCGCTCCACTCCAGGCAGCCATCCGCCCGACCCGCAGTTGGTCAGAGACCGCGCCCCATGGGGGAACCCGGGGAAAAAAGAGGGCCCACAAGGGGTGTTGTAAATATGGCCCGACCAGGCTCGGCCACAGTTGGAAATTTGGCGGGGCCCAGCGGCTCAGGAGCAGGACAGAACCCACCCACGCGGGAAACGCGAACACTCCCGGCTCAGATGTAATGTGAACCCGCCCGAGCGGAGAAACACCGCCGGGCCGGAAGCGGCACCGAGGACACGACGCCGTCGCCCAAAGGGGCGTGCCCCCACCAGGGAAGAGCCGGGGACAGATGAATCTAGGTCCCACCTTCCTTGCAAAATGTGTATGCGTGTATGTGTGTTTGAGAGGGTGTGTGTGTGCATGTGTGTGTGTTTATGTTGGAATGTATATATTGTGGGGAGGGGTGTGTGTGCTAGGGGGTGCAGTTAAAATTGGTGGGTAGGGCACTGAGGGGACATCTCCTGATTACTCACGGTAGCACGTCCCTCACCCTCCACCAGGAGGACCTCAATCTCTAAGGTGTTAGTTCAAAATTAGCGGAGTAGGGTGCTAGGAAGGACATCCGCTGCTTGCTGGCAGTGATGCGTCAAGCTTACCAAAGGGCCTACATGTCTAAGGTGCAAATAAAACCGAAGGGGCCCTCCACTCCTGACAACCATAGGAGGGCCACTGCCTGGTAAACCCCCAGGCTCATGTGACTGGCCCCACCCTGCCCTATTCATGAGTTGCCATGAGAGAGGGTAGTTAGAGACCTTCAGTGAACTGTCCCCGGTGTCAAACAGCTGTCCCCGCAAGGGGCCCAGGCCCTGACGGGCCCCACCCGGGCGCCGACACCCAGGCCAGCACCACCCCCACACACAGAAGGCCAGAAGCGTTGGCCCCCGGAGCAAGCCCAGGCCCCCACCCTAGCCTTGGCCTAAGAGCTCTCGGTCAAAGGCCTCGACGGGACCGAGGCAACCCGACCCGGCGGAGAAGCCGCCCGATGGCCTCAGCGGAGACCCGACCCGTCAACCCCTGCCCGTACCAATAATTGCCCCAGAATGCCCCTGGGGTGGACAAACTCTGAAAACAGTGGCAACAAAAACAGTTTTGATGAAAACAAAAAGAGTTGGCGTGGGCTTCAAAACCATCTATAACTGTCAGCATGTTCCTTAAGTTTGACCGTCGCAGCACATGCTTTTCATTTTGGTAGAAACAAATGTAGAGGACGATGGTTGGAAATGTACCATCTCAAAGTACAAGTGATCAAAAGGTCCTATTAGACGACTTTTCTCTCATGCGTCTTGCATACAACACATGGTCGTGCAACACTTTACACGCGCTTTAAATATCTGTAAGTTTGGATCGGACATATAAAAGTCGTCATTCCATCTCTTTGACACACTATCACAGCCTTTTGCAAACATCTTTGTTTGATTTAGATGTTTTTTTTTCTTTTAGATTCAGGAACAAACTATGAATGTACACGTTTGATTTTTATTTGAAAGATCTTATTCTTCTGAAGACTTTGCTTTGCAGCGATGCAACAGCCCAACGGGGGCTGATCCGTGCGGCTGCTGCATTTTTTTGAGGTTGTCCAGGCCTTTAGATGGTTGTGGAAAGGAGTGTCTTGAAGGGATCGTAGGGGTGTCTTATGCTACGTTCCGTGCTTTTAGCATATACTGGTCTTTTGCTACCCAATACTAGCGGGTAATAACAGCCTACAGTTGCAAGACGCTTGGGGGAAATGTTGAAGCAGTGCAAATCTTTCAAATCTTGCTCCAGGCTTTTTCTTTCAAAGCTGTATTTCATATATATATAAAAGACTTGGTGTCATATAATTCCAGCCGGGGAAAAAATGTAGTTCTTAATTTAAGCTTCATGATCAATTCTTACTTCCATGAAGTAAAGGGGACGTCATCCATGCCATCCATACGTCACTACCGTCAAGTTCCCTGATTGGTCAAAGTTCAGGGCGGCCGTGTGGTGCAGCGGTAGGGCCCGATCGACCCATGTCTGTGGAGTGCAGGCTCAATTCCAGCCATGTGTCGAAGTGTCCTTGGGCAAGACACTGAACCCCACCTTGCCTCTGGTGGGAGGTTAGCGCCAGTGTTTAAGCGGAGCCGCCGCCAGTGTGAATGTGTGTGTGAATGTGTGTGCATGGGTGAATGGGACATGACTATGCGCGCTTTGGGCAGCCGTAGAATGTAAGCGCTATATAAATTATCATGCGTTACACCATTGCAAAGTTCAACTGGTTTAACGTTCAATGGCCTTTCATTTTACGTGAGGCGGCAACAGACTTAAGGTACGACAGCAAGTGAATACGTTTGAAACACGGAAGCGAAATGTGCATAGGCACGTTTATATGGACTTCTCATTGGAATTGGTCGCTTGAACACATGTTTTTAATGCCGGTGTGAATGTAGCATAACTTTTCCCTCAAGGCTCATAAGGCCACCGTAACCCTTGTGCTATCCTAGGCACTTTACCATTGTGAGTTTGGTCATCTAGATCCACTAGACAGTGCGCTGAACCTTTTTTCTTCAATGATTTGTGATCTTCACTGGTGTCCATGGATTACATGAAATCTTTCCACCTTTATCCACCTTTGTCATGAGTAGGGAGAACCGTCAATGGAAGGGTGGGGTCATCTAAGATAGCAGAAGGGTCAAGGAACGTCATGAAAATGGGTGCACTATTGCCATGTGTGTGGTAAGTGTATTGTAAAGTATTTGTGAGGATGATTTAAATTACACACATTTGCCATATATGGGTGATGCTGTGTATGGTATCTTGCATCACTCTTGTCATTAAATCAGTGTCAGAATCACCAGACAGCTTATGGTTGGAATTTAAACAGTGGATTTTAAAGGAAAGTTTGGTTTATACTAAGAAGATAAAAGGTCTCCGAATTGTCTCTATCAAATATGAGACCAATAGTTTTATGGGGATAAAGACTTTTGGACACAATTATAGATAGTACATTTTCTAAGCTGAATTACATTTGAGTTATCAAGTTTTTTCCTATCCATCAATCTTTGATAAGTGCACTGGATCTTGTTAGCTAGTTTTAGATTTTTCCATATTAAAGTATTTTACTAAGACTGCATAAGCTATATCATTGATGGAAAAGTTGCTATAAATTAGTTTACAATCATCAGTTTGCATATAATGTTGTCATATAAAACTTGTGGCCATGACTGTAGATTATCCCTGGATACAATTTCTATTACCTCCTAATAATGAACCACCCACATGCAGCTAAAATACCATTCAAGATAGAGTCAAGACCAATGTTCCAACTTTTACCAAGGTGTTTGTAGGAAATATGCAAATGGACCCAGAATGCCAAGGACCTCTAAAGGATGCTGACTTAGTGCGTATGGCATTGGGGAAGCAAAGCTTTGTGCAACCAGGCAGAAGCTACAGTGAGGAAAGGCTCTGTTCCAATACCCACCACCAAAATACAATTTATAGTTTGCAGCTGCCATTGATTACAGTGATCTGTGTCAAGAGATGTCTGCGGTCTCCAGATGGCATCGTGAGGAAATGTCGTTGCTATGTGTTGATTTCTGATGACACGAGCCTAAAAAGTTAAAGCTGAAAGTATGAGTTTGTCACAAGAAAAAAACTGAACCCTTCGCCATCCTCCAACATAACTCCAAATTGGATAGAGGTTTAAAAAAAAATAAAGAAGTTGAATTAGGTCATTCTAACTTTGAGTAAATCTTTAAAGTGCTAGCAAAATAGCCTATCATGAAGAGAATACTGAGAACAGTTTAGCCAAATTACAGGGTTTACAGTAAATCGCAAACCACATGATTTTGACTGAAAGAAAATTGCAACTGGTGTGATGGTGACTTTCGTTTTAAGAGCAGCTTTTTGAACCAATGCAAAACTCAAAAGTTTAACTGCACTACACCGAATGATAATGGCCATTTTGTTTTCACATTTTATTTAATGCTGCACCTTTGCACACAGTAAGTATATGTGTGTGCGTATATATAAAACCAGTATATATATATATATATATATATATATATATATATATATATATATATATATATATATATATATATATATATATATATATATATATATATATATATATATATATATATATATATATATATATATATATATATATATATATATATATGCTAATTATATAAAAAACAGTATTGGATATAAAACGAACTACAGGAGAAACTTAAGAAATTTTTTTGGATCCATAAAACTTTTTCCGTGATGTACGGCTTGTTCTGATGCAGAAGAATTGCAGTTTACAACATAAACAACACCCCATTCATTATGACACGTAACTTGATAGGAAAACGTGTGGACCCCCGTCCTCCCATACAGCTTTCAGTGGAGTTATTGATCCTTTCACTTCATGGATCTTGGAGGTCTGCAGGGACAGAGGGCCTCTGTAAATTGAATGGGGGTTCAGGGATTTCAATGATCAGATCGGATGAAAAGGTTCTGTGACATAAATAAAGTCAGAGGTCATCTTTCAAGAACTGGCCCGCGTGTCAAAGGACATCCTTATCTTTCGCTTGTGGCGAAACCCTTACTGTTGTAGTGAAAACAGCACGTCAGCACCACTGCGGTATACAACAATAGACGTTCTTATGATGCTAAACTTGAAAAGTTTTTATAGAAACTATAATCAATCATCAGCTCAGTGGCCCGTGGTAAAGGGTCAGTCCTGAGAATGGAAAGTTTTTTTTTATATTAAAAAAATTCAAGTTAGGTCCAACAACATCATCTAATTTTGCATAAAAATATGTGAAAACTGATGAGACTCAACCAAATGCTGAGACTAGTGCCAATAAACTACAATTATTTTTTCATTTATTTTAGAGTTACAAAAGAAAAAAAATCAAAACTTGTCCAAAGTAAACATGGAGATGTCAAATGGTTAAAAAAACTATGGAATACAATAAATTAATGGTAACTAACAAGCAAGAAGTAGCCAAGGTATTTAGAAACACAAGAAAGGTATGACATGAAAGGACAAAGAAAACAATAAATGGAACAGAATCACAAATATGAAATGAGGAAAAGGAATCTAACACTAAAGCCAAATTCTTCCCCTACCCCTCCGCCTTCACCCTATCCGCATTCAAAACTCTGGCAATCTCATATTGCTAAGCACGTTTTTAAGGGTGTATTCAGACTAGACACATTTAATCCGCGTAAAGTGAACCAGAGTTTGTTTCCCCCAATAATCCAATTTTCTTTTAAATAAACCCAAGTGGATCCTGGTCCAGTACCAGGAACCGCTCGATCCATATTTGGAGGTGGTCTCAGTTCGTTTCCAATCGGACTGAGCTTTGTTTCCTCAGTCGTAACACAATCCATTATCGGAGCGGAACAACTGGACCTAAACGGCCACCGTAGTCAGTCGTCACGTGACGTAAATAGAGAAGGAATATAGCAACTGGTGATCCACAAACAAATATAAAGCAACGATTGTTGCATTATCAAAGAGGAGTCCATGTGTTTATTTGTTGTAACGTTTATTTTAACACAGCTGAAAACGCTTCTTACATGCTTTTCTGCATCTCGTTCTTTAGCGACACGTGCTCGGCCCTGCTATGACATCGTCCTAAAGCTAGCTTCTAGTTCCTTAACAGAATTCTCTTTAAAGAAATGCCGTAACCACAACAGTGAGACACAGTAACTTATTGAAATGTGATTGGATGAATGCAGGCTCATTAAAACAGCTTTTAAAGTGATCCACATAGCTTCTCACTGTTTACCTGACAAAATGTGTCATAAACAGTTACCAGCATACCTTCATAGCTTTCTTCCTGCCAGTAACTGTCTCACAGCATGTGTCAACCCTACCAAAGTAGCAAAAAAAAGTGTTGTCCCTGACCCTGATGAATCAAGATTTTTGAGGGCAATCTTAAGTTTGAATAAGTGAACTATCTGAAAAGGGTTGAAAAGTGTAGGACTTCCATAATTTCTGCCTCTGGTTGCATTGCCCCGCCCTCTTAATGCCTGGCCAATAAGCGAAGAGATCTTTAGTCACGTGGTCAAGCTTTGGTCCGAAACAGGGAAGTCCTCTTGATGGCAGTCTGAATGCAGACTAAACGCAAGGTTCAAGACTCAATCCGGACCAAATTAAGCTGACTTGGTTTGGAACAAATAATTTTTTCAGTCTGAACACACCCTAAGTCAGTTTGCGGGCTGTACGTACAAAGCGTGCAGCCTTTGAACATCCGTTGAAAGTAAAACCAGTTGAGCTTTGACCAAACAAGACTCTGATTTAGTAGTGATGTATTTGTGACGTCCTTGACAAAACACAGAAGTGCCAACTGTTGGAAAACTGACCATGAAGGGGATTTTAATGGTTGCGGTTTGTGCCTGGCTGAACTTATATGACATATTTTTTTTCAAATATAGGAATAGATCTGTGAAAGAAATAGAGCAAGGAGCAAGATTTGCAAGATTACACAACTTTGACATCTTTCAACTGTAGGACTCTTACCACTGTAGGAGGCGGATAGATGCAACAAAAAAAAGTCTCTTCCTGCTTGTCCAGTGTGAGTACCATGGGCTAAACACACATTCAAAAAAACGCATTTAGCATGTTCTTGAATGCATGTCTCTTCCCCAGTGTGTCTGTAGCTTAAAATAAAATCCCACTGAGTCTCCATCTGGCGGTTGAAATTTGTTGATATGGAGAGGTTTGTCACATGATTACACTAAAAAGAAAGGAATTAAAGTCAGAAGTCTAGTCTTGTGTCGTTTTTTCTATGAATTTTTAGATGGTTCTTAGAACTTTCTTTGTCTTTGAAGGGTTCAATGACGAGAAGTGTACCCTCACTATTTTCAAGTCTAATTCTTCTTCATACACTTTTGATCCTTGTAGCGGCTGATTGGCTCAGGTGGCTGCGTGTAGGACTACTTTATGTTTCCCAGAGGGTAGTCTGAAGACCCTTCCGAATCTTCTTAACTATGTAGCCACAAGGGGGCTCTCAGATAAAATACAGGGTTGTGTCAGGAAGGGCATCTGGCATAAAACTCTGCCAAACCATATGTGAAATCTGATTCGCTGTACCCACCTGATAGAATAAGCCAAAAGGTGAACAACAACACCTTTGGTCCTTTGCCTGAACTTTTGACACTGAACAAGAACATTTTCTCCATACTATTCAATATCTTCATACATTCTGCAAAGTGTGACACTGTACTATTAATGGAAATGTCACTTAACAAGACCGAATCTCAACAAACCCATTCTAATGAATTTTCCTCTTTCCGTGTTATAATTCTAGGTTATCAAAATAGACAAATACTTGGAAATACATCATTAAAACGTCTTCTGGGGCCAAGTCCACCTTGTGTCTAGGATCCTGCTGTCATGTGTGACACCCACAGGAGGATTAAGATGGCATTGACCTCCTCGGACCCGTCATGTGGCAAACATGAGCAAGAGTTCAAGTAAAAGCAGGACACCAAAAAAAAGGAACAGAAAATCAAGATGCTCCCCCCCCCTGCAGAGTGGAGGTCTCCAGACGCACAAAGCTGTCCCTGTCTTCTAGATCCTTGTACATGTTCTGAACAAAAGACATCCCAAAATCAATAGTACAAGTTGGAAGAAACAGATACTGGAGACTAATGGACATTGGGTTTTGTGGCTGATGGGTGCAAAGGGATGAAATTCATATTGATACGGACATCACAAGCCAACAGGCTCCAAGGGGGCGAGAGGAGGTCACAGGTTGCTTTGACAGCCTATCCCCCTTAATGGATGCATATTGACTGAATTGAGGAGAAACAAAACAGAGGGAGGCGCAGAGTCTGTGCATGCTAGCACTGAACTAAACGTGTCTGCATGGGCCCTTGTACATGTGCACTTTTCTCATATGTGAATGCAAACGGATCAGTTCCAGACCCAAAGGATTCTTTATCCCGATCAATAGCATGTTATTAGACGGCCAATAAAACTTTTCTATGCTTAAGCAAGAGAAAGTAAAGGCTGCAAGAAACAAGTTACATTTAAAACATGCACTTTTTTGTGACTGTGTAGTATTTTACACATTTTACAAATTTTAAATGATAATCAACAGTCACTTTTTAGTCTTAAGTCTTTAAAACTGGAGCTTCAGGCCTTATTAGTTGTCATTAGCTGTTATATTTGCAAAAAATCTAAAATCCATTTATACTTTTATCAGTAACATGAGTTAATTTGACACGTGACACTGCAAATGTAACAACTATTACCAGATACAGCAACGCACAAACAGGTTTCCATCTCATTTGTCAGTGTACTCATTGAAAAAATGTCTGTGCGTCCGCTATGAACGCTTTCGGTTGTGCAGGTGTTTAAAAATCCCACTGCGATGACTTCCCCTCATCCATCTCCTGACACGCTTTCCTGCTAGCTTACAGCCCCTTACAACCCCAACCTAACATTACCAGTGCAACAAAAATAGTGAGCAATATTGGAGCTACCCAGCCATACAGTTTATAGTCAGAAGCCAGCTCAGATCAAGAGAACCTGGCTGCAAAGAACAAGATGGCGCCCAAATAGAATTACCCGGAACCGGAAGTTCACATTCTTGCCCCAATTTTGATTTAAAAAAATACGCCATTTCTATTGCAGTGGATCTTTAAGCGCACCGCCTGAAAAAGCCACTGCGTGACAGTGAAACGTTTTGTCCATCCATCTATTTTCCAAACCCAGTGTATTCTTAGTCGGGGTCACGGAGTTGTTGGCGCTAGTCCAACTACAGACGGGGGAGGCGGGTACACCCTGAACGGCTCACCAGTCCTTTCACAGTGCCCAGTTTGAGAAGAAAATTGACTAAAACGAGCTCCAGTCTTAAAGGTGTAGCCTCCAACTTTATGCTTTGCTATACGAGTTTATGACACTTTGGATTTTTTGCGATGGGCCACATTCGTTTATAAAAAATGCCTGCAACTACTGTCTTACACTTTATTGTCTTACTCTTTTTCTCGCTGCCGGGCGGTCAACCTCTTATTGCAAGATTGCAGGTTTGATTCCAACCTTGCCCGCCCATGTGTTGAAATGTTTTCAAGCAAGACACTGAACCTCACATGGCTCCCAAAGTGCATCAGTGTATAAATGTGTGTGTGAATGGGTCTGTTACTGTAAAGCCCTTTGGGCCTTTGAGGAAGGAAGAAAAGCGCCATTTACCATAATTTTTTTTCACAATAAACTACATGACTAATAATTTTATTTTCACGTTTGAAATACACAAAAAAAGTGTTCATGGAGAGTTCATTTGAGAAGTGCTGTTGTTCCATTTATTTGGTTTGTGGATTTCAATGACCACTAAATCCCACCTGGTGTATTTCCTGTTGATTTACACACCACTTCCAGGCAAACGCTAACAGGATAATAGCCCAACCTCCACGTCTCACTGCAAGAACTTAAAAGTCTACATTACAAGCATTTTGCGTCCTTTGGAATCGGCTGCATGTGTTCTTGGTGCGGTTCTCCCTTGGGGCTAAGCAGCTGCTCATCGTTCAGCTCATCCACTGTGACAGACTGAAATTACAAGTGCAACAACCCAATCCTGGGAACTTATCATCTGTGAACGCACATATCACTGAGCAATTGACGACTGACTGGAACACAAGTTAGGATGTGGTTGCTGCAGTGAATAGGAAAACTACTCCCCAAAGAGAGATCATTGGATTGTGTGTTAATAGCCCGAGTGGCAGCATGTCAGGTAGACACACCTGCAACACTTTGGCCGGTCTGGGTCATCTCAGTGGCAATATCAACACATATTTATTAGGAATGAGTTAAAGAAGTTGAGAAAGTAGAGTTGAAGAAACATTATCCTGAAAAACAGCAATACAGACCTGTGTGGGATCAAACCGAAAAGCACAAGAGTTCAAATCAAACCAATTTTACATAAATTGCATTCTTTAAAAAAAAAAAAACTAATCAAGAGCTAATCTATGGTTCAGAAAAGCTCTTTTAGCTCAGCTAAAACATTTTTGTTTCTAATTTATTTTCTGCTTAAAATATATACATTTTATTGTGTATTTGGAAATTTGTATACCGTGAAATGTCATTTGAGTGAAAGTTAATTATCTTGAGTCGTGGTAAATATCGAATGTTGATATGTTTGTGGGTGTGCTGTATGTCTGATAAGTGATACTGCAAATCACTAATCACTTTTTTCCTCTTGCCTTACCATCTCTGCTTGAATGTAACTGGAATAATGGACCCACTTGAAAACAAGATGTTTCATGTAGAGGGGTCAATCCCTCTTCAAACCAATCTGTTTAAACAAAAAATAACTAATTTAAGAGATAAAGTTCACAGGTCATTTCGGTCAGCTACCAGAAAAAAAGGTGAAGTTAAAAGAAAAACAGTAGCCACTTTGGTTTTCATAATGCAAAGATAGTCATTGTTTTGTTTTTTTCAAGTAGATCCCACATATGGGATTTTGCTGTAAGTATTAATGTATGAAAACCCTTCCAGGGCGGATTTAAGTGGATCCATCATGATTCAGCCAGAGGTTGAACTCTAATGATCAACTTCTGAGGCTCCAAAGACCCATCCGGCCTGTCATATGCTATCCAAACGCTATTAGCACAGCTGTCAACGTTCCTCGTCAGCTGAGCCTAATGATCTGCTGAAGGGCCCGCACTTCACAGCAACTCAGAGTGTCAGCAGGTGTCAGATCAGCTGCCTGTCAAGAACCTCGTGTGCGGTTTGGAATCGCTTTACTCCAAAGTGAACATCTGCAGCACTCGATCGGTAATTAAAAAGAAGTGGGAGTCAAAACCGATCCTGGTTTATGAGTTCAGAGAACATGAATACAAACATCTTCAGGAAAAACAGGCAAAGACAGTTGAGGTTGAGTTAAGTGAAGGATGCTAGCTGACATGACAACTAAATTTAGTCTCTACAGGTTTAAGGTACAAAGATTTTAGCATTAACGCCTTGAAAATATACTAAAACTATCCTATTTATTGAAATTCGATTCCTATTGTGGTCAGCTTTAAAAGAAAACAGTATAATCCTTGACAGACAATAAAAGTACCATTTGTTTTTTAATCTATCAAACTATACTGAAAGACCATCATTATTTCACCATGTCCTGACATGTAGATTGACAAGTAGAAATTGGGAATTATAGTAACATGTAAACTTCAAACAATCAAAGACATGGAAACAGGGAACATCAAAACGACAAACTATGGAGCAGCACAGGATTAAGGGAAAGACAGGACTTAAATACATACAGACAAATGAGACACAGGTGAACACAATCAGGACAGATGGGGACCCAAAGTAAAACTCACCACTACAACAAAACAGGAAACCCTACAAAATAAAACAGGAAGTTAACTCAACCAAGACAAAACAACAAAGGACCAAAACACAAAGGAAAAGCAACTGAAACCATTTCAATATCGCAGACATTTACACATCGTCCAATCAGAGCTGCTGCTGACCAGCAATCTTACTGTGACCACCCTGTGGCCACCCAACTGTCACCCGATTTAGTAATTGTGTGATCCCCTCCTGACTGACTGCCACCGTATACATTCATGACCACGCCAACGATTTTCAAAACTTGGGGCGGCAGCATGAAATCTTGAAGATTCTGCTAATGCCTCTCTATCGTGTGTCGTGTTTGGGACTGCGGCATTAGTTTCAAATAGATGAATGACGAAGTGAGATTTTTACTTACAGAGCTGAAATTATAGCTGCAATGGAAGCACTTTTTGTTTATATAAATATGTGATAAAAAACGTCGAAAGTCAAAAGATTTAATCAAATGATCAATTACAAGAATGGTGAAAAGACAGAAATGTCAGCAGTCATTAGGACATTTTTTTAATCAGGGAATGAAAACGGTAGCATAAAATTCCAATTTCTGTTCAACTTCCATCTGTTAAAGACCCGCTTTATTTACTGTATTTTTGGTGGTTTTAACAGATACTTGTGTCATTTTTCTGATGCTGGATGACAAACATAAAGGAAATAAAGCTCAGAACAACTTTTGTGAGTATTTCTTTATTCAAATCATTGTGAATCAGGAGCAAAAAAAGACCAATCAAACAAGCTTGTAACAGTGACATAGAACCTACGATCAGCGAATCACAAGATCATTACTCCGCTCCATTCTGATGCATCCAATTGCAGACAAATAGATCCAGGAACGTCTTTGTTTTTCTCGTCCGAGCTGACATCTTGCTCAAAACTCTAAGTCTGGATGACTTCAATATTGCTCACCAATTTTCTTGTGCCAAACATTATTGATGTAACAATAAAACTGGAGTTGTGCGGGGGCTGAAAGGGAGCGGGAGAGCAAGTTATAACAGATGGATGACAGAAAGTAGCTTACTCCATGCCAACAGTCCCGCCCACAACTCGGAGGTGATTTTCTAGAAAAATGCCTGCTGCTTTGCAAAAACTACTTTCTAGAAAACGACACTGGTTTTTGGATTTTGGCTAAACAATTTTAAAATCCCATTCCAATCATCTTTTGATCTATTCTAATTGTTCTCAATTGTCTTTAAATGACATTTCAACTCATTTAAAATTAAAATAGCTCTTGAGGCTTACTCAGAGTTTTAGCAAAAATAACTGTAACCCTTGTGCTATCATAGGCACTTTGACATTGGGAGTTGGGTCATCTAGACCCACTATACAGTGTTCTGAACCTTTTTTCTTCAATGATTTGTCATGGTAGGGAGAACACGTCAATGTGAGGGTGGGGTCATCTAAGATAGCACAAGGGTTAAACATGAAATCTCTAGAAAACAACACAAAAAGTTATTAACAGCCACTGAAAATCTTTCTTTTTAATAAAGAGAGTTGCGAAATATGACAACAAAAGGTGATATTTACTGTCACTGTGTTGCAAAATTGGAAGTTGGGTAAATGTTTTTGCAAACAAATAATACCGTTGGACGAGAAGAAGCAGTTCAGAAGGACAGATGCTTTCCATCATGAATTATTAACGGCTTTAATTCTGCAGGAAAGGAGTTCCTGTTCGTTTTATTGAGCTCTTTAATCCACAAATAGATTGTTGGAAAATGGTTCAGGTTAAAAATTTATTGCGGGCATCAAGCATGAATGGACCTCTTTCTATGAAGGGTCACGACCAATGTGTGTGCTTCTCTCTAAGAAGAGCAAAAAATAAGATGAAAACCAAGAAGTATTAAAGTGAATTTTGTTTTAAAACGTTTTTGACACTCAAGAATCAAAGTACATTTTTGACTATATTGATAAATCACGCTTGGTTTTTGTACTCACCGTAAGGATTCATGCAGATTCATAAACTGATTAGTTTTACTGTAGATTATATTTTTACTGATAAAACCTTTTTAGGGAACATCAGCAGGTACATTTACAAAAAAAATAAACGCAGATTCAGCAGAGAGATTCTTGAGCGGTGTGATGTCCATACAGTTTCTCAGAACTGTTTGCTACATAAATTAAACATATAATGTTCGATTGTCTTTGTGAAACATTTTAAAAGCTAAATGTAACTTTTTCCTTGTAAACATTTTGGAGCATAAATTTGCGACTTTATTGTGGTAAAACGTCGACTTTTTCTCTAATTTTTACGACTTTATTCTTGTAAGATTTGAACTTGTTTTTCTCTTCATTGAACAACTTAATTCATACATATTAGGTTTTTTTTCCTTTTCTTTTTCGTGGCCCTAATACTCGGTTGAGACCTTGTGTATGTGAAACGTGCTGCACCACTAAATGTGCCTTGCTTAATGGCTGAGCAGGACAGCAGACATACTTACACGTTTCACTTAGTAAAAGCACTTAATCCTACCATAAAGTGAAGAGCCCACAGTGGCCCAAAGGGTTTTTGACAATTTACGATTTCCTGACTGGAAGTATTTTCCAAAAGAAATCCAAACTATGTATTTTTGGGAAAAGGGGAGGGGACAAATATATTCAAGGAAGGAGTGGGGGAAGAGAAACATTGGATATACGAGGACTTCCAGGGATAAAACAGTAGGACTATTTAGTAGACGTCACATTATTTTATTCACATAAAACCTCCCTTGTTTGGCAAACGTTGAGCTGAATGCTTTAGTAAATAGAATTACATACATAGAGCAATTTTTGAACAAAAACAGCCTCTCTCGGGTCTCGTTGTTTACCACTTTCACCTGTTAGAACCATCGCCAGCCCGTCATTCAGGGCCGGCAAAATTGCGAAAAAATGAATATTTAAAAGCTGTAGGACACATTCTTAAATTAGTCCTGGTAAACTCACTTCCACAAAGAAATTTCCCAACCCCATCCTGTCTTGTATTCTCAAGCACTCCCGGAAAATGCTTGGAGATTTAGAGAGAAGTGGCTGAACAGATTGTTATGTCACCATTAGGGAGCTGTAATAAAGTCATATTCCTTGTGCATTTTGCATGACTAGAGGGCCCTGCACTCTCGCCTGTCTGCTCTGCTCACATCAGCCCCCTTTAAGTGGAGCAGTTCTGGGCTGCAGGTTTTTTGCCTGGATGCCGCCTGAGAGTGTATGTGCCAGATAGCATTGCACGATTACACTCAGCTGCACACAGTGTTGTGGACAGAATTATAGCTGGAGAATAAAATGTCTCAGGCCTCATTTAACTTCCACACATTTGGAAATTAGAAACCAGTTATGCATCGTGGGGAGAGCAAGCGGCAACTCAAACTTTAGCATTTTGCGTTTTGTTTCTATAAACGAAATATAGTTTGAGGAAATGTCAAAGGATTGGAAACCTGAAACACATTTCACTGGTACCAAAACTATTAGACTCTCTGAATGTAGGTTTTGGGTGAAATTGGGAATTATAGTGATACTAATAAAGATTGACATAAAAGTGCACAGAATGTATCATGTTTCCTCTGAGCTGTGAAACGCTAAAGCTGTTCTGACAGATTTTTTGCCAAGAGCCAGAGCAAATGTTTTCTGCAGTACATGTGAACCCACTGTAAAAAGACTCTGCTGTCAACTTCTAATAGCGTCCACATTTAAAAAAAAAAAAAAAGAGTGGCTCAAACTTGGCTCCACTGTTCAGTTAAAGACATGAAAGTTCAGTTCAGGTCCAAAAAGCAGTTTTTTATTGACAAAACAGAAGGACAATTCACAGAATTAGAATATATCTACTAGGAAATGACTTTTTACCTGCTTCTCCATGCAATACAGTCGCAGGCTGTACTAAACCGTACACACTCATAGACAAAAGTGCAGGTTCTAAATCAGCAGAAGAAGTTTCATTAACCACAAGCACTCATGAAAAAATAATTTGTAGCTATTAAAAAAAAATCCAATGTTACAATCATACTACAGTATTTTGGGTGCACCCCATCATTAGGCGTAGCATCAATGAATGGTCAGCGATACACAAGAGATACACAAGAACACAAGAACTCTACAACTTGTTTGTAACACGCTAGACGTTAGCCATGTTAACGCATTCATTTGTAACTCCAAACCTTGTTAGCAACATGTAAAAATCAACTGATACCTCTAAAACAAAAGCACTACTGTGTATTATGAGTAAGTGGGGGGGGGGGGGGAAGCAAGCAGCCCACTGCCCAAATCTAAAGAAGTTTGAATTATATATAACAGGCTAAGAACAGTAGAACCACCACTGGAACTTTAGTTGGTTTTCTGTTGTCTTTTTTGTGGTTTGGGTCAAAGCTTACCTTGCAATAGTGCTAAATGATGAGTTTCTGGAACGGCACAATTTTTCCAACGGTTCTGAGAGAGAGCTGTATGAGAAAACAAACCAATTTAATTTAGCGTGGGGGTGTTAAATACTTTCTCCAACCATTTTTGATAGATCCCACGAGATCCTCAAAGTGAACGTGAAAGCAATCTAAATGTATTTTTGTCTCTGCTGATTTATGTTCAGTGGTTAATGAATAAAAATAAAATAATAAACATTCAACATTTTTTATAAGCCATCTTTCTTTAGGTCCTAATTGGATGTTTTAATATTGGGATCAATTGGAAATTGTTTCTTTCTGAAACCAGCCTCAAGTGGTCATTTAAGGAACTGCAACATTTTATAGATGTTAGGATTTGACACAAAAACTCATAGCTGAAACCTCTGTTGTACACATTGCTCTGGATGTTACCTTAAAGATCCATTAACTTAGTTTTTTTTCCTTTTTACAGTTGTGCGTTTACCCCTGCGACTTCCCCCTATCCCTACATTTATCCATCCAAGCGGAGAGATATGGAAAAAAAAATAGTGTCTTCAGGTTCTGACGTTAATACCGCTCGATGATGTCATCAATCGTTGCCGGTCATCTATTTGCCAGCGCTCACAAATAACATTACATTGGTTTTATAATTTTAAAAAGTCATTCAAAATCAAAAACTCAATACATTTGAATGTGAACTTCTGTGCGGCGTAAAGAAAACCTCCATGCCACAAGAGTGATGCAAATCACCTTATTGGCAGAAGGATAGCCAGGCCTAAGTTGGTACAGCTCCTCCGTAAAAAAATCACCACTACAGCTTCAAACGCCCCTGGAATTGGAACAATAGGAAGAAGCTGTAGGGGTAGGGGAGGAATTCGGATTCGGCCTTTGGGTTACAGCTATGGGTCAACACAACAAACCTTTCTGTGTGATATATTAGTACTTAAGTCGAGGCACTGTGATTGATTTTTTTAAAGCTTCTTTGCAACATTTCAAGATAAATATTATCTTAATATTTATCAATCCTGACACAAAGGCAGAACCAACAGCTTGTATTTGCACCATAGATCTTTATAACTGCAACCAAAATATATTCCTTGAATTCCCTTCATTTTTTCAATTGTAATCTGAAATTAAATAGAAACCTTGGACGGAGGGGGTCAAAAAGGGGTTAAAAAAGAGCAAATGATATACATTAGCACTCAATATGAACATATTTTAAGATTTACTAAGGTTTGTCAAAGCATTTTTCAGCAATACACAAAAATGTAGAAAACAACAATGAAATAGGTTTTGTTTCTTTGATTTAGATTTGTTGTCATTGTGAAATAATGAAGACTTCCAACTCTTAAATCCCGGTCAACTATGTCAAAGGACTGAATGCGTAGCCTCTCCAAAGCGTCGTCCGGCTCTATCTGGGTTTTATTTGAGTCGTAAACAGCCACAGGTTCGAACTCTGGAGGCATTAGCATTTGCAGCAGTCATCCAGCTAAATTTCAGATCACTTTAGTTTAAAGTGACAGGGTGCTTCTACTACAGTACACGAGGGTGGGATACTGCTGACTCGTGCTAACTACAAACAGGGCTGTGCTGCGTTTGTGGCCTTTCAACTGGAGAGATGCATGCCGTCCAGGGTTTCTCAATACTATCACATTACGCCCTTAAGGTATGAAAGCATCATTTTAATTGACAAATATGATCTGGTTCAGTATTATTTGAGTGCAGTTGAGTAAGCAAACACCTCTACCTTATTACCAGCCCGTCATGATTAAATTCAATTTGAAATTGACACGTATTTTTTTTAAGTATTGGTGGCAAGTTTTATTTGAGATTGAAATTAGATTTTGAGCTTTTTTTGGCTTTCGTCAGCCCTAGACATGTTGCAATGCAAATATTAGATGTTTTAAAACACGTCTAGTTTGGATAAAATGCATAGAGTGTTTTTAACTTTGGAGCTGAACTATGAATAAAAATCTTTCGCACCAGTTCAGAAACAGTCCAAATTTATGAAAGGACCGAACAACTTGAATGGTGCTAATAAAAAAATATAGAATAAATATAGAATAAAATAAAACTAAAGAATTGGGTTTTTCTGACCTTTAACATCGGATACGTCGCCATCCACCCTCAAATAACACACGCTCTTTGACTTATCGCAAATCTTCTAATCTGATTCTGACTTGGAGAAATGCGGCTTCATATCAGCTGTTGTCTGTGACAAATAAGATTTATGTTCATTGCGTAAGCACTTCGCTACCAAATAGTGTTTTGTATATCAGCACAAGGCCACTTTTCTCTGTTGTCTGCTGGAATCACGTTAATTGGGTTAGCGGTTGAAGAGTAACAGTAGTCAAATGAACTAAAGCTCTGGTGTTAAAGGGTTAATTGAATTTGTATCAGTTGAACCAATAGAATGGAATGTGGGCGGCCGTGGTGCAGCGGTAGGGCGGTCGACCTATGATCGTAAGATTGAAGATTTGATTTCCGCCTTGCATGCCCATGAGCTGAAGTGTCCTTGGGCAAGACACTGAACCCCACCTTGCCTCTGGTGGGAGGATGGTGCCAGTGTTCGGCAGCGGAGCCACCATCAGTGTGTGAACGTGTGTGTGCGTGGGTGAATGGGACTGTGAGTGTAAAGCGCTTTGGGCCTTCAAAAGAGGTTAGAAAGCGCTATATAAGTATACGCCATTTACCATTTTAGAATTCTCCTCTGGGACGCATTCTTAAACTGCGTTCACACCAAACGGGATTCAAGCGTTAGGGGCATTCAGTTCCAATCTTAAGTCAATAGTACAGAGGCTTCTCAGGTTGATTTTAGGCGTGATTTGAGCGTCCGGCACAGGGCCTTGGTCTGGCAGCTGTGTTTTGTGAGCATCGTGGCTCGGCCCGTCCAGAGTTAAGAAAACCGAAACTTTGGCAACGTCAGGTTAAGTACCAATCCTATATAAAGGTCTTTCATTCATATGAAACACCTTCCATCACCAAAGCACTGAACACAGGAAGAACAAACACAGAGCATTCTACACTCATAAAACAAAAAGGTCCTGAAATTTCATCCATTTATTTAACCCACTGTACCTTTTTTTTGGGCCCGTGGGGTTGTGGAAGCCTGTTTCAGACAAAATGTGCATTTTCTAGTACAAGCATCAAATTTGGCATGGATGTACCTTAGGGTCCCCTCTTTCAGAAAAGCACATTGGTCATGGGAAAAACCCCAAATGACAGCCATACACTCAATTGTACGAAAAATATTCAATGTCTATTTGCCCCAGTCTTAAAAAATATACCCACAATGTATTTTCTAAACTTGAGGGGTACCTACAGAGTAGTTTGATTGGATATTATGTATATTTTCCATTTTTTTATTTTCTCATGGCTAACGTGCTTTTCAGAAGGAGGGGACATCCACGCCAAATTTGGTGCTTGTGCCACAAAATGCCCAATTATTTGAATAACCGCCTCCACTATTTCCACTACATCCGTTCATTACATTGTCCTGCATTCTGTGCAGAGGATGACCAGAAACACAACCCTAGCCTGCCGGTGAGCATAATTTGGTGTAATTAGGCCAGACTCCAACCTCTGTGGACCCAGTTTGTGTTGTGACTGAAGCAATAATGATTTGAGCTTGTTCACTTGTCAATAGCGATTACAGAAGCACCCACATTTAGCAGATCTTTCCTTGAGCAAATCCATTATTGAGACCTGCTCAGATCATACCAATGGATAATAACAGTTGCATACCCATTATAAGAGCTTTTAATTTGAAAAATTATCAAAACTAACTTTTTCCATCTAAGCTGCAGTAACAAACATCAGCTGTCTCGGCGCATGAAAGACTGCTGCTCATAACACCTGTTACAGATTAACTTCCGTGAAAATCTGGGCGCCTATTAACACGAGTGTTTGATCTCAGTGGCACAAATTGATCCAAGGTGAAGAAATTGTTGCCTAATTATGATTGATGATGACAATAAGGGGAAATGTTTGTGCCTTTAAAGCCTTGTTAAAAGGTTCACAGTAGGAACTCCAAGAAGCTGTGCAAATGTCTCAGACAAGACCAGATATAGGCTAAAAGTGATGGGCTGCAAAAATCCACAATCGAAAGAAAACAAAACTACAACAACATAAAAAAAACACACACGCACACACACAAAAAAGGTTTGTTCCAAGCCTGGTAAAAGGTGGTAGTATCAGGAAGATATTTCAACAAAAAATTATAAGACATATAAATCTGTCCTTGTGATGATAGCAAGGTTTTGTAGGGCCTCGGAGGGGTCATGACATCCGCAAAATCTCAACACACCCAGAAATCCTCTTTTGATTTTCTACCTGTACCCCATAGTGGGGGTCTCTAAATCCAGGCCTGGATTCTTGAGAGGCACAAAACTGAAAAATCCAACATCAAAATGCACACAAAGTGATGAGTGATGACTAACATTTCCATTTTGCCTTTGAACAACCTTTTTCACTAGGAAATATAAATGTTAACCAACATCACCTGTGTTTTAGCCAACGAGATAGCGTAATTACACTCGACTTGGTAACCCTGGGTTAATGCACGTGAACGGCAAGTACATAAGGACATTATCAATGGATCACCGATATCCTGAGTTCAATTTAATTCAATTCAATTTTTTTTGTATAGCCCAAAATCACAACAACAGTCGTCTCGATGGGCTTCAAAGTAAGAAATAAGAGTCACCATGGAAATGCGTGGAGAACAAAAGAGAGCACTTCACTCCAGTGAGACGGAGTGGGAGAGTTTAATGACGGCGTATAAAGATTATACGCCCATTAAAAAAGTAATACGGCTACATAAGCAAAAGAAAGACTTTCTATCTCATTTCCATTTTAATTGTGATGCATATATATATAAATTAAATTACTTAATTCAATTGGTAAAAAGTAATTGAGTTACATTTATTCAACCTAATTTCTTACGTCTATAACACTCAATATTTCTTTTTCAACTCAAATTTATATATTTATCTAACTAAATGTAATTTTACTCCAAGTCAATTAAATGTTTTCCATCTTAATTTATTGTACTTCTTGAACTCTCATATGTTTTAGTTTGAGCCTGCAGATACACTCATTTTTATAACAATAAAATGAATGATACTGGGTGTGCAGTCATCATGATTCTCACTTTAACTTCTGTTCTTGCAACATTCTAAAGCAGGAGGGGTGCTAAATAACCTCATCATCCTCTTCGTTTCTCTCATTCATGGTGCAGAAAGAATTAAACATAGTGGGACAAAATAACTAGGCAAAACAGAGTAAAACAGCTAAACAACTAATACATTTGGTGAACTTAAACCAAAGAAGAACTTAAACCCAAATCCGTCCAGACAGGCAAAGGGAACGGTATCCCACAATTCCTTGCGGTGCAAATCTAACAGCAGCACCAAAGTTACACCTACTTAATTGAATTAATCTGAATGAAAGCAAAATAACTGTCTGATAACTATGTGTTAAGTTGACTGGACTCAAAAAATGATTTATCTTAACTGAAGCAAATAATTAAGTTAGATTAATTTTAAAAAGTTTATACTTCCAACATCCATATGTGGTCTTATCACTCTCTCACGGTGGAAAAAGTATTATCTGAGCTTCTTCATCCACTAAATTATCTTCAAATGGACACGCATGCTGCGGTTATCCGCTTCCTTAGCCTCAAACTTACCTTTTTTTTTTCTTAATGGTTTATTTCAAGCAATCAAATAGGAATAATACACAAAAGACAATACAATTATCAGTTATACATTCATACAATAACTAATCAAACTTAGCATAATTAGACATAAAATTAAGTTTTGCTTGAAAGGGAGTGGAAGAAAGCGAACTTATATAATCCCACCCCTGTTCTACTGTAACCATTTTATTACATGATTTATCAATATCCGGTTCCTAGAAAGCACATGACAAAGATGAATTACTTAAATAATTTTGTAAAAAATAACTTTAGAAATCAACATGGCAATAAAGTATCCAAAATATATGCAGATTATGTTACTTATAAAAGTCATTGATATGATTAAAAAAAAAATAATACTGTATCAGTAAAATAGACAAAACACTGTTTCAGGAATTTTCATAGAAAAATTTGGTCAAGTATCAAAAGTTAATAATATGTGCAAAATTATGTTTCATTAGGAAAAATTCATGAATCAGCTTATCAATTTTTTTGAAGCAAGTGAAGTAATATAATTAAAAGTCAATCAATTTGACAATTTTCACTAATTGATTAATCATTTGTTTTATTATTTTTTTGTACTTTTTTTTATTTATTTATTTTTTCTTTGGGAGCTAACATAACCTGCTTTCTGGAATACCCCCCAGGTCTCTGGAAACTGACGCTCACACCGCCCTTGTTCGAGCAACCATTTCGTCTATGTAAATACGCATAAATGTGCATTTTGAGTTTCCAACTGCAAAACTTGCATTCACGTGTTGCCACGCAGGTTTCTAAGACCGTTTTCACGCTTTTTGTATAAAATAAGTTGCCATTGAATGTGCATTGAAAGTTAAACCAGCTCGAACCTTGACCAATCAGGGAATCGGTAGTGTTGTATGGATGGCGTCCTTTTTCATTCATGGAAGTGCCAACAGGTTGAAAATGGATCAAATTGGATCAAGCCAATATTTTTGCAATACGGATGGCGCCATGTTGGAACCAGATGATGTCAGTGAGCAGTGATTGGTCCGAGTCAGTCTGAGTCAACGTTTCGGTGGAAACCCCTCTCACCAATCAGGTGTGAGCTTGTAGGAAGGCCACACCCCTACAACTACAAGCGGGTTAGTGGGGGGCTTTGTTTATTGAACATTCGAGATAGGGGTCAGTGGGAACCAAATGCTTTCATTAAGGCATCTGATTGGTCAGTTTATGACTTGAATGACTTTCACGACAGAAAAGATGATAATAAAAAAATGTTTATTAGCAAGAACATGATGAAAAAATGTATCAGAGCAAAAATGGTTATTCTGACCAATAGAATAATAGAGTGATAGAGTAATAGTTGTACATTTATCTGTAGAAGTCTATGGAATTTTGGCTTCTTGGAGCCACTTCCTGTTTGGAACGCCGGGGGGGAGGGGGGGTCACTCAGTCCAGTTCTCACATACAGTCAATGGTACCAACTGTATCTTTACTGAGCCAATGCTAAACATCAGCATGTGGCGCTTCCACACACTTAGAGCAGCGGTGTAAGCAGATCCCGCCTGGGTGTAGCATTTGTACAGAAAACCGAGAACATGGAACACATTACGCTAAAGACATCCGGAACGCATTAGGACAAGCACATTTGTGTCTGGCTAAAGCCCAAGGCTAAATATTAGTGTGAACAAGAACCCATTTGCGCCAAAAAAAAATCCTGCATGATAACAAACACACTGAACCATGTTCACACACAAACATTTCATCAAGCTGTTAGTATTCTGACATTTAAGGTAAGAAAGAGAGGAAATAAAACAGAAATGCAATCGGACATACTATTTTTGACACGAAAAAAAAAACAAGTCCCACAGTGGCTTTCATCCCTGAAAGATCTGAGCTTTTTATTGAGCGGGAAGGATTTTCCTGTCCTTCAGTGTCTAGAATGACTCACTAAATAAAGAATAAAAGCAATCTGCTCTTGTTTCACTTGATGCACTTTTTACTTCCTTTCTGCCAGGGGGATGACCAAATGCATTTCAAATGCAGGCAGCACGCTTCACTGCCTCCTGAGCACACGACCAAACCGTGTTCCACTTAAAGAAACGTTAATTTTACATTTTTAATGACCGGCTGATGTCTTAAGCAAGCGAGCGCCGCTGACGAGGGATGAAGAAGCCCTGCAAATCCCCTTCTTCGTCCTGAATTAAGTGATGTCTCTGGGAAACTGAATGAACTTTGAGTTTGCTGCTTCCTAAAACATCACAGTGAGGTTGCTTTTATGCTGATTATCATGATTTATTTCTTTAAAAATGCTCCTTTTTCTACGCACAGTCCTGCAGCGAGTTTGCAGCAGCGCAATCTAGTTACTCGATTTCATGGCTGATTAGCCTGATGCCAGGATTATCTCTTGTTATTTTAAAGCAAATAATACAAGATTGGGACTTAATGGGATCAGGGAAATCAGCTGGAACACACTGCTGGCCTCTCTTAAAGTAATGTGCGCCGAAATCTCCAAGGTAAGAGAAAATCAGCGACCCAAACTGCATGTCCAAAGGGAGCGTTTGACGCGCAGCTCATGTATGAACAGCACATTAGGAGTTCACAGTACAAAAATGTCACATAGCCTCTGAATGAGGCCATAGCAGATTTTCATAAACACCTCCGAATAAATCCTGCATGGTTGCTCGGGGCTTTGTGCCTTTTTCAGAGAAAAAAAAAGGTCTACGAACCATTTAACAGTTTAGAGCTCAAATCCTACTACTAGTTTTTTTGAAAGCTTTTTTTTTTTATAAGTAATTAGCTTCCATGTCTATGTCTGTAAAGGAAGCTGCTTTTGAAAAAAAAAAAAAAAAGACAGCAAGAACAAGAGCCCCGCCTCCCCCAAGGTCAATGCCTTCCACAGCCCAGATTATCGCGCTAAAGGAATCCTGGGAAGCGTGTATTGATTTGGCCTGACACTTGCTGCCGCATTTAGCTTGGCCGCTGCTGACTCGCAAAGGCTTCAAGCAGTTTTCTGCCATATCCTCTACTATCTTTAAAGAGCACTGAAAAATTACCTCCTGCCACTGGAGATTCATCATCACATAATTAGCTCGCTGCACCTCACAGTAGATCTAGTCTGACTACAAATAAAACCTTAAAGTTCAGGCGCGCCAGACGACGCTTAATTAACTTGTTAGCATGAGCATGCTGGGATGGAAACACTGACCTTTCCTATGTTACCTGCATTTGTTTGTAAAAAAAACACGGTCTGGAAACTGTTTTGTACTTTCTAATACCTGCTGCATGCCACGCACGGCGCTATATCATTAGATGAGATTCATTTAACCCTTGTCTTATCTTAGATGACCCCACCCTTACATTGACGTGTTCTCCCTACCATGACAAAGGTGGATAAAGGTGGAAAGATTTCATGTAATCCATGGACACCAGTGAAGATCACAAATCATTGAAGAAAAAAGGTTCAGAGCACTGTCTAGAGAGTCTAGATGACCCAACTCCCAATGGTAAAGTGCCTAGGATAGCACAAGGGTTAAAGACCCACTTCCATAAAAACTGTGTTTTTAAAGTTCTTTTTTATCATGATGTAAGGCACATATTAAGAAAATTAAGCTCAAAATTGCATTTCTGAGTCATCTTTAGTCACATCGTTGTGAATCAGGAGCGGACGAAAAAATGCAGTTTAAAAAAGACGGTATTAATGATGTAAAAAGAAATCTGGGCGGGGCCACAAGCTCCCTGATCTGCTCTATTTTTGATGCATCCACTTGTAGACATCTATTTCCATGAAGGTCTTTGTTTTTGTCGTCCGAGCTGGCGTCCGGCTTTCAATTGTACAGCTGGATGGCTCCAGTATTAGTCAACATTATTGTTGCACCACTAATGTTGGGTTGGGGTGTTAGGGGCTGTAAACTAGTGGGAGAGAGAGTTTAAACATGTGAATTCCTCCCTACAAACAGTCTCCTCTACAACTCAGAGGAAATTTACTAAAGAACTACTGCCGTTCTACAGAAACTATGTCCTAGAAAATAACACATTTCCTTGATTTTGGCTTAAAAAAATCATTTAATCATATTTAAAAGACCACTGGGAACGCTTTGAAAAGAGATCAAAGACGATTGGAGTTGGAGTTTTATTTTTTTAAGCCAACTTACAACAAATTATTTCTTTTAGTGTAAAGGTAAATAAGAGCAGAAACACTGTTGTTTTAAAATATATAAAACTAACATAAATGATCTGATGGATTATAGTTTCAACAGGAGCTAAAGTTCTATGAATCTGTTTGCACACTGTTGTAGTGAAGGCAACATGCTTTGATGGCAAATGATGCCAAAACTTTTCTTTCCACCATTTTTCATTTAAATTGAAGCAGGAGCATCACAGTTCCATGAGCAGCCTTTTTGTACCCAAAAATGTCGATGATGTCATCAAATCCTTCTGAGTTTGTTGTCCTGCACTGGATTAGCATGTGTGTTACATGCACCTCAGAAGGTCTATCATCATAATTTTGCAGTAGTTTGGTTTTTGCAGCTTGTGACTCTTTAAAAAATCTTAAATTTTTAATTAAAAGAAAAAAACTGAGGTTGAAATTTTGATTTGATTTATTTATTTGAATTAGGACAGTGCATATCAATCAATGTTTCAGCAGCTGCTTCAACATAAATATGCCAGAGTTAGCATTGGAGCTACATTTCATCTGCTGTCCTAGGGCAGGATAAAAGGTTCAACAATTACATTTACAACACAATACAATAGCATTATAGTAGTTATAAAGGTTATTTACAATAAAACACGAGTCTAAAAAACCTAAGAAAAACAACAATAACATCAATGTCTGCAGGACTGGTTTGTTTTTTGGCTTTGTTAAAGAGCTGTTTTGAAGGTAGGATAGTTTTCATTGTTTCTAATGTTCTGTGGCAGTGTATTCCAGAACTGTTTGCCTCTGATTGACACCACTGTTTGGCTAAATTTAGTCCTGCATCTTTGTACATTACAGTCCCCTCGAGTTAAAGCCCTGGTGCCTATTCCAAAGTGTGTTTTTTTACCGTACTTATAAAATCTAATAAAGGCGGAGGGGCCAACCCATTTAAAACCTAAAAAATGAGTCATGCATCCATGTAAATTTAGTAACTTTCAAAATCCATTACGCTATACTTGGTTTGAATGTCACAGTAATGTTAACGCAGAGGCTTTTTGTCTAAAACTTTCAGGGTTCTCTTATCCCTTGTGCCATCCTAGGCACTTTACCATTGGGAGTTGGGTCATCTAGACCCACTAGACAGTGCTCTGAACCTTTTTTCTTCAATGATTTGTGATCTTCACTGGTGTCCATGGATTACATGTAATCTTTCCACCTTTATCCACCTTTGTCATGTTAGGGAGAACACGTCAACGTAAGGGTGGGGTCATCCAAGATAGCACAAGGGTTAAAGGCGCCGCAACAATCTTAGAACATGATAGTTATTTTACAAAACCACAAAGAGCAGCAGCACAGGGATGAAAGAGCTCCTGAGCCGCAGGTTGCCGACCCCTGGGCTATACAGTGCCCACAACTCCTCTGACAGTAAGAACCAGAATACTCTGGGACTAAAAACATCTAACACAACCTTTTTAATTTTATCAATGCAAAAAATGTAGATGTAAAATGATTAGCTTTTTTAATAGAATACCAAGAATTGAACGACCAAATTCTGCTGATGCATTTATTAGTCCATAACTATAAAGATCAAATCTCCCTTTTTATTCTAGCACTTGTCGGTTTATGGAAACATGTGTTTAAATAAATTCATTCTAAAGTTTTTAACATCTCAGTTTTTGTGTGTTGTCAATTTAACCGTTAACCAGCTCCGTGTTAACATTTGTACTCAGTTGGAATCGTTTCATCATTGCTGTTGCTCTGCATGATTCCTTTGGCAAAAACAGAAGACCGAAACGATCCAACACTTCCCCCTTTGGGTATGTGACTGTCTCCAAATGACCAAACGCATTTTACTGATGTTACTCACTTCTGTGCCCTTTAGTTTAGCTTGTCCTTTTGCAGCCGACCACTAGATCTGATTGGCCTTTTAATCGTTTCCATTTAACTAAGTTCCTCTTCCTTTTTCATTTGTGTCCACGTTTGGATGAATATGTGAGACCAGGCAGAATGAAACAGATAAAGGCAGCTTGCTCTGGGGGGGGGGCATCAGAAGTTTTGTCGGTTTCCGTTAACCGAGGCTCTGCCTCGACGGCTGAAGTCAAGCATCAGTGCACTCAGAGAAGGCTCTCAGATATTCCTGCATGACAGCTAAAGTAGTTTGGCGCATCACAGACATGTACCCAGCCTGAGAAGCCCTTGGGCCTTTTCTTCTTCATGACTGATTTTTAAGTGTTTTATCCCTGGGACACAGCAGTAATGCGCATTAAGATCATGAACACTTATTTCAATAGAGCTTTATGTTTTATTCCAGCCCTACATTTGACTGTGTCTAGACTGCTCTGCTGAGAATAGCTCACATGAAGAAAATCGCCTCTGAAAGGAGGGGTTCGACTTCAAGCATGATAACATTAGAAAACTGTTTAGTGTCATTCATTGGTATTTGTTGGTGTTGTTGGAAACTTTTTTTTTTTTTTAACGGTTTAAATTTTTCTGTAACTGCTAGAATCTTGTATATAATCTATAACACTCTCACAAAAAATCCCCAAAAATTAAAAAATCAAGTCACAGAATTGAAATCGGTAACAAACCAAAGTTTTTTTCTTGGGAATTTATTAAATGGATCAATTCTCTAACCCAAAAAAAATGTTGGTTTAACCCTTTAACACAGCAGCGTTAGCTCCAGTGTCTAAATTCTTTTGACTACTTTAACTCTTCAGCACTTTTTACGAAATTAATGTAATTCCAGCGGATTGTGAGGTGGAGAAAAGCCGCTTTTGATATGGTGCCTCTGTCAGACTCCTCCCCCTCTCCTCTCCGCTTGGCTGCTGATTCTCCCCAGCAGCGACCACTTACCTCATCACCTCATCCGCCTTCATAAGGAGCCACAGGATCATCAGTCTTCGCCAGTTCGTTGCCCCTGATGGTGCATAGTTGGTCTTCAAGTCAAGCTATTGTTTGTTTCGTTACGTCAAACCTACGACTAAAAAACTCTCTCTCTCTACTCACCTCCAGGAATCCAGTGCCACGAGTGGTCGCCCGAATCAGTTTCCAGCCGGACTCCCCATTCTGTCCTCTCCTGCGGTCCAACCTCGAGCCTCTGCCGTTTCTAATATCCGTCCTTCGCCAGCAACTGCCTACGGAGGAATCCACCAGTGACACCGCCAACTTCTGCCTCCTGTCTGGAAACCGCCATCCTGTCCTGCCCACACTCTGTTTCCTGATCCTCTTATTAAATCTCTTACCTGCCACGCTCGCCTCCCGCTGTGTTTCTTCTGGGTTCCAGCATCTGGGTTCGAAAGTGTTCTGTAGCCATGACAGCTTTGCACTGTTATGCAGCACTTTATCTTAGTAAAGGGCCATCACGGTGTTCATTATGACATATCGGTGCAAAGCCGATGTGAAAAGCTGCTTTTGGCCGCTGAGTCATGTTGATCTTGTAAACTATCGAAAACCTGAAGTATAATAAAGGGAATTTGTTATTTAAGCGTCGCCAACGATATCTCAGGTGTTAAAGGGTTAAACAAGCTGAATCTTTCATATTAACTTCATTGATACAATGACTGTCCCAATGACTGCCAGACTATGGCAGCAGGCTAATTTCCTTCTGGAGTCCCTCAGGCAGGTTGATGTTAAAAGAAATAAAACACAGTTTGAGAGAGAAACAATAAACATAAAAGTATATACGTAGATAGATAAAAGACAGTATACAAAATAATACAAATAATACACAGAATCAAATTTGGAGTCTTAAATTATTTTTAAAGCCAGTCCCTGTTTTGTAGTAAAATTTTCTTATTTCTGGTCATTTGTGTTTGCACATTTGAGACTCCAAAAGCCACAGTTTCAGCTGTTTTTATTAAAAATGGCAAAATATGCACTTTATCTTATTATTATTGGATTCTATTCCCAAAAGTTAAGACAATACATATCGTGAGGAAGACGTTTGTCTGAATGGGACCTCACGGTCACCTCTAACAACAACCCGATTTTTTCTGGAGGGATTTCTGCTTAATGAATTCCTTCAGTGGTTGGGGGGGCTGAACCATACTTTATAGATGAGACAAGCTGATTTTAAGTGTTGAAGATGTTCAAAGCTCAGGAGTTTGGATTTATGAAGATTGGGACAGAGGTGGTAAAAACCTGGTTTCTTATCCAGAACCTGAAAGAGGTCCAAGAACAGAGGAACCAGCACCGAAACATGGCTCTAGCCCTGGGGTCTGCAACCTTTGACCCCACACGAGTCATTTGGTCCCGTTTCATATTGACCAAAGCCCAGCGAGAGCCACCATGTCAGAAAAATACACTTTATTCATGTTTTTGTGGCCATAAAGCCATTCATTTATCAAATGTATTTTATAAATATTTACAGTTACTGAATTATAATTTAACTGTTATATTTTATTATAAATAACAATTTTAAGTTGATAACGTCTGACAGCAGCACATGCAAGTTCCTTTCCAAGTGAGTTACACTTTGTGTTTAATCACATCCTCCCCCTGCAACCGATTTATTTACATCTGAAAATGGAAGAAAACCCGAGACAAACGTGGCCTATTCTATCATTATGACAACAACTATTGAGCAGCACGGACTAGAATGTTTTAAACGTTCCACTCCAATCATCTTTTAACCATTTTTATTTTTCCCAGTGATCTTTTACTTATGCCGTTGTTAACCAAAATCCCCAAATCCTGTAAATCCAGCAACAAATAAAAGCTTCCTCAAACTGCATTTGTTTTGTCTGCTCCTGTTTGACCGTGATTTAAATTAAGAAATACTCAGAAATGCAATTTTGAGTTTATTTTTTTAAAAATATGACCTCCATCATCAAAAGAATTGCCACACGAAAAAGACTATTTTCATCGGAAGAGGTCTATTATAATATTTGAGCTTTTTAAAAGTGTTGGCCTTCTGTGTTTTAAGCAATTAGTACTGTTGAGTTAAAGTTAAAATCAAAGTTGTTAAACAGTGAAATCAAAAGTCTGTGGCTTTATTTAATCTTGGTGTTTTTCTCTTTAAAGCCAAACGTCCCTCTGTCATTCATTCTCCATTCATCTTCTATCCATTTACATCTTCATGACTTTGCACCTGTCCCATTAAACCATCTATTTGTTTTCTTCCACTTATCTCCTTCTGGGAGGCGGGGGCAGCAGACTTCCCTCTCCTCGTCCCTCTGCTCCAACATCTCAGAGGGATTCTGACCAGGCCACTTTCTCCAGTGTCCTGGGTCTTCCCCCGGGGGAAGGGGGGCTCCGCCCACTTCCCAGAACACCTCCACAGGACGCATCCGGACCAGATAGTCCAGCCTCCTCCACCGGCTTCCCTCAATCTGTCCCTTCAGCCCCCTCCACCCTAACATGATGTAGTTTAGATTTAGCACATTTTTTCCAAAGGATGTTTGCAACCTTTGATTTCCTGAAATCACTGACTGTGATACGTCGAACAAGCGACACTGAAATAAAACTCCACTGCAGCTGATATCTTCTCTAAATTACAATATTGACCTTAACTATAATCTGAAGCAAGTCTGCAGTCTTTTTTCCCAATATTGACATGCACAAATGTGTGTTTCTACACACCCAGATGACTCACTTTAGGCCTCTGAAATGTGGGTCTGCTGAAAGACAGGTGCTCTGTGACAACCTAAGATGACCAATCAAGAGTGAGCCTGTCAGCGAGGCGGGTCTATGCCAGGAATGAGGTGAAGTGGTGGAACTGAACACACGTTTAACCCATGGTCTTCACATTGGACAATCAGGGAGGGGCTTCTTCTTCTTCTTTTTCATCTTCTTCTATACTGTTTACCAGCGCATGTCTGCCACCTACAGCTGGAAGGGGTTTGGTGAGAAATGTCAAAGCAGTGCAAATCTGGTGAATCTCGCTCTAGAATTTTCTTCAAAGCACTATTCTGATATATGAAAGCATTCCAGCCAAACGGTTAGGACTTCCATGAACTAAAAGGGACGCCATACATCACCACCAAATCCAAGTCCCTTATTGGTCAAAGTTCAACCTGGTTTGACTTCAATGGCGAGCGTTATGTACAAAGACCCTAAAAACAGTCGAGAATGTTTTTAGGGTCACCCTTGTGCTATGGTGCTATCCAAGATGACCCAACTCCCAACCATTGGGAGTTGGGTCATCTAGACCCACTAGACAGTGCTCTGAACCTCTTTTCTTTAATGATTTGTGATCTTCACTGGTGTCCATGGATTACATGAAATCTTTCCACCTTTTTCCACCTTTGTCATGGTAGGGAGAACACGTCAATGTAAGGGTGGGTCATCTACAGTGAGATAGCACAGGGGTTAAGCAAGGATGCTCAAAACACAAATTTACATCGTTTTTTAATTGGAAGTGGTTGCTTCACGGTTGCAGAGGGCCATATTGCAGGTGTAAATGCTGTAAAAATGTTATTTTTAAAATTAAGCATAATCATTTCTATCCACATTTTCTCATAAGCATAAATAAAAACACCAGTTATCCTAATAATCTCAAAAACAACTTCTGATTGTCTTACTGTTCAGATGTAGATATAATGTTTTATATTTTAGAGTATGATTTGTGCCTGTTTGTCTACATAAAACTGTCAAACTTAAAAAAAACAGTTTGACTCAAACTTTACCACTAAATCAGAACGTTTCTTCTTCTTTTTTTTTCCTGTGGGAACTTTACTTCCACCTTTTCATGTCTTTAAAACACACATGCATTAAATACTAGTTATGGTAAAGGCCAGGAGGTCCAGTTTCACAGTCTGTTCCACTAAAGAAAGGTTTCCATCAGAGTGAAATGACCCAAAAACATCAAAGCGGCAGCCATGACGGACCCGAACAAATTTTTAAATACAACGAAAAAAGGAGATGTAATGCTTCCTTAAGTATTTTCTTAAGGAAAACATAAGAAATGAGAGATATTTTATGTATAATTCCTTAAATGATTTCCACTTGTTTTAGAGTTTTTGGGGGATAATCATCCACAGAGAAGATAACTTTTGCATAAAAAGGATGGTATCATTATCTTCTTTATGGCAGACTATAGGGGAAGGCTCCCCTTTGAGGGCAATGAGGCCCAGTGAGGTGAATTAAAGAAATCCTTCATTACCCACTTTCTTCTTCTTCTTCCCTGTAATGATTATCATGATCTCAATGTTCTCTCTATTCAGATCCCAGGCAAGTATTCACAACAGAGAGGCTAACTGGACTGTGTCTGTGTGCCAACCATCATTTCTTTGCACAAACTTCCGCATCATTTTTGACTCAGACTGCCCCCTTGTGGATAAGTGGTGTAATTACTCCAAAGGTGTCCAGATTCTTGACAAATATTTGGGTTTAAAAACACTTTTATTGAAGCCTAGTTATAATCTAAAGTTTCACAAAGGTGGAGATATTTGGAATTCAAAGTGCTGACATCAGCATTTCAGCGTGCAGAGTAGTGTTGAAGCGTAAGTGACGCTGCCCAAAACAGGACATTTCATGCATGTACGTTCAGAAAAAGCTAAGTTTTAATACTCTTTGAGGAGCCAGGTGGGCGGAGGGCCATTTAGCAAGGAAAAGTAGAACCACCACCAGGATTTCTTTGCCCTTTCTCCGCTCCTCTGCCTGATTGCAGATATTTGGGTGTAGCGTTCGTATTGATTGTGGGGGTCAAATCGTTCATAGGCCTCTGTCGTCTGGAGGGTGCAGTTTCCTTCCGGAATAGCTCTCCGCAACACAAAATCGACGCGGCCCGCTTTACGCATGTTGGGGGGAAGGTGTATTCTCTTGTGAGCTCTGGCGTAGCAAGGGGCGGAGGCAGATAGGATGTGGATGCCGGGCGTGAGGAGGCGCCAGTACTCCCCGTTTTCACCTGAGTGTGAAAGAAAATGTTTTGGGCTGACTTCCAAATTGTCAAGCATTTATTTACCTCACCCTTATTTTTTGTTTGGGTCAAAATTGACTCATTTTTAAGTGTAAAAAATGGGTCAATTTTGACCCGAACACAGTATAAGGGTCAATATACTCAAAGTGAAGTCTGACACAGAGAAAAACTCTTTGAAAATTCAAGTTTAATTTTAAATCTGTGTTTCCTTGTTCATAATCCCAAAGCTCACCAGCTATCAATCGTGTAAAAGGTGAAACTCTATAGTGTAGATTATTGCTGTAGCAGTCGCTCCAGGACCTCACATGTACTTTTTCTAACAGTTGTGGCATAAAAAGCTTGAAGTTGAAGCTGTTTTTCTTAAAAATTGGGATTAAAGTTGCAATAGCTTCCAACCATTTAAAAAAAGGCTATAGGTGGCTGTACAAACCTTACAGCATCTGTTTTTTCCATGCAGCTTTAAAAACAACGTATAAATACTAACGTTAATGATTGTCCTTATTCAAACAGAGTTTATTTATTTATTTGTTTATGTTTTTGCAAAAAGATATGTATATTTTGAACAATTATATTATAGCAGGAACAACTTTATATTCTCAATTTATTCATATATATATAGCCAAAAATATATACATTCATTTTTTTTGTTTAAATTAAAAAGTCTCATTTGTTTTTGGGAAAAACAATTCTTTCAGTTTAGTTTTAGTTAAATATGTCTTTTGGCCACTTAACTTTACTGTCGTTTCTTTTATTTTGCTATAAATTACATTTTTTAAAGGTTGCTTGAAGTTTAAATTTGAAGTTGTCTTTCAATCCAGACAGTTAGAAAGTATCTAACAGACATGCCGTCACATTAACCCACTGATTTATGGGAAATGTAGTGAAAGTAATTACACGATTGGACATGGAATCCGGTGGAAAACTATTCCACTAAAAATCATCTCTAGCTGTTATCTTTGTTTAAACGGAGAGATCTTTTGCTTCATTTTTACACAAGGAAGTGAGGATGTTAACAGTGATTGATGGGATTGATATGATTAAGCCTCTAAGAATGCTTGGAGGCGACAGTTTAAGGGGTCAAAGTTCTTCCAAAAGAGAGCAATCCGCTTAAGATGTGGCTAAATTGTGGTACAGTCATACTAATCAACGTGTTTTGAATAGAAATCAAATGAACACAAAGAAAAAAAGTATTTTCTGATCTTTCATATTCCCAACTACCTGGACCTGTTTGAAAGAACACAGAGGGGACATCCTGACCATGATAAATATGCACCAATTTGGTGAAATTGAATGATTTTCTACAGTACATACTTGGGCTCACCGGTTGAAAACACTAACCTAATATCGAAATGCAGTCTGACAGAGAAAAACTCTTCGAAAAGTCGAGTTTTACTTCAAAGGATGATATAAAATCTTCTCATAACAGCCATAAATTGCCTTTCATTATGTTGTAGTTATTTTCTTATGTACAAAAGATTTAAAATTGTTTTTCTTTCGTCTCCTGCTGTGTAAAAAATACAAGAAAGTAATTTTTTTCTCCCTTCAAACTGTAAACAATTTTTCATCAAATAATAATACTACCTGAGGTAACGTCATGCCGGATTCCTCTGACCGATATCCGAGCTCCTTTTATTCCTTCGCCATTCTCATCTTTTACTAATCCTTGGACGCCTCAATGCACCTGGGGCAGCAAATTGTGTACATTTATTCCAATACTAGGTTAACACAAAACAGAACACGTTACGTACCGCCTTCAAGAATTCAATGAGAGCTTCCTAGTTGTCACGCCAGCTGAGGAAGAGTCCCTCCCCATTGGGAAACTTGTCGCAGCCCAGCGCCACTGTCACCTCAAAGCAGTTGGTGTGAAGGTAAGTCCTGCATACCTGGAAGCATGAATAAAAACACGAGGAAAGTACTTTTTTGATTGTAGGTGCCTTGATTTGTCCTCACAGCTGATCCAACAGCGGCCTCTAGCGGCTGCAGGGCAGTTTGCAGCTGTGTTTTCTGCTGATGCACGCTTTCACCTCCTGCAAAGTTGGACCTCTGTGCTCCGTTTAGGATCCCTTTGCGGCTGTTTGCTCCTCGCTGATCACAACTTGTATTTCTGATGTACATCGTTTGATGGGTGTCTGCATATGTTCCTGCAAGGAATTTAGAAACCTAGAAGAAAAAACAAAAAACAGTGTTTGAAAAGGTTTGGGGGTTTTCTTTGTATTTTTTTTACCACCTGCCTTTATTTTGGCTGATTTTTACAAATTTTTTGAAACAAATCTTCTATGTTTGCTGCAATTTAAAAGGAAAAAGCATCACTACTAATTAACTCATAACATACAGTTTCTAAAACCATTTAAAAATCCATTCATTCTTTCAAAAAGCAAGAAATTTGCTTAGATAATCATTTTTCTAACAATGAATATGTAAAATATATAACATTTTTGTATTGATGATAACAGGTTAAGAAATCCCCCCTAAATGCACCTTTTTTTGGGGGTTTGAATCTGATGATTGTCCAAGTCAATCTATTGGGTGTTTATCCACTCATTCTCTCAGCATTTATAACTCCGTGGGCGTTTTGTTAAAGATTCAATAAAGTCGCAGCTTTTTGAATGGCAGAGAAAATTGGGTTTTGTGTTTGCCGGATGAGGCGTTGGCTTTTACCTTCTGATCTGGGGTGGGGGAGAAGGTGTCATTCCCCTGAGGATGTTTGGACAGATCGTACGGGTATGAAACCAGCAGGTCCCCACTGCAGAAGCTAGCTGAAAGCACAAATGGCACAGAGCGGATCCACTTCATGACGGCATAAGTCTCTGGTGCCACCTGAAAGACAGCAGATCAAGCAAAGAGGAGTCGGTTGATCTATTTGCTGGAGTGGAATTAAGCCTTGAGTGATGGTAAATGCTGAATCGATTTTGTTCTGTACCTTACCAAACCAGTAAGAGTCTGGGATCGGGATATGGTCGGTACGGTGGCCTTTTTGTCAGTGCCTTCTGTAAACGATGGAGGTCAAATCGGGAAAGTTTCTGTTCAGGTCGATGTTCTGGGCGTTGTTAGTGCCCAGATTAAAACTGCCAAGCTGAAGAATTACACAAACCAATCAAACTTCGAGAGCAGATTCTCCATGAGAAAAAGTCAAAAAAGTGTTTTGGTTTTTCCAAAACCTCCCCAAAATGCGCCAACTTCCACAAATCTCCAATTTTAGATGAAAACAATAAAGTCCAGATTCTTTTAATCTGAGGTTAGCGTTCAGATAACACGGTGGAGTCACCTCTGCGTTGTCCCTGTGGTCGGTTTCATTGCGTCCGGATGTGGCCACCTCATACCTGTCGGGGTTCACGGAGGGCAGGATGTGGATGCGAGTGGTGTTGATGAGGGTCTGGATGCGTTGGTTCCCTCTCAGGTACTCCGTGCACAGGAACTGAGCCAAGTGGATGAGCAGCTGGCGGCTCAGGACTTTGTTTCCATGAACGTTGCCGACAAACTTGGTCTCTGGCTCAACTGATCAAGATCACACGCAATGCTGAATCATCTATACAGCACGAACGAGTTGGAGAAGTGGTACTCACGCAGATCGTGCTCCTCGGGATTGTCGGAGAACTCCACCACCAGCAGCTCCCTGCCCTCCATGCTGCGGCCGATGCTGTAGGTCCTGGCCACGGCGAAGCAGCGGGCCTCAATCTTCTTCAGGTGGTGGATCATATCATTGTAAGAGTAATACTGCATCAACGCAGCGTCTTCTAAGAGAGGAACTTGTAGAGTTTCATCCCCCTGACCTGGCTGCTCTGCTGCAAAAAATATGATTCTGTTAGCACAAAAAAAAAACAAATTCCTCCACACAAAATACTACTTTGTAGCCACAAAATACAGATTTGTAGCCACCAATGACTAATTTGTGAACACAAAATACTCATTTATTTGCGCAAAATACTTTTTTGTGTGCACATAGTAATTATTTGTGCCAACAAAATGCAATTTTGTTCACACACAAGTCTAATTTGTGCCCACAATTTACTAACTTGTAGCCACAAAATACTAACTTCGTGCACACAAAATATTCATTTGTAGCCACAAACAGGCTAATTTGTGACCATAAAATGCTAATTTGTAAGCACAAATACTAATCTGTAGCTATAAAACACTAATTTGCACCCGCAAAACACTAATTTTTGTGCACAAAATGCAAATTTACAGCCACAAAATAATCATTTGGAGCCACAAAATACTAAATTGAGCCAGAAAAATCTAATTTGTGTGCACAAAATGCTAATTTGTGTGTACAATTTATTAATTTGTAGCCACAAAACACTAATTGCGCCAATAAAATGCTAATAAAGATTAGGGCAAGGCTTCCAAAGGCTTCCAGCAGCAAATCAAAACTCAAAAAATGATCATGGGCAACCGTGGTGGGCGGTCAACCTCTGATCAGAAGATTGCAGGTTTGTCCTTGGGCAATAAACTGAACCCCACCTTGCCTCTAGTGGAAGGTTGGCGCCCGTGTTCGGCAGAGGAGCGGAGCCACCAGTTTGTGAATGTGTGAATGGGACTGTGACTGTAAAGTCCTTTGGCCTTGGAGGAAGTTAGAAAAGCACTATACCAGTCTACTCCATGTTTCCATATTAATATTTGTGCAATTAGTCAAAATAAGAAGGTTTACAAATTAAAAAAGGAATTCAAACAGTAGTTTTATAGCAAAGAATTGAAGTAGACATTCATCCATCCATCTCCCTAACCCACTGAATGGCTTTCAGGGTGAGACTATTGTTCCTACTGTTAGGTGAAAGCGTGGTCCACCCTGAACAGGTCACCAGTCTGCTTTTTAGTAACACTTTTCCAAATTTGTAGTTAAAATGAATACACTTAGACAAAATCTCATATTTTAAATTCCTTAAATGTCATCTGCAAGCTAAAAAAAGAACCAAAGTTTTAACAAACAACAAGTAAGTAGAAAAATCACTTCACACAAAGTTTTTCCACAGGAAAATGTCTAACAGGCCATAAAACTGGCCTATTAAGAGGTTTGCAAAAACACAGCTTTAGTTTGAAAATATTTCTGTGTCAAAAGATGTGTTGTGTCACTCTGATCATAAACTAAAGACTTTAGTTGAGATTCTACAATCATAAATTCACACACCATACCATCTGGGTCACACTTGCTGGAGCCGCATCAGAATTCCAATCATTAGTAAGCAGTTTTCACAGCTGACGGCACCTTTTAGCAATTTAAGATCGTCTTTTCTCGAACACACACACAGGAAAAAACTGTCTCTTTATAGGGTTGACTTAAAATGGAAAAACATGTTAAAATATCCTCAGACCAGCCTTCAAGTGGGTTTATGTGGGGACAGAAGGCATTCCAGTTAAACTGCTTAGCAAAATAAAAGGTTTTTGCTCCACTGAAACCCTGAGATCAAAATTGCTGCTTTGTCTGTAAAAGCAGAAATACTCAAACTAACGGTAGATAGATATACACACACCAGACAGAAATGTCAAAAACTAAGTCTGAAGTGGGAAGGGCATTACCAGCAATCCTCTGAAAAAGGGAGTTGGGCAGGTCAGAGGGAAATTTAAATGGATGAAAATCACGTTTTTGAGTTTTGGAGTGGGACTTTAAAGCTCCAAAGGGCTCAACCCAGCTCCCATAGCAAAAACACACCCTTCAAACTGCACAAATCTGGGCTCAATTTATTCAAAACAGTTGACCCTTTACCTAAGCGTACACGCACAGGAAATGTTTCAATAAACATCAGAAAATGCTTCTGAAAACAAAACACAGAAAAGTCATAAATTATCTGCAGGTGTAAAGTTGGAATTTTGAAAGATGGAATTAATGGAACAGTGATTCCTTCTGCAACCTGCCCCAAGTGGTCTTCAGAGAAACTGCAACATTTTTTTTTTATGTGGAAGTTTTCTGAATGGTCTTATTGTGCAGACTTGACTCAGTGAAAGCAACAAAAGCAAAAACAGAAAACAGAGTTTGAACTCAAATCAGAGTGAAGTGCACGTCTCTCACCTCTCATGTTCTCCAGTGGGTTAAAACATCCCTCTTGGTGTCCAACAAAGAAGCGATCACAATCGAGAAAGTAGAGCCAAGCCATGTCTATACCGGCTGCATATCTTGTGCACGGCTTCACAGACACTTCGACAGGGCCTCTGCATCTCCCCCCCCCCCCCCCCCCCCGCAGCGCGGGGCCAAAACGGAGCAGCCCAGCATCCTAACCTGGAGGTGACACTCCCCACCAATCAGAGATTCCACCAGGCCGATCAGGAGGTACTTGAAGCTGGCATCTGAGTCCTCCCAGGTCCTGTGGCCAATGATGTTGGGGAACATGGTCTGGGTGTAGGCCATGTCGGAGCAGTGGGACAGACGGATATCTGTGCATTTAGCTGAGGTAGAAAAAACATTACTTTGAGACCCGTTTCAATTACTTTTAATGATGAGGATGGTGTCAGGCCTTTTATTATTATAACTTATTATCAATACTTCTATTATCCCTGGAAATTAGAATTTAAATATTTGATGATACCATCGATCATCTAAAAATACTCAAAGGTTTTATGGTTTTACACCACATTCTATAAAGGGTTTGATTAATGAGTCAATGTGAGCTTTTCCTGCTTAAATCTTCTTACAGACTGACTTTAGTCTGTCTCTTTGAGCTTGTTGTTCCAAAAGTACCCCGCCCCCAAAAATAATTACATAAATAAAGCTTCTAAACATAGAGAGAGGGAGATGATGGAGCCCTGGACATGACATTAATGAAAATAAATGAATATATTGTTACCTTAAAGTAGTACGTTTGTGGCCACAAATGAGCATTTAAGTATCACGAACCCCTACTACAAATTTGTGTGCTCGTAATACTAATTTGTGTGGTAAAGAAATGCTAATCTATATGCACAAAATACTAATTTGTTGCCCCAAAATACTTATTTGAGCCAACACAATAATTATTTGTTTATGCAAAATACTAATTTGTGCTCACAACATGCAAATTAGTACCTACAAAATATTAATTGAGTCCACAACATAGTATTTGTTTGTACCAAATACTAATTTTGTGTATAAAATACCAATTAGTACACAGAAAAATTCTAATTTCTAATCACAATGTGTTAATCTTTATGCTCTAAATACTAATAGAAAGCCCCAAAATACTATTTTGAGCCTACACAATACTCATTTGTGTGTTCAAAATACTCATTTGCGCTCACAAAATGCAAATAAGTACCCACAAAATACTAATTGAGCCCACAAAATAGTATGGGTTTGCACCAAATACTAATTTGTGTGTACAAAATACCAATTGGTGCACAGAAAGTACTAATTTATATGTACAATATACCAATTAGAGCACAGAAAATACTCATTTGTGTGTACAAAATAGTAATTGCCCACAAGTGATTAATTTGAGGTAACAGTTGAATAAATTGTTGTTGTTGTTGTTTTTTTTACTGTGATGTTTAGGACTCTGGATAACTCCTGTATGACTCAAGTCTTCCATGAAACCAGCGGATACTCACGTTTTTCTTCCACTGTTGGCCTACACAGCCCTGCAAGACACATCCATAAGGAAAGTGTCACAGAGGAAGAAGACACTAGATGGCAGAGCTGCTTCTGGAAATGCGTGACTGTGTCATGGAAAAAAATAGTGTAATCTGGTCAACTTTATGGTAAACACGTTGCGAAACAAGGCTCTGTCAATAGTTAGACGTTTTCACAATGGTTCAAACCATATAGTCATCCAGGATAATCTATAAATACGATTTGGCATAGATGAGATGTACATTTTATAGAATATATGTGGGATTAACAGTAAAGTCGTGCGTAAATAAAGTTGCACTCCAGATGCGCACACAGCATCACACCCAGAGAGCTGAACAAGGAGAAGTTTTTTACCTCTGACTCGTGGGTCACAAAGCGGTGAGGATAGGGGCAAGTGGAGGAATATCTGCAACAGAAGGAGCAGCGTTTTGCTGGGAGGCTGTCTGTCTGCGTTAAAACGCGTCTCCTCTTTGCCGGCCCGCTTTCTCCACGCGCGCTTCCTCAAGACGCCAAACATTCCTAGTGAATTTCCCAGGAAGGCATTTTAATACCAGGATTACGGCCGACTCTCGAGTTACAGAGGAAATGTATCCAGGGTGAAAAGAGGACATGAACCATGAGGGCAGATTTTCCCTCATTAGTTTAACTCTGTATGCGTTTGTAAAACTATACAGTCCACTGATTTTCTTATTTTATCTGAATAGAGTTCTATATTTCCTCTATTTGTAACCACTTTTCCCTTTAACCTTTTTTCCTGTATTTAGTATCTGTTTATCACTCAAATAAGGATTAGAAGTAAAGACTCTATATATTTAGGTTAAATGTTATCTTCACACTTCTTGGAGAAATAAGGGGAAAAAAGTTTAGAAAACATCATTTGAGGTGCTGTTTTTGTTCCCTGTGGAGAAATGATGAAGCTCATTCATCCTTTTAAATTCCTTCAGACTCCTATAGATGGGGGTTTGTCCCAACCCTGACAAAAAAAATGTTTTATTTGAAATGTATCACATATATATTAAGTAATATATATTTCAATATATTCGCAACTTACTCATATATTTTTAACTGTATCCCAATATATAGATAGACAACCTATTTCTGTTTATTGATTCACATGTATTTAATATCCATTGATGTGCAAACAAACCTTTTTCATATTTGGTTCTGTCTATGCTGAAATAGATTCAGATCAGATTTTGCAACCAACATTTCTCATCATTACTTGTTGGCTGGACCACATATGACAACAATTTGTATAACCTAAATGTCTTTGTAAAACTAAATGAATATTTACACCACAAAAAGTAACAAAATTCTTTGAGTCATAGCTATAGCTATGTATTTGATGTATAACATCATAAAAGTCTGGGTATATTATGTTTTATGTTAAGGTATAGGTAAAAAAATATGTTTTTAATGCCTCTTTCCATGTATGACTTATGATATTGTGGGATATAATATGATATAAATTAATATTTTGCAGGACAATTTAGCATAAATTACTATAAATTGCGTAGTATGTTCTCCTATATAACAATAACAAATAATTCCAGTATTTCAATATATTCATGGATATATAATACTTCCATATATGGAATACATTGTCAATACATTGTTGCGCAAGAAATGTGTAAATGTTTGTAATGGGATGGCGCTTGATGGGGACTTAGCCTTGTGTTTATGGTGTTTTTCACATGTTCTTATGGCATTTCTTCTGATGATGGAGGACATAAAGAAGATTAGGCTTAAAATTGCATTTTTAAATATTTCTTTATTCAAATCCTTGTGAGTCAGGAGCAGAGGAAAAGCACAGTTTGAAAAAGATTGTATTGTGACGTTGAAACTACGCCAGGTGGGCAACAGGCTCCCCATTCTTTTGTGGAGTGGGTTTGTGGGGGGCTGTAAGCTCGCAGGACAGCATGTAAACTGATGGGTGACGGGGAGGGGGGTGGGGTTGCTCTAACAGTATCGCCCACAACTCAGAGGGGAAAAGTTCCGCTCTGCAGAAACTATGTCCTAGAAAAATAATTTTAAAATAAATAATCATCAGAATTAAAAGACCACTGGGAACAATTTTACAATACATTTAAAAAAAATGATTGAAGTGAGACTTTAAAAGGATCATCTGGACTCAGTTTTTTTACGTTGAACACATTTCATCTCTATTCCAAGAAGCTTTCAACCTTTAAAACTTCTTGGAATAAAGACAGAAAATCTACAACTAAATCCAAATAACTATTTTCAAAAGTTTTTCTGCCCTGGAACCATCCCGGTAGGAAGAGAATCTTCACAGATAATTTGCAATCTGGGAAACAAACATAAATTGTAGATTTTTTTTTCCAATTGAAAAGTGTGGTCTTCGCAGGTTCGAATGGTTCAGGACACCAAAGACCAAATGAGCAATGGGAAAAGGCATAAATCCCGCAAGTTTCTGCATGAAAGTTCAAACCTTTGCAAAGGGGAGAGGAGAGTCAGACGCATCAGAAACCAGCAGGCGAAAGCTTCGTCGCAGTCATCTGCGCTCTCTCTGCTCCCAAAGCAGACAGTTTTTTTTATCAGCCAACAGAGCAACATGTAAGCATGTAAACTGCGTCATTAGATTGATTCTGTGTGTGTGTGCGTGCAGGCAAGCAGATGTTTTCAGTCGAGGACGATCACGTCCGCAAATCTAGTCTGCAATCCACAAGTGTCTCTGTTCCATAAACAACTCAGAAGAGAAAAGAAAACATAGACCAGGAAGCCCAGACCGCCCTGCCGCTGAGCCCAGCACTTCTTATCTGGTGATGAAAGCAGGTTAAACTGTTGGCAGCAAGCAAGCACATGTGTAAAGAATCAAGTAAATACATAATCAAAGAGCATAATAATAGAATGGAATCCCTGATCACCTCCACAAAAGTAAAATTGTAGCGTAAAATGTAAAAAGTAAAAAGGAGAAGAAACATAGGTGGCTATTTTTTTGAATCCATGTGGACCCCAGCTCAGGAAAGTAGAGCATTTTCTGTGTTCTTATTGCTTAATCACCCTCAAAATTCACTTCAATTTTTGTAAAGTGCTTTAGTTTTCAATCTCAGCCACAAACATCATTGAGAGCGTAAGGTTCAGCCTCTTCCTGAAGGACACAGCAGCTTTTCTCATCAGCTAAGTGCTGAACCTCTAGAAGCAGGTTCAAGAAAAATGCTCACTTAAGTACATGGAAGCTGCAGTGCAGCTACATTCTATATTCTATTTTATTCACACTTAACCGTGGTCCGGATGAATACTCGATTCTGATTAGCTGCTGGGTGTGGATTAATAAGTGATAATCCACCTAAAAAAGAAGTTCCGGACACATAGCTTCAATCTTCTATATCACTGCGCTGGATTCTTTAAAAAGAACTTTAGCTTCATCATCTGGACAACAACAAGCGGTAAGAGGTGAACTTTCTCTCTGAACTGATGCTTTATTTAACACATCGTGACGATCAGCATATATATCTATATAAATATCTATGTTTTCTACATCACAAACTGAGTCTGTTTAGATCAGGGGTGTCAAACTCATTTTGGTTCGGGGGCCACATTCAACCCGTCTGATCTCAAGTGGGCCGGACCAGTAACGTAAAGGCAAAATAACAGCTTTATTCTTGTTTTTTTACCCAATTGGAAAACATGTCTCAACCAACATGGTAGCCTAATCATTTCTTATTACACATTCATTCACAGAGGCCAATGGATCTTAAATGAAATTAATTTCACTGTAACCCTTGTGCTATCCTAGGCACTTTAACATTGGGAGTTGGGTCATCTAGACCCACTAGACAGTGCTCTGAACCTTCTTTCTTCAATGATTTGTGATCTTCACTGGTGTCCATGGATAACATGAAATCTTTCCACCTTTATCCACCTTTGTCATGGTAGGAATAATGCGTCAAAGTAAGGGTGGGGTCATCAAAGATAGCACGAGGGTTAAAAAATATTGGTTTATACAATTTTATATAGCCTGAATATTTTAAATCTGACACTGAAGCAAACCTGATAATAAATTCAAGAGGGGGTACAGAACTTCACAAGGCCGTCAATATCAGGATTCAAATCTTGTGCAGAAACACATTTACTGTCATTCAAGTGTGCAAAACACAATGAAATGTCCATTATTATTATCATTCATTATTATAAGAATCTTTTCCTGGTTTCTGCTTGAATTTTGTGGCAACACCTGCCTTCTTCCTGACCTTTGATGGAAACGCCATCAGTGACCAAAATTACTTCATGTGACCAGTTCACTTCAACATCGTCCAGCACAGTAATTAGAGAGCCGACTATGTCATCAGTAGTTGTTGTGTCCATCAACTCCAGAAACTCCACTGTGATGGTCTCTTCAACACCTCTAATAAATATGCACAGCTGTACATATCTGTGATGTTGGTGCTTTCATCAATAGTGACTGAAAATACAATAAATGACTGGATTCCTTCATATGGCTGCCCATGTTTCCTCAGAGATGTTGGATCTGATCGTAATTCTTGACAGACTCATGTTAAAGGTCAACTGCTTTTTGGGAACAAGACTTCTGCAGCCTTCAGCATTTTTCTACAAGTTCACCATCAGAAAATGGTTTGGATGTTTGCTCCAACTTGTTTGCAATAAGGTAGCTAGCTTTCAGTGCTCCATCACTGACGACACGGCTGCAGTAAATCCAGATGGTTATTTATCGGTCCAGCTAATAGTTGCTAAAAAAAAATTTTCTTAACTGCAAATAGTGAAGCATTTCTTTGTGAAGAGTCTCATAGTGGTGCTGAATGTTATATTATTGGATAACCTGTTGATGACATACCAAGCATGCAGGTTTGCATTCAGCTCCGTGAACAAATAAAATGCTTTCCATTTTCCTGGAAAGCTCAGAACTTCACTTCAACCTTTTTTTTTCTTTTTGACAACATTTTGGTCATTAGGGTGTCACTACTGATCATCCTTCAGTGATGAAGCTCACAGGGAACCAAACTACTGTCTACCCAGACACAGAGCTTTTAGGGTTTCATTTTTGGCACATGCAGAGTTATTTTTCTCAACTGTTAAGCTTTTCCTTTGCTCCCCCTAGTGGCGGAATTGCGCATTTCGTTATTTCTTTAAAAATAATAACTCGCCACAGGAATGGACTAGAAACTTTCTTTCTTTTTTAAACATTCTTGTGATTTTTACTCTTCATGTGTGGGCCGGACTAAACGACCTGGCGGGCAAGATACGGCCCGCGGGCCGTATGTTTGACACCCCTGGTTTAGATATAATGACCCGCTGAGCTGAGGGGGGCCGTCACTAACACACTAACTACATGGTTTCATCATATTTGGCCAAAGCTTAATCTACTTTGAACTACTTAAGAGGTTCCTTCCTTATCAAATACCACACATGGATCCATATTTTCTGAAACAACTCTGGTTCTGCTAGTATTTTAAATCTTCTTTGTAAATCTTACAAAGACGATTTACAGTTCTATATATATCTATATAGACATATATCTGTATTTATGAAAAAGTGATCAAAACCGAACAAATAACCACAATAAAGTACTAAAAACTGGTTGGATATTTATTTATTTTGTAAGTGACCATGGTATAAGCAGGTTAATGGCCTTCGAAGTGTGTATTATCAGAAACGGTTCAGGCTTCCATGGCGTGCATTCATTTCTGACAATGCACCCTTCATCAGCCATTAACCCTTACGTAAATAATGTGCCAAAATTTGGAAAAGCAACCCATTTAAAGGAAAGCTTCCTGAAAACTCAAACTCAAACTTTATTTATTTTTATAGCCCCTTTCATTTCAGTTAAAAACACAAAGCGCTTAACATAAAAGCAGATAAAATAGTCAAAAAAAAAAAACCCGAAAATTGTTAAAAACAGCAAACAAGGGACAATCACACAAAGATGGGACCCCTCCCTCACCACCCCCCATACCCCACCCACCCAGTTCCCCCAGTAGAACCCTGAACAGAAACAAAGAACTGCAGCTAAAAGAAGGTCTGGCTTGGTTCTGCTGTGAGGAAACGATATGATGGGGATCCATTTATTCCAAGGCCCAGCCGGACCACAGGGGCCACCACCACAGTGCCCGCCCAGCTCAGAGCAGCCTAGGGCCCACTCCATGGCTATTAGACCACAGAGCGGGACCCCAGCCTGCCCAACCAGAACAGGCACCGCAGCAATAGCACCCCCTACAGGTCAAGCCGGTGGTGCCCCAGAAAAATAGATCCCCAAGAGGAAACACTGGAGTTAAAAACATCAGAATAAAAATTATAATAAAATAACAACACTAAAAATATAAAAAATATGAAAAAAATAAAATAAGATTTGAATATTTTAGTAATTGAATAATAAAATATGTAAACTGATTAAAACATAACCTACGTATCATTGGTAAAATAACAATAAAAAGGATAGCATATTAAAAACAGAGATAATAATAGTCCTTACAAATAAATACATGAATAAATACGTAAATAAATAAATAAATAAATAAATAAATAAATAAATAAATAGATAAAAAATAAAAAAAAAGACATAGGAAATGATCAAAGTCATTTAAAAGCCAGACTAAAAAGGTGGGTCTTGAGCCTCTTCTTAAAAACCTCTACAGTCTCCGGCAGGCCGTTCCACAGGCGAGGGCCGTAATGGCAGAACGAAGCCTCACCATGTGTCTTGGTCCTCACCTTAGGGACAACCAAGAGGCCAGTGCCAGAGGACCACAGGGTCCGCGAGGGTTCGTATTTTAAAATAATATCATTTAAATAAGAAGGCCCAAGACCATAAAAACATTTATAAACCATTAAAAGAACTTTAAAATCAATCCTGAAACGCACAGGGAGCCAATGCAGCGACTTTAAAATAGGTGTAATGTGTTCCCGCCCTCTGGTCCTCATCAGAACTCGTGCAGCAGAGTTCTGTAATACTTGCAGATTTGAGATTGACTTTTTCGGTAAACCAGAGAGCAGGGCATTACAGTAATCTAAACGACTAAAAATAAAAGCATGCATTAGCATCTCTGTGCTGGCAAGAGAGAGGAACGGGCGGACTCTGGCAATGTTTTTAAGATGGTAAAATCCTGTTTTCACAACATTTCTGATATGAGGAATAAAATTCAGCTCAGAGTCAAAAAGAACGCCCAGGTTTCTCACACATTGAGAAGATTTAAAATTCCTAAGTTTGGGTAAAATATGATCTGACTGCACACACCTCGGTTACGCTCGCTTCGAAGCTGCAGATGCGCCAGAAAACCCCAGAGATGATCACACATCTCACACCATGTGCCTTTTTTTAAGTAAGCGTTCTCAACTTCTTCAACTAATTAAAAGGTCTTTGCGTCAGGCTGAGCAGATCTGAATTAGCATAACGGGAGGCCTAATTATTCATTGAGGGAGGGGGGCACCCAGGCAGAGGTCGGTGCAGAGTTGATGCAAGAAAAAAGTCATGTATACTTCAGCTAAATTAGGAATATTGATTGGATCCTTAACATTATGCAAATCGCTGCGCGGCGCAGATGCTAAGTGGAAACCAAGCCTTATATGAGTCAATCCTCTACAGAGAGCATGCATGTACTTGAAGAGAGTGTTTGTGATCACATGTCTCTGTGGGAAATGGTGCTGAGAAAAAAAGGGGTGTTGGTCTGAAGAGGAGGCTTGGAAAAAGTTTGGAGTGTGGTCAAATGTCTGGCATTGAAAGAAAACGAAATTATTTGCTCACAAGTTTCAAATCTGATGTTGAGTTTCTTTTATTTACCGTAAATTAAGGCAGGTCACTTAAGGCCCCAGACTCTTGTGCCAATGAAAACATGCTGCTGTGGAAGCATCAAAATGTTGCATTTTCCTAAAATACAAAAGGCCTCTCTCAAAATGTGCATCATAGCAGGGAGCTCATGCATTTCTTGAACCTTTTATCCCTGTCAGCATTTACAGCTCCTTTCAAAGCATACAAACTAGAAAAAGGAAGTAAGGTTTCCCTCCTCTTTCACTGGGAGGACACAGAATCTGTGGTTACAGATAACAGCGTGCCATTCTGACATTTTCCAGTTTAGAACAATCCTTTGCCTTGATCGTCCGGACATGGTAGTGCTCCAAATATGGCTTCTGTTGAGCATCATAGAGTTTGAGTAGACATATGCTGGTTTTTGTCTGGAAGATTTACATCTCAGAAATCATCATCTTCAATGATTTGTGATCTTCACTGGTGTCCATGGATTACATGAAATCTTCCCACGTTTATCCACCTTTGTCATGGTAGGAAGAACATGTTAATGTAAGGTGGGGTCATCTAAGATAGCACAAGGACTACTTGTGTTATTCTAGAACCCAAAAATCATAACCCAAATACTGGTCTTCTGTCTTGTCCCCAACATACAGGGATTTCTTCAGTTTGTTTAACATGTTTTGATGGCGCTGTGTAGATTGTGTGGTTTGCACGGTTTTTGCATTTTGATGTTAATAAACATTGTTTAAAGTCCCATTGTGATCATTTATTGATCTATTTTAAAAACGTTCCCAGTGTTCTTACAACCATGAGGACTCCGTTTTTAGCCAAAATCTCTTAAAAAACGGGTGTCATTTTCTAGAACCTAGTTTTTGTAGAGCGGCAGGAGTTCTTTCATTTGAGTTTTGGGTGGGAAGTCGGACAGAGCAACACCCCCCCCCCATTGCGGAGTCCAGCAGGGAGCTTGTGGCCCTCCCAATGTATCCAAAACACCCAAAAACTGCTCTTTTTCAAACGGCATTATTTTGTCTGCTTCTAATTCTTAACAGTTTGAATAAAGACGATCTCAGAAATGCAATTTTTATCTTAAATGTCTTTATATATGTCTTCCATTGTGAGAAAAACTTCGCGGGAACATGTTAAAAAACTGAAAAATCACAATTTTTATTAGAGTGGATCCGTAAAAAACATTACCATGGTTTTTTACTGCACACTTTGATGGTTTGAAAAGCCTCATCCTCTTTACTTCTGAGAGCTTCTGCCTCTAAAGCTACATTCATACCGCCTTTTCAATGTGTAGTCTGTGTAAATGTGCATTTATGGTAGCTACTCAAGTTAGGACCGTTTTATGGCTCAGCGTACAAAATTTGCAGCCATTGAATGGGTGTTGAAAGTCAACCCAGGTTGAACTTTGACCTATCGGGGACTCGGATTTGGTAGTGATGTATGGATGTTGTCCGTTTTAATTCACAGAATTGTCAACCGCTTGGTAATTGATCATGGAGGAGAGATTAATAATTGAGGTTTGTGCCCGACCGGAAGCATGTGACACCAAGTAAATATCGGAATGGAGCTGTAAAAGAAAAAGCCTGGGAAAAAATGTCACATATCGCACCAACTGAAGGTGGTGAACATGTGCTGGTAAACAGAAGGAAAAAAAAGAAGAGGAAGCTCCTCCCTGCTTATCCAGTGTGAACACCATGAGCTGTATGTGCATTCAAGAACTCGTATTTAACGTGTTATTGAATGCTTGTCATACGCCCGGTATGTATGCACCCGAAGACTCTTTTAGGATTCAATTAGGAAACAGCAGCAAAACTATATATGCATATTACATAAATGAGTTTTTTCACACGAAAAATGTAAGAAAAAGTAGAATCTGCTCCAATTAAAGCCATTTCAATCTAGCGTTGAACATTCGACGTGCATCTACAATAGAGTGACTTGAGATTTTCATGCAAATGTCTACTGAAAAAATCTGTCTTCTCTCAGTTACTGGCTAACTTCTAAACCCGACCATCTGCAACCCATATTTTACTATGAATACATTTTCCATTCGAGTGGTTTTAATTAGCGGCTTCTTTCCTTATCAGCCTCTGATGATCGGGTATAACTATGATGTGTTAGAAGAGCCGAGCCCTGGCGTCTGAACAAGCAAGAGCCATTTCTAACGTCTTATAATCAGAGATTTGGAGGATTAAATGAGCCTCTCACTCAGTCACTGAATACTTTGAATAATTAGAATTGGTTTGGCTCCAAGCACGAAATTGAGACATAGCTATTAGAGGAGTTGACATAAACTAACCCACGGAAATGATCTTTAACCCGTCTCTTTAATGAAACCATCCAATATAGTTGCTGCACTGAAGGTTACCCCGTGCCATCACAGCCTTTTTGTAAATGTCTCCCACTGCATAATTAGCTCCAATAAATGCGACTGCACAAATGAACTAAACTTGTGGATTTTTTTTCCAGTCAAAATCTAAAACTTCTCAAATTTTGGGGGATAAATCAACAAACATGTGCAACTACCTCACGTTAATTTTCAACTAAAACATTTTCTAACCTCCAACTTTGTTCTATGTGAATCAGGCTTTAGGGAAGGCCCCTGTACAAAAACAGCTCCTGTTTCTGGCACATATGACATCATCAATGCCTTAGATAGAAAACTGCATTGTGCTGGCTGCTTTGTTAACGTATGGTGATCATCAGTTACTACTACACAAACTAAAGGTCGTGTCACACAGCCACTATGTACATTTTATGCATTTTCCACATATGAAATGTTGGTATTTTGTGATACACGCGTGATATACATAATTCTTAGGTATTTCTTGCATTCGTCAATGTGAGAACATGCCGGTCTAGGGCATGGGTGTCAAACTCATTTTCACTGAGGGCCACATCAGCATAGGGCCTCAAAGGGCCAGATATGACTTATACATTGAACTACATGTAATGAAAAATAAACGTAACCACTCCTTATGTTAAAGAACTAGTTTATTTATTTATTATAACTTTTTAAAGTGACATTTACAGTCGCATAGAAAACTTGTTATTCTAGGATAGATCCTTTTTAATTTGATTCTGTCAGGTTAGGTTATATGGACAGTGTTTGAGTCCTAATGAAAATAGTTGTCCAATCCGATTGTTCAAGTCGGATTCCACCTAGATATTAATAAATACACAACAAATTTTATTTTTTATTTTTAGAAATTAAAAACTGTTATGCTCTCGGGGGCCACATAAAATGACATGGAGGGCCACATTTGGCCCCCGGGCCTTGAGTTTGACACGTGTGGTCTAGGGTTTCAGCCGACACGTGAATTTGGTTTTGAGCAGTTCAAAATTTTTGGTCAGTTGAGAATTAGTTCATGCATATTTATATAAATGCACACATTTTTGGCTTTCCATGACCATATGTCTAATGGAATTTCACACATGTACCACTGATGTATAACTTTTATATTGCATAACCGGTGCACATATCATGTTAAAATTACGTAATTGACGCACAAATTTTGGGCCAGGTTTGGCTTTTTTGTAGATTTCCGTGTTCTTTGCGTAGTTTATTCTTACTCCTTCCGTGGTTTCAATGTGGTTCATTTGTGATACATCTGTAAAAATTTCACATGAAAGATCACAACTTTTCTCACTTTTTCCATGTCTATGACCAATGACCAATTTTCATCCATGCAATATGTGCAAAATGTATGTTCTGTCTGTAGGACACAGCCTTTAGTAACATTGGTTTTGGTGAATTTGCCATTGATTGGTTTAAAGAGAAAACAATTTGTGTTTGTAGAAGGTGCAAAATCACATCCCTTGAACATCAGCAGAAGAGTTCTTCAAGGGTCAAATTTGGTCAATGTGATTTTCACCGTTTTTATAAACAACTCGGGTAGCCAATTGCCAAAAGTTCCATCTGTATGCAGATGATACTATCATCTACACCAGTGGTACCCAACCCCTCAGCCATGGACTGGTACCGTGGGTCACTTGATACCAGGCTGCAGACAATAATACATACTGTACATACTGTGACTTAGATTATTTCCGTTGTGTTTATTTTTTGATTCTGATGAAAGTTTTATTTTGAAAAACTACCAGATTTTGTCCACCGCAGTCTTGACACGTGTCAAGTCGTTGGCTTTTACCACTGGGAGTTGGGTCATCTAGACCAGTGTTTTTCAACCTTTTCTGAGCCACGGCACACTTTAACCTTAAAAAAAAATCCCGTGACACACCAGGATCCAAAAATTAAAAACAAAAAAAAAACGGAGAAACTCATAGTCTGTATTGATCTACAGTCCCTCCACAATCTCACATGCATTTTTGAGATAATTGTTGCAGAAAAAGCTGGAAACTGCAGCTGTTTTTTTCTAAAAGATGCAATAAAATTTAAGTTAGAAGATTTAAAAACAGTTTGATGTGTGTTCGTTGATTTCAAGACGTTTAACAACAGATCTCCTTGTGCGCTGTCACTCTCACAACCCAATGCATCATGGGAGATGTAGTGCATTAAACGGCCGGCGGAGATCGCATTTCGGAGCTTCATTGTTTTGTTCACTTGTTCCACGGTCTGATACCGGATTCTGTGGAAAGCTACACCGATAAAGACGGTACTTTTGTTAGAACTGAGCGACTTTACGAGCTAAATCGGGACAAGGAAGTGAAGAATTGAACCACTTCTGATTGGTCAGACTGATGACATGTGATTAAGCTCCCCAAGAATGATTGGTGGAGACAGTTAAAGGGACGGGACTTTTCCAAAATACAGCCGGAGCTGCAGCTGAACGCGGTACGTCATTCTTATCAAAATGTCTTTAATAAAATAAAATAAACGCAAAGAAAAAGTATTTTACGATATTTTATATTCCTAACTCCTCAGTGTTTTATCAGGGCCTGTTTGGATGAACAGAGAGTTGAAATCCTGGAGATGGGAAGTGTTTTTATATCAGTCAATGAGGGCAATTTCCCACGGCACACTTGACCATCTCCTACGGCACACTAGTGTGCCGCGGCACACTGGTTGAAAAACACTGATCTAGACCCACAACGCTGAACCTTTTTTTTTCAATGATTTGTGAACCTCACTGGTGTCCATGGATTACATGAAATCTTTCCACCTTTATCCACCATGCAAAGACCCCATGCATAAGCATGGGGTCATCTAAGATAGCACAAGGGTTAAAGCAGCTGCTCCGACTGCTGAATTAAAAGCCCCAAGCTAACAAAGTTAATAAAAACAAATGTCTTTGGAAGAAGCCATTGAAGAAATGAGGAGTTTTCGACTTCAAAGAAAAATAAAGCTACTATTTACAGACAAAAGTAGGAATTTAACTTAAAATATGGATCGGTTAGTTCAAAAGGGGCCCAAGTCCACAATTTTTCAAAATAGAGATATTATATGTTCTATGGTCTTCAAGGGAAAAGCTATCTGATTATGTGCAAAAAAGTCCCAGGTCTGTTGTAATGTATTGACTATGCTTGACATTTAAAATGCATTAAGAGCATAATTCCTGGACTTGGGGCTCTTTTGCATGGGTTTTGCTTTATCCCATAGATGGCAGCACTAGTTATCCAATACGGCAGCGCCCCAAGTCCAGAGACTTTAGTTTGCTAGTCCTCAGAAATTATAAAAGTAAGGTGCTTCCTATCATAGCATTTGTAAACTATGATCTGGTGCAAAATCTGGGTAAAGTATTAATTATTTGGTGTAGCCTCCCTTTAAGTTATGCAATTAAAATCATTTCCTGTAAAAACAAACCTTTTGGACTTGGACCCCTTTTGAAATAACCGATTCATATGGTTTCAGTCCAACAGTTGTTTCCACATACCAAACGCATTTGGCATAAAACGACTCCAATGTTACATGTACGAAGAAAATACATTTGCAAAGGATTCACCTTTGAGAAAATGTTTAGAAAATACCTGTTTTACGACAGTTATGTCAATTTATTTGGTTTTATTTTGTCGGACATGCTGGAGTTAGCGTACCGTTGTTAGCATCCACTTTAACAGTTAAGGGTTAGGGTTACATCACAAAGTCTATACAAAGTCTAAGTTTAAACTGGCTGCAAATATTGTACAGAGAAGGAATATTCAATAAAACAAATTTGCTGATTTGTAGATGTTTAAGAATGTTAAGAATGTTTAAGAATTGGAGGAACACATCTCCCTAGGCTGCTTTAAAATTATTCTTTCTGTGTGTAACCAGAGCGTGTACATGTGCTGATGTTAATGTGTTTTATTTTCATGATTTTATGTTTTTATTTGTTCTAGTGCCTATTGGGTTCTTGAAAAAAAAAGATTTTATCTCAAGCGGCTTCCTTTCGAAATAAAGGTTAAATGAATAAAATAAAAAAATTCTATTGCAATCCTGAAATAAATATGATGTAACTGGGTGGGCATTAACTTGATTCAAACACATTACTGAGAAACCATTAGAAGCTTTAATAGCTTCATATCTGACAACTTTTATTGCACAAATTCCACTTATAGCGAATTACTTTGCAAAGAACAGCAAGTGCCTCACAAGTAGTACATGTGAGGGATGTACATAAAAAAAACACCTTTTTCATAATAAAGCAGCTGCTCTGTTTTAACTAGCAGAACAGTTGAAACAAAGCAAAAATAAGTCACATGTTTAATTCTGGCACAAACACTAAAACCGTGTGATTTAAAGCACTTCGAGACCACTGCTACATCACATTGCTGCCCAGTCACCTAAACAAGAAGGTTGTTCCTGTACAGTGCAAAATATGGAACAGTGTGTAAATATCCATAAAAACCTTTTGAGTCAACTGCCGAAATGAAGCACAGTTGTTACAAATGCATCTCCATTGACTATCTAGGTACATTCAGCTGAAAATACACACTTTATAGGAGTCCCGTGGTGAGAAACATTGTCTTATTGTCAACAAAATCCATGAAAAGCTTCAAAGCCATATTGATTTGGTTGAGTTGCAACAAAATACTAATTGAAACACATCCGAACAAGCTGCTTTTTTCTTTATGGATGTGTTTTTATGTGCAAGAACTTTCACGCTACTGAGTAACTATGTAGCCACAAGGGGCTGGGGACCTGGTGAGACTCTGGCTAAAAATCTCTGCTGAACCACCTGTTGCGACCCTTGAAGAGATAAACCGAAAGGTGAGCAGCAATTCTGTTTATGTGGTGTGTAAACTTTGCACTACATATGCTGATACGCACACTTTGCTAAATTAACAGGAATAAACATGATCCAGAGACAAAAGCTGTCACGTCAATATCCTAAAATTAAAAAAAAAAAATAACCAAGTCTATGAGTTATGCTTTTTCATAGCAGGTGTTTCATCCAGAAAATTAAGCTTTGACACCGGCCACACCTAAATAACACAAACTCTTTGATGTACCATAACTCCTTTCCACAATCAACGTGAATCAGATGATTCTGACATGGAGTAAAGCAGCTTTTCGTTCCAGCTTTGCAACACATTAATAATGTTCAGTGTTGCGTGATAGCGCAAAGCTGCTTTTCCCTACTTCAGCAACCGCTGGACTTACGTTAATTGCGTAAATGGTTGAAGAGTCAAGGTAGTTGAAAGCTACAGCGCCGGTGTTAAAGGCTTCAAGTTAAATCAGTTACAGTCATTGTCCACGTTGCTATTTTTGAAAAGGTTTCAGCATCACTCGTATTGGTCAGATCTGACAATTACTCTGGTCATATTTGGTTATTCTTCTGTCTGTTTGGGTAAGGTTAGGTTTAGGCATCAGTCTGTTACTATTCTGTTTGTTTTGTTGTAGACATTACTCCAGCTAGGCGTATCCATTACTTTATTTAGGTTTAGGCACCACTTTGCTTTTGGGGGTGTAACGATTAAAATCAACATAATTGATGAATTGTTCCTATTCCTACGATCCAACCAGATCGATCTGTCTGAGGCAAGTTATTAACCAAGTCGATCTATACTATTATAATATTTGTTTTCAGATTAAATAAATCAATAATATTGATATTGGAAAATACTGTTTGGATTGAGACACATTACTATAATGTAAAAACAACCAAGTGCATCACAGCGGACAACACACATGTGACAACAGCAGATCACGCCATCATTACAGCCCAGTGTGTGGAAACACTTTGAATCCAGCAAAGACGTGTGAGAATACAGTGTGGTAGAATGCTCTAATAATGTTCCTTTTGGATTATTTTGATGTAGAATAACAACAGTGGGCTGAACTTGATAAAACTAGAAAACTAGAACTGACATTCATTCCTGTTAACTTGTTTGTTTGTACGCATATTTAATTTACACTTGATGATCTTGGAGAAATCCAAGGAATCTGGAAAACTTTACCTGCACTTTTCAGTAGCCAGGTATTTATCTCTGAGACACACTGGTTGAAGTTTTGGCAAAAGATGTCCTGGATCCATTTAAGGTCCATGAATTGTTCAAAATGGATTGTTGAAAATGAACCAAAATCGACTATGACCCGTATTGCCAACCACAAATTATGAAGTGAATCAGATCGTTAAAATGAATCATTACACCCCTAATTACTATGTCTGGTCAGGTTTGGACATTTCTTTATTTTGTAAGGTTTGATAAAGTTTGGTTATGTACTCTGTTTGCTCAGATGCGGGCGTTGCTACAGCTGAGTTAAGAGGGAGTATACAATGCACTGTTTGGTGAGATTTAGGCCTTTTTTGCTTTACAGGTTTTGGTTCGATTTTTTTATTTATTTCTCTACTTGGGTAAGAAATAACCTGTCTGAGCAGGTTTGCAAGTTGACAACAAGAATGCTTGGATGTTGCTGCTTTGAAAATGGATATTTTCAAAGCTGCTGGGAAGTCGGTCAACTTTCCAGAAAAGCCAACTGCAACTTAATTTTAGCAAAGACATTCTTTCTTAGTACACCTTATGTGAGAGTTTCAGAGCAAAAGTTGTTGGATTCTGGTTTCATTAGGGATGCAAAACCAACTTTTTCCCACTTTTTTGCTATTTCATTTCCAAAGCAGACAACAACAACATTAAAAGCATTGGAGTATTCGTTTGCACATCTTTTTCTTCTTATGGAATTTGTTGACAAGACCAACGATGCAATCTGTCACCAGGCAGTTCCTGTAAACTCGTATTAGCTTCTCTAATGATATAAGCTCTACAAAAATGTCAACAAAGTGCTTCAACTTCCAGTGATAGACAAGACACTTCAGAGAAACACTGTCAGTATAGAACATGGCTAGAATCTGCAGCATTTGAGTCTCCACCTCTCCGTGGGAATCAACAGTTGCCGGCGTCTCTTGAGGAGTTGAGGAAGCCTTGCTCCAGCTGTGTGGTCCATCAGGTGAAGATCAACCCCAAACCCTAACGGACAGGTTGGATTTGTTTTCATCTGTGTGTTTTGCTGCCACTGATGAATCCCTGACACCTTGTTTACGACTCTATCACTCCCTCACCTATTCTTCTCTTCAGCTTGTTTCCATCTGTCCACCCCCTCATTGTTGTCTTTTCCTTCTTCTCCACCCACAGCTTTTCTTCTTGTTGTTCTCTTTAGTTTTTCCATCCTCCACCCACAATCCGACCCCTGTCTGTGCCATCTTTTCTCCCCTGGTCACTTCTTCCCTTGCTGTGTCCTCTCATACCCTTCCAACCTTTTCCCAGGCCTGCGATCTGGTTTGTATCAGTTGTGTCTGTGCGTGGCATTAGCTGACCCTCTGAAGACAAAAGTCGTTCTCTGTGTCTAAAGAACTCGTGTGGCCCGACGAAGGGTACAGGTCGCGGCGGAGCAGCCGGTTAACAACAGTCACCAGGACTCTCTTGTACTGCTGACGCAGCAGTGAGTAGGCAAAGGGGTCGGACGCAGCCTTGCTGTAGGTGAGGCACTTACTGATGATTCCCCAGTGGCGGTTCACGTCCACGAACGGGAAAAGCTCGGCCAACCTGAGGAGGCATCAAGGGAAACATGAAGTACAGGGTGGTCTGGCACTACGGTGGCCCTGAAGTTCAAATCACACCAAATCCCCCAACATAAAGACATATTCAAGATCTCAAAGGTTTCAAAGTAAATTTCAGAAATGATAACACAATTCTAAAAAAAATGAAAGGTTTTGGCAAACCAAAGTAATTTTTAGAAATCAAAATGAAATGTTAAAAAAATAAAGCACAATAAAAAAACAGAAAGGTTAGGCACTATTGGGACATCAATGATTGGATGATAATGTTTGAGTTTCTTCAAATGCTTTTTCAATGTCCATTAGAAATGGCACCTCAGTTAAAGGAACTGCTGTTTTAATACTAATAACACTAATACAACTGTTTGAAATAAGTATTTGTAATAGCAGTAGGTTTAGGGGATGTCATCTGGACTTGGTTTTAAAGTTGGAAGACGTTTCGCCTCTAATCCAAGAGGCTTTGTCTCTTGACATTCCCTAAACCTACTGCAATGGAACCAACCTGGATGAATGAGAGTCTTCATAGACATATTTGTAATAGTCTTCCACTCTGCTGTTCTCATTTGCCACCCTCACAAAGTTTCCTGCCCCCCTCCTGGCCCCCATATAAAATGTTCTAGCTCTGCCCCTGATATCACGTATCGCTTAATGCCAAATCATTTTTAACTGAAATGATGGACTAACGTCATCATCCAAATCAGTGCTGTCCCACAGTACCTAACTTTTTCTTCTTTTTGCTTCATTTTTTAAAACATCATTTTGATTTCTTCAAAGTACTTTTTTTTTCCTGAAATGTTTCATTTTTATTTCTCTTTCCTTGGAATTGTGTTTTGATAACTGAAATGTATGCTGTTTTTATGTTTATTTTTTGCATTTTTAAATTTTGTTGTAATATTCAATATGTTTTTGCTTTAAGTGATTTGTTGGGGGGATTTGCACTTCAGGGCCACCGTAGAATACAGCTTCTTTATCCACTTTTGTTGGATGAGTCTGTAATTTATTCAGATATCTGTTTTTTTGGTTCAGATCTGAACATTAATCAGATCAATATTATTATTTCTGCCTCTTGTTGTTCTTATAGGAGTTGGGTTGAATTTTTCATGCAAATATGTGTGAAATGACTGACTTTAATGAAGCTTTTTCAGGCACACCAAACCAGATGTGTTGTTCTAATAATTAAAAAAAACTAAATATGAAAAGATGCAGACTAAACTGAGCTGTTTTTTTTATTCAACCATCACGTCTTTAATCTTTATCCTTATAAAATCGTTGACCTTTGCTTGGATTATGTGAAATGCATTGGTTAGCAATAAATAACAACTCACGAAAAAGGAAAGAAAAATATTTTCTGTGGGCCTTATTACCATTAGTTTGTCTATGGAACAAAAAAATGCAATACAAATTAGTAAAATCTAAGAAATAAATGTAAAAGTATGATCCATAAAATGTTTTTTTTCAAAGATCATGTGGTTTAGCTTTTCAGTTATTTTACATAAAGTATTTTTTTTAAGTTAATAGAAATGTGGAATTCATTTATTTCAATCAATCCAAACAAAACAAGACATGTCACATTATTTGTTACTTGAATGGAAATGTTAAAATATCATATCATACATCCACACACATATGTATGCCATTGTAATTACTTTTAAACATAATTAGACATATTTGTATTTTTGCGTGACACAATGAATCCATTAATTGTGAAGTTTGTCAAAGAGAGTTTAATTAATTGCTTGAAAGGAAGTGGGAGGAATCAAACCCTTTTATGCTTTACTTAACTATTTAACTTATTTTTTACATTATTTTAGGAGTATGAAAACATTTGAAATCAGCAGGGCAGGAAATGTTATTTATGCTTCTTTTTTAAACTTGTATTTTCTGATTAGTTTCATGTTTGTTTGCTGCATATGTTCAAAATAAAAACCACCCAAATAACTGCAGCAGGAAAATTCCAGAGGGTCAGAGGGTCACAGCCACACCAGCTTACTTTAAATACCCCCTCCCCCTTGTGGACACACAACTAATTACAACCTGATGGATGATCATCCTTTTCCACATCTGGATGAAAATGGGTTTGTGGGTCACTAAAAACGCTGTTTAACTCCATGTGCAGAAACTAAAAGATGTGTATTCCATTTTGATGACAAATAAAGTTCAAATCAGTGTAGATGGAACAGGGAACATGCTTGGAAGACTTTTTTGAGCTGATGCGCAAGAGTTTATCATTTATTTATGAGCATCCACAAGGCTAACTTACCTTGTAATTACATAAGGAGCAAAGCAGAGGATGAAGGAGCCTATGAAGATGCTGATCTTCTTCGTGGCTCTCTGCTTTCTCCTCTTCTGCTCTGCTAAACACCTTTGTTTCACGCTAAAACAATAAAAGGACATCTCCATTACTCATAAGAGCAGGAGACACCATTCACGTGGAGGCGCATGAGGTGATCTACCTTGGATGAATGTCCACCAGCAGGAACAGGGTCTGCATGGTGATGATGTCGATCCTCTTGCAGTGAAACCTGGCAACTTTCAGCACTTTTAAGTAGGTGAAACACAGGATGAGCAGGGACAGCATGAAGCTCGTGGCGTGAAAAACGACGGTGAAGACCGTGAACTTGATCCTGCCGCTGCCCTCCTCGCTCGACTGCAAGGTGCACGACGCGTAAACGTGGCTGTAGTCAACCCAGGAGTAGAGCAGCGCCGTCAGGGAGAAGGTGAAGGAGTGCAGCCAGGAGTAGCACACCATGATCAGCGCGTCCTTGTAGCGCATCTTGGTGGAGTAGCTGAGCGGGAACACCACGGCGATCCAGCGGTCAATGCTGAGGGCTGCCATGCTCAGCATGGTGTTGGCTGTCAGGAAAGTCTCCAGGAAGCTGACTGTGTGGCAAACGCAGTCCCCGAAGGGCTGCTGGTTCCGGATAATCCCCAGCAAAGTAGCTGGCATGTTTAGAACGGTGATGAGGATGTTGCAAAAGGACAGGTTCATGGTGAAAATCCCGGGCACCTGGCGGCGGATCTCGCTGCTGTGAACAAAACATAGCAGCACCAACAAGTTGGACAACAAGGAGACGACGGCGACCACGAAAATCAGCAAAGCGGTGATGCTCTCAGCCAAGTCCATGTCTCACACCGGGACTTGGGGGTCACACGCGCCTCTCTTTACTGATAAACACCTCAGATGAACCATGATCACGCGTCCCCCGTGTCTCCAGCAGATCCCACCAAGAAAATTCAGTAGAATCCCCGTGCGTCCTGGCGCAGCAGCGCGCTCCAACTTCCCCAAGCGCTGTCCAGCGTGCTGAAACGAAAACCCACCCAGAGCATCTTTCCTGCTGGAACTCGATAATTGTTTTCCAGTTAACAGCCGTCGAGCGCACGCGGAGCATTAAGAAGTGAGGAAGAGGCGCGCACGCGTGGCGCAGGAGATGCCAGCGCGCGCGCGGGCAGGCGGACCGCTTAGGAGGCAGATGTAGATCTGATGGAGAAACCAGAGCTGAACACAGCTTGTACCAACGGAAGTCAATGACCTAAATAACACGCGAAGAACTGGAGATGGAAATAAGCTACTTTTCAAAATAAAACTTTTTCTGGAATATTAATAAACGGTTATAAATAAAATCCATAAAACGCTCAAAAATAAAAGTTTGTAAACCTTTTGTGCTATCCACGGATTCTCAAAAAAAAAAAAAAAACAGCGCGAAGTTGCAGACCAAATGATATAGCGGGTGCACGCTTACGCGCGCGCACACATCCCAGAGAGGTAAATAGATCCCTTTTCTGCACTAAATTATTCACATTCGAATGTAAATTGAGAGGGTGTCATATTTAATGATAAAATGATTGAACAAAAACATGCAAAATTAACTTTTTTTTAATCTTCCTGATGGTTTACAAATCTGATTATTCAAGAAGAAGAAAAATAATACTTTTCACCACTTATTATTTTATTTTTAAAGTCTACTTCTGAGTAGTGATGCTCATTAAAAACAAAACAAGAAAAATATTTGAATGAAAGAAATGTGATGCCCGTTGCATTGTTATGGATAAATGACAGTAAACGATCATATTTGATCAGGTGGGAACACCCTGGGCAGTTTACCAGTCCACCACAGGTCCAAAGTAAAATACTTTTTTTTTTTTTAAATAATTTATGGCTAGCCTGACAGTTCTCTGTAGAGTCAATTTAACACAGAATTTGATCTTTTTTGTATAATTTAATATTTCAATTTGAAGCATTTTACTTTATTGTGGTTGTGAGTTTTGAACTGGATGTTTCTTAGACTAGAAATCATACTTGTTTTTTTTAATTGGGTGTTATGACATTATGATTAATACATTCTTTGATTTTAACCTTGTAAAGCTTACGACATCCAAGCCAGAAAATTCAACTTTTATCTTAGCAATTGGGATGATTTTTTTAACCCTTTGATAAAATCCACCTAAAAACATTTGTTACATCAATTTTTAATGAGATCCAGATGATGTCAATTATGATCTGTTGGGTGATTTGGTAGGTTTTTGTTCACATGTGTTATTTTAGAATGCAGAAATACTAACAGGAATTTTCAGGGGGGAAATTACACTTAATTTACCCAAAGCCTCAAATTTGGTCCACACATTTTTAAACATGGTGTAACAAATTAATTAACAACAAATTTTGTGTTATAATGTCAAAGATTTTTTTCCCAAGTTCCTTTAAAACCAACAAGACATAGATTTTAACGCAAACCTCAAAAGGCAAATAAAAATAAATCAGCAGGATTAATTGATGATTTTACTCTAAAATCATTCATGTAAAGTTTGAGTTTGTGTTATATATTGCAGATATACTTGCCCTTCAACAGAGCATCGTTACTCAGTGACAATAAAGTCACACCAGAGACTCCTTTAACCCTTGTGTTATCCTATGAGGTCAAGATGACCATTGCCGTGTTCTCCCTACCATAAAAGGCGTGGATAAAGGTGGAAAGATTTCATGTAATCCATGGACACCAGTGAAGATCACAAATCATTGAAGAAAAAAGGTTCAGCACACTGTCTAGTGGGTCTAGATGACCCAAATCCCAATGGTAAAGTGCCTAGGATAGCACAAGGGTTACAACCTCCTGCTCGCTAATGGTGTTTGTTAATAATTGACCTACATTAGATAATGACTCAGAGACCACTCATGAGTTAGCCTTTAAACCCTTTTTGACCTTATTGACCCTCATTGCCCTATAAAAAATGAAGTTTTGTTTTTATTTTGATTGGTTTGTCCTACATTTTACTCACAGATAAAGCCCTGTAGGAGAAATCTTAGTGCTTTGCCTCCAAAACACATCCAATGCAGTCACCTCAGATATTTGAAATGTTTTTAAAGAATACATTAGAAACTTGTGTGATTTAAAAAAAAAATAGAAAAAAAAAGTGCCTTCCGCATGTGAGGAACTTGGAGTAGAAACACTGTTCCTCCTCATCAAGAGGTCAGTTGAGGAAATTTAGTCACCTCTGCCTTCTGGACAAGAGGTGGGGTGTCCAAACTTTTTGCAAAGAGAGCCAGATTTGGTTTAAATGAAACTGTGTGAGGGCCAACCAATCAGCCTGCATTCTTTAAACTTTAATGGTGAATGCAAATTAACTTTTTAACAAACCTTTTGTTGTGATTGGATATTACAACATTATTATCTTCACATAAAACATACATAAATACTTTATTTTACCAAAATTAGTGTAATTTCACACTTGAAGACCAGAAATAAAATAAAGGAGACGTCTGTCATTGAATCTGGCTTTGTATTATTCACAATTAAATGCTGACTGTAAACATCAAATATAAATCATTGTGGTTTTGATCACAGAAATAAATGCATTCTCTTGTTGCCTTAGGCTAACAACAGCTTTTAACATAGTTTAGCCAATCACCATCAAGAAATCGTAGTTCTTAGGAAGGGCAGTAGGAACCTGTGGACCAGTAGAAATTTGAACGAGGGCCTCATTTGGCCTTGCGGGAGAGGATGGATGGATGGATTATTACATATACTTCTTGTTCCAGTTCCTGGAAAATCTCCGCTAGTTGACCTTAAAGACCAACGCTGAAATTGTGCATTTTTTTTGTCTGCTCCTGATTCCCAATTTAAGTAAAGAAAGACTCAGAAATGCAAGTTTTAGCTCAATTTTGGTAATATATGTCCTCCATCATCATCATAAAAAGGCTGCAAGAACATGGAAAATGCACAATTTTCATCAGAGTGGGTCTTTTGTGCTACAGGACTTAAACTCTTCCAGCCCACAGTTATAACACCCAACAATGCATTTATAAAAACTGCTATTTAGCATCCTCAGCCTAATTTTTATCATCATAACAGCACGTGTTGTTGTTATCACCACTGATATTATTATCAGTTTAACTTATTTATTTTTAATATTGTCAGTAAAAATGCATAAATTGCTGTTGGCAGGTGCAGAAACATGTGACCAATAAAGTTTGTTGACAAACACTTTGCACATTAAACTCTTCAAGGCTGGAATAACACATTGTTGTCAGGAATAGAAGTGTACTTCACCAATGTTGTGGTTCATTCCTGACTCATATTTGACACCGGAGATGCTCGTGTAGACAGTGACTCACAGGGGTCAGACACAGCCAGCGGGGGCATTGCGTATCTTTTTTTTTTTTTTCATTTGTTTCATACTCCCACTCGCTTATGGGAGTATGAAACAAATGAAAAAAATCTTCTTTTTCTCCCTCCAACAGGGTGCACTTTTTTTTTTAAGAGTGACAATGAGGCTTTGCTCTGAGATCGCCATTCTCTTCAGCTGCACGTTTTCAGCCATCACATGCATCAGCAATTAATGGGATTTAGTGGAACCGCAAAGTTGTGTGATGGCTACTTCCTGAAAGCATCCAAGTCGGCGAAACAGTGGCCGATGAGTAATTCTGTGGCGTGGAAACAATGCCACAACAGCAGTAAAGCCACAACCCCCTTTACTGTACGCGCGACTTTTCGGTTTTGTAACTGGAGTCAGAAAGTCGGAGAGACAAAGAGCAGCGGGTTGTGTCAGCCTTAAGGGATCAAATGCCTGGGAGAGAGCTGCAGCTGGGCTCCTGACAGAGAAGTGCAGAGCTATTTATAGGCCCTGTGAGGTGTTACCTCCAATAGAAACCTCAGCACAGCTGTGCTACTCAACAGGTGTCTCAGAGTCAGGTAGTGAAGGCATAGTTGAGTTTTTTCCATAAGGTTTGTTTGTAATTGTTTCGAAAAGGTGTCACTTGTGGTTTTGCACACAGTTCCCAATGTGTGAATGCGTGTTTGTATACATTCGGATGACAGACGATAACCAGGGATTTGAGTAGTGATGGGTGGAAAAACACTAATTTTCCGTGGTTATTCTAATTACCATGAAAAATGGAGGAAAAATCAGTTGATTGTATTTTAGGCCTAAACTTCATTCAAACAAATGACAGTGCGCCTTATAATCCGGAGCGCCTAATAAACAGATTCATTTTAGTTGTGTTCACTGATGTTGAAGCGATTTTGAGGGGAACGCGGCGCTCTGACAAAATGTCAGTCTGCTTTTTTTTCCGAGTTGCAAACAAAGATGGAAGTTCTTGTGAATATGCTAATGCGGCTAACATGTAGTGGTGACGGACTGTGGATTTCTTACATGTTACTGACAAGGTTAGGAGTTAGCTTAGTCACAGTAACGGTTGTTTTAACTGTATCTGTCTATTTTCTTAGATCAAATTAAGCAAATCAAAGTATATATAATACTAAAGTTGATTGATTAATAAAAAAATACTTTAAAGAGGATAAGAAATTACATTTCTGCCCTGGCCTGGGTGGCGGATGTGGTGACCCGGTGGGGCGGTTGTTCTCTGCCTGTTGCCGAGTGGCGTTGGGGGGTTCTGGCTGCCGCAGCTGCTGCGGTGGGGGTCTTGGTGTGGGGATGGCTAGGAACTCTCCCTCCTTCTTTTCACATTCCATCATCCATTTTAGAAGAACATTAACACTCACCTGAGCACAGGTGTTAGCTCACCACTAGTTGGTTTGAAGGCATAAGTGTGTGTGTGTGAACACTATCGGTATTGTGTACATGTTGACATGTGGACATTTTTGTAGCCAACAGGTATGTTTATAACATTTGAGTGTGTGTGGACAGGCCCCGCCCCTTCTAAATTTGTATGTACATCTGAACCTGACCGTATTGATAAACATCCAGCAACTTGTTGCTTTATCCTGCTTCATGGTTTTACCCCTCCCTCCCCCCCTTATAATCACCCTTCTATCCCCCCCTCTCTAACATCTCTCTCTCTCTTCTTCCCTTCTTTCCTTTTCCTTAGGGTCCAACACAAAAAATCTTCAAATACGATTAAATTTAATAAAGTTTGGCCTCGATTACAAAAGGGGTTTAGTCAGACAAACCTCTGGTTGGTCAAACAATTCATAACCCCTGTTGTTAAAGTAAAATATGTCCAACACAAGAGGCCTTCAGCTCTCATCTGTTTGCGCAGCTGTTGGACAGGACAAGTTAAAAAAAAAAGAAATTACATTTCATAACGAAATTTACTAAAAAAAAATAATCCATTCTCTCTTAAAAACCTGATTTTTTTGTGTTGTAAAGACACTTTGACTCAATGCAAACACAATGAAAATACTGTGCATTTGTTGCAGAGGTTGATAAAAACTCTTAAGCCAGGCCAGAGTGCTTTCTGTGCTCTTTTCAAATCTAAATGAGTCATGAATCGCATTCGGAGTCTTGAGTGTTTATGAAGTGAAAGACAGAATGGAACTGAATGCACTGAGAGCGAAATGAAGTCTTTGTTAGCGCCTCAAAACCTCCACCTTGAAATAAAAAGAGCTTTCAGAGAGCTTTTATATCTCCTTCGCAGAGGCTGATCTTACATAACGGAGCCCGACCCGCATTCAAACCCACATCCTCATCACCTCCAGTGGAGTGCTCAGGAAAAGTGTGATCTCAGCACAGTGGTGAAATCCCCCCAAGGCTCTCATTTATTTGGGTTGTCACTTTCATCTCTTCTGTCCCTTTTCAAGTATACTTCTCACACAGGGTCCTAAGAGCACTAAGTTGCCCCTGAGGAGAGGCGGCAGGAAAGGAGGATTTCAGGTTGTGCATTCGGTAACTCAGCAGTTGGCCTGTCTTGTCTCATAGCCCCAGCGTAGGATAGAGTCGAGGGTAACATGATGCCTTTGGACAGGTGTATGAAGTACAGTCTGCATTGTGTGGTGTCTGGGCAGCAAATGTTCTCGAGTCAACTCAAATTTCTTGTTCCCACATTTTTTTTTCTGCCAAAAGAAGTTGATGTTCAAATAAAAGAAAAGTGTATTTTTTTTTCTTTTGTTTTGAAGTGTAACTTGAAATTTTGGAAATAAATGTTTGTGACTGTTTTATGTTTAAACCTTTAGAGACCCACTTTGATGAAAGTCATGTTTTTCTTTTTTTGTTCTAGTGGCATTTTTCTCATGATTTTTCTCTTTATTTAAATCATTGTGAATCAGGAGCAGATGAAAAAATGCAGTTTGAAAAAGCTTGTAGGTGGGATGTAGAAACTACGCTGTGCAGGACACAAGCTCCCTGCTCTGCTCCATTCTGATGCATCCACTTGCAGACAAATAGATCCATGTACGTCTTTGTTTTCCCCGTCTGAGCTGGAATCTGCATCATAACTGCATGGCTTTATAGCTTTCAATAATGCTCGCCATTTTTGTTGCACTGGTAATGTTAGGTTGGGGTTGTGAGGAGCTGTAAGATCTTAGGAGAGCATGTAAACAGATGGATGACGGGAAGTAAGGGCGGGCTTACACAGAACTAGATTCTGATTACTCCTGTTACTTCTGTTATGCTCTTATACTTGTGATTGACCCCTGCCTGCCTGACCCTGATTTAGCTTTGTGGACTTTTAGCTGAGCTAATAAACCTGCTGCATTTGGATCCAACCGTTTGCCCGTTCTTGTGCCAAACTAGAATAAACTATTTTCGTAATCCTGGTTTATTTTCCCTGTAATACTGATATTTTGCATTCGTGTAGTGTTTGAAAGTTATATTGTTGATTTTTTTGGATGTTCATGTGTGATTTTGCAGTTGGAGAGTCATTTTTCCTGTCATTCCAACACCGCATGAACGCAGCAAGCTTGAGTTTTTCCCCTGATGGAAATCAACCCATTGGTGCAAACGACAGTTTTGAAATGAAAACTCCAAACTGTTTAGTTTCAAAAAATATACATCAATTTTCAATTTAAAATAAGGCATGTTTGTGTTCAGATTCCATGCTTTTTCTTTCTCTTGTGAGTTGGGTCCCACGCATCTGCTTCTTTTTACATCTATAAAAAACAACTGGACAACAAGTGGAGTCTGAATCAAAAGAACATTTGTGACATATCTTTTCACCTTTTTCTCGGTTTAGCTGCTTTATGGTGTACTAGTAAACAGTTAAGTCTGAGTGAAGGTTTGGAGTAAAATCAATAACTAGTACTGCGACTGGGCCTCTGATCCAGTTATTTTCAAAACAGAATCAACAAAAACTTTAAAAAGAAGGATTTTTTTCACACATTTGTTCCAGGTGGATTTTTGAGGATTAATTAAAGGTATCATGCTAAAATAAATGTTAAAGTTTATTTATATAAACTACAATAAATCAAATCAAAAGGCAAAGAACAGAAAAAAATATTAAGATTTTACTAAAAACCTAATAACAAAGCCTGAAAATCATAGACCTAAAAAGAAAGAGATGCAATGAACTAACAGAAAGCAGCCGTGATGATTGAAACTATAACCTTGAGTGACTGTGAATGAAATAAACGCACAATAGAATTTTAACAGAAAACATTATTAACTCTAACAAATAAGAAAACCATAAAAAGCCAGTTTAGTACTTTTTACAAAGATTTTTCACAGTTTTAACATTTTGTTTTAAAAAAAAAAACATGTGACAAACATTTTGATTTAACATGTTTTGTGACTTTGAAATCAAAATGTTAAAAATATTTTAGGCTTTTGTTTGAAGACTATGTAAACTATGTAAAGACTATGTATATACAATTCATTTTATTAGATTTTTATTGTCTGTGGTGTTGTTTTTTTGTTGTTTTTCTGCAGCTATTACATCTTGTTTGTTGTTCACACAAATGTTTGTTCAGATGTGCTGTAACAAAATCAGATTACTAAATCTAATCTCCACACAATTATCAGTGCAAAAAGAATTTGCAATAATCTGGTTACTGCTGAATCTAAAAGCGCTATCCCTCAAAACCGATAAGCCTTCACATCAAAATGGAACATTTAAAAAGAACAATGCCCATCCACAACTTCCAAGACTGAAGGAGTCAAAGGAAAGAAACTAATTATCATGCATTTTGACAGTTAAGCTTTCACAAATGTTTTTAAAACTAGAAATGATCTTACAGCAGAGTTTTTCTGTCTGGGGTGCAGCCAGCGGTTGTTCTGCACTTTGTCTTTGTCGGTGCTGCCTGCTGGGAAGCAGCCACCGCGATAGAAAAAAGAAAAAGAAAAAAGATGTGGGCGTGCTGACTGGCAGCTTAGGATTCTGTTTAGAGGGTTAGCAATGCTGTGACAGATGGACCTCCTCCACACCTCTCAGTGTATGACAACATACCTAAAGCAGCGCACGGAAACAAAACACAGCTCAAACATCTGCCCTGTGCTTTTCTCTTCTGCGGCGTTGCTGGCGGTGACAGCTGATAGCATTTGTAGTGCAGGAGCAATTCACTGAGTATATCCAAAAGGATTTCTTCCTTTTCGGTGACTGCCATTGGCATAAAAAAAGTTTCTTTATTATTGTTTGTTGTCATATTTTAGCTCAAGTTCTAAAGACCTGCTATCAGGAGCAAATTCAGGTCAAAATCGGCAAAACAGTCAGACAACTTGTCGTCCCAATAGAACTATTTTCCTCATTTCTTAATTAACCCTTGTGCTATCTTAGATGACCCCACCCTTCTATTGACGTGTTCTCCCTACCATGACAAAGGTGGATGAAGGTGGAAAGATTTCATGTAATCCATGGACACCAGTGAAGATCAAAAAATCATTGAAGAAAAAAGGTTCAATAGTGACTCTAGTGGGTCTAGATGACCCAACTCCCAATGTTAAAGTTCCTAGGACAGCACAAGGGTACAAGATGAGATGGCCTGTTTGTGACACTAACATGCAAATAAATCCAGAAGTTGTGTATTTGCATTGAGCATCAAAGACCAACACAATGGGGGAGTTTCTAAACATTTTAGCGAAGAGCAGCTGAATCTGTTGCATGCTACTTGCTTATCGCTACACTGCTGCTTGCTGCGATGCTACTCTCAACAGTACAATGTGCTACAATGCTATTTGCTAATTGCGACAATGCTACTTGATACAATATTATTTGTAATTACGACAACACAACATGCTAAAAATGCTACTTGTTATAATGTCATTTTACACAATGAGAGGCACATCGAGGCATTTTAATTATTTTGCAAATGTCTTTAATTGAAGTTCACATTCTTCCCTGTGGTCTTTAACTTCTTATAATTCTACTTTCATCATTGTATTCTAGCTGATACGCAACAAAGATGTAAGACTTTTTGTCTACAAGAACCACACAACACACCCATGCGTCTTCGCAGAAACTATGTCCTAGAAAACAACACTTAGCTAAAACGGCAAACTTATACTTAAAAGATCACTGGGAATGCTTTAACAATGGATCAACAGATGATTTAAGTGGGACTTTAAGGGTAAAGACTTGTTGTTGCTTTTGGCAACATTTCAAGTACAGTGTGACTGAGAGAGGGCAACATTGTCAAAGAGTTTTTATTTAGTTATAAATTAGTATATTACCATCTCATTGCATCATAATCTAGTAACCTTACACATTTCTTTCTTCAAAATTTTCCCTTTCACTGCCTAACATGGATTACAACAGCCCGAGTCCTTGAATTAGCACAATCGCTCCCTGTTCAGACACAAACTCACCAAAGAGAAAAAAAGTACCCCAAATGAGGATGAGTTTTTTTAGTTCCCAGGCATCTGATATGATATATATTAATGAAAACGGAAGTTCAGCACTGCGGGTTGGCAAACAAAAGAAGCACAGAACCGCTTTCATGAACACTGTGCAGCTGCCACAGGTAAAGAGAAGACTTGTGATGAGTCATGTTCCCATAGCAACACCACACTCAGAAGTTATCGCGCCATCTCTGCAGCACACACACTCATTGTGGATGTCAATATCCATTATATGTTGGTTGCTGATGTGATTAACATAAATAGAAAAAAAGAGCCCAGATCTGCTCACTTAGAAATGTTGTGTATCAACATTTGTTTTTTTTGTGGTATTGATAAGGACATTTATGTACACCAGAATAATGCTGAGCCCTAACAGTTGGTATAAGTTTCTGATTAAACTGCTGTGATTTTATTCAACTGAGTGAATGAGGGGTGGTTGGTCCAATGCAGGAGCTCTAAGCTCCATCAAAGTGTCCCCCTCCTTTTGTTCACAATAGGTTCTCTTTTATCTGAGACTGGGAGACAGTTGGTGGGAGGAAGAGGAAAAAATAGATTGCTTTGACCCCAACGAGGACAGCTCACATAAAGCCCCTTTGGAAAAGAATTTGGTTTATCAACAACCCAGGAGGAAGTGTCTTTTATTCATACAGTGGAAGATGTTTTTACTGTTTAGTGAAAGTTGCTGAAGACTTAACGGCCAGCTAAAGCTAGCTACTGTACCTATTCACCCAAGATTGGATTTATTAGCCCGAGGTTGAAAGACTGGTGGCACCCATCAGATAAAAACTGGCTTTCCTGGTGGTCGCTTTCACAGGAAAAGCGTGCTAGAGTAGACTGAAACCTGAGTCAGAGTGGAACAGATTGACAGTGAGCCTCCCAGCACATTCAGCAACACACTGCATTCATTATCATTAGGTGACAGGAGTGCTTTGGAGCCAGCTGGGGCTCTCCAGCGGGCAGACAGAGCAGACCAGCGAGCACGGGAAAAGGCATTACATAATTAATACTTTACATAATGGCTCCCCACAATGACCATTTTGTTCTAAAATGCACTGGAACAATGTAATTTCCCCTTTGTGGATTAATGAGGCTTTATTTATTTAATTCTCTCGCAGCTGAAAATGAAAGGAGGCTAATGAAAGCAGCAGGTTCTCCAAAAGAGAAGTCAAAACACTTTTTATGGACAAGAAATTTATTTGGAAATAATTTTTAGATGTAAATTTGTCTTTATAAGTCAATATGATACAGTAAAACTACAAAACTAGGGAAACTAGGGAAACAAAAGGTATATTTTTTACAATTAAAAGTAAATGATAGAAAAAGAGTGCTGCTCTTTGAAAAAAACAACACATTTTTACACTACTGTTCATGCATGAGAGAAAAAATTGCACATCACCTCTGAATTTGTTTGAATTTAACAATAACTTGCTACTGAATTAATTTTTCATTTCAGTCCAACTTTAGAAATATTCTCAAATCCAACAACTTTATTTTGTGACAGCTTTTCTTGAAACTTTATTGTGGAGGTGTAAAAAAGGAAAAAGGGGAAACCATTTTAGGTTTTTACTGTCAAAATTGCGATTTTTGTTGATTGTTTGAAAATGATTTTGGAGTGCATTTGTTATTGAAACTTTATGACAAAATCTTGAACAAAAGTAAGATGTGACATCATTGCTAGTGTTAAAAGAATATTTTTGTTTTGCCCATCACACTAAATGTACATGGAACACAGAAAAACACCCCAAAATTCAAATTCTAGTAGAAAAAAAAATATTTTCAATAAAATAGAAGTCCCGATTCATGATGGTAACCCTGTAAAGCCTACGGCATCAGAGAACTGTAAGAAAATTAAATACAATTAATTAATTACTTCTATCTGTTGGTTGATTTGGTAAGATTTTGTTTACAATAAAGTTTGTTAATAAATCGACATGAAAGTTCAGGACAAAAACATCGTATGAATCCTATATAATGGGGTTTTAAAGGAATGTTTGCATTATGCTAATGAGATGTGGGTCTCAGAAATGTGTGTCAAGTATGACTCAAATAGATATATGAGGTTAATCTAATTCTTTAATAAGTAGATATTGATTATAAGCCACTGTGCAAATGCTGAAAGTAAAATAGTGAAGCTGACCAATTTAACAAGATTTGTCCTACATAAATGTTATGCAAAAATGATTCTACCTATGTCAGTGTTTGGGATCATATACATCGACTTTTTCTTTTTTTTATGACAAAATTGTTTCTCTAAACTGATATCAAATCAACTGAGAGGAAGAGGAGAACATTTATGAACAACAAAACAACTGTAAATATGCTAGATTATAGCCTCAGGCTGATTCCATCTGCAGGTCTACAATGACAGGTCTGTCAACCCATCAGAGGTCAGGAGAGGGGGGGGGGGGGGGCAACCTGGCATGCCAAAAAAAAAAACACGAAAAAAGAGTATAAGAGTACTGATGCATGAGTGCTGTTTTTTCTGATTTCTTATTATTCCTTCTTGGGATTTCAACATTTTTTGGCATGGGTTGCTGTTATTATTTACAGCCTTGAAGCTGGGTCTCTTCCTGTCGTTTAGTTGTGCTGATATGGTTGACGTTGCCCTGAATAAATGATACGACTGGCTGGAAAGCTCCGATATTGCTCACCATTTTTTTTTTGCACCACTATAGTTAGGATGGGGTTGTGAGGGGCTCCGAGAAAAACAAGTTTGTTGTTTTTTTTTTCTCCAAAAAAAACGGCATCATCATAATTAAAAATCCAACTAGAACGCCTTTAAAACCGATCAAATGACGATCAGAGCAGGTAGAAGTGAGAGGATTCTGTTTGGAGACATCCTCAGATCTGAACAAATGAAGCTACTAAAATGAATAGAAATCAAACTTTAAAGTCCAGTTCCCCTTAAGAACAGAATCCTAGATAACTCCCTGACATGATGTCATTAGGTTATAGTCCACAATTACAATTAAACGTAAAACACAGACAATCCCATTAAACAGAGTGCCTTTTTTGTTAACCTTTTTTTGTGTAAGTGCAGATTTCACCTCTTCCTTTCTTGTGCTGCTGCATGCAGCTGCTTAAAGCTAAAAAAAACTTGCCCCACAACCAATAATTCAATTTTACTATCTTACAATTGCACTACAGCAAAGACAGCTTTCACTGTGTGCTTTTCACTTAATGGTAAAGTGTTTAAATCAGTTGCATTCTGGAGAAAAAAAATTCTTGCTTTTGTTGCTGTAGCCATAGCAGCGATTTCTGTTTTTTTCTCCCAACCTTCAACAGTTTTCCTCTTCTTTCAGACAGACAATCCTGTTTTTTTACTGGTTGTTTTTGCAAAACCAAAATGTATTAGGTAATTAAATTTTTAAGGCACAATGATTTAAAAAAAAAAAAACGTTGCGTCAAATCACTGAGTCATGTTTGGGGTCAGTGTAAAGAAACACTCCAATGAAAAATGTGCTTTTTGGTGTTTTTAACATGTTCTTGTGGCATTGCATTGCTGAGTATATTCCAATCGTTGTGAATCAGGAGCAGACGAAAAAATGATGTTGTGACAGAAAATACGCTTGCATGGCCACAAGCTCAATGCCGTGCTCCATTCCGATGCAGACTAAGGCTGCGTTCACAGCGATTCGTGTGTCAGGGGCGTTGAGTTTCATTAGTGTGATAATGTAGAGACGCATTCTGAGGTCCTGGGCATCAGGTGCAGCGGGTTGACGCAGCACTTCACCCTCTTTTTGGGCACATGACATTTTCAGTGACTCCATCAAAAGGTAGAAAAAAAAAGTCAACATGAACTCAATGCACGGATTTTCATCCTGAATTTCTAATCGGAGTGGGACTTTAAAGAAGTTTGATGCCGCCAAGATGCTGAGTCGGATTTTGTTGTTGCTGTCCCCTCGCATGTCTGCCTTTTGCTTGTTTTTGTTTTCCAGCCAGCTCACAAATAGACTCAATAGTGTCCTGCCTCAGCGTCTCCGCCATTACTCATCCTCACCTAACCTTTACTGCAAGCTGCTGGCCTTAAGAAGAAGTTGCCCCCCAGAAAAAGGCAGTGTCTAAAAACATCTGCTTCAATCATCCAGCAAGGCATCTTTTAGGCTTGGATGCTCGCAAAGGTGTGGACCGCATTGTAGTGACTCATCCTAAATAGATTGGATGAGTCACTGAGGACTGAGCAGAAACAAAAAAGAAAAACTGTCACTTCAAATAGGGCTTTATGTCGGGGTAGTTTTGTTCTGCTCTTTGCCTCTTCAAAGAAAAACCATATGTGGCCATCTATGATTCAAAGGGTCCATTGGCGAGCTGGGTTGGTGTACTGCTGTAAAACAAGGCAGCAGACAGGAAGCATGAGAGATAGACGGGACGCTTTACGACAACGAGACACTTCAGGCCATCGACGCAAAATAAAACCTTGCCAGTGTTTTCATGTACAAACCTCAACAGCCACATTTCAAACCAAACCAAAACACACATGTCAGAGATAACCAAAGGAAGCGGGAAAGTTATTATGGGATGGCCCCAGGAACTACGGCTTGGTGGTCGTTTTGTGCCAAAGTGTCAAAATCTGCAATTTTCCTACAAAATGGGAAAAGATAACACCCAGAATTTCTCACACCAGCTTGGGTCTGCAACTACAACCAAAATTATATTGACCTTTGACCTCGGGAATCGTCCGCCATCTAGAATTAAAAAACACAAAGTCCTCCTTAGTACTAGCTACAAATTTAAACTCTACATTGGGATTTGAATACGCCACCTCCTAACCCCTTGAGCATCAAAACAAATGGCAGTTTTAGATTTTGAAAGTGGCGAGCTTGCAAAAGCTGCGTTTCCCTGGTGCTCGCAAAAACTTTGACGGGAATATTGTGAAAATTGAATAAGCGAATTGTTGGCTCAAGTTAAACAAACATATATATATATATGTATAAATGATATAACATACAACACGAGCATGTTAGAAATGTGGGCGGGGTTAACAAAAAAACTCAGTTGCCAAGGGAACCCAAAAGTTTACTTTTGCGGATTCTTCCGAAAATGGCATAGACCTGTTCATCACTCTAAGGCGATCAAAGCTTGAAATGGTTGCTATGGAAACAAAATAAACAGTAAAGCCGCCGTGTTGAAAAAAGGGTTTTTTGATTTATCATGCAGCTCTGATCAGCATGGCCATGAGGGGTGTGGGGGGCTGTCATAAGGCCCGGGGTAAGTAGCAACAATGCTTTCTGCTTTAATTATATATATTTGCAAACCCAAAAAAATGGCAAATATTATTCATCCTCTGCCAGGCAAGATGCTGTAAATATGGTAAATTTGGTAAATTGAGCACAAAAATAAAGACCAACATTTTTGGCAAAACTTTATAAATCCTGTCAGACCAGTCAGACATCTTGCATTTCATCCACATCCCTTCAAGATCTTACTTTGAAGCAGTTGAATTCAAGTGAGTAATGGGTCGCCATCCCGACAGCGCGCCATCTTCAAATCCTGCAGTGACTTTGCTGATTCTGTCACACTGACAGGTGTCATTACTTTTTTAGTAGTGCCCATGCAGTATTCACAAGTCTTATATAACCCTAATTAAAGGAGCAAAGCGGGGCTTTGAGGAACCTCCACAACGGCAAGCACTTTCTTGTTAATCTTTAATTAAGCACGCCGGTGCAGCATAGGTTCCTTTTTTTCTTGACAAGTTCTATTTTTGGCTGAGATCGCCCCCTCCAACCGTCACCGGGGAAGGAGAGCCTTTAAAAGAAAAGACTCCCATATGTTCCAGTTAAAGTGTGATTAGAGGGAGCGGGGCCGTATTAGAGTGTATGTCCTGAAAAATGATAGTATGACCTTAATGTCGCTTTTTTTTTTAAAGAAAAATATTTTATCAAATCGGACATGAAATGAAGCAGATGAAATGTAAAGACCCACTCTGATAAAAAATTGTGTTTCTGACTTGTTCTTGCGACTTATATGGAGAAAATTACGCTTAAATTTGCATTTCTGAGTATTTCTTTATTCAAGCAGATGGAAAAAAATGCCCTTTGAAATATTTGTGATGTAAAAAATACGCCGGGTGGGACAACCAGCTCCCTGCTCCACTCTATTCCGATGTAGACAACTAGATCCGTGTACATCTTTGTTTTCCTCGTCTGAGCTGGACTCTGCCTCAAAACTGTACGACTTAATAGCTCCAATATTGGATGCCATTTTAGTTGCACCAGTAAAGTCAGTGATGGGATGTGAGGCTGTAAGCTAAACAGAGAGCAAATCCAAAGAAAGGGCTGTTGGAGATTTGTCATGACCATCCCACGGAAGAAAATGTTTTACCATTTAGATTCCTTCATTTGTTTCTGTTATTATGCCCCATTATAGGAGGAGAGTGGGCCATCCAAACCCAAAAGTAGGACTCTTAAACAAATACATGAACAAAACCTGAATTAACTAATGACAAGGGATTAGATGGAATAGGTGATGCCATCACCCGCAAGTAGGGCAGAAACAGCTGGAAAATCAAGCAATTTAGACATCTTAAGATATAGGTCACCAAATATTTAAAGCAAAACAATACTAAGAACAGCTACTATCATGCTGATAAAAATTCTTGCTGAAATTAAAGCAACCCATTAAGAGAGTTGTGCAAAACATTTCACCTTCTGTTGTTTCAGTTTCCACTCATGGCGTTTTTAGACTAGATTGCACTTTTTAAAACGAACCACCAGGTTTGGCGATTCACTTTCTGGGGCAATCCTTTTACTACCCCTTGGGCCAACTTCCACACCTTACACCATGAAATGGAGGTGACAGGACAGAGAACTAAAAGCCGCAGGGCAGACACCGAACCCGGCCAGATGAAGCCCGCCCCCCCCTCTCCCAAAGAAAATTGCAAAAGTCAAAAGTCAAAGAATCAAAACCAACTGATTGGGAGGGAAATTGCCCAATCTGGCAACATTAGAACCACATTTTTGACCACAAGAAAAGCACAAAATATACATAAAAAAAAACATTTAAATCTCAAAATCACTTACAAAAAAATTAACAATTCATTCACAAAGTTAGTGTGTGTCCACTCGCTAAACTCTGTGCTGTGAAGAGTTCAGGGACAGTGGAACACAGCTCCAAATATACTGCAATTAACTAACTATTTACAAATGATTTAGTGGAATTGCATAAAAAACAAAACAGCGCATCTGTCACCTAAATGCCATGCAGAGCCTTTCTGTTGCTTCACTCAAGTGTTGCAGTAAACAGCGCAAAAAACAACAACACCTTGGTTAAACTTGGAATTCTTCAGATCCAGTAAATGGCCATCAATTTTGATCAATGGCATTTAAAAAGATCTGTCCAGACCATTTTCTTTCTACAGGAGTTTTTCAAAAACAAGTGTTTACTCTTGCCATTGCAAGGAAACAGCGCTGATTTGGGGCAAAGGCCAGGACCGGCAGACAAAAAAATCCGCCTCTAAACACGGTTGAGATACAAAAAAGTAATACTTTCTGTCTGGTTGGGAGGGCTGGGGAGCGTGAAGGACCCAACAATGCAGAGACGGGAGGCACACGGATCCAGGGCAAGGGGTTTGTTAACTTAACAAAAAGCGCTGCAGAGCAGGGAAACAAAACTAAACTTTCTGTGGCCTAAACATGAAAACATGGCAGAAGACAGTCAGGGAAGAGACTGTAATGGACCTGCCCCAGAGGAAGGCAGAGACAAGAATTATATACAGACAGGACTGACAAGACACAGGTCACAACGATCAGGAGAGATTGGAACCAGGGAAGTCAAAACTCAAAAGCATGACAAAACAAGAAACCTTCCAAAATAAAACAGGAAACAGAACTCAAACATGACAGAAACAAAAGGAAGCAAAACCTAAGGCAAAGACACCCAAACCATGACACTTTCAATATTAAATCTAATGCTGCACCTTCCTCTTGTTCCACCGATTTGCTGTTCAACAAAGCTCCAGTGGTGTTACTGTATATAAAGTGTGAGTTAATGTATTTGTTAGGTATTAGCTATTAGCTTATGTATATGTGTAATATTGGAAGTTTTTCTAAAGTTGGAAATGTTTCTCTTTTACTTAGATAATAAAATCCTTCATTTTATTTAATACACTTCTGGCCAATGTTTCAATCATTTCATTTTGGATATTGTGAGAGGTGTATTTTGCATTTTGTAGTACGTGTTTGTTTATTTTGTTAAACCTGGGGTCCTTTTTCAGTGATCAATCATTTTTAAAAGCAGTCCTGCAGAGAAATCATCATCATTTGAGTTTTCTACGCTGCCACGAAGTGGAAGTTCATTTACTGCAAGAACCTGAACTACTTCTCCAAAGAGAAGCAGCAGTCAAAGTCATTAAAAAAAATAACAGTTCAGAGGTTTCTTCACCTAAAAACAAAGTGGTTATGCTTCATATTTATCTGTGGAAAAATAAAATCATAATTTATGTGTGAGTTTATCAGTAAAATTACATTTTTGTCCAAAGCCCTCATTTATATCCACAGAAGAGATGCTGATAAACGGGAGCACATTCTTGCAACAGGCTTGTGTTTATTTGGAGATTAGAGCATTGTTAGAAAGCATATGTATATTCATTTTGATTACAGCTTTCTTCTAATCAGAACAGCAGAACAAATTGAAGCTGTCAAAACCAAGAGGCTCTGCAGGCTCAGCTGCTTTTGTGCCATCTGGGTCATCTTGGCCTGTTGCCCATGGTAACAACACCTTCTTCTCAGCTTATCTTTGTTGTAACTCCTTTTTCACCTAACATTGGAGATGCAGCTCTAGTACAATTATTGTTGATGTTTATTTTGCACAATGTTGTGAGTTTGCCGAAATGAATCTCCTGTGAACTGAATGCTTGTGGAAGTGGTTCATTCTTCACATTTTAGATAGTTGTATTTGTTGTTACTCAACAGGGTTGCATGCTGTTATCCCTGTTTTGGTGCATTTTGTTGCTCAAACAAATGGTAACGTTTAAAATTCAATTATAAGTTTTCTTAGTTTCTACAATAAAAACCTAAATAACAGGTTTTATTTTTTTACAAGCAACTTCTGAAATGACTCAGTTGTCTGTTTTTCTACTGTGTGGCTGCTGTTGCACTTCCCATAAAACTATAATATTAACATTTACTAAGAAAAACATTTAAAAATGTTTCACTGAAAAAAGTTGTGTGTTTTATGTTATAATAGAAAAGTTAGTCCTACAAAAATGTTTTTAAGAAAAAAAAATGTTTACATTTTTCAAACTAGTGTACATTTAAAGTTAAATCAATATTTTTGCTGATAAACATTTAGATTAAACTGGCATTTAAAAAAATATTTTTTTAAGCATGTGAGCACTTAAAAAAAGGCTACATTTAAACAATTCAAAAATATGGTTTCAAAAACTAAAACTCTTCAAAACTACAAATTAAAAAAATTAATTGAAATTTTCTTATTGGCAATTTATCTGCACTACACATTTGCTGTACATATTTATAAGGGGGCATTTTTAGATTGCAATCTGTAACACTAATTTTTCATTTACACTTATATAAAATAATTTTAGTTTCTAAAAACAATCAAAATGTCTGTTATTTCAACTGTTGACCAAATAAGTTAAAATAGGATTGTAAAAATTGGGATTATAGAAAATGTGGTAATTTTTACTTAACTGAAAAGGTATTTGGGAAATGTTTAATCTCTGCATATCTAGAGTATCTAGAGAAAAATGTTGACGTGTTGAATAATTTAAGCCATGTTTGAGAAGGAATGTGACATGTCTTTAAAGAATTCTTAAATATTGTCATTTAAAAAACAAAGTTTTAGGGATTTCAGTGCTTGAAGCACAGAAATACAGCCTTTCCAATTGAGAGTATGGAACCAGGTCTCAATAAAAATCTAAAAATTGAGCGTTGGTCAACTAGATGAGTCACTGTTTGTGAAAGAAGCATCTTATTTCTGTCCAATGTTACCTGGGTAACAAAGACGAAAAAACCCATTTCTTTGATTTTGCAGCTTTTATAATCTGTTGCAACAATTCTGTTATTTTACCTTCAAAGCCAAGCGCGACCAGCATTACTATCTATCTATCTATATCTATATATCTATATAGACATAGATATATAGATATATATATATTTTTTTAATTTTTTTTATCTCAAACAATCACAATAGCAAGGTCAGGAACGCAATAAAAATATGTTTGAACTGAAAAGGTTTTCCTTATATAGTAGATATAATGAGTTCCTCAAACTCTTGATTTCTCCGAACTGAGGGGGATATTGTCACACGAAACCTTTTTAGGTTGATGGTTTGGCACAAACCCTCATGTATTCCCAGCAAAGAGACTCCATCCCGCAGAAAGCACATGACACTGAGACAACCCAAGACACATTACTTTATGTTTGACATCATGTTGATGAAGGTGCTCTGCAAATAAAGTTGATGGCTGGTCGGTCAGTCGGTCGGTTTTTGATCAGGCATACACTTTGACACATGACATTATTTGCTTCTGCAACCTTTCCCAGCGTTGTCCACACTTAGGCGTATGCCTGCCTTAGGAAGACAGATGAGGTTATTCTAAAGAAAAACCTTGTTATTGGGACACATTATTAATAAAAATAGAATTAATATTAAACTGTTTATACTGTTGCCCTGGTCATATTCATGATATTTTTAAGCACCTTTGCATTTTTGTTGTTCTTGTTAAATTTCTGTAATACCAAGTTGATAGTACAGTGGTCCCTTGCTGTATCGCGGTTCACCTTATGCAGTCTCTCTATAGACCAGGGGTGGGCAAACGACGTCACAGGGCCCATATGTAGGCGGCCCTTAAACTATTTAATGTGGCCCGCCAAACTAAAATAAGTTATATCAATAGTCCTTATTAATGTTTTATTTTCTTTGTAATTCTGGTGCACTGCATATAAATTGACCTTTTAAGTGCAGAAAGTTATTCTGCATTCATGTGGTGTTGGAAGATTTGCTGTTTTTCTGACGTTCATGCGTGTTTTCCAAGTCCGACAGCCCTTTTTCCAATCGTTCCAACAACACATGAAAGCAGCATTTCTCTCATTTAGCATTTTTCCCTGAACAACATTAACCCATCAGGGCAATTGGCACTCAAAAGAAGACAAAGGGCACAAATTTTGAAATACAAGCAACAAAATGTTCTGTTATAAAAGATGTCTGTCTGTCTGTCTGTCTGTCTGTCTGTCTGTCTGTCTGTCTGTCTGCCTGCCTGCCTATCTATCTATCTATCTAGATATACACAGTACAGACCAAAAGTTTGGACTCACCTTCTCATTCAAAGAGTTTTATTTATTTTCATGACTATGCAAATTGTAGATTCACACTGAAGGCATCAAAATTATGAATTAACGCATGGAATTATATACATAAGAAAAAAGTGTGAAAAACGGAAAATCCAGCGGGGAAAATAAGTATTGAACACATCAACATTTCTCTCAAAAAACACATTTCTAATCGAGCTATTGACTCGGAATTTTCACCACATGTCGGCATCAACCCAAGTAATGCACACATAGAAAGAAATCCAAACATGTATGTCCATAAATGAAGTTATGTGTAATAAAGTGAAATGGCACAGGGAATGAGTATGTAACACGCTTACTTAAATTTATTTAATACTTAGTGCAAAAACCTTTGTTGGTGATTACAGCTTCAAGACGCCTCCTGTGTGGAGAAACCAGTCGAATACATTGCTCAGGTGTGATTTTGGCCCATTCATCTGCACAAACTGCCTTCAAATCTTCAAGGTTGTGGGGGTCTCTTCTGTGAACCCAGATCTTCAGTTCTTTCCAAAGATTTTCAATTGGATTCAAGTCTGGTGATTGACTGGCCCATTCTAGCAGCTTTATTTTCTTTTTCTTCAACCAGTTGAGTGTTACCTTGGCTGTGTGCTTGGGATCGTTGTCTTGCTGAAAGATCCACCCTCTTTTCATCTTCAGCAGCCTGGCAGATGACAGCAGATTCTGATCAAGAATGTCTCCATAATTTTCTCCAGTTATTATTCCTTCAATGATATGAAGTCTACCAGTACCGCATGCTGAAAAACAGCCCCACACCATGATGCTCCCACCTCCAAACTTGACTGTTGGTATGGTGTTTTGGGGGTGATGTGCGGTGCCATTTTTCCTCCAAACATGTTGTGTCTTATGACATCCGAAGAGTTCAATTTTGGTCTCATCTGACCAGAGGATCTTCTCCCAGAATGTCATGGGTTTATCCAAATTTTGTGTCGCAAACTCCAAACGAGCTTCAACATGCTTCTTCTTCAAAAATGGAGTCTTGTGTGGTGTGCGTGCATGGAGGCCATGGCGGTTGAGTGCATTACTTATTGTTTTCTTTGAAACAACAGTACCTGCTGATTCCAGGTCTTTCTGAAGCTCTCCACGAGTGGTCCTGGGCTGTTGGAGAACCCTTCTGATGATTGTTCTGACTCCTCTGTCTGAAATCTTGCGAGGAGCACCTGGCCGTGGCAGGTTTATGGTAATGCCGTGTTCTTTCTGCTTCCGGATGATGGCCCCAATGGTACTCACTGGAACTTTCAGAAGTTTAGAAATGCGCCTGTAACCAATGCCTTCAGTGTGTTTTGCAACAATAAGGTTGTGTAGGTCTTTGGACAGCTTTTTGCTTTTACCCATCATGCAATGCTTCTTGTCTAACACCTTGCTGGTGAGAAACCTTTTTAAAAGGCATCAACCAGGACTATACCAGCTGATATTACTTTGCACTAATAGGGGGCAGGTTAACCTTCTGAATACTGACAAACTCCAGCTGCTTTCTTGGCTTACCAGACCTTTTTACCCCGCCTTTTCTTCATGTGTTCATTACTTATTCCCTGTGCCATTTCACTTTATTCCACATAACTTCATTTATGGACATAAATGTTTGGATTTCTTTCTATGTGTGCATTACTTGGGTTGATGCCGACATCTGGTGAAGATTTTGTGTCAATAGCTCGATTAGAAATATGTTTTTGAGAGAAATGTTGACGTGTTCAATACTTATTTTCCCCGCTGTATGTCATTTTCTAGGTTTGTAGCAGCCACCTTTTGCTTTGATTACTGCTTTGCGCACTCTTGGCATTCTCTTGATGAGCTTCAAGAGGTAGTCACCTGAAATGGTCTTCAAACAGTCTTGAAGGAGTTCCCAGAGATGCTTAGCACTTGTTGGCCCTTTTGCCTTCATAGAAAGCCAGAGAAACAAGAAACAGGTCCTGGTTTTAAAATAAAAACATCAAATATCATTTATTCAAAATAGAACTTTAAAAGGCTTAACTTCCTATGTATGGTAACATGCTCAGGCGATAATTTACATTATCACCACAAATAACACCTCCATGGTTGACAAAACTTTAATTGTGGAGGTTCAAAGTACGTTATGACACAAAACATGTATTTTACAAGGACTCAGTTAGGAAGCATGGGGCTTGATCGTTTGACAGGACAGGACAGGACAAACCACTCGTCCGGGATCCAGGGGGAAGGCCAGACCAGAGACGCAACAATGTCAATGTAAATTAACAGACGGTTTTCAGACAGACGCACCGCAGACGGTCTAGCGTAAAGTCTGAGTAACAATGGACTTATTGTTCAGCAAAGGTGTAAACTTACAAAAAAAAAAGTGTAAAAATGTTTATGTCTGTCTGAGTAAAGTGTATAGGTGTGTAGTGACGGGTTTTACAGCCTTAAAACATCTAGAATCCTACGTCGCAAATTTCAACTATTGCAGGTTACTTTGAGAACGTAACTCACTACTGTATTTACATCAGTCTCAAAGCATGCCATTTTGAGTGTTTTGACCATATAATCGAATGACTAGTTTCATTTAGTAACACTGATCCAAGGGGGACCCTTATTTAATTGTTGCCCAGAGCCCCCAGAAGTTCTAGCAGTGCCTCTGCCAGTGGTGCATTTAATCAAACATGTCTACTCTTGCACTCTGCTAGATTAGACATGCTCTTTTTTTTTTTAAGATGTCAAAGGATTTCTCCTGTTCCATTCATGCATACTTGTACTAGGTAAGTAAAACTATAAGGAAAAAGCAAAGTGCTTACTTTTGAAATACATGACTAAATGGGATATTTTGCTCTTACTGTTACAGATTTGAGCACTTAAGACAATGAAAATAAAGCAACGAGGAGGTTATCTAAGGCGGCAGCAGCGCATGAGAAGGCTGTCAGCATCTGGGACCCCAAAATGGTACACTTTGCTGCCAGAAACCAGTGTTTATTCAAATAACAGCAGAGGAGATGCTGCAGTACCCAGAACGTCGTGGTGTCACAATGAATAAACCATGAGAGAAGCACGGGGAAAGTTGTTGGCTTCGGCAAAGATATGCAACCGCTTCTCCATGACCTAGATTTCAGTGCTGTGAAATTTTTGTTTTCCTAATGTGTCCCCCTTACTCCTTCTGCTTGGCTTTCTCCATCACCTCTTTTTTTTGTTTTGTCTCAGCCTGATGGACAAAGTCCAGAGACGCTGGATAAGAGCAGACATACCTTGAAATGGGTAACATTTTCTCCCATTTGCTGGACTAAAATAAGCAGGCGCAGCAGAGGATGCTGGGAAAGAAACGCCGGGCACTGCATCACACAGACCCAATTTAAAGCAGACAGTTTGTTTACATGGTTAAAATGACTCACGAGTGAGACTGCAAACAGTGCCTGGAATTTCCTAACCAATTGATCCTGTGTCACAAACCTGCATCTCAACTTTATACACAAAATGTCGCCTTTTTAAAACTGGATTTTTCTCCACATCACTGAAATTATCTTCAGGGAATTTGAGAGTTGCTGTCCCAGAAATATATTTTTAGCTTCAGGAAATGTTTAATCTTTTTTTTTTTAAGAAAAAGCTTGAGGGTAACTTTTCAGCCTTCTATTTTGAAATTTCGAGATCTTATTTTCCCAATAGTTGAAACAAAGATCATACAATGATTTCTTGTTTAGGCTGGAAAGTGCCTGTTTTTTTAAGAGTAGGAAAATTTGCTCTGCAGGTTTTCTAGGACAAAAACTGTTCTTTTTTTTTTTGCTTTACGTTTTCTTTTTTTTAAGCTTTATGCTGCAACTTAAGCAGGCCCAGATTTAGCCAGCGCCACTGGGGTGCGGGCAAGTCTGGGTGTGCTGAGTGTTTGAGGTTTCATATCCCTCCAAGCCCCTTATATGTATAAAAAAACCCTCCCATCATCAAATCAGTTCATCTATCCATTCTTCTATGTTTTATGGGTTTTAGGGTGAGTTCTCTTCCTGACACTACCCTCTTCATTTACCGGGCTTGGGACAAGCCCAAGCAGGACAATGGTTTGGACCCTGTGAAGCCTGCTTTTTTTTTTTTATTTGTATGGCTATGCATTTGCCTGTCTGTCCATCCTTATGCATTCTGTCCTTCATTTTTGGCTTGTGTGTGTGTGTGTGTGGGGGGGGGGGGGTGTTACTTTTATTTTTGTCGAATTTTTGTGGACTATCACTTTTGGAGGGACAGTCACATCACTGGGGGAGGAATGATTCTTGCATGTAATATATCAAATCCAAAAGGGAAATTGTGCTGAGATAGACATTATTTTGCTTTCTGCACAAGAGGCAGAACTTCTGAAGATCCCAAAGGCGTCAATTCGTCTATGGGATTGACGTTTTCTTATGGGTTTTTTTTTAACAATGATGTGCTGGGTGGTTATTTGAAAAGCACTGGATGAAAAATACGTCACTACACGACCCACTGGCACAAGAGGCCAGTCCAACCACGTCACGCCGTTTAACAAGATAACGTGGTTCAGCAGGTCAGATTGATCTCTGCAGAGCAGCAGGAAGATTCATGAATTGATTCTATCTGGAAAACATAATGATGCAGTGCAAGGATGAAAAAATTGAACATTATTTAAATAGGTCACTGAAGCTCACTTTCACTTTCTGCTCCACTTATTCTGTAATTTATTTTCATCAAACCTTTTCTCATTTTAGTCTAAATAACATTGCAGGGTTAGATTATCGTCTTTTGCCACTGTTGAATTGAATCATCTGCTTTTTATACAATAACATTGTTTGATTTAGGATGTGGTTTTTTTTTCTCGAGTTCTGTTCCACCCAAGGACAACTTTAGCATCTTCTGTTCTGCTTCTTTGCTTTTTGCGGTTTCCTTTTCTCCCTTCACTGTCTCCAAAATCATACATTTATTTGTTGTGTCATTTTTCTTTTCCCTTCGATTTGTCCTGTCCAGCAGGGATGAAGGCCTGGTGTTGGACAGATTTTACAGAATGCATTTTTGTATAAACCTCTTCAGTTTTATAATATTTATGTATTTAGTCAGTTTTCACAGAGGGAAGAAAGAGGGGGAAAAGTGTGAAAAGAAAAAAAGGGCCTTTTAGGTACAACATTTATGCTGAATCAGCAAAAAAAAAAAAAAAAATATTACATCCAAGAACGAAAGTCTGACACCAAGACGAGCTTTTATTACTGACTGTGGATCATATCGGAAGATATCTGATGCATCCATCACTACACTGTAGGTTAGGGGCGAGGGAAAAACAGTAGCAGACAGGGAGTGGTATGACAGTGTGCACGTGGGGGTGGAGATCCAAGCACGCTGCTGAAGTGTACCATGTGTTCATTAGGGGTGACCAGATCCTACCCTGGCCGAGAGAGAAGGTGGAGACTCCCTGGACCCCGGAATTGTGTAATTTTTCCAAGATATCATCACACAGGTCTCCTCTTGCTCCTCATTTGAGTCATCTCTATGATGGTCCATGAGGCCTCGTGTTTAATCTTATCTGTCTGCTTATCACTGGAGCAACAAGAAGTCACTCCGATCTTTTAAGGACCCACTCTGATCATCTTTTGATCTGTTGTAAAAGTGTTCCCTTTTAATTATGATAATGTTGTTGTGAGGAAACTGGTTATTCTAAATAGGACGGTAAATAGGAAACTTAGGTTCGTACCCACAGCTTCCTGCACACAGAAACAAATTAAATAATGACTCAGAGACAATACTTATCTGTTTGAGGAAGCTTTACTTCGTACAAAAACACATATTTTGTACGAAGGGGACAGACAGATGAACATGATGCATTCAAAGTCTGAACTCCGAGGCTCAGGAAGATGGTATAAGAACCCTGCATTTGCATATTCAGAAGATCATACACTGGACAATGGTGTGAAAATCACGCCCACAGGTTGTTACCGGAGAGGCGCTTCAAGGCTAAAGTGAAGATACCTCTGAGGCCTTCACGGATGCTTAGCAGAGCACACATGCACAGAAGAAAGGGAGTGTGGGAAGAGAACATACTTTGGTATGCTGTCTTCAAATGTAATCTAATTTTGAGATGATACTAAGTTTGAACCATTAATGTAATAAAAAGTAAAAAGGAGTTTCTAACTATTCTTAACAGTTGTTTTTAGCTAAATAAAAACAAACTGTCATGTTCTTGGACATAGTTTTTCCCACTAGCTTACAGCCCCTCACAACCCCAAACTAACATTACCAGTGCAAAATAAAATACTCAGAAAAGCAGTTTAAATATTACATTCGCTGACATGTTTCTTCTGTGATGAGAGAAATGCTACAAGAACATGTTAAAGGGCCTACATCATGCTATTCTTAAGCCTTTATAGTCAACAATATCCAGGGATATGATAATATATTACCTTTGGCACACTAAAGAACATTTTTTTCATTTAAATGCAAGTTATTGTCCTAAGTTATTTTCCAACCCGGAAGTAAAACAACTCGATCTCTGAAGAACCAGCTTTCGCTCCGCCCATTTCATGACATCATCCTAGAGCCGGCCTCGGCAGCGTCGTAAAGATGGATGTGCATATTGTTCATAAAAAATTAAAGCATTTAGTCGATCACCGTTAGCGACACAGAGAAAGTGGGTGTTTGTGTTGGCCTGGGGGCGGTGCTAAAACCAAAGACTCTTCCTGGAAGGGGCGGTTCCCTAGTTGCTGAGCTCTCAGCAGAGCTGAGGGAAAGGGGGGAGGGGTTGTTCCACAGAAACAGACCCGCCCACAACTCGGAGGTGAATTTCTAATGAACTTCTGCCACTCTGCAGAAACTATGTCCTAGAAACCGAAACACAATTATTATTTTTGACTAAAAACTGCATAGTTATAATAAACTCGGAGTGGGACTTTAAATCTTACCAAGGCACATGTGAAATTAAATATGTACAGTCTTTAAGGGTTTATTGCCATGAATTTTCGTGTCACATTTAGAAACATATGGTTTTGCTTTTTTCTCAAGCAGCCTCTTGGTGTCTGCAGACCGAGCCGCTCGGTGATGACATCCTCCGTTAGCGATGAGCGCCCAATGAGAGCGGCCCACCCTTCAAGTGCTGCCAACAAATAATTCATAGGGCTAACATTTACTTTGTTCCAACACGGACCAACCTTTATCCGCCGCCCTGTCTGTGAACCTCAAAGTACACGCCTGAGGTCAATCAAATGTCTAAGCGAAGCACAGATGTGAATACTGAGCGTGTGCAGAGGACAAAGAAGTCCTTAAACCAGATGCTGGAATTTAACCAGATGTATATCTATAGATGCATTTGATCATTTTTAATCATATTAAACAAAGAAAATGTTTTTTTTTTCAATTTATAACAATTTTCTTTAGTAAACAAGTTCCAGGTGTAAAACTTAAAATAAAGAAAATGTAAAAAAGAATCCTCTCCTAACAATTAAAGCCCCTTTTCTTTAAAAAAAAAAAAAAAAAAAAAAAAACAGAAAACCTGAATTACAAATGAAGGGTTTTCCAGTCAAGAGACAAAGCTCTTCATCTTTTTCTTCAAAGGCCTGGTGGAGGGTTGGAGCTCCTCTGGCCCATGGGCAAAGGCACAGTTTTGGGCTTGTAAGGGGCAGCCCTGAGGGTGATGATCATGGAACCAGCAGGAGCGAGTTTTCAGGGCTCCGGGGGTGATTTGTTTCCTCCGCCTATCTGCCTTGGATGGCGCAGCGTCCCGCCAGTCTCTTATGTAGACGACTCCTCCCTCCACTGCAAGAGAGAGCAAGGTTCCTATCAAAATAAAAGCACTGCAACTGTAAAATGTTAAATATTTATTTTTCAAATCAGTTACTCTAAAACCAGAACACAATAACAGACATGAGTGGCAGCATATAGAGGACGAAAACTTTCCAGTCATTGCATCAGAGCAAACAGGGCTTAGTGTTTTGCTTATATTGTTATATAAAATGAAAACAAATTCAAGAATGACCCAAAGAAAAAAGGTGTAATATTTGGTCTTTTGTCAGAAACTTTTCCAAGTAACCTTAGTTCCCAGAACAGTCGGAAATTACATCTTCTCCTCCTTTATTGCAAAGCAGGGCAAGATAATGTCAAACTGCTTAGTCAATGCTGCATTTACAAACTCTGCTTTACTTTAAACCATCAGCTTTTCCCAAAAACAAAAACAAAAAAGCATGTCACAGGGTCGGTTCGGATGACTTATGCGTTTACCGTCTCGAGTTATTGCTCATAATTCAGGGCACCAAATGCAAAGGTGGGGTAACAACATGTCGATGTCTCGTTTCCATCTGCAGCTACTGAAGTGGTCCATATGGGGCGGAGCAAAAATCCACAGCTTTACAATCTGTGCCATATTTTGAGGTGAAGCGTGATAACCACACACACTGTGGGAATATTCCATCAACTTGTTAAAAATACATCCTTACAAATTATTTTTTTATGGTTCAACTACAAGTGTTTCGAGCAGTCCTTTTGGTTGAACACTGAAGATTGAAAAAGTCCAAAGTGCAGTAAAATATTTAAACTTAAAAAAGAGACAGAAAAAAACAGAAATTCCAAAATATTCTTGTTTAGTGATTCACAGTTAAAGACCCACTCTGATAAAAATCTTGTTTTTGTGGCACTTTTTCTCATGATGGAGGACATCTATAAAGAAAATAAGGCCTAAAATTGCATTTCTGAGTATTTCTTGATTCAAATCAATTCGTGAATTAGGGGATAATTTTAAAATGCAGTTTGAAAAAGATCGTATTGGTTCCATAGAAAATATGTTGGCTGTGGAACAACTAAAAGATGATAAACTTAGAACAGAGGGAGGGTAGTGGCCAATTTCCCAAACAATCTATGAAAGCCATAAAGATTTCTTTTCTTTTTTTTTAAGGCAAATATCTTGATCAAATGTTTCAATTTTACTTAAAAGACAGCTGAAGATAAAAATCCACAACATCTTTAAATACTAGAGATGCAACGATTCACTTTCTTCCTTCAAACTTGGATATTTAGGTCACTGTTTTGTTTTGGTCTGATATATCATATATGAAAACAACAAATAAATAAATAGGGCTGTACGGAGGGACAGTTGTTAGCCTCACAACAACAAGGCCCTCGGTTCAAGTCCCGGCTGGGGGAGCTGAAACAGAACACCAATGGGGGACCTTTCTGTGTGGAGTTTGCATGTTCTCCCCGTGCATGCGTGAGTTTTCTCCAGCTTCCTCCCACCGTCCAAAAACATGCTTCATTGGTTGCTCCAAAGTGTCCATAGGTGTGAATATGAGTGTGCACGGGTGTGTGATTTGTGGCCCCGTGTCAGACTGGCCGGGATAGGCTCCGGCAGCCCCGTCACGCCGAAAGATGAATGAATTTTCTAATAAGCAACAATGAAGAAAAACCTTTCAGTAATGTAGAGTAATGTAATAAACCAATTAATTGTAAATCCTCCTTAAATTTAGCACAACACGTTTGACTCAGGGATGCAACGATTCACTCACCCCCACGATTCAGTTTAATGGTGAACCATACGAATTGTGGCATCTCTAGTGAAGATGCTGGCAGAGTTTACAAAGGGGGGGGGGGATAGTATCACGGGAAGGAGCAGAATTCCTTTTTTTTTTTACAACTTTTTCCCTGACCATTTCTACACACTGAGAAGAAAGCCCCCCCCCACAGAGCAGAAAATGTAAAATTGACAGTGTGGTCACATCCAATCAGCCGAGACCTGGCCTCGTCGCAGGTGGGACAGCACTCAGACCTACTTGTGTTAGCCAGGTGAAGATGTAAGAAAAGAGTTGATCTAAAATGTCAAAAAGCTTTTTAGAGCAACACAAATATTTTTGCCAATATTTACACAAATATAAACGATGAACAATAAATTGAAATGGCATGGCACAGCCTCTGCAAGCTGCAGATGCACCAACCGTCATCTGATACCAGTAAAATCAAACAATTTCTTAACAAAAAAAGGTGGCATTTGTCCAAGTTTCTAAATTTGCAGCACAGCCATCAGAGTGACTTATTTATAGCTTACAGTCTTTTAAAACTCAAACACACTTTATCCCCCCACTGTAAATGCAAAATTTGCATTCAGAAAAAGCTGCATGCAAATATGCATTGTTTATGCGCCGGCCCCTGAAGGGTCATAGTTGAGAAGATGCACTGGTGGAAAATTGGGATAAACATGCCAGAATTGTCAGGGTTTTTCCCCCATTTAATGTTGCATGTCATGTCTAAAAGGGGTCAGACTAATAAATGTGGAGTTTCCTTACCCTTAAAGACCTGGTAGTTGTTCTTGAGAAGTGTTTGAAGACCTCCACACTCGTTCTTCAGAAGCTGTAAGGTTTCCGGCTCCAGCAGACCTGCAGCTTCGCTCACAGAAAGGCTACCTGAGGAGGGAAGGGAAATGTTAAAAAGGCACAGGAGACAAAGGAGCAAGAGGACGGCCATTGATTTTTACATTCAGTTTTGTCATGGCAGTGTTCTGGCAGTGTTCATTTTTAGCCGCCTTTTTCAGACTAATAAAGCAGCCTCAAATCAATGCTTTCCACCTGTTGTGAGCATCGTTTCTGTGGACAAGCCTAACAAAAAAAGGGGATCAATGCTGCTTTAAGACCATTATCAACTAGACATAAAAATAAAATCACTGCTAAATGGTTGGATTTTTTCAGGGATTTGAAGCACATTCAATGGGAGGTTCTCCTATTTGGTGGATTGGACTTTATATGAGAACTGGACTGAGTAACACCTCCCCTCTTCACATTCCAAACAGGAAGTAGCTGCTGGTTCCAAGAGGCTAACGTCCCATAGCCTTCTGTAGGTAAATAAACAGCTATTACTCAGTTTTATGTTTGAGAGAATAACCATTCTTATTTTGTTACCTTTTTTTTAAACATTTTTTTTTTCTAAATACAAATTTTCATGGCAAACGTTTGGCCCCTGGTTGGCGAGAGTGGTTGCCATAGAAACGTTGACTCAGACCAACTCAGACCAATCACTGTTTACTGAAGATATCTGGTTGTGACATGGCGACGTCTGTATCACCACCTGTAACACCACGGTCGGCCGTGGATTGCAGGTTAGATTCCCGCCTTGCACGCCCATGAGTCCATGTGTCCTTGGGCAAGACACTGAACCCCACCTTGCCTCTGGTGGGAGGTTGGCGGAGGCAGTGTGTGAATGTGTGTGTGACTGGGTGAAGGGGTCTGAGACTGTAAAGCGCTTTGGGCCTTTTAGGTAGAAATGCACCATATAAGTATACGCTACGACTGCACAACATACCGCAAATTTATCGTTATCCCAATATCCAGCTCTGCAATATGCATATCGCGAAAGACAGCGGAAATCGCAATAAGTCGTAAATACAACCTTATGGCAGCTTGAAGCATTCAACCAATAAAATAAATCTCTTAATGCATTTGACCAATCGGACGGACGCCTATTATGTTAGATGTTTGTCACCTATGTCGACGATGGTCATTTGGAGTATAATTTTTAAACTGTTGCAATGAAATGGGAACGATGTTTTTGGTTATTTTGTTATGTGTTTATATTAGGGCTGGGCGATATGGCCTAAAAATAAAATCTCCGATTTTATTTTTTTTAATTCGATTTCCGATTTTTTTCCCGATTTATTTCCCCCCATCCTACTTAAGGAAAGCAATAAGTACAAACGGCAGACAAGTTCAAGCAAATATTGCTTTTATTTAATCAAACCCAAGACAAATGTAACGCCCATTTCTGGGATGAATAATAAATAAATGAACACACTCTTGGAATCAAAGTTAAGTATAAGATTTTTCTTCTTACTCCCTTTTTGGACTTGTATTTAAATAATTGTGTCTTGTTTTATATAACTTTTGTCTTGTTTTTGTCTAATTTCGCTATTCTAAACTTGTTTTCACTTATCCAAAACAAAAAGGTTACTTCCTTGCTTAAGTCCCAGCTGTGTTTAAGTCACACTCTAGACCAAAAGGAGACAAACATTCACCTTGACAGTAGCACCATTTTCTAAAGGATTAATAATACAGCTCATATCTGGGCTCTAAGGTTTTAATTAGATTAATAAACCCCGTCTTCTCCACGGAGATGATGATTAGGAAGCAGGAGGCGCGCTCAGACCCCCCCCCCCCCCGGGCGCGCGCCGAACACAAAATACTACGGCGGCCGCGTCGCAAATGAATCTACCGGTACAAGTAATAATTACAACGCAGTATTCTTTATTAACAAATAACAGTAACAACTAATGAACTAACTATACAGGCATTGTAGAATGAGTATGTGTCAGGGCGCGTGCCACGCGAGCGCGCGGGAGAGCCTTTGACTCCGATGGGCTATAGGCAGCGTGGGGGGGGGTCTCTTCCTCCACGTCTGTAGCAGCAAACCAGACCAGTTCCAAACAAGAGATGATTTTATTTCTTTTTTGGGAACAAACTTCCCACTGTTAGCGGTAGCCATGCTGTCGCTAGCTGCTTCGTGCGTCGATTGTCGCGTGTCGCCGTGTGACACTAAAGGCCCGTACACACCGGGACGAATATTCGCCAGGCGTTATTCGCCAGCGTTTTTCGCCACGTTTTTTGTGTTTACACCCAGGCGATTTTTGCTGACGATGAGCCGAACCAACATGCAATTTCATTCCCTGACATTAGATGGCGCTTAATGTAAACAGAAATCCTGTACACAAGGTGGCGCTGCTCAACTTTACGCTTCTTAAAGTCGCTTTTCACTCAGAAGAAGAGAGAAAGTATTTACGCGATTGTCAGAATCAAACAAAGAAAACATGAATATTTCAAGCACCAGTTGCTCCAACTGGTGCTTGGTTCGGGGATATTTTATAATGTCCGTCATTATTTCTTCGCGGCAGTGTAGACGCTACTCTGCGTCTATCTTCTTCGCTGGTATGTGTGCTCAGCAAGGCAGTTTTGTGTTTGAGCGCGCCCAAGTTGTGTTTTACTGTAACTTCAGAAGCTCCAGACACGTGTGCAAAAGCGCCGTTCTCATTGGTCAAATAGATTTTGACGCGACGCGCGGAAAAAAAAAAACGAACCCGAGGCGTTTTTTTTTTTTGACGCTTAGACGCGTGGCGTTTTTTCGCGTCGGTGTGCACACTCACATTGGTGCCCTTTGTTTAGTCACGAGGCGTTAAACGTCGGCGAAAATCGCCGGCGAAATTCGTCCCGGTGTGTACGGGCCTTAACGCTACGGAAGCTCTGGGGAGCCAAAAATGCGCCAATAAAAACTCGATTTAGTTATTTTTGAAATCGCCCGTAACAAAAAATTCGAATTAATTCATTTGATCGATTTATCGCCCAGGCCTAGTTTATATACCGCAAATTATACCGTTATCACAATATTAATCTCTAATATTGCATATCGCGAGTTTTTCTCACATCGTGCAGCCCTAGTATACGCCATTTACCATACGCCATTACCAAAAATGACTGAATTGAATTTATTTGGTTGTAACTGAATGAAACTTGGTGACATTACATTCAGTCCAGTTCTCTTATACAGTCAATGGTTCCAAAGGCCGGTCCTGCATTTCTTGATTTTTGAAAGCCACAAGATCTGACCGCCATTTCATAAAATTTGTCCTCATCAGTCTTGTTATAATCTTGACAGCATGCTTGGAATCGGTTTGGGTCGTCGACTGTATGTGAACTGGACCGAGTGAGTGCGACATCACCCGTAGAAAATGGTTTACCTTCGGCTCCAACCAAATGAAGTAAAGTCAGTCGCAATTTTTCTAAATATAGACGCCGCTATGTTAGAAAAATAAATTGTCAGCGTTTCTATGGCAACCACTCTCGCCAATCAAGAGTGAAGTCCACACCCCTACCACTTGAAAGCAGGCTATATGCAATCTGTCAATCAGACGTTTGACAAGAGACCATACGCTTTTATTGCAGCATCTGATTGGTAAGTTTAGAACTTGAATAAATTGCACTACAGAAGAAATATATTGAAAATTAGGATTTAGAGTAAGAACAAAAAAAAGTAGAAGATCAAGAATGGTTATTCTCATTATTCTGACCAATAGAATGAATGACTAATAGCTGTTTATTTCTCTATAGAAGGCTATGGAATTTTGGCTTCTTGGAACCAGCGGGTACTTCCTGTTTGAAATACAACAGGGGGAGGAGTCACTCACTCCAGTTTTCACATACAGTCGATCGTTTGGGTTCAAACTAGACTAATAAACATCAGATGATTCCTTTATAATTTGAAATAACCCTATACAAACTCAGCATTTATCAATGGAAATGCCTCCTCGTAGAAGTGGCTCAAGCTCCTGAAAGTCCTGAAAATATGCGACACAGCCCCAAAGCCAAACACAGCCCTGTGCTGCAGAGTGTGAAACTGAGCAGACCGTCATCCAGCAGCCCAGACACCAGGGAGCTCCAGCCCTTAATATTATATTGATGCACTGTTTAGAGTTGGCCTTTGCTGCCTTACAGTCCAAATGGGAATTTATGGGAGTGGGGCAGTATTGACAGCAGGCTGGGCTCAGACTAAGTCTGGGTGCAGATTATTATTAATGGTTGGGCCTGGTGTTTAATTTAAGAGGCTTTTAAGACCCAAAAGAAGTTTTAAATATTGCCACATGTTGATGTAACACTGTAAAGCTTTTTGGTTTTTGCAACCGGAGAAGAGGTCATTGGTAAGAAGACTTTATATTTTATTTAAAAAAAACAAAAATAAGGCTTTTAGCTCGGGTTCAGTTTACGGTAGGTCAATTTAAAAGGAAAAGGCTTCGTCTTAATAACTAGGTGTACTTTATAGGGCATTTATAGGGCACCACAAATGAGACGTGCAGGTTTACCACTATTTTCACAAAGACATCCTTAACCTGATGAAAATGTTTCCAACCAGAGTACTTCAACTGGGCTGGTAAGTTTTACCCAAAAAAACAACCGCTCAACCAAGAAAACATGAAAATCAGAACCGTTCTGAAATCAAGTTCTGCATTTACAAAAAAATTCAACAATAATAAAATATATAAATAATAAATTCAACACATTTTACAAATAATCAGCATATTCACACATTTAAATTGATTTAAACAAGTCAAATTTGACAGAATTCTAAAAATAAGAATTATAAGTTTATTTGCAATAAGTGTAAGAGCAAAGGGAACAACTATTTTTAGAGGTTAAAATGTGATGTAAACAAAGTCATACTGGATTCATAATCCACTTTAAAAAAAAAAATCTAATATGTCATTAGAAATATGGAGTGTTAAACATTCAGCTCTCTTTTCAAGCAGGATTAGATAATGTGAAAGCTCGGTCAGCACTTTAGTGTGTTTTAATTAAGAACCTGCTGCAATGTAACAGTAGAAAACATGTGATTCACACACAACCTGTGAAATGTTCTCCAAGTTTAGAGCGCAGAATTCACAGGCTATAAACAGCAGCAGCTTCTTCATGCTCCTTTGATTTTTTAATCCTATATTATTAGGATCTAAAACCCCATTTGGATGATAACTGTGTTCTTGGTGTTTTTAATGTTCTTGTGGCATTTTTCTAATCATGGAGGGCATAAAAATGAAGCTCAAAACTACATTTCTGCGTATTTCCATGTTCAAATCTTGATTCAGGAGGAGATGGGGAAAATAGATTAAAATGTGATTGGAGAGGGACATGAGTGTGGTTTAGATCCTGATTTTGTTAAGAAAAAGAAATAAAAAAAAAGCTCAAAATTGTAGGACATTTGAAAAGGGAAAGTTGTAACTTTGTGAATGATTGTAAAAACCCTTTGAATCTTAAAGGTTTATTACTATTAGGTACTATGAAGTAAGAGTAACGATGAAGCAATTTCCATTCCTACAATCCAACCAGATTCATCTGTCTAAGGCAAGTTGTTAATCGAATCAAGCTGTACTATTATAAACATATTTCTAAAGGAAATAAATTGATAATATTTTACTAAATTTCCCTTCGGGGATTAATAAAGTTGTTCTTGAATCTTGAATATTGTTTGTTTAGGACTGTATGATATGAGGAAAACTTGCGATTTGCGATATTAATGATCAGTACTGCAACGAGGATAAATTAACAAATAGCAAAAACATAATTTCCATTTCACTTCAACAGTTTAACTTAAAGAAGAATCAGCATAACTTAAGTTGACCTCCAAATGACCTTTGTCTCCATGAGAGGCGAACATCTAACATGGAAGGGCTTCATCTGATTGGTCAATGATGTAAAGTAGTCCATCGATTGGCCTAATGCATGGAGGGATTATTTTGATTCGTTAAACAATTTAGGCTGCCATAATAATCTTTTAGCACATTTAAGGTAACCATTTATTGCAATTTTTGCTGACTTTTTGCGATATACATATTGTGCAACTCTTTATCGCGATAAGCAATAAATTTGCAAATTATTGTGCAGGCCTCATATTGATAGTGGGAAGTTTGGATTGAAGCACGCTGGGTTTATCTTACTATAAAAACAAGTGCATCATTACAGTCCAATGTGTGGAAACACTTTGAATTGTGATCGAACACGTGACCAAACAGCGTGGTATAAGTCATGCATCTTGCCCGACGAGATGTACATGATCAGATATTAACAGATGATGAACCGTCCAACACCAAGCTAGGAGATAGGAGGATCTAATTTCTCCTGAATAATATTTAAAAAGTTGTCGTCTCTTGCGATTGCTCCTTGTTCCTACACTGCAGATAACAACAACACAAATGCACACCGGGGCAAAAATCAGAAACCGTGGTGCATTATTCATCCCGTCATCTCGATACGCTCCCACCGTCACCCTTTATTCAATCATGCTCACCCTGACGGAGAGTTTTCTACTCCAGTCACAGGAGTCTTCAGCTCTGGTTGTGGAGCGGGGGCACCGACAAAGGTGATATGTGGGTGGTGTGCGACTGGAACTTTGCCTGTGGCGCTCTTTGAACCGTGCCGTGCAGGAGTGCACAGAGTTCAAAGCTGAGTCGGTTCTGTGTCGAGGCGCCCTGCCGATGGAGATGGGACAGCTATGTGGCGAGGGAGGCGCGGGGTTGAAGGAGATGATGGAGGGGTGAGATGAAACTGGAGATGCAATCCCCAGAAAGTGAGACAAAGCAGCTAAAAGGGGATTTTAATGACGTGACGATAAGAAAATAATCATATGGAGGAGCCAAAGTGCATCTATACAGCTCTACAAAAGGCTAAACTGCCTGATTCATGAAAAAGGAATTTGGTCAAACACTCAAAAAGCAACAAACAGCATCCTGTTAGTTTAGTTCCATTAGTGAAATGCGAAACAAGCTCATCTCCAATCATTTTGTGAGAGAATTTGTGAAAATCTGATTTAGTCGATTCCTAGAGATTGTAGAAGTTAGCAAATGTAGACATTTTTGGGAGGATGGGGGGACACCTTAGATGCTTATTTTTGCATCATAAAAACATTTATGTCACTTAATGTTTTTTTGAGGAGTTTTACAAACATGCATGGCCACAAGTGTATAAAATCAAGCCAAAGGACAGGATTATTATATTATTGGAGAAAACTATTATAAGTATTATATGGAGAAAACTCGCAATTTGCGATATTAGATAACAATATTGCGATGACAAACTGTGATACATAAACAAATAGTAAAACAACCAAAACAATATTTTCCATTTCACTGCAAGAGTTAAATGTAACTAAGTTAATTTAAGTTTAATTTAAACTCTGCCACCCAGGCCCGGGGGGGCGGTTGTTCTCTGCCTGCTGTCGAGTGGCGTTGGGGGGTTCTGGCTGCCGCAGCTGCTGCGGCGGGGGTCTTGGTGTGGCTGGAAACTCTCCCTCCTTTTCACATTCCACCATCCATTTTATAAGAACATAAACACTCACCTGAGCACAGGTGTTAGCTCACCTTTGCACAAACACTTTGCATGATTGAATTAAATATTTCACACTAGTTGGCTTGAAGGCATAAGTTTGCGTGTGTGAACACTATCTGGATTGTGTACATGTTGACATGTGGACATATTTGCAGCCAACAGGTGTGTTTATAACATTTGAGTGTGTGTGGACAGGCCCCGCCCCTTTTAGATTTGTATTACATCTCCAACAACTTGTTGCTTTATCCTGCTTCATGGTTTTACCTCCCCTTATAATCACCCTTCTACCCCCCCCCCCTCTCTCTAATATCCCTCTCTCTTCTTCCGTCCTTTCCTTTTCCGTCCGGTCCAACACAAAAGATATTCAAATAGGATTAAAAAGAATAAAGTTTGGCCTCGATTACAAAAGGGGTTTATTCAGACATACCTCTGGTTTGTCAGAAGATTAATAACCCCTATTGTAAAAGTAAAATATGTCCAACACAAGAGGCCTTCAGCTCTCATCTGTTTGCCCAGCTGTTGGACAGGAAAAGTTAAAAAAATAAATAATAATAATTCATTCAATAATTCAAGCTGCCATAAGTTTGTTTTAGCACATTTAATGTTATCATTTTTCTGTTTTGCAGATGTTTTGGGGAACCTTTTGTGTTCTGTGTCCTGATTGGCTGTAGTAGACCCTTGTCAATCAATCCTCCTGTTCATAGTGTTCAGTTTGCTAAATGGACATAATCTTTGTTTTCATTCTCTGATCCTGGACTTACTTTTCTATGAAGCTTAGAGTTTAAACTACAAAGAAAAGTGTGAAAATGTTCATGCCTGTCCGAGAAAAGTGTGCAGCGTATGTAGTTAGAGTTTTACAGCCTTATAACACTCGCAAAATATAAAGATGACTACTCGGAATTTCATCTATCGCAGGTTATTTTTGGAATGTTAATCCCACCATAAAGGAGGGACCACTGTCTGACTGTATTTGTAGTCATATGGAGGCTTATTATATACATTACAAAATTGATACTTCGTGGCTTAGTCCCAAGGAATGACACATTTTATTCTGCTGGCCATACATCGTGGAGACCTTAACACGCAAGAGTGAAGTAGGTGAGACGCAAGGATTTTTCATTTTTTTGACCCCTTCCCATCCTTCGGACCGCACAAGGCGCCTGTTAGTGCGCTTTATGTTCATGTTAAATGTGCCCTCCTTGCACGCTCTGAAGAATATTTCTTATGATTTCATCTACAAACCACATGCAAGGGCAGTTATGCTGTAGTAACAAGTAGTGTGGCATAAAACAGAATCACCTGTACGTCATAAGTGTGGGTAACTTCCATTAACCCTACAAATACAGTGATCCCTCGCTATAACGTGGTTTACTTTTCACGGTTTCGCTACTTCACGGATTTGCATCGTGCATTGAGTTCTGCATTCTGATTGGCTAAAAAGTTCCTCCGCTTCTTCTCTACCTGTGCGTCAATAACGTTGCAGTTTAAAGTGTACAGGTATGTAAAACAGCTTGTCAAATTAACATTACGTACGTGAAAATTCTCTTGCAATTTTGAGTTTCTCTAAAACGCATAGAAAAGAAGAACAACTGTCAATCACTATGTTCTTCTCCTGAACAAACACACCTGCACTGCGGGCTTCAAAAGAAGAAAACACTGCAGAGCGGAGTCAGGATGCAGCGGCTCAGTCTGAAGAGCAGTGAAATACACCTGAGTCACTATTTGTCCGACTGTACTTTGTATTTTTTTCATAATCATTTTAATTTTTTCCCCGTTTAATCCAATTACTTGGGTCGCGGTGGGCGGGGCTAATCTCCGCGATTTGAAGCCTTCTGTTTACATCGCTGATTGAAAAAAACGTTTCTAAAGTAGTTTTATCTGTGAAACAAATGCTTGAGCCTGTAGATGTTTTTTCTTTCTTTTCAATGTATAATAGAGTATTTAATTGTATGTTAATTGTAAGAAAAAAATAAAGGTTTCTACTTCACAGATTTTGCCTATCACAGGTTCTTTTTGGAACGTAACCCCCGCGAAAAACAAGGGTTTACTGTACTTCCCAGTATGCTTATCACACACACGACAATGGCTCTGCCACTCCTTTCTACGACCTTCCACGGGCCCAAACAAACCCCGAAAACCCGCAGCACCCGTATGGGTGCATGAATAGATTCTAAAAACAATGGACAGCTCAACCCCTCCCTTCTCGTGTTAAAGTTTACGGTAAAGAGGAATTACCATTGCTTTCTGATACGGGGGTTGCCATGTTAAAACTAGTTGACAATGATTGGTCCGAGTCGCTCGGAGCGACTGAGGAATGAGGGTCAGGCCTTTTTGCTATGGGTGACCTCACACCTCGATTCGTCCATTGTTGTTACAGTCTATGGATGCATGTGACTATACATTTATTTTAGTTTATTATATTTAATATTGAAAATCCTGAACTCAAAGGTCATAAACTCTAAACCTTAACTAAGCTAGAGGTTAACCGTCTTTTATTTGGTCTTTAATTGTTTAATAAATCTGTTGCCTCTTTTAACCCTTGTGCTATCCTAAGCACTTTAACATTGGGAGTTGGGTCATCTAGACCAGTGTTTTTCAACCAGTGTAGTGTTCTTCTTCGGCTGTATTTTGGAAAAGTCCCGCCTCTTCAACTGTCTCCACCAATCATTCTTGGGGGGCTTAATCACATGTCATCAGTCTGACCAATCAGAAGTGGTTAAAGTCTTCACTTCCTTGTCCCAATTTAGCTCGTAAAGTCGCTCAGTTCTAACAAAAATACCAGCTAAAGCTCGTCTTTAGCGGTGTATTTTTCCACAGAATCCGGTATCAGACCGTGGAACAAGTAAACAAAACAATGAAGCTCCGAAAAGCGATCTCCGGCCGTTTTATGCACTACATCTCCCATGATGCATTGGGTTGTGAGAGTGACAGCGCACAAGGAGATCTGTTGTTAAACGTCTTGAAACCAACGAACACATCAAACTGTTTTTAAAATCATCTAACTTAACTTTTATTGCATCTTTTAGAAAAAAAACAGCTGCAGCTTCCAGCTTTTTCTCCAACAATTATCTCAAAAATGCATGTGAGATTGTGGAGGGGCTGTAGATCAATACAGACTATGACTAAGACTTTCTCCTTTTTTATTTTTTTGGATGCTGGTGTGCCGCAGGATTTTTTTTAAGGTTAAAGTGTGCTGTGGCTCAGAAAAGGTTGAAAAACACTGATCTAGACCGACTAGACAGTGCTCTGAACCTTTTTTCTTCAGTGATTTGTGATCCTCACTGGTGTCCATGGATTACATGAAATCCTCTCCAACTTTTTCATGGTAGGGAGAACACGTCAACGTGAGGGTGGGGTCGTTTTGACCCCACAAGATAGCGCAAGGGTTATCCAGTAAAAATAAAACTATTGTTTAAAAAATTACAATTTATTTTGCACCAAAGTAATAGAATTAAAGTTGTTTGAGGTATTAAATTATAAGACAAAAGCAAAATGGTGATTTTTTTTTCTTCTATGTAAACATTTCACCGCTTTAATGTGATAAATGTGTGAATGATGGGACTAAACAGCTTCGCCTAAACTCAAATTAAAGCAGTTTGGATCCAAAAAGAGTGTTTTGCCCTTTACCTCCTTGGTTCCAGTCACTGCAGGAACCTCCTCCAGTCCTTTCCAGAAGAGCGTTAGCAACCTGCAGGACAACTTTGTCTATAAAGTCCCGAGGGAGAGCGGCGCAGTTTCGAACTCTTTCAACTTTGTCTCTCGGCTGGAAGCCGGCCCCCCACGTGCTTCCAGAGGTGTCCTCGCGGTTTGTGTTCCCATGGCAATAGTCCCCATCAGTTCTGATGTCTGACCTTTGAACCCCCGAGGAGGCCTGGCGGCTCTGGATGAAATGAGTTCGCCGCCGTTCCGACTCCGCCTCATCGGGCGGCTGGTAGCTCCTGGACTTTCCCAGCAGACACACCTGCAGGAGGAAAAGCTGAATGTCAGTGCAATCCCTGTGGGTTTGTGAAAGTTTCATAAAAAATTTATAACAGACACAACCTGAAGGCAGGAAGGCGTCCATTTGTTCTTTATTCCTGTTAGCATCATGATGCTACGTTCACTTTGCCCTCTGCCATTACCGTCATAGCAAAAACTTCCATTGAAAAGTCCATGTGAACATGCAAAAAAAAACATTTAGGGCTTCGCCGTTCAAAACTCTTGTGTTTATGCGTCACTACACAAGTTTCTACGACCAATTTCAGGCTCACTGTACAAACACGCGTTCAAAGTGAAACCAGGTTGAACTTCGACCACACAGGGACTCTGATTTGCCATTGACGTAAGGATGGCGTCCCCGTCACAGAAGTACCAACCATTTGAAAAAAAATGATCATGGAGAAGAAATGAATGATTGCGGTTTGTGCCTGGCTGGAATTAAATCAAACCAAGGCTTTCAAAATATCATATTAGAGCTGTGAAAGAAAAACCTTGGAGCAAGATTCACAAGATTCTCACCGCTTTGACATTTGGCACCAAAACTCTTCTAACAGCAGGTGAAGGTCAAGTCCTGGTAAACAGGAGAAGCCCCTCCCTGCTTGTCCGGTGTGAACACAAATGCGCCACATGCCCGGTGTGAACATAGCACCGTATTTACACCGAAGCTCTTCCTGGTCTCAGTGGAGCCTACCCTTTTGGTGGATGGTATCCTCATGCAGTCTTCTTCAGTGTTAAAGCCACAGACTTGGCTGACCTCGGTGATGAAGTCAATGTACTCCTTATACTGAGATTTATTGCTCTGGCGTCTCTGGTACTTTCCATAAAAGTCAAAGAAGCAGCAGGGGAGGACAAAGTAGCGACAGGAATAAGATGACCTGCAATTTATAAAAACACACAAAAATTACCTTTTCAGGATTTTAAAAAAGGAAATGTCAAAAGTAGAATAATTATTAGATACGTCTGTAAGGATCTATACTGATTCAAACTGTGATCAAGAAATGATCTGCAGATGAGTTTCTTCTAAGACAGAGGCTGAACATCGCCATCCGGTGGTTGCCATAGCACACGGTTAGAAGGTTTTACACATACACACGCATGCATATCATCTTCTCTCCATAATGTTATTCCAAAGACGAGAGATCAGCTGGCACTCGGGCCGCCGAGCGAGATTGCGTTTCCTGATTACTCGCCTGGCTGCCATGACGGGGATCCACGGCGTGAGCTCGTCTGAGTGGTTCCCAATCAGCCAGTCTGTGTCGGGGAATAAGAAGGTCTCGCCGGGAGTAATTGCCTTTTCCTAAAATAGAAAACACCCCGAAAAGTCCAAAAGCCCCTGTGAGGGTGGGTCTTTGCAAACTGGAATGAATAAATTCAGAAGCACAGAGAGGAAGCGCTCTGACAGGGGAAACAGTTTTTCTAAATGGCTTTTGGGTTCAATAGTGTAAAGGTGAGTAAAGTGGAGGCTAACGCTCATTTGTCCTCCTGCATTAATGTTTAATATGTGGGCAAAATTTGTAAACGAGCCTGCTGTATTACTTAAAAGGAGTAATTCAAAGCAGCAGTGGATGCAGTTTACTTTTTGTAAAAACATCGCAGGAGTATTTACAAACTACAATATATAGTAATATGATAATCTAGTCATTAAACACTGACCCTCTTTTGATCCATTTTCAAGGTGTTCCCAGTGGTCTTTCAATTATAACTGTGCTGTTTTTAGCCAAAATCAAAACCCTGTGTTGTTTTTTTAGGACTTTTAGTTTCTGCAGAGCAGCAGTATTATATAAGAATTTCACATCTGAGTTGTGAGCGGGACCATTAGTCCAGAGCAACCCCCAACCCTGGCCCCCCTTCCCATTACAGAAAGCTCTCTGTTTATTAGGGGTGTAACGGTACACGTAGTTGGACCGATTCGTTTCGGTAAGGCTCTTTCGGCTCGGTTCACTCTTGTACCGTTTCGGTTTGTTTATCCCCCCCCCCCCCAAATGTATTGAGGCTGAACTAATGTTACTCGCGGTATTCCGCCGAGACTCTCAGTGGTTTCAGCACTCGCGCACCTGTAGGAATATGTGTGTGTGTGGGGGGGGGGGCCAGTGTTAATTATCCAAAGTTTTTGGTTCCTGGCAGCTAATAGTTTTTCTTATTTTATAAAGCAGATCACCTACATAGGTCAATTTTTTTTTATTGTTATATAAAATCAATAAATGCATTTTGCAAATAATTTTTTACTGCCTTTTTTGTAGTGAAAAAAAATATAGAAAATAGATAAAAACTTTATTAATCTCCCAAATCTCTCTTAAACAGCCATACCGAACCAAAATGTATAGAACCGAGCCCTATGAAACTCTGGATCAAACCGAATTGAGATTTTAGCATATCGCTACACCCCTAATATTTATACGCTCTCCTGCTAGCTTACATCCCCTCACACCTCCAACCCTAACCTTAGTTGTGGAGCAATATCCGAGCTCTCCTGCCGTACAGTTTTCATCCAGATGCCAGCTCAGTTGAGGAAAACAAAGACGTACATGGAACCATTTGTCTGCAAGTAGATGCATCAGAATAGAGTGGAGCAGGGAGCTTGTGGCCCGGCCTTGTTGCTTCTACGTCACACCTCCAAGCTCTTTCCATCTGCATTTTTGCGTCTGCTCCGATTAGTAACAACTTGAATAAAAATAATACTCAGAGATGTCATTTTTAGCTTAATTTTCTTTACACATTTCTTCCATTATTGCCATAAGAACATGTTAAAAACACATTTTCATGGGAAAGGGTCTTAAATAATGGATGGCAGAAAGTTACAAAACTGTAATGTAGCTACAAAAATATTTTACCTAAATTTTTTGAAGTGGATTATGTTATGACCTTGGTACAATTTCACTAAATTCATTTGATTTATTAATTGAAACCCTGCAGTTTGTCATAAAATATGTATTGCTGAGCCTTTTTTTTCTTTAATACTTTAGGTATCAGTATTTATTGCCTTTGCCTTTCAGTGTCCTGCTACTCCAATCAATAGGCTCTATACATACAGATCACCAACCTGCAGAACGGTCTGAGGGCCGTACATGTCCCAGATTCTCCTCCTCCGGACATCAATGCCTTTTCCAGGGTGCTAAAACGCAAGGTGGTGTAACGGTCAACAGCTAATCACACTCAAATTCTCACGACTCTATGTCATTTCAATTATGCCCGTTCCAGTTTGAGATGTATACTGCATCCCGGCTGGTAAGATTGAATAAAGCCTCCTCACCTGGGCTTTGAATAACCCCCAATGCCATCGATTAGCCTGCCTGAAGTGATGAAAGCCGCATCAGCTTTGAGGGGACAGACCGTGTTCTAAACCAGGTCATACTGATTGTTGAGTCTTAAATTGCAGCTTCAACTTGTATCGATTAAAAAAAAATGAAGCTCCTGTTCTTGGAGGCTACACTTTGAGGTCCCATAAATCTTAGATTTCCATCAATTTTCTGCAAAGATTTTGATAAGTCCCAATAAAAAAAAAATGTAAGTGCTCTTGAGCCACTAAAGATGCAGCAACATGTTATAAAGTAGATATTATCAAAGTGTCAGTTTACCCAGCAGGCTTTGAAAAAGTAAAGAGACTAAATTATTAGTAGTTGCCTTTCTTTCCTTTAAAATCTGTTTCGGTTTTTTGGTTTTGTTGAATGTTATGCCAAGCCTTCCTGTTGTTAAATTGCGCTTTAACCATAAACAAGTTACCTTTAAAATCAAGTTACATTAAACTGAATTAAAAACATATCTACAATGAATTGACTTAATATCAGCTGAACTGAACGAAATTACATTTGGCCAATTCAAAATTGAACAAAATGAATCAATTTGAATTGAATGAAACCGAATTAAACTGTGCACTGTGGTATAGTGGTTAGCTCTCTCGCCACACAGTGATGAGACCCTGGTTCAAATCCCAGCTGGCTCCTTTCTGTGTGGGGTTTGCATGATCTCCTCATACGTGTGTGGGTTTTAGCCCGGGTTCCTTCTACCGTCCAAAAACATGATGATTCACTCTAAGGTAAGAGTGTGATGGTGTGGCTCTCCGACAGGCTAGGAACCTTTCCAGAGAGTATCCCACCTTAACCCAACAGTTGAGACAGGCTCCAGCAACCCCGTGAGCTCCATTTTTAGCATTTCTTTCAGAAAAATGTGATTATCTGAGCATATCTTTTTTGTGAAGAACATATGGTTATGCGTTATACTTGTATTTGTTTATTTATTCATATATTCTTTGTCCCTTTCAAAATAAATCATGAAATAATAACGCGAAAAACGTTATTGCATCAAGAAGACGGTAAGAAGGTAAAAAAGAAAAGTTCACAATAACTGCGAATGACAATTTCTAAAAAAGAAAAGTGGAAGCCAAATTGTTTCCAAAACAACTACAATGAAGTGAAACAATCCGTAGAAATACTTGAAGTTGCTTTTTTTGTAGCTCGTGCCATATTTGTGTCTTTTGGCGATAACCTGAGAACTTCTTTGATGAAAAGTTTCCACTTTTCTAACTTGTTAGCTTTTTTCAAAACCCCGTTGATGAAAGCCGTTTTTTGAATTCAGTGAGTGAAAGTCGAATAATCAGTTTCTGGTTTCAACAGAAGCTGATGTGACAGCCTGTTACTCACCCCTTCGTTGGTCAGTATGTGGACCAGCAGGCCGTTTCCACAGCCCAGGTCCACAAAGGACTGCCTGGTCGTCAGGCTTTTCTCCGCCGTCTCCTCGGCCCACAGCACCTGAGGCCCAAAAAATTGAACAGCGCCGTGAGGTCAGAGAGCGTTTGATCCCCATGACACCTGCTGCTTTTCCACCTGCACCCAGAGTGACTCCAGCGTTCAGATAGCCAGCTTGTGTCATCCACTTACCAGCAGATATGTAGCAATAGCAACATCTTCATAAACAAACTTCTCTGGGTCGGTAACCTCAGGCCAAACCTGAAATAAAAACCAGATCTGAATATCTTTTGAATTTAAAACAGTCTGACAGCTTTCACACGCCTTTACCTTCACCATGGCCTTGTATTTCTCCTTCAGGTGTTGGTACACCAAGCTGTATTTCTCCACTGGCAGCAGAGACAATGTGCTCTTGAACTCGCTGGTCTTGGACTCAGTGGCCCAGCGCACCAGTTTAGGCAAAAGCTCTGAGGAGAGCCAGAACAGATTGGGACAGGCGACGCCATCGGAGACCCATCCATCTTCTGTCAGGACATGCAGCTGCAGGGCCCTTAGGATGAAGCAGTCTTTCAATCAGGCAGTTTTGTTTTCACTCTTTTGATGCCAACTCTTGGGATTCTTTGTTTGGTCAGTAAAGCTTTAGCGCCCTTATGGACAATAGAGTCTGAACTTCTTTACTTTAAATTAAAAGGAACATTTTGAACAATTATTTAGTTGTGATTATTTGTAAAATGAAAAGTCTTTGCCTAATGTGATGGGGGGGGGGCTTGTGTGACCAGAGGGACTGGGCAGAACTGGCCTTGTGTGACAATGAAGATTCTTTTGTGACAGTGGACACCGGAGCAGAGCCTGCCTTGTGTAACCTAGGCGACAGGGGAAGTTGTTTGACAGGGTGAATGTGGGCAGAGCCAACCCTGTCGGAACGGGGGAACAGGGGCAGAGCCCGCCTGGTGGGACCAGAGGGATTGGGGAAGAGCCCGCCTGGCGTAACAAGAGGGACCGTGGGAACCCGAATGGTGTGACCGGGGGGACTGGGGCAGAGCCAACCTTGTGTGACTGGGGGGATCGGGCGAATCTGGCCTTTTGTAATCATGATATTTTGGCAGAGCATTAGGCGATAGTGGCCATAAAAGCATGTGGTCTGCCGCCGAACATGAGACAACGTTTGACAGATCCTTCTAAGCCAGCTTTCCAGTGGTACAGATGTGAACTTCCAACAAGCTCACTCCTGACGGGTTAGACTCGTGGTTACCATAGAAATGTTAGCTCACACCAACTCGGACCAATCATTGCATACTGATGTCATCTGGCTCCAACATGGTGGAGTCCTTATTGCAAATAAATGGTGACAGAATTGACCTTAATTTACTTGCCATATTGTCAATGGTCACAACATTCCTTTGTTTCTAAAACAACGTAGAAGTGAACCGGCTACACTCGTATAATGTTTATAGATCTTTATAATGTGATGTGATATTGTGACAATTAGCCAAACCAATAAAACTAGCTCTCAGTGTTTACTACCACACACACGTGTTGTGAAAGCATCGTCATCCACAGGTTTGAACTAGACTCACCACTCCTCTGTGGCCTCCGTCCAGAGCTGGATCAGGTGAATGTTGCTTTTCTTGAATGAAACTTTCCCCTCAACATCCTCCTCAAATGGAATAAAGGTCACCTGCTCCCTTTCAAAGTCTGCACACAATCAAAACATTAACAACTGTTGCGTCATATAATAAATAAATGATACTGCTCTTACCTTTTAGTACAGCTTCTTTGTGCATGTTTTGTCCGTAACAGTTGGTTTTGGGAATAAAAGTTCTCACGCTGAAACTCCACGGACTGTTCTGAAGATTAGTAGGTGAGCTGCGGCTGCAGCACAGCGACATCACCGCCTCATGTAGTCCATCATCGGCCAGGAAGAGCCGTAGCTCCCCGGCGGACAAGTCTCTACTTTCGGTCTCTTTAACTCCGCAAAGACGCTTATTGATAACGTGAGGTTTCTTTAGCCACACGTCTATAGCTGACCAGAAGCCCTTCTGAGGACTTGAACAGTTGTCCGGGAACTTAAGGTGAAACAATTTGGGCATTGCTAACAGTCAGAGCCAAACTCCATCCATGTGTTTGAGCCACGGACTAAGCTAACACCTGCAGTGTGTGTTGGCTTGAAACTGATGATGACGTCACACTACGGTAACACCATTTGGACAAACTACGTAACGTCGCAAACACTACACATTTTCATTTCCAGTTTCCTTTTGTAACCCAAAGTTATTTTCCCTTATAACTAATTATGCCATTTTGGATATTGAGGAGTGTCTGACATTATTGCTTCTTACACCAAATGTAAATTATACTTCAATACGTTAAAATAACACATCTTCATACCCATGATAGAAAGACCTATTGGCTATATAAACGTAATTTTTTCCAATGTAACTAAATACAATGTCATGTTGGTAACTATTATCAATAATAATGACCTCCAGTCCTAAATGCTTATCAAACTCCACACTATGGAATTACAGAACCTCCTCAGATTGAACAGTTATTATTGCAAAGTTTAAATTTCCCTCTTAAAACTATGGAGTTCCAAACTGTTCATAATTAAATAAATTAATAAATATGGAAATCCATATAAAACATGTTTAAAGCATTAATAAATTGAAAAATTGGATTTCTTATCACATAATAAAATGTAAAGCACACGACTAAAATGTAAAACACATGACATACCTCCTGTATAAAATAATTCAATAACTATTTTAGACTATTATTGTCTTGTTTATGTTTTAATTACTGAATTTAGTCTAAGTGTATGGGTCTGACTTAAGTTTACCTATTGTATTTGGCTGCAAAAGTGGCTGCAGATAAGGATCCCCACACTCAACCTTTGGGGAGAAAAAAAAGATTTAAACTAGAAGGAGCTGCATTTCCAGAAGAAAATGCAGGGTTGAATGCTGTTTGCTGAATGAAAGCAGAAATATGATGAAAAAGCTCAACATTGTAAAAGTAGAATGTCTAAAATAGGTCAAACATTGTAGAAGGAGTTAAGCATGGAAGCTAAAAAAATGTTGAAAAAATGGCTGAAATGTCCTGGAAAATCCTGGAATATTTTGAAAAATTAAAGTACCAAAAGTCAAAGGTGAACATTGTAAAAGTAAAATGACCAAAACAGGTCAAAATTTGTAGACAGAGTTAAGCACAAAAGCTGAAATTGTGGAAAAAATGGATGTACTGTTGAAAATTTGAAGATGATGCTAANTAATTGAGTTAGTCGAACTGAATTCTATCAAGAAAGGCAAGGTAAAAAACCATGCAGAAAAAGTCGGATGCTGGAATCGAACTCAGAACCTCAGTATTATGAGCCCACGGAGTTAGCCGCTGAGCTATCACTTTTGTGACAACACTATGCAGCCGGTATAATTTTATAAGGCCCCTCGTGTATCATCTTTTTGGCAGAAGCGGAGTTGAAACGATTTCATGCCACAGTTCGTTCTTTACGTAGAAAAAACAAACGAAAGTTTTCACTTTTGAAAAGTCAAAGGATTTGAAGGACCAAAAGTGGTGGTAAAACATTTGTGGAGGTAAAAAAGTTGTAGAAGGAGTTAAACAAGGCCCGGAATTATTAAAATAAATGGCTGAATTAATGAAAATTTGAAGATTTGAAGGAAAGGAAGGAGCTGAACTGTTTCATACAATGGTTAAAGTAAGTAAAATCCTGTAAAAGGAGCTAAGCACAAGGATTCTCCATGTATTTAAATGAAGCAAAAATCTTGGAAAATCCTGGAAAATCTTGGAATATCTTGAAAAGTTCAAAGATTTGAAAGACCAAAAGTAGTAGCTGAAAGGAATAAGCTGACAGGGTTGAACATTGTAATAGTAGAATGATTAAAATAAGTGAAAGTTTGAAGAAGTTTAAAATTGCCTCACATTTTGGCACAAAATGGCCACCAAACTCTAGGTGGTGTTGCCATCCCATAATAGTTTTGAGCCTTATATTGAAGTCCAAAGCCTTGCGAACATTTCAATGTTTGAACGGTGTCTCTAGCTGAAAGCATGTTGAAATTACAATGGTTAAAACAAAAAAGGTTTTCAAGGATCATCCTTGTATTTAAATGGAGCAAAAATCTTGGAAAATCCTGTAATATCTTAAAAAGTTCAATGATTTGAATGACCAAAAGTAATAACTGTAATAAGTTGAAAGAGTTGAACATTTTAAAAGTAAAATGGTAAAAAAATTTGAAGCGTCCGAACCGGGAGTCGAACCGGGCGCCTCGTAAGTCATAACTTCCCAATGCATTTTAATAGGGCAAAAATTCCCGGAAAAACGGGAATATCTTAAAAAGTACAAGGATTTGAAAAACCAAAAGTCATAGCTGGAATAAGCTGAAAAAGCTGAACATTTTAAAAGTTGAATGGTAAAAATCGGTTAAAAATTGTAGAAGTAGTTAAGTGTCAAAAAACGGCGGAAGATAGTGTAAATAATAATAATAATAAAGAAATAAAGAGAAACAGGAAAACAAAGGGTTGAATGCTTTACAGCATTCAACCAATAATAATAAATAAAGAGAAACAGGAAAACAAAGGGTTGAATGCTTTACAGCATTCAACCAATTAACATTGAAATGAAGTTATCCGTTGTTCATTAATAATTTTGGAGTAAAATTAAAAAGCCCAACCATTGTGTATTTCAAATACATTGTGAATGTATTTTTTTAATAAAGAGATTTTAATTGCAAACAAACCAGTCTACTTTTCAGTAATTATATAGCTTAACATTGTTTTCACATTTTTTGGTTCTAAATCATACAAGTAATGTAGAAAGTACTCAGTAGTTTGAATCTTCAATGCATTCTCTGAGCAAATAGTAGTACACTTGAAGTTTATTTTTTTAGGAATAGTTGAGTATAAGTATAAGTATAGCTAGCTAACTATACACCATGTACATGTAGTGTAGGATGTTTACTAAATACTTCTTCAGACCAAACTGTTAAATTTAACTTAATATATAGATAGTATACAAAAAGTAAATTTCAAGAATACTGCCTCACTTTTAGTATGAACTGATTACCAGTAGTACGAGTAGTACATTTAAATAAACTACTCTTTGATCCAGAAAACCCACAGGCAGTATGGAAACATCTATTAGGAGAAATTAAAATGTGTTGTTTATTTGTTGGGGGGGAAAAAAAACCTTTTTAAATTGTTAAGGTTTGCTTAATGAAGACTTTGATCAAAATTGATTTGATCAAAAGAAACATTCAAAGTTTTGTTTACCCTGTTTTTGCGCTTTTTGTTTTTTTTTCATGTTAATTTTCAAGTGTTCTGGGACAAGAAACATTTTAGATGACAAGGATTTGTTGGTTTTTGATACAGATACAGATATAAAATTATTTTAAATGTATAATTGTCAAACTATTTGGCACTGTGTAGCCACTTTTTTTCTTTTTTTTTCCATTTGTGCCATGGTTCTCATTGAGCTTTTGATTTTTTTCTTGCAGGTATCAGTTTTCTCATCTACTACAGTTTGCACAAATTTTAATAAAGCTGGTTAAAGTGTGATTTGTGGCATTTACCTTGCATGTTTACAAAGAGTAACACAACCTCCTGATAATGATGTCATTTTTTTGGTAAACAAGATTGATTAGGTGAAAAAAATATTGTTATACCTAATTGTGAGGAGGAAAAACACCACATAGTAAATTTCAAGAGAATTTTTGGAGGTTTATCCAAGTTCTCTAGTAGCTGCCATTCTTTAAGTTATGGATTTGATAAATGAAAAAAGGAATGTTCATTAAAAGAACTGTGTTTATCAGGTAGATTTAGTTTGCAAAAATGTTCCCTGTATTAAGTTCTCATTGTTTTGACTTCCTGAATGTTTTCTTTTTAAAATGGTTGTCAGGTTTTTAAATACTGTTTGCTCTGTAAGATTTATGTTTTATTTGTATTAAGCAAAAATATGAGCAGCACCAATCCTTTTCTTCAGTTTTACCTGACATGCAACACCTGATGATAAATGTGTTTGTTTCCAAGTGTGCCGTTTCACAGCCCCTGACTTCAGCACCAACAATGATTAGTTTCGTCTATGATCTCTGGTTCCACTGTTTCATAAGAGGCAAAGTATGATTCTGAGCTGACAAATGTTCCCAGGCTGAACACATCCTAGCCCTGAAGCAAAATTCGATGCGTGACTTATTACAACCTCAGAGACAACAACAGTCATCTGTCCCTCTGCTCCACTTCACTAGACTAACACAAACATATGTTAATAGCAGAGACTCGGGTGAGAATGGGAGAGATCGTCTATCCAGGATGTATCCCTGTTGTCATAAACTCCACCAGATAATCTGGATTTGACCAAATAAAAAGATTTCAGAGGGATTCATCAGAAAAATCTCAACTTTAGTCATTACAAATTGTGAATCGTTTTGGGGCCTAATCTCTGCCTCAGGTCACATTAAATCACCACAAACGATGCCTTTAGACAGAAGTGAGAACAGGATCCGGGCTGTAGAACGTTCTTTGCACAGAATCTTATTGCCTCTGCTGAGTAGGTCAGGTCGGCAGGAAAGGGGGGAGTGTTTGGAAAGATACTGTAACAGGAAGTAAAGATGATACTTCGCTGCACTGCCTGGTTTTCGTTGAACGAAACAAATGTTTGTGGGGCTAAAAAAAAAATCTGGTTTAACTTGTTTGGTAACATCTGATGACATCTGGAAGAAACGCAGACAGACAAATGACAAAAGATTTACTCAATTGGTTTAGCTCCTCTGTTAGTCAGTTATAGAAAACAGATAACATTGGAATATAGTTTTCAGATGGGCCATGATACATATTTGAATTAAAGAATTACAGAAAAAAACATTACCCCAGTAAAAAAAAGACTTGAAACTGCCATTAGTTTTGATATAAAGAGTTCAGAAAGAGTGCAGTTTTGTGTTCTGCGATCAAACTTTACTTGTACCGGTAGTTATATTACAAGCTATTTATTGGTTCTTTAAAGTGGTCAAAAATCATAAACTTCTACTTTTTTGGTCAAAATACGTTTTTACAGACCCCGTCCAGGGAAAATTGTGTTTTTACCATGTTCTTGTTGGATTTTTTCATGATATATTAGGAAAATGAAGCTTAAAATTTAAATTTTTAATTATTTCTCAGTTCAAATCGCTGCTTAAAAAAGCTTGTATCTGGGACGTAAAAGTTAATCGGCATTTTGAATATTCATTTGTACCCACTGTGAGTGTACAAACTGCTCTTTTGTGCCGACAAAGTACAAATTTGTGTGAACAAAAGGCTAATTTCTGCACACAAAATTGTCATTTATGGCCAAAAAAAGAAAGAAAGATATAAAAAACTAAACTATGACCACAAAATACCACTTAGTGTGCATAGAATACTTATTTGTGGCAACAAAATATTAATTTGAGGGAACCTTTCCTTATTATTTTTTTAGCGTCATGTCCAGGGTTCCATAAAAATTAACTTAGAAAAATGCTTTTATATTATCTGAGCAGAGTACATTTACAGACAAGCTCAAACAACAGACTTTCAAGCAATATTAGCAGATAAATAAAATAAAAACTAGTTAAAAACTAGATATTTTTAGATTCACAGGAATCTTGGTTATTAGACAATAAGAAAGATACAAAATTTGTGTGTGTATTTCAGAAATATGCCTTTTAAAAATTACCAAGTATTATCGTTGTGTTAATTATTATACAGTGCAAACATGTTTTTAATATTAAAACCAAACAAACTGTTTTCTTTTTGAGGTTAAGGGGTATGTAGAACTTTGGTGAAGGTCCCAAAATGTTAAAGTAAACATACAATAAAAAAAAACAAATGTTCTGTTGTGTGTCATGAACAATCAAATCCAAAACGCTTTAATAAAAAACAAAACAAAAGGATGGATAAACGTCATTGATAATTTTTAAATGAATCTCTTTGACTTCAGGGTCAAAAGGAAGCTTTTTATAATGATTTTATATATTAAAAAAATGTTAATGTCCCTTGCTAAAGTTTTGCTGAATGCGCATGCGCACAACATTAGCAACCATTATCCCTTTTTTATAGCTTATTTCGGTGATATATCTCAATTTTTTTCGCATTTAAATATCTAATATTAATTAAAAACTATTTGGGCACATATGTATATTTGTGTTTACAGAAAATAAATTGTTTCAATTATTCACGTTTTTGTACATTCACGTTTTTTCCCTTTAATTTTACTGACAGCATTTTATCCCATGCTATTGAATGCAGTACAGACTCCACCCTTAACCTAAAGAACAGACGAAACCAAACGATTCGTACTATATCTGTCCACCATTCACAGCTAAAGTACACTTTGTAAAGAACAGACATATGTCCCCTTTGTTCTGGTGGCTTCGGGAATGACGTGTTTGGCTGCAGAGAGTTCAGGTGGGGGAAACAGGAAGGGGTGTGGTCAACCGAGAGGCTCCGCAGACAGGTACACTCCGCGCGGATTAATGCACACAACCGCTGAAAAAGAAAGGAGGACTATTTTTCCCCATCCGTTATTGTAATTGTTGTTGCAAACTCTTTATTCTGGATTGATGACGTTTAGATTGAATTTATTGGTTTATTGAAGAGTTTGTTCGGGTTTGTGGGAAAAGGTCTTGTTCGACGTCATCAGCAGAGGTTTCTAAGCCAACATGGATCACCTGCTTCAAGGGGTGTGTGGTTGAAGAGAGGCCAGAGTGCGGCAGAGAGGCATTTTGATAAACGGTAAGACTTAAATCCTTATACAATTCATTCAATTTCACTTTGATTTTTCAAAATAAAAGCAGACCACATCAAACTTTCCAAATGGAATCATTTAAATTAAAGTAGAAGTGAGCCACAGTATTTTTCCCCGTAATGGAAACATTTTATGAATTTTAACTTATAATTTACATATTTTGATTAATTTTAGTAGAACTTCCTCTTTGAAGAAATATTAAAATTATAACTTTTTTCCAGAAATAAGTAAGTTCAGGCATATTTCTTTCATTTAAAATGAGTTGTAAAACAGTACTACCAGTGCTGAAATAAAGGTTTGCAGTTAATTTTGAGATAAAATATTTTTTATGGCTCAAGAATGTACGCTTTACAGCTAGATATTGATGTCAGCATCAAATGGAGATGTGCATGCATCGTTTGAAACACATTGTCTTTAAAGACATTGACATTTCACACAACTCTGCTTGTTTTTTCAGTAGCAGAACAGGTTAAACATTCTTCCCATTGTACACACAGAGATAGATCGCAAAGTTCTCGCTTTAAATGTGTGCATCCCTGAGTGGAATTTTCCTCCAGAATCCTCTTTCAAATTAAGTGATCATTTAGTTGGGAGTTGTCCCCATCTCAAATTTAATGCAAGACTAGACTTGTACCACTTGCATTTTGTCTGGAACACTAATCGGACGTCTTGCAAAAAGTACAATTTCCTGGCTGCGTTAGGTGTGTACTTTTTTTTTTTTTGGCTGACAATTGGGCATCACTGACTCACTCCTGAAGAGGCCACTGTTTTCAGAAGGAGGTGATTTTACAGCTTTTGTTTACTGTAAAAGGAGGAGGCATTTACACAAATTCACTGGTGTCAACAGGAAGTCATTTACATGGCATGCTGTTATCTGTTTCTGCTTAAGATCAGAGTTTCTTTTAAGGAACTTTTTTGCTATCTGGGTGTAATTTTAGCGCACAGTCTCGCTCCTGTAACTATTTGAATACAAGCGTGAAGAGAATCCGGTTCAACTGGTGTCAGCAGACGACTGGTAAGCCAATGTTTCAGGGGTTTTTTTAAGGGGGGTGAAAAAAAAACTCCTGCAGAAGTTTTGTTGTCACCTTTTAAGGGGGCAATTAAAAAAAAAAATTTAAACCGGGAGAGCACCATTCCATGTTCTCTCCGGTTCTTCCTCTTTTACTTGCATGCCTATCTTATCTGTTACTGCTTTATTTATTATAAGTTGTGTAACAATCTGCCTCCGCACAAGTGTCAGCACATTACACCACCTGCAAGAAGTAGAAGTGTGTTATGTTTAATGCAGACCTGGAATTAACTTAACCCCCACTACCATCATCTTCTGATCTATTGTCAAAGTGCTCCCAGTGGTCTTTTAATTAAGAGTATATTTTTAGCCAAAATCCCCCAAAAAACCTATGTTGTTTACTAGTACACAGGTTCTGCGGAGCAGCAGTAGTTCATTAGGAATTAGTCTGTGTGGTAGACGTAGAGCTCTCAGTTTTTATAGGCTGAATTCTTCCCCTACCCCTACATTTGCCCCTCCAAGCAGAGGGATATGGAAATCTTAAGTTGTCGCTCACCGTGAAACAAGTGAAGAAAATGCGTTTCTCATCCCCTCACATGATCACCTCAACATGATCGCTCGCAAATCACCATCAATTGGAACTAGGGGTAGGGAGAAGCCGTTGGGGAAGAATTCGGTTTCACCCATTCTCTACTGCTAGCTTACATCCTCATTCTAACAATATTAGCGAAACACAAAATGGTGAGCAATTTTGGCGCGATCCAGCCGTACAGTTTTGAGCCAGATCCCAGCTCAGAATACAAAGATGTTATTGGGTCTCGTTGTCTACGATGGAGATACGGAATGGAGTGGAACAGCGTATTTTTTTACCCAACAGATACAACCTTTTTTATACGTCATTTATTTTGCCTGCTATTGATTCACAACGGTTTAAATAAAGAAATGCCAGAAATAAAATTTCAACCTTACTTCTTTATTTATGTACTCCATCATCAGAAAAATGTGACAAAAACATGTTAAAGAAAAACACCAAAAACAAAGTTGGAAAGTGTCGCCCTTCCTCCTCTCGTTACAAACGAAGGTCCTTTTTTGTGTGGTTACTATGGTAACCTCGCAGCGCTCGAATGGGGGTGAAGTTACCACAGAGCAAGACTTTTACAGGGCAGACCAGAAACAATGAAGAGCAGCTTTTCTTCGAGGGCTGTGAGTGGATGTAAAGATTTCCCTTCAGTGTCTAGAAACCCCCTTCTTGGTCTTTGACTCTTACAGACCGGTCAGCCAGGTCATGCTTATGGACAAAGACACTCAGTGGCTCTACCAACTGCTGGCAGAGGTCCAGTTGGAGAAGTTCTACCCACGTATCAGAGATGGCCTCAACATCACGCGCATCGACCACTTTCACTACGTCAAAGATTCCGACTTCGAGTATATAGGGATCAGTAAACCAGGTAAGCCTTTAACCAGTCTCTCAATGGGGGGAAGGATCCATACAGGCGTCTTGCAGAGTCAGTAAAAGACCCTCCATAAATCGCAAATTTATCATTGTCGCGAAATCCGAAGGCAGCGTAAACTGCAATAAATGACTACCTTAAATGTTTACAGCCTTTCTAAAATAATCTCATGGCAACTTGAAGTATTTAACAAATCCAATAAAGCCCTTTTACGTTTGATCCCCACCTCCTATGTAGACAATGGTCATCAGGAGTATAATTTTAAGTCATGTTGACTCTTATTTAAATAAAACTGTTGCAGTGAAAAGACGCATTCAGTTGTTTGTTTTGCTATTTGTTCATGAAGTCATAGCAACATCGCAATATTAATAACTGCGACTATCGCACATCGCAGGTTTTCCTCATATCGAACAGCTCTTGATGAATGAGAACACTTTTCCTGTTCGTTTGGTTTGGTCTTCAGTTGCATTGAAAGTTGTGTGTGGAATATTTACATTATTTAAACATCTTAAAAAGATGAATAGAATCCATTTAATGCAAGGAAAATCGCTGATCTGAAAGCTCCAGATATTAGCCCCTGTTTGTTGGCTACTTCAAAACAGAAATTTGTCACTATCAAACACTCATTTAAATGAGTTCATGAAGACATGTACTATCATGAATATGTTATGTTAGAAATGATGTGTGTCTAATAGAAAATAAATTTGGGGTTTTATATGATGTTTCCATTTTGAACTAATGAACCCATTTGTCCTTAAATGACAACTATGTGGGATGTGGACCACAGACCAAGTGTACCAGCAGAATACATTTCTGATGTTTACTGATGTCAGGATTGGCTCTTATAGGTCAGTAACCATGTCATCTTTTTTCTTTGTTTTTCTGTTTATAAAGCACAAAGAAGGTTATGGGAGGCTGTAAAACGCTACAAGTCCAGTGGACGCTCGAGGAACAAGGTTCAACAAATCTGTTGGAGTCATTATTTCGTTTGAACAACACAGCAGTCTACACTGATTTGTTTGTCTATTCACTCAGGTGTCGAGCAATCGAAGTGCAGATGCGGAGCATTGGGCCGGAGGAGTCCCCAATATGGGGGTGGAGGCGGGCACCCGGGCACTTCCCAGCCTAATTCAAGACAGCGAGCTGGTTCTTGGAGAGAAATTAGGATCTGGTTCCTTCGGGGTGGTGAGGAAGGGAGACTGGCACACACCCACCGGGAATGTAGTAAGAGATGTTTCTTTTTTTATAACTTAAGTTTTATTTTTCATTTTTTGTGAAACAAGATATAGAACACTTGAACATGTCATCAAGCGAATTAGGTCTTACAAACAAAGAGGAGAAAAGGAAAGAAAAAAAATGATAATAATGAATAAAAATAAATAAATAAGTAAAAAAGGCAAGGAAAAAAAAAATAGAACATGTCAGCCACCATCCCAGAAATGTAAACATGACATACATCAGCCAGTGAGTTTTTATATACAGTCCATCTGTCCCATTTTTCCTTAAAATGTCCTTCTCTAAATCTTAAAACAAAAGTCATCTTTTCCATGATATAAATCTCCTCCACTATTTCCGTCCAGTCTGTGAGGGTTGGTGGTTCTGGCTTAAGCCATCTTCTGGTTATTGCTTTACCAGAAGATGACCAGTAACCAGTAAGAGATGTTTCAAAGCTTTTTAGGTTTCTGTATTGATGTTTTTAAAATCTCAAACCTATTGCCATATTTGAGCTGATTTCATTTAAGGATCTCCAGAACAAAGTTTTATTTCACCTCCAGTTCAACTGCACACATCAATTTGCTGAATAGAAAGACGAATGCTTCTAACAGAAAGGGATCTGGACTTAGATAGACTTAGACTCTGGAAGTAGATAGATAAATGCAAAATATAAAAATAGGAAATTTGCTATAAGAAAGAAATTGCAAGTAATTTAGTAATTGAGTCAATGGGTGTGTTCCCATGTGCTTAAAAGTGACCTGGTTTCTGAGGGAACTGGTTACTGGTGAAATTGGTCTACCGCATGTGTTTACATGCAGATGAGTAATCCGGTTTGCAGTCTTTGACTTGCTAATGTGCTCTGGGAAAAAAACCCAGATTTTCTTAATCCAACCCAGTTGACATGGATTTTAAGAAACAAAGTCAGCTAAGCGAAAGAAGAATCCCGTCGCTTAAGTGTGTGTAACCACACCCAATGAGTTAGAGAAGTAAAGACGTATCATCAGAGAAGATAAACAGTGCGTCATTGGTGTACCTGATGTCTAGCTCAGTCTTCATGAGAAGTCTAGGAGCACTGCACTCTCTTAAATGATGGACTCAAACCAAATTTACAAATCATCAATAGTTAGTGAACCCCTCAGAGGCTGGACAAACTGTTCTCCTTCCCTTACAGTTGCCTGTGGCGGTGAAGTCGCTAAAGAGCGACATGTCAAGACAGGCGGATACGCTGAAAGACTTCCTCCAAGAAGTCACCGTCATGCAATCTTTAGACCACACCAACATCATACGCCTCTACGGCGTGGTGCTCACTCAGCCCCTGAAGATGGTGAGATGGAAAATGCTTTTTTTTTGTTTTTTAAAGCGTCACGAATTCTTGAAACATTTTCAGAACTTTTTTCTCTATCGACACTTAGGTGACAGAGCTGGCCATTGGTGGCTCGTTGTATGACATCCTCCGTTTCCGACAGTACAAGTACCCTCTGATGCGCCTCTGGCTCTTCGCCGCTCAGATTGCGGCTGGGATGGAGTACCTGGAGAGCCGCAGATACATTCACAGGGACTTGGCGGCGAGAAACGTGCTGCTGGCAGCCAAGGAGTTGGTGAAGATTGGTGACTTTGGTTTGATGCGAGGCCTGAGCCAGGATAAAGACCATTATGTCATGGCCTCCCACAGGAGGATCCCGTTTGCCTGGTGAGAGGATGGTAACGGGAAGTTTGAGGAGAAACGGGTGAAATATGCTAAAGTTGACATGCATTTGCCTGCGTTTTCTCAAGGTGTGCTCCTGAAAGTTTGCGCACTGGCTCTTTCTCGCACGCCTCGGATGTGTGGATGTACGGTGTGACCCTGTGGGAGATGTTCACCTTCTGCGAGGAACCCTGGTGTGGTCTGTCAGGCCGGGAGATTCTGTGGCATGTCGAGCGAGACACTCGACTTGAGAAACCCCCCGACTGTCCTCAGGAACTGTTTGTCATCATGAAGAAGTGCTGGGCCTTTAACCCTGCAGACAGACCCAGCTTTGCCCAGCTCACCACAATGGTGGCAGAGGTCCGTCCGAGCCGTTCACATCCGTAATCATTCGTAACTACTAGATCCTGTTTTTAATGTACATCTCTAAACTTTTCTTTAAAGGCAAAGCCAATGGAGGTTCATGTCACAAGAGACTTTGTGGAGCCCAGGAAACTTCAACTGGCAGCCAATGACGCCGTGACGGTCCTGCAACACAGGTGGGTGATCGATCTGGAAAAAGCAGGGAACGGTGTGGAGTTCTTGTATTTGTTGGGATAAAAGGAAAGGTGGGGGGAGGGGGTGCATTGCCCGTCCTTCAAAAACACATTCCTGTATGAATCACACAGACTCCTCGAATACGTTCTCAGTTTGTGGTTGGACGGGTTCAGCCGCTTTTATATGCCATGATTCATGTGCAGCACGAGACACAAACATCTCCATGTTTGCCACTACTTTTATTTGTGTTTCCCTCCTGGAATCTGTTTTTGTACTGCCATATTTGGCATTAAGGACCCACTCCGATCATCTTTTCATCTATTGTAAAAGTGTTCACAGTAGTCTTTTGATTATGATTATGATTATGTTTTTAGCCCAAATAAAACAGAAAAAAGCAATGGTTGTTTTCTAGGACATTTAATATGGGCAGAAGTGTTCTTGAGAGCTCCCACTAGCTTACAGCACCGCACACCCCCAGATTTAACGTTAGCGGTGCAACAAAAATGGCGATCAACATTGGAGCTATCCAGCCGGACAGTTTTGATTCAGTTGCAGCTAAGACGAAGAAAACCAAGACGTACATGGATCTAGTCATCAACAAGTAGACGCATCAGATCGGAGCGGAGCGGAGCAGGGAGCTTGAAGGCCTTCGTTTTTTTCTATGTTAAAAAAACACAATCTTTTTTGTCAGATCCTGATCCGTCACTGAGGGCTTTTGCCCTTGGCTCTACCAAAACGTATCCGCTTCTACAGAGTGTAAACAACAGCTGTGTGCGAAGATTGAAACTAGCTCCTATCTTGACCTCGGCGTTCCGACTACTCGCCCCCTCTCCTGTGGATTGTCTGGAGATGCGCCTCGCAGCTGCGCTCTTGGATCGATCCGCAGGCACCCCCCACCCCCAGCCATTGAGCCTCATACTGTGTTGTTGTCTGCATATGTGCTTCTGTGTTTTAATAGTGTAGTTGTTTTCCTGTATCTACACATTGTAGATAAGCAGTGTTGAGATACGACTTTTTTGTCGTCACTGATGCCCCTCCCCCCATATTGTAAACCACCTTATCGTGGTTGCGCCCCAGTGAACTTTGAACTGTATGTGTGTATGTCAGTGTAAGCTGTGCATATGACAATATATCTCTACTACTACAATGCTAAAAACAGACAATGTAGTCTTATAAGGATGTAGTTAAGTCATTGTTTTATTTTTAAACTGACTAAACACAGTTAAAAGTGTCAAAACTTAAAAAAAAAAGATAATTGTCTATACTTTGAATGATGACTTTAAAAATATAATGAAAGTGATGCAAATGGTAAAATAAATGGAACGTGTGGGTTTGTATTCTTCTTTTCTCTCCTCTCACAGTAAAGAGCTGGCTGAGTGGCTTGGCCAGAACCAAAGGACGCTGAACGTCGGCTTGTTTCCCGCCATGCTCGCCATCCCCGAGTCCACGGCCAGCAACCCGCTGCCCAGCCAGGCTGTGACCCCTGCCATCATCTCACCCCCAGTGAAGGGCAGCCTGCAACACACCGGACACGGAGACTTCCAGCCGGAAAACAGCTGGGGGTCGCCCGCACGACTGGAAGAGTGAGTGGTGCCTCCTGCTGAGGTTCAGTGGTTTTTCTGAGGGATCCTTTGGGGTTCTTTTAGTTTTGCGGTTTCCACGCCGGCACACCCACATAAATATTTACACTCCGACTGTCCGGAGATGGAGTAACCTGCGTGTCTGATCACCTACAGGTAGAAAAAAAAAAGCAAAATACAGAAACTGTCAACAAGAACACAGATCATGGAAGCAGCGTCAGAGAGCGATCAGGCCGGCCTCACAGGCACTTTTGTTTACAAAAAGAATAATCCAGTGAGTCTATTAATAAGCTGCTTTTAGATAGGAATGCATGATTACATCAAAAACATAGTTTCAGATTTGTATTCAGAGCGGACAATGAGATATGCAAGTCACGTTTTTGGTCCTTGTGTCATGACTCATTGAGTTTCATGGCTCATCGCCTGATTGCAGCACAGCGGTGACCTTTCACCAGGAAGGGTTCAAGGATGAAAGCTTGACGGTTTCATGTGTCATGTGCTCAACAGCGGCGGCTGGAGGCCGGGACCTGCCAGGGAGCGAGAGCCAACCAACCTAAAGAAAATGGCAGGTATGAAACAGAAAAAGATTTTTATCAATTTACAGTTTAATAATCTAAATAAATTGATAAGCTTTCTAGTAAACAGTCAAAATATAAGAAACAATACTAAACATTTTTTTTTTAATATGGACTAGGACCACAAAAATAGTAATGTTCTGTAACATTTTTAGTAGGTTACTTGGAAAAACCTCTCATTGTACTACAAGTATACTTAGTCTATGCTAAAAGGGCAGCAGTATACTTGAAGTGTACTTTTTATGTACTATATATTGTAATGCAGTTAGTATACCTCCTACACTACTTGTACATGGTCTATACTATACCTTCTAAACTTGTACTTCAGTATACTTAAAGCCATAAACTTCAAGTGTAATATATCTAATATATAATATAAGCCGCAATCATTTTTTCAAAAAGCAACAGTGCGCCGTGTAACCTAGAGCGCCTTATTTATGGATTGATTCTGCTTGTGTTTACTGATGTGGAGGTGATGTAGAGGGGTACATGATGCTCTGTCAAAATGTTTGGTTGGGTGCAGTTGTCAATACGCAAATGCAGCTCAAATTTTTAACGTGGCTAACGTGTTGCAAATTAGCGTGAATGCAGTTATTCAAGTCTGACTGACCGACTTATCTCTGACTCTTTTGACTCGCTTAATGCGTCTTATTGTCCAGTGCGCCTTTTTTATACAGAAGTTCAAAAATAGACCATTCATTGGCGATGTGCCTATAGTGAGGAAGATACAGTACTACTTTTTGCCAAGGTTTTTTTTTATTATATAAGACATTTGGTGTATCAATATGTCAAATATTTTGTATTGTCTAAAGTAATTCTTAAAATTTTAAATTATTTTCGCCCAAAGAGTTTTAGCCTGTTGGCTGTAAAATAACTCCAAGTTGGGTGTTGTTGTGGGAATGGGTGCATTAGTTAAATAGAAACTTGACCCTCAGCTGCACTGTTTGTAATTGTATGTTTACTTTGAAGTACTAGTTGAGCTTTACTAGAAGGTTTACTAGAACAAGTAGATCTGCAGGGTGTTGGCAACTTGATATGGGGGAAAAGGTTTGCTGTGGCAATTACTTCTCATTCTTGGGTAAATGCTTTTGAATAGCAACTGCTTACTTTACTTTAATTTCTAGAGAAAATTGAAATTACATTACTTTACTCATTCCTTTATTTAAAAAGTACCTTCATTTACTACTTGTTACTATCCTTTTTCCCACTCATATACAAATTATCAAGGATAAGAACCTTTGCACAAATCCTTGTCTTTCATTTAACTTTTTTTTAAGCAATTGCTTCACACACCAAGAGAGATGTGAACGAAAATCCTTATGCCTATATCGAATCTGAAGGCCAGTCTTTTGAAAACACAATAAACGATTAAATACTTCTAATTACAATCCACAAAATCAAAGCATGGAGGCTACGCGGCAGTGGAAACCATTTTATTTCCAGGATATATTTGTTTTCAACAACTTGGGAATAAGGAAAAATCTCCAATTGCAGAATTCCCATACGAATTTGGCCACATCCATATTTCCATACTCTACCTCCACCTTGCTTTGACCAATCTCCAACTGTATTAGCCCACAGAAGTGCATGTATGCATCAGTAACTTCATGTGGTTAATTTCATTTAATCAAAAGAGAATGCCAACGCCTACTGTTTACACAAATAAAGGTGATTTATAAGTCACCTGTAATGGTTTCACTGCACCAAAAGATGATTGTATTATATAATATATATTGCAGTCATTGAACTTCGCCAAGCTCCTCCAATACTGACAAAAGTAATTATATTGCAGTAGTTTGTTACTTTGTAATGCTTCGCAATGCACAACAACACTGTTAGTTCTGAAGCCTAAAGAACATTTAAGAGACCCTGTTTTTTTCCATTGTATATCTAGAATGTTGGGCTGCACAATATGAGGAAAACTCGCGATTTTCCATATTAGTGATCAATATTGCGATGACGATATAAATTGCGATACATAAACAAATAGCAAAATATATCATTTCCATTTCACTGTAACAGTTTAATTTAAATAAGAGTCAGCAAAACTTCAAATGACCCTAGTCTACATAGGAGGCAAGCATCTCTTCAAAAGAGTTCCAAAATGAATAAATAAATAAATAAGACCTCCATCCGATTGGTCAAATAAAGGGATTTATTTGATTTTTTAAATACTTCAAGCTGCCATAATATTGTTTTAGCACATTTATGGTTACCGTTGATTGTAAGTTTTGCTGTCTTATGCGATATTCATATTGCACAGCTTGATATCGCGATACCATTACATTTGCAATTTATTGTGCGGGCCTACTAGAATGTATACAAATAAAACGCCCCTCTCCCCCTCCACGAGTTGTTTCTCACCCAAGCTGGGTCCTCTACCAGAGGCCTGGGAGCTTGAGGGTCCTGCGCAGTATCTCAGCTGTTCCTAGCACTGCGCTTTTCTGGACTGAGAGGTCTAAAGTTTAGTCTGAAAATCTGAGTCGATCAGGAGTTTTTTAAACTTTTTCATGTCGTAGTTTTATCACTGTAAACCTGGTTTAAGATAGGAGCAAAGCTAGTAGTTCTTGTAAACTTTCCAGGATGCATCTCCACCTTGACTCAGTAGTAGCCTGGACAGGCTCCATTATCCCTGTGAAAATGAGCGAAAAACTAGTCGTGTCATATTGTTTGGTCTTAAATTATATAAGAAATTATACAAGAAATGTAAAAAAAAAAAAAGATGTTTTTCTGACATGAGATTGACATGTGTTGTGTCATCAGGTATGTCTCGTAGCTTGGAGTCTGTGCTGAGTGGTCGTCCTGCTCGGGGCCATACACCTGGGGCAGTCCGAGTGGATCAACATGGGAGGCTCCTACCTCCAGTCATGGAGTCTAACAGCATGATGATCCCACATGATCCCCGCCGCATGAGCGAGGCCAGCGTCAACCCTCCCCCTCCTCGTCCGCCCCTCCCCAACCTGAAACACTTGCATATCAAAGCACAGAAGAAACCCCCGATGTACCCTGCATCTGCCGCCCCTTGGATGCCGCAATTCCCGACTCAGAAACCAGCCCAAACTCAGCCTTCGCAGGGAGCCGCCACTGGCTCTAATTTGATAAAAATGTCCCAGATGAACCGCTCCACGTCTCAGCTGAATGAGGACTCCCGGGAAAGGGATCGAACGAGAGAGCAGGAGAAACTGCAATCTCAGAATCTGGTCACCCAGGTAAAGCCCAGACACCTTTCTGAAAGCACTTCCTATTGAGTGCATGCAAACATGCGAGTGCTGCTCTGAGCAGGTGATGGAGGCGGTACACGGAGTGACCATTGAAGAGGTTCAGAGCGCACTCCAGCGGAATGACGGGAACCCGCTACGAGCAGAGAGACAACTCAAGGTGAGGCCAGGAAGTGAGCACGGGCCACGTGATTCTTTTAGTGCAGTTTATGGAGCAATTAACACCAAAAATGTACATTTAGTCAAAATCTATTAACCCACTCCAATCGTCTTTTCATCAATTATAAAAGCATTCCCAGTGGTCTTTTAATCAGAAATTGGCCTCTGAGTTGTGGGTGGAGTAAGCCCACCGCCTTTCCCAACACCCATCTGTTCACACGCTCTCTCGCTAGCTTACGCCCTCTCACACCCCCAACCTAACATTACTGACGCAACAAAAAAGGCGAGCAATATTGGAGCTATGCAGTCGTACAGTTTGGAGCTAGATACCAACTCAGACGAGGAACACAAAGACGTGCGTGTCCGCCCAGCGTTTTACTGCCTCAAAAATAGGATCGTCTGCTCCTTATTCACAATAATTTAGATAAAGAAATACTCGGAAATGCAATATTAAGCTTAATATTCAGCAGCAGCAGAAAGCCACAAAAACATGTTCAAAAACACAATTTTCATCAGAGTGGGTCTTTAACTATTTGCAAAGTGACAGAACTGATGCCGTAAAAAGCAATCATTTCTGACCTTTCAATGTTTACATGTTCTGTCAAACTGGTGCGGAAGTAGAAAAAGTCTTGCTGTTTGATGACACAGCATAGTTTTGCTTTACAGCATAGTTTCAGGTCCATCTGCATTTTTATTGAACTCTATCTCAGGGCTGTTTGGAGTTTACCTGCTTTCTTTTTCAGTCATTCTGACGCAGATTTGCTGCCAGTTCAGTGATCTTTGTCCTCATAATGAAAGCGGTTTCAATCTAGGGTTTAGATGTTTGTGCTTTACAGCGCAGAAAAAAATTCACAGTGCAAAAATTCCCCATCTTAATTCTGGAATAAAGATGACTTGTTTTTAGTACAAACTCGAAACAAGTCTAATTATCTGCCATTGCAGCTAGGAAATTTTACTTGACAAAATTACTATTTAAGGCCTTAGTAAATTAGGATTAATCTTGGAAGTACACAAAAAAACTTATTTTAATCAACAAACTGAGATTAAAAAAGAATAGAAAACACGTTCAAATCAACTGTTGCAAAAGATACTAAAATGAAAGAAAACAAAAGCACTTGTCAATTCTTTTTATTCAATTCCCAAATTGACAGACTTTAGGCGGAACAAATTAGCATATGGAATATGATTGTAGAAAGAACCCCAAAATAAAAAAAAGAGACATAGTTGTGCCCTAACAGTGTTTTTCAACCAGTGTGCCGCGGCACACTAGTGTGCCGTGGGAGATGGTCAAGTGTGCCGTGAGAAATTGCCCTCATTCACTGATCTAAAAACAATTACCATCTCCAGGAAATCAGCTCTTTGTTCATCCAAACAAGCCTTGATAAAACACTGAGAAGTTAAGAATATGAAATATCATAAAATTATTTTTTCTTTGTGTTTATATGATTCTATTAAAGACACTTTGATAAGAATGACGGTCCGCGGTACAGTTATAGCTGCTGCTGACTTTTTTTCTTCCAGCTACTAACCTTTGTTCAGAGGATATTTCTGTATCTGAATCTGGCGTTCTTTTGTCTCCCCAGTTGGAGCAGCTGTACTCTCTGAGCCTCTGCTCCAAAGAGGACTGCACTAAGATCCTCATTCTACACCAGTGGAACCTGCAGCAGGCTAGCCGCTACCTGATGCGGTGGTTCAGGGAAGACCGAGCCGCTGCCAGTGACAGAGAGCGGCAGCAGATTAGCACAGAAAGACGCGTCTGAGCTTTTATTTTATTTTTTACCATGCATTGTCGGATTTCATCACTGGTTCAGCGACGCACCAACACATGCAGATGTGAAAAACAGTCTGTTATAAGAAATGAAGGAATTTTTAAACTATGAAAGTCTTTTTAGTGACTAAATGTAAAGTTACGTGCTGTTTTATAAATTCAGAGTGCCTTTTATTTAGCAATTTTTATATTATAGTGAATGTATATATTCCATACTGCTTTTTTGTTGAATAAACCTTATGATCAAACAACAGCTGCAGCGGTTAGCGTTTCATTTATGAGAATTGAAATCTGTTTTTCATTTAAAAAAGAAATGTCATCCCAGGATGTTTGTACCTCCTCAGTCTGAGAACTACATGCAGCCACAGACTCACACAGAAAACAATGTTTCTGCATGAAAACACAAGTTAGAAGCTGGGATTGGGACCTTAACTCTCTTCTTGGCAACAGTGTTAACTCCCACATTACTATACTACTTCCTATATTTTCTAGTATTTTTTAAATAATTTAAAAAAATGGAAAGTTTTCAGGTTTTGAACAAACAACTCAATCAACTAAATTTCCCAGAATATCCAGATTAATTCAATAAAGATTATTTTAACTTTTGAATACACATTGTGACCAGTTATGTTGCAGTTTTTGGGGATCCTTGTCCCATCATGTCATGTTTGCACCATCCTGTGGTTCCTCTGGGAATTTACATGTCTCATTATTGTTTACTTTTTTTGATGGTGTGCTTTAAGTGTTACAATCAGCTGTTTTTAATAGAGCTATGGCAACAAGATAATTTCCCCTTTGTGTGCTCAATAACATTTAATTCTACTCTTAAATTTCCGGGTAAATTTGTTACTTTATCCATGAATATTTTAAAAAAACATTTCCACACTTAAAATTATCCAAATTTGACATTTTGGTGGTAAAAAAAAGATTTTAAAATCAGCTGTATTAATAAAACTGGGTCATTTACAAATAAATGTGAATCTTAAGTATTATGTGTAGCCATCTTTAGTAGAATCAACTTTGATCTTTCAATTATTTACATTTTTACCCTAAATAATCCCACTTTTAAACTGTTTTATTCCAATATAAATATTCATATGAAGTAAAAGATTCTTTTGTCTTCTTTTATGCTGGCCAACTTTTAAAATAATCAATCCAGTATAAGAGAAATCATTTCAGTTGTGACTTCTGCAGGAGACATGAGCATGTTGTTCTGCCCTTTCCCCAGGAGGAGGCGCACTAAATCCAGCACAAAGACCTGACCTTTGCAGAAGAACATGCTCCTGTTTTTTTGTTTGTTTTCAAGTCAAGTTTATTCCGCTTGAACTGACATTTTTTTTCCATTACGGAAAACAATATTGCCAACTTTCCAATCCCAGTTTTCCCAAAAACAAAACAAACAAATCACTTTAATTCCACTGGTTTATTTCTGAAATAAATCATACAATATATTCAATATATAATATAAAACTGTTTCTAACACTAGGAGAGAAATGGTAGATTAAGTGTCAATGGATAAAAATTCATTGCATTTTATCATCAGATTAAACAGGTGCAAAGCTAAGAAAGCATGTAGTTTATGTGATAGACAGCTGGATTAGAGAAGTGCTGGACGTATTTTGCGAAAACTTCAACTTCCCATCATTTCTGGGCCACCACCTGTTAATAAGAGGTTTTAAACTGAACTTCAAACTCCGCCTGTTTCTGCTTTTCAAATCTGATCTGATTTTTGCACAGATGCATCCGGTGGAGACACAGAGGGACAGCAGCTCAACGCTGAGGTCCATAGCATGACGGTATTTACAATGAAATGTTTTTTTTCCTTTTAAATGCACATAAGAGGTGAAGTAGAAGGCCACAACGAAGCAGAGGAACTTTGGTAAATATAGCTAGCAGGCATCTCAAATTCTTTATTTTAGTTTTACTTTAAGATTTGATCAAAGAAATAAAAATCTACGGTCACTCGGTCTTTTCGTTTGACTAAACTAAAGCAAAGTAGTGGTTTAAGCTGAATGGCCAGATGTTTTGTACCATCTCCTCCAGCTTTTCGGTTCTGCATAAATTGAAGTTGTTTGGAATGTTAACAGAGCAGGATGGATTCATCTGGATCTAAGGAAAAAAAAATTACAAAAAAGATCTGTACAAACTTTCATGACAACAACTTCAACAGAAAAAAAATAAAAAAGATCCAACTGTAAACCAGATGTAGTCGAGCTTTTGTGGGAGAGTTCGGATGAAAGCAAACGTCAGGGCCGGATCCTCGTCTTTTTGCAGATTGAGGGACGCTGATTTGGCTTTAGACTACAACATTTTGGCAGATTGTGTGGAGTGAAACCATGAACAGCAACAGTCTGTTTACACATTCAAACTTTCAGCCAACAGCTATCTGGTTACTATATAGACATGCCTATAAAGGGCTTTTTGGGTTTAGCATCGAGTATAACGTAGCATAGAGGTGAAACGCTCTCCCCTCTGGATCTCCGGTTAAGAAAACACGGAGCTGCGCTGGTTGGCCTCTCCCACTTTCTCAAAGAACATGAAGTCCTGCAAAGAAAAACAACAGTAAGAGATGAAACGGAAAGACTTGACGGACAGACGGTCACCCACTTACAATCAGAAAGCAGGCGCCCATAAGCACGGCCTTCATCTTCACGTCCAAATCCAGAGGGAACTGAATGCCGAAGTTATCCGTGTCGGTGAAGACCTCCTTCAGGAGGCCGCTCCACTGCTTGGTGATGCGACCGATGGGCGTCTCGTCTTTTCCTTTCAGCTAAAAAGAAATTGTAAAAGGTGATTATTCAAAAAGAAAAGCATAATAAAATACCTTTAAAAATGTAATATTCAATAGGTTTTTGCTTCTTAATGAAATCAAAATGTACTAACAGCTGTAATTGTTCAAGTTTTTAAACTATTTTAAACTACACATAAAGTGGCATCGAAGAAAAAGTTAGGAAGGTAATTAGAACAAATATTTTAGAACTGACATTTGGAGTTACCAGCTAGCATTCTGCTACTACATGCTAATGCTAATGTTAGCTTCAGATCAACTCCAGGAAATAGCCTGTATCCAAAATTCAGTTCTTAAATTGAAGTAAATTAAAAAAATAAGTGAAGATTAGTCAATGATGAACATACTTGGGACATGCTAAAAATGTTTTACAAAAAAACTGCTAAACCCAAAGCTAAAATACTTTCGCTAAATTCTTCTCTTTGTTCTGTGAATATGATAGATGTCCTTTCTTGTGTTTCCATTTTAGTTATTATAACAAAAAATAAATAAAATAAAAGGAATGTCGTTTGAACAATTACTTTTTTTTTGTGGAGACATTAGGCAAGCCACAATCTTCCTGCTCTGCTCCATTCTGATGCATCCACTTGCAGACAAATATATCTACTTAAGTCTTTGTTTTCCTCGTCTGAACAGGAATCTGAATCTAAACTGTACGGCCGGATGGCTAAAATATTGCTCATCATTTTTGCTGCACCGCCAATGTTAGGTTGGGGGTTTAGGCTAGCGGGAGAGAGTGTAAACTAAGGAATGATGGGAAATGAGCCTCACTCTATGCCAACAGTCCCACCTGAAACTCAAAGCCGAATTTCTAATACACTCCTGCTGCTCTGCAGAAACTAAGTCCAAGAAAAACACTGTTTTTATTTTAACCCTTGTGCTATCTTAGATGACCCCACCCTTACATTGATGTGTTCTCCCTACCACGACAAAGGTGGATAAAGGTGGAAAGATTTCATGTAATCCATGGACACCAGTGAAGATCACAAATCATTGAAGAAAAAAGGTTCAGAGCACTGTCTAGTGGGTCTAGATATCCCAACTCCCAATGGTAAAGTGCCTAGGATAGCACAAGGGTTAATCTTTCATCATAATGAAAACCACTGGGAACGCTTTGAAAATGGGGTGTGGGACTTTAACACCAGAGATTTTACAGGCTAAACCTAATGACACACTATCTTTACACAACCAACGTGAATCAGCTGATTCTGCTTTTCTTGATTGCTTCAGAATCGTCAGGAATGAACTAAATTGTGTAAACGGTTGAAAAATTACCACACTTGAAAGAATGTCAAGACGGGAGCTAAAACTCTGGTGTTAAAGGCTTAAACTGCTACCAATGACTACAGTTCCACATTTAGGTGTACTTTTACTTCAAGCCTACTTGAGATACTTAAGTAAAGTGTTTAAGAAACTTTTAAAAGTTTACCTTAAATAGAATTACACTAGGAGACTTTCCCTTTAAATTCAGTCAGTCATTCATTCATCTTCTAAGCCATTTTTTCCCTTTCAGGGTAAAGCGGTTGCTGGAGCCTATCCTGGCCACTTGCGGGGGAAGGCAGGGACTGGACCGGTCACTAGTCTGTCGCAGGGCCGCAATCACACCCCCCTGCATTTTATAGCAAATACTCCATACTTCTACTGAAGTACTGCTGTAACAAATGCGTACAAACAGAGTTGCGACACTGTTTACCTCAAAGCTGACGTCCCCACAGCAGTTGCAGGCGAAGCAGGGCCCCTCCAGTCTCATCAGGGTTTCCTTGTTGGCTCCCTGGATGGAAAACTTGGGCAGGAAAGGGTGCCAGTCTTGTTTCACGTAGCCGACGGTGGTGCCCGGTGGGGCCTGGACCTCCATCTGTCGGTGCCATGCAAACACACAGCCGAGGTCAGACGTGCCTGAACTCTGACATTTGCATCAACACAGACGGCTGCAAATATAGACTCAGGATACTTTCACGCACGTGATGTGAAGAACGCAAACAAATGTGACTGTGAAGGTATCTGGTCACATGTGGCTTCCGTCAGAGAGCTGCAGTCTCAGAGGATCTTTGTAAACTCAGCGGGAATGAGGAAACGCGGTGGACAATGTGATTAAGCTCCGCAGAGCCTGGGCAGACGATCAGGGAGTCAAGGAGATAGTCAGGGAGGACAAAGAGCCATTCATGCTCCTAACATGCTGCTGAATGGAACACAGAGGCCCAACAATCAGCAGCATAGCGACAGAAGGGAGGACGTCCATACCAAGGCTGTGACAGCATGCCTGCAGGCTCTACCTACACCAACAACAGGACTCCGTCAACATGGACTCTCTTACATCCTTCATCTAGCTCAAGGCTCTGCAACCTTCAACACTTACAGAGCCATTCAGGTCCATTTCTCCGCAACCACAACCCAATAGGAGCCACAAAGCAGACTGATCTGCATTTATGTTACTATAGTGATGAATAGAAATGAATCACTAGAATAAAACAAAGAAAAAACAGCCTTTTTGCAAAACAGTTCCTAGTTTATTCCTTTTGAAAGGACTTCCTTTCAAAATAAAAGCCACCCTGTGCCACTCATCTCATCTCAACAAGTGTAGTAGTAGGTTGGCGGATGCCGGCAGTGATAATAATAAGAAAGAAAATGGTTTATTTGACCATTTGTGGTGCATCTTAGCCAGAAATGTGTAAATCTAACAAACTAAAATTAAATCGGAGCAAATTGAGGATTTTTCAAACCATATAAACAACGACAATCCGCCTTTCGATCCGTGCACCTTAAATATGAATACTGGTTGTACCAGCTGAAGGGTTTTGGGACAAGTTTTGTAAATTGCAATGGATTGTTGGAGCATTATGGGTACTGTAGTTAATAAAGTTGCCCTTAGTTTTATTTACCATTTCTTTTATTTTACAACTTACTTCTTTACTTTGCGGTTACTTTTTTTTTCTTGAAGCAGCGAACTGCACTGCAGGACTCAAAGAGCGCATGTGGCTGTGCATGGTCAGGTTGTGTTCTAACTCATCGATGTCACCGGTTAGGATCTTATTCACACTGACCAGCTTAATCTGTTAGAGTAGATAGAACTTAGTCATAAAAACATTGCAGTTCTTGTTATTCAGACAAACAAACCAGCTATGAATTAAAACCAGAAAATGATCTTCAAAATGCTTCTTCTTTTTCTCTCACAGTGGTAACTAAGAACATCGAAAGTACAACCCTGCCTGTTAGCAAATCATTACCCGTCTACTCATAAGAGCTATTATTTGCACAAGTATGGGCTCACAGCAGTTAAGGCGTTCTTGCAGCCAAAAATAAGACAAAGCAAAATGTCAGGCCAGCTCTGACTCGAGGGCCAACTCACATTAGAAAACGAAGTGGAGCCAGGACAGTTCGCCAAGTAACCAGTATGGGGCAGAGCCAAGTCGGTTTGTGTTCCCTCCACCTTCACAACAGCCATAAACTCAAAGAAAGGGTTGTGATATTGTTCCCTTTATCTTCCTCAGAACACAGAATCTTGGGTGGGGAGTTGAGCCGCTCCCTCCCAACAGGTGAAGCTGTAAACCCTCAAGGGCCCCCCAAGCTGCAGGAGGAGGCCGCACCAACATCTCACTCTGTAGCCAACGCGGGTTTATGTAAACAAACAAGTCCGGCCTATACTAAGCGTCTGGGTGCTGCTAGTAAACATAGACCTAACAGAGCAATATTTTTATGGTGTTCAAATCATTGACTGCATATCAGAAGTGGCAGTGGCGGACTTAGAAGTTTGGGGGCCCCAAGCGAACATAACATGGGCCCTCTTGTATGAATTCTTCTTTAAAGAATCCTTACCTATAGGGTAAAACGTCAAATAACTTCCCTTACTGGTCCATTTTTAGACTATGTCAAGAATCCAAAGATTTTAAAACACATTCAAATGTTAAAGAAATGTATTTTATAAACTTGGAAAAACATTAAATGTGCTTATTTGTTAACCCATCACTTCCTAGAAGGAACAAAGGATGATTTTCTGTTTTTGTCAGGTTTTACTAAAGACGGCAAAACAAAAATACTTGCATGAAGGAACAAAAAGAGTAGCATCACTACAAAATAAAGAAATATTTTTAAAGTTACAATTTTCCAACCCTCCCTCTCCTTTTCTGTCCCTTTTCTCAGTCTTTCCTTTTTTTATTTTTACCTTCTTTAAAGTTTTTTTATTCCGTCTTCAGGCCCTTTTGGAAGCTTGTGGGGGTTTTCCAGCCTAAAAGTCATCTAAAGACCACCAGACCCCCCAAAAAAACCACCCAAAATATTAATCAGTGATTAATTTTTTTAATACTCCCTGATTTGATTGACAGTCAGACTTTTAATGATTTTACATCCACCGTTTTTGCAGTTGGTCAGACAAAACCATGAAATATTGGACTCCTTTTGAACTTTACCATCAACAACTGATGTTCTCAAATATCAACATTTAAAACCTTATAAACAACACTATAGGAGTTGTAGTTTAACAAAAGCGGAAATTGTTTTTGTATTTTTACTTTTCATGAATTTAGGCGAGTTAAAATAAAAACAAATTAAATTTGAGAAACATAATAAAGAGGGATTCCATTTTCAAAAACCTGTTCTTGTGAATATAAGATTTCCCAAGTATTAATAAAACATTAAGAACTAATTCAAATATCGCCTGAGATGGCTCCCAAAAGTATTTGTTGTTTTTCTAAATGAAATTCTGCGCAACACCAACAGTAAAAATCCTCCAAAGAACTTCTATATGCATTCATAAAGCAAATCATCTGTGGTTTTTATATTAATATGAAAAAAACTCAGTCGTTTTGCTGCCTCATTCTGTCTTTTCAGCACAGCTTCACAACAGATCTGAACACTGAATACACGGCAAAAAAACACAAAGTACATCAAATAGAAATGGGAGAACATAGAATAAAAATGTCTAGAATTTAAACAAATAAGCTCTTGAATTATGAGGATAAAAATGATTACAACGCTTAGAATCAAATGTATACATTCCATTTATGGAACAGGTTAGTAGACACATAATTATTTTATTTACATCTAATGAAAGCAGGTGAGGAAGATGACAGGTGAAGCACAGCCGTCTTTCAACCAGGAAATAAAAGCTCCTGAACTGATCCCAAAGCCCAAACCCTGTCCATCCACCTGAGTCAACTTTACCCTCAAAACATCCCCATTAGGCTGGAAACCGCCCAATCTGGTAAAGCTGGCTACATTGATGTTGACTAGAATATACCATTGATGCAGAAGGACGGGGGGAGGACGAAACACTTACGCCAGATCAGTGCTTAGATGTGTTTCTTTTTATGACAGAGCTTAATAATGATGGGCATTACATTTAATGTAGACACTCCAATTAGGTGTTCAGCTCAGAGCCCCTGGAATGTTAGGGGCCCCAGGCAATCATCTATCTTTGCCTAATGGTAGTTCCGCCTCTGAGAATTGGACCAAGCGAGAATGACATCACCCATAGAGCGTGACTTGCTTCTGGTTCCAACCAACCAAGGTCAATTAAGTTAGTCGTCTTTTTTTTAATGACACTACCGTAGCCATGTTGGAACCAGATGACGTCGTTAGTCGTCGTTTCTATGACAACCATTCTCACTAATCATGTCTGAACACCTAGTCTATACTGTAACTTGAAGAACGAACTACAGAAAAAAAGAGGATTAAAAAGAACATGTTAAAAAAAAAAGGTATCAGATGAAGAATGGTAATTCTGACCAATAGAATGACTGACAGCTGTTTATTTCTCTATAGAAATCTATTGAATTTAAGATTCTTGGAGCCAGCAGCTACTTCCTGTTCTTATTTAATGTCAATGTGGTTCAAAAGAAGGCTTCATCCAGTTTAACCCAAATGACAAACTTCTTTAGAAGACATTTGAATAATGTGCTACTCTGGTAAATGTCCCAAAAATTACAGTGTGCGTCACTCTTTGTCTCATTGTAGAACTTAATGCAAATATTGTAAAAAACCTTTAAGAGGGACATTCAAAAGATACATTTGGTTCTAGCATTTTTAAATAAATGACAATGCTTTGCACTTCTTTTGTGAATTTCTTTGTTGTTTTTAATATAAAGTAATTCTTGTTTTTCCTATTTTTTTATCATCCTTGGAAAATAAGAATTTTATTTTTACATGTTGTTTTGATATTATTATTATTTAGATATATCTAACATATATATAACAACACAGTTTTAGGGCCACAAAAAAAATTCAAAGTCGTAGTTTACGACTTTTTTCTCCTAAATTTACGAGGTATAAGTCGTAAATTTAGGACTTTGAATCCCGTAAATTTACGAAAGGCTCAGCGCAGCAGCAAGTAAACTATGGAGTCCTATATTGTTCATAATTACATGAATAAATATGACCTTGTGCAAATACACAATCAACCAATAAATCCCTCATAAATATATAAAATGATCAGTAAATTGTGAAAAGCCTGCACACAGATTTTAAATGAGCCATTCCATTTTTGAATATTTTTCATTTTGCTTTAAAAACCTGTTCATTATTTTAAAACAGCATTTTAAAATATTCATTTTTATTCATGTGGAACGTTTCTATAATTCTAAGGCTTTTTTCAGAAACTCAGATTTCAAAAATCAACATTTTCCAAAGTAGATTAGTCGTTATTTCACATTGCTGTTTTTCAGAATGAATTATTTTTTTTAATGATTTGCTCTTCCAGCAGAATGAGTCTGTCTGTCAATCAGTGAAAGTGGGTGGGATCTAAACGCACATTGGCTGATCCCTGGAAATCCGCTCGTGTTCCTGGAAACCTTTTTTTATTAATACTGTTCCAGCGAACTGAGCAACACAAACCCTGAACGTGCGCTCACACTCTTGCACTGCGCGCACTGTTAGAGAGGGAAGAAACCGCTGAAGCGGCCGTCAAGTCGCAGCTTCGTCTGGAGGAGTGTAACATTGTTTTCCTTCCGCTTTGGTGTTCAGCGCATGACATGTTTATCACGTAATGAGACAAATGGAATTCTGGGTATCTGAATAATGATGGCAGAATAAAGTAGCGGTCATCTTCACCCAAACGTGTCTCTGAGCTCCTTTTTTTCATATGAAACTCTGCTTTAACGAACCCCAAAAAGCTAGCTACACAAACAATTTGATCTTGAGTCGTCACATGGTTCATCCATCCATCCATCCATCTTCCTCCACTAATCCGGGACCGGGTCACAGGGGCAGTAGTCTAAGCAGAGATGCCCAGACTTTCCCTCGCCCCAGCCACTTCCTCCAGCTCCTGTGGGTGGACCCCAAGGCGTTCCCTCCGCCCAGTGGGACATGCCCGGATCACCTCTCCAGGGAGGCGTCCAGGAGGCATCCGGACTAGATGCCCGAGCCACCTCAACTGGCTCCTTTCGATGTGGAGGAGAAGCGGTACTTCTCCGAGCTCTCTGCGGGTGACTGAGCTTCTCACCCTATCTCTAAGGGAGCGCCCAGCCACCCTATGGAGGAAGCTCATTTCAGACGCTTGTATTCAGAATTTCTTTGTTTTTAAAACCTATCCAGAAAAAAAACTTCTCAAAATACTCCACATCTTTGATCTTCAGGCTAGGCTCCGATAAACGGACAACTTTGGTGTTAATCTAGGATTTTCTCTAGGAATTCTTGTTTATGAGAAAATTCTCAAATGTACACTTTTTTTCTCGTAAATTTACGACTTTAAAAGTCGTAATTAAAAAAAAAGTTTGTTTGTTAACCGGCCCTATAACTCTGTAATCTTTTAAATACTAACAGCTAGAAAATAGTCATAGTAAAATGAAATAAAACTTTGTTTGGCCATCAAGCAATTAATGAGGGTGATCCGAGTGAAAAATGTTTTGGAAAAATGGCGACTGAGCTGAACAGACTGTTCAGCGGGTGACGGCTCACTCGCCACGATACAACCAGACATGATGCAACTATAAAGCTTTTTGTCAAAGATGTAAAGTCCTACCTCCTGCAGGCAGCAGGGACAGCAGCAGGAGACACAGCGGAAAGGCCGGATCAAACGGATGACCTCCCGGTCCGTGTTGTCCTTGATCTTCATGTCGAAGCTGCGCAGGGCGCCACAGCAGTTCCTGGTGCAGCAGTCGTTCTTCTCTTTGGCCGTGTAAATCTTTTGGCCCAGGTTGTTCTTGATCTCATACTGGTTGTTGGTCTCAAAACCAATAAAAGCTGGATTGGGGTTTAGAACGGAAAAAGTGTTTTTAAACAGGCGTAACTTTGCGTTTTTGCTTACACGAGCCTGATCAATGCGTTTACCTTCCAGCAGCTCAACTTTTTGATGAATCAGAATCTGGTCGATCTAAAAAAGAAAGAACATTTAAGAAATGAGGTCACGTTGTGTCAGATATGTTTGATCAACACGCCTCACTTTAAACCTTTACAGGATTACCACTCAGCTGTGTTTGTTCTTAATGGCAATAAAAGACGAGAGCTCCACAAAAGTCAAACACGTTTCCATATCAAATGGATTTCTGAGCGTAAAAACATGCAGCACTAAAGTATTCTCATACCTGGGAAGCAGCAATAAACCAGAATGAACTGTTGGCTCTTTTCACATGTTTTGTATATTTGGTAGCAAGTGACACATGGGGGTGTAAAAAGTGTTACAAAAAGCCATGCTAACGTTTCCTGTCAGAGGTGTCACACGCTTCTATGCTCATTTCGTGCATTAGCAGATCGCCAATTTGCTGCTAGCTCCTATTTAGCAAGCAATTTAGATGGAAACAGTGAGCTATTGTCAGCAGGAATAAACCTTTCAATGATGTTTGTTAGATGAGCAGCTGAAAGTTAATAAACATGTAGTTTGAAGATGTATCTTTTTATAAGAAAAGAAAAAAAAAAGCTTAAAAAAAAATCCAGACTTTTGTCAAACAGATGATAAACTTAAAACCCTTAAGGGCAAATGTTTCCTTTTTTCCCCAGGAACTTTTTTGAACAAAAATCCTGAAATATATGTAATAAGAGATCATTAAAAGTTCTGATGTTTTCTAAAAGTAAAACAACAAAATGCATTAAAGAAACATGTAGTCCCAGAAAAGATCTGCTTAAGGTGGAAATGATTTGACTTTGTAAAGTTTCTCTAAATGTGCAAAACCAGCAATGTCGTGAAAAGTCCCACTTTTCAACGCATTCCCAGAGTGCTTTTTTTTTTTAATTATTACGATGATACTTCTAGCCAAAATCAAAAACCCTGCGTCGTATCCGGGGTTCAAAGTTTCTGTAGAAGAGGCAGGAGTTGATCAGAAATTCACCTCAGAGTTGTGGGACTGTTGGCATGAAGCAACCCACCCCTTCTCATTACTGAGAGCTCTCTGTTTACACACTCCCACTAGCTTAGAAGCCCTCCAACCCCCGATTTAAAATTAGGAAAACAAAGACGTACTGTACGTGGATCTAGACGTCTACAAGTGGATCCATCAGAATGGAGCGGAGCAGGGAGCTTGTCCGGCGTATTTTCTATAATCTTTTTCCAATTGCATTTTATGTCTGCTCCTGATTCTCATTGATTTGAATAAAGAAATAATCAGAAATACAAGTTTAAGCTTATTTTTTCTTTGTATATGTCCACTATAATCAGAAAAATGTCGCATGAACAATCGTCTTCTGAGTGGGTCTTTAAGGCGGTATTATTTTGTTATTCTGACAAAATATTCCCCCAAATTCTGATTAGGGGTAAGCTTATTATAAACTACAATCATCAATTAACAAACTGCTATAATCATCAGCCTACTGTCATCTCAAAAAAGATCTGATGTCTAAGCAGGAGCTGAGAAAAATGTGTCCATGCGTTCATCTTTAGTCAACTTGTGTTTTTACGGGACCACCAAAAATGTTTTAAAAAATCAATCAGGAAACTGCAGTTTATCCCTTGTGCTATCTTAGCTGACCCCACCCTTGCATTGACGTGTTCTCCCTACCATGCCAAAGGTGGATAAAGGTGGAAAGATTTCATGTAATCCATAGACACCAGTGAAGATCACAAATCATTGAAGGAAAAAGGTTCAGCGCACTGTCTAGTGGGTCTAGATGACCCAACTCCCAACGTTCAAGTGCCTAGGATATTACAAGGGTTACTCAGAAGTCAGCAGCTCAGGTTCTTACACGGAGTAAAAAAATAGAACCACATCAGTCCAGTTCTGGGGTCTTTACACTGGCTGCTGTCTGCCAGAGCACAGACTTTAAGGTTCTGTTGCTGGTTTATGAAGCTTGAAATGGTTTACCGCCAAAAAACATGATTGACCCCTGACCTCTTTATGTACCAGCCAGACCTCTCCGCTCAGCTGTCAGTTCCTAAAGTCAAAACTATTGAGAAGCTGCATTCAGCTTCTATGGCCTACAGATCTGGAACAGAAAGCCTTAGATCCCTGAAACACCTAAATCCAGATTTTAGATCCACCTGTTCTCAGCTCCATTTGATTAGTTTGTATTCAAAAGTTTACACCTGGGCACTTCATCTATGCTTCATTTCAATTCAGTTTTTTTTACTTTCTTTAAATCTTGTTTTAATCACTCTAAATATTGTTTATTTTAATGTTCTACGTAAAGCACTTTGAATTGTCTTTGGACATAAAATGTCTGGCACACATAAACTTTTTCATTCATCCTCTGAACTTGTTTTGTCCCTTTCCGGGACACGGGACAGCCGGAGCTGATCCCGGACCCGGACATGTTGCCAGTCTGTCGGAGGGCCACAAATCATTCACCCGTACAAACACGCATGCACACCTAGGGGCAATTTAGAGTAACCGATTAACCAATGAAGCATGTTTTTGGACGGATGGAGGAAGCCGTAGTCCTCGGAGAAAACCCACGCATGCACGGGGAGAACACGCAAACTCCACACAGAAACATTGGTGTTCCGTTTCAGGTCCCAGCCGGGACTTGAACAGGGACTCTAACCACTGCTGCTAACCGCTGCGCCCGCCCACACACACAAATAAACTGGCCTTTGCAAATTAGATCAAGACAGGGCTGTTTGTAGTTGAACTTCTTAAAGAACCCTTTCCAACTGCTGCTTAATTTATTTAAAAAAAAAAAAAAAACATCAGTGATGAAGTGAGTTCAGAACAGACTGGTCCCACTGTGGATCCTATGGTGAGTGTACTACAATCCCGCCAAAAACCAATATCAGCCTGGTAAAGAAACACAAAAACATAAATAGATCAACTATAAGCTGCTGCTTCAACATAGAGTTTATGATTTCACTGTTCTTTCTTTTGGGTTCACACCAATATTCCAGTGTGTTTTGTCCTGTGTTGGATCAGCCATCTGGGCCAACCACGCCTCCTCATTTAGATAATGGTTTGATCTAAAGTTGCTCCTGGTAGTTTCTGTAGAAATGGACTGAACTTTTGAGAATATGTGCTCTGGTCCCAAATAAAAAAAATTATAAAACTGATCTGATATCAAATGTACTGATAACTGCAAAGCCTGTCCATAAATGCGACTCCGGGATGTTTCCTGGGCGAGTCCAACCACCTCCAGCCCAATCAGATCACTGCAGGTCTGGGAAATGTCTCTTTCGCCTGGCTTATCACTGCGGCTGGGAAAGTAGTACAGACTGACCCAGATACTGGGCGATGGTGTCTAGGTGAGAGGCCCCTGCTTGGTTCAAATTATTGAATCAACTATTGTAATTATTTGACCCCCATATTAACATAAACCAAACAGAAATGCGTGAGCTACTGTAAGTCCTTGAATCCATTAATGGCAAGAATCACTTCCTGTCTGTTTGTGCTAAGCTGACAATTATGAAGATCACATTCTGCAAAGGACAAAACAATGATCGGTTTCTACAATCCAATTTATTGAAATGTAAGATTCCATGGACTGTATTTTCCACACTATAAGGAGCAATTAAAAGCCTTAATTTTTTAAACATCTATCTATCTATCTATCTATCTATCTATCTATCTATCTATCTATCTATCTATACATACACACACACACACAAAATATAGATTAATTCTAGTTGTGCTTAATAATGTTGAAGTGGGAATACGATAACACGGCTAACATGTAACATTGTTGGACTTTGTTTTTTTTTTTACATATTACCACTAAGGTTGACAGTTAACGTAGTCACAGTAACGTTTGCTTTAGCGGTGATTTACTGGTTTTGTGAATACAATAACGCGGCTAACATGTAGCAGTGCCTGACTTTGTTTTTTTTGCGTGTTACTAACAAGGTTTACAGTTAGCGTAGTCACAGTAACGTTTGTTTTAGCGGTGAGCTGCAGGTGTTACAGGTATTGTGACTACGCTAACATGGCTAACGCTCCTAGCGTGGCTAACAAACGTTTTGTCTTGAGTAATTCAATTCCACCAAACTGATCGTAAATAGTGGTTTTGTTAACTCTGTATGTTTATCAATCTGGTACTTCAACTCACCATGTTCACGTAGCGCGCGCACAAACTGCTGCGGGCTGAGGGAAAAAAGCGGATCAACCTTAAAACAGCTGTTGAACGTTTTCAAATCATACAGTCTGACTGATGGACTTATCTCTGACTATTTTGTCTCTCCTAATGCGCCCTATAGTACGATGCACCTTATATTTGACATAGGTTTAAAAGTAGACCATCCACTGACGATGCACCTTATAAAGGTGAAAGTGAAAACAAATGTAAAATAACAAAATAAGACAAACAAGACAAAAATGTATACACAACAAAAACCCAAAAGGGAATGAGAAGTAGAAAAATCTTACAATCTCTCACCCCCTTACCTTATTTCATTATATCCCAAAACTTAGTACTCCCACTGTCAAAGTTCAGTGTCCGAGCTAAGAGTACGTTTGGTTTCAATTGCAGATGTGATGCTCATTTCCAAAAACATTCAAATGAATAACACCACCTCATTTTGTAGGCATACAAATTTACAAATGCTAATGTTCCGTTTTGTTTATATACATATTTATCAATAGTCGTTTTTCTGTATTTCTACTTTAACTCTTTCATGTTTTAATGCTATTGCTTAAACCGAACACCAGTTCTGAGGGACTTACCTGTGCCAGGTACTCGAGACCTGGTGGAATCCCAATAGGCACCAGGGGGACTGGGGCAGCCCCCACCAGTGGGGCGCCATACTCCGGTCCCTGACCTGGTTGATACATAACAGGAGGACCCTGGTTGTAGCCCATGTTAAAGCCAGGTGGGGGCGCTTGATTAGGGTCTCCATACCCGCCACCAGGAGCGGGATAAGGAGAGTGGCCTGGGTAACCTGAAGATATAGAGACAAGGATTTTCCATCACTTCTAATAGAATCACGATATTATTTTACTAGACAGATAAAGACTTTAAGGGGGGGGGAAAAACAAAACTTTTTTTATTTTTTTATTATCAGGCGAAGTTGAGGTCAAACATCACCAAAGGACCATGCGATACTTTAAACCTTAACATTGACTATTTGAGAAGCTTTAGGTAATCATTCTCTTTAAAGTGTCTCTAAAGCTCCATTACTCACGAGGTTATGGTGGGAAAAGAAAGTACTAGTAAAAGGTATAAAAACGCCACAGTACTGGATTCGCACAAACGCTGTTAAGTGGTTTTTAAAGACAACCATTACGAGCCACAGTACATCATCACATGGACAGGGTATGACAGCAATAAGCGGCTGGTTTAGTGCGGCTGGCACTTATCAGTGTGTATTCTACTTTTGAGGGTTTCATTTCCAGAGAGCTCAACAAATCATTTCCTGAATTGAAATGCATATTAAAAGCACCAAGAAGAAACAACGACAGCAGGAAATGGAGGGAAAAGAAAAGACTGCACCAACGAAACGGAATTTGCTGATTTGAATCATTTTGTTTAGGAGTTAAGACGCTAAACAAGCTTTTACACTACAGACCTTACAGAGAAAGATGGCACAGTAGCGTAAAAGCACATTGAGAAGCTGCTTTACTCGAGGTCACGCAGTAGAATAATACTGAAGTATTTACTGAAATGCCAAGAAATTTGGGAGCAGCTTCCTTCCTGATAAGTGTGAGACTCCTTTTTCTAAAGAAACGCCTGAGTTTCCAATTACCTTTCCAGCTTGCACAATGACAATTAGATTAGATCTAAAGGGGTTTTTGATACCAAGCAAGACATGGAAAGTAACAGGCTCCTCAGAAATCAGATTCAGAGTACGTAAAAAGTGCACGAAGAAGAAGAAGAAATCTACTTTTATTTAGAACTGTTCATTTCTACTTTCATGAATCCTTTTTGGGTTCGACGTTTACCCCACACCTACTTCAACCGTTTTTTTCTTGGCTCGAGATTAAAATTTCCCACGTGAAAAGGTCAGCACATGTCCCATGAGGTGAATGAATCACACTCATTTTCATATGACAGTGCTAAACTAAACAATGTGTTAAGCCACCAACAAAACCTGTCTAAAAAATGAGTCATGTTGGATGACTGAACTGTGCTTTTGCCCCGATCCCTTTTTCAAATCCTCCTCTATTAAACTAAAAACAAAGAAAAAAGAAAAAAAAAAGTTTTAAACTCTGAATATAAAATAATTAAAATATATACATGTTTTCAAAGAAAGTTTGTATGTATTGGGGTTTGCAAAAAAAAAAAAAGTTGCATGACCCGCATTGCATTCTGGGTATAAAAGATAAAAATAAGGATGACATAAGAATATCAAACCTCTTAAAAAGAAATAATTAAACATGTATTTTCAAATAAAGGAAGCACTGGGGCAATTTTTCACATTTCACAAAGAAAAGCAGTTATTGATCCACATTGCATTCTGGGTCTAAAAGCAAAAATAAATTTGTAAGGCAGACTAGTATTAGAACTATTCAAATTAAATAATTAAAATTGATATATTTAAAGCATTGGATCTAATTGTTCAGAATTCACGGTTAACCTGCATCATCATAGTGTTCTGGGTGGAGAGACACGCCCACACACGTTTCACTTTTTTGTTGTTAGTTTACTTTTAAACTGTTTCCGGGTACCTTCTTAAATAATAATTTAAAACAGGATAAAAAAAGGAAAACAAAGATTCCTCGCCATTTATTCTCTTTGACGCAAAGTGGGCGTGGCTAGCACTTTCCATTAGACATTCGCATGGAAACATTTTTTTTTTAATTGGACACACCTGTTCATCACAGATAAGCCGTTTCTGCCGTTAAACTTACCCGGAGCAGACATTTTGAGGAGCGGCCCCTTAACTGGACAAGAAAAAACACGTCACACTTCCCGAATCACTAGGGGGGAGGGAAACGGAGAAGATGAAGATGAGGAGGAGGATGAAGAAGGGGTCCTGCAACATGAGCCAACCTCGGAGGAGGGGGGGGGGGAGTCCACAAAAACATTAAGCAAAAAATTACAATAAAAAGGATGTTCAAACTGTCTTTTTGTGACTTATGGTGGTTTTCTATCGACGAACAGTGCATTTAGCAAAAAATCAAATAAATGAATAAGAATCCAAGCAAATAAAAATTAACTTTATAAACACAAAGTCCCTTAAAACAGAGTTGGTCTCTTCCACCACTACTACTACTAGCTACACAAATCTCTGAAAACGAAGCTAAATTAGCTCAAATTCAACATTAATTCCTACGGTTTTTACAGTCAACCGTTACGGTAAGCGTCCTCCAGCACGATGTAAACTTCCATCCGAAAACAGCTTCGTCCTTTAACCACAAAACACATAAATATATACAAACGTCTCACCTGTTTGATTGGTGACGACAACAGACACTGAATGACAAAACACAAGCGAGGAAACCAACCGGGCGGTTTTCTTTCTCCCCCAACCTGTTAATGCTTTTACTACCACTCCTTTCCTTACTTTCATTTGCCTCCTCCCCTTCCAGTCTTAAAGGACCACATCAACAATTCAGCAAAGGATGGAGTGTATGGAAAAATTATGTTTTAATCCACACTTATCGATTGTGTCGATAAGGTTTAACTCTAAACGTGTCTATGTGTGTCTGTTTTTGTATGTGTGGGTGGGTGTATCAATGGTTAAAGATCTTATAAAAGGCCTTTAAAGTCGCGTTTGGGCGAGTTTAGCGAAGATTGCGCGCAGCTGCAAGGAGGGAGGGGCTTCCTCTGACAGAGTCGATGCGAACAACCACCACCAGGGGGCGGTAATGCACCGGGGATAAACGCCTGATGGGACGGAGATGCAATTCCAGATGTGCAGCAGATTAAAAGGCAAGGGGGGACTCTATACGTACATCAACATATGACATATTACTGGATTAAAAACTATTTGGAAAAAGAGGAAACTTGGTGATATGATGTTTTTTTAATCATCCTTTTGAGTCATGAACAAGCCGCAGCCCCATTTATTCCAAAGGAAGTGAAACTCATGATTTCAGAGCAATTTACAATCTATAAAACTATAGAACTGCAATAAACTGAGAGGAGGAAGAACTATCCTTTTTGGTAAAACATTGTCATACCAAAGAGATTCTGAGTGGCCCTTTATTGAAATTTTTATAACACTTTTATTTCAGACTCAGATGCGGTCCATAGAAAAAGATACAAATAAAGCATACATAATAAAAAGTAAAAAATAAAAATTAAAGAGTATAATCGCTGTATCCAGTGTTTCCTCAGGGCAGAAGTGTAGCGGCATGAGCTTCTTTTGGGATCAGTCAGAGACATGATAATGGAGTTCTTAGATTTGTCCAGGCGTTCCATGAGGCTGTATGAAAGCTTACGCAGTAGAGCTTCACAGGTGGGGATGTGAGCATCCACAAACAGCTGACTGGCTCTGTACCACCTGGGTACCTGTAGCAGAAGCCTAAAAGCATCATTATAGGCCACTAAGAATTTGTGGAATGTCCCACGTCCATAGTTCCACCAAAGAGGGGCCGTATACAGAGGAATGCAGTAAGCTCGGAAGAGCAAACACTTCACTTGAAGAGAACACATACTGCATTTTCTCATCAGCATGTTTGCCTAAGCATAGATAGAGGTTACAGTACTGTCTCTGAATGTCTCTATCATCCCTCCAATCATCAGTAATGACATGTCCAAGATATTTGATAGCTGAGGTTTGTTCCAGAGGCGTTCCACAAAGCTTAAAAACAGGAAAGTTTACATTTTTGTCATCTTTGGTCCTTACGATCATTACTTTGCTTTTAGAGGGATTGTAGTTTATATCAAAGTCTCTGCCATAGTCAGAACAAACTTTTAAAAGTGTTTGTAACCCAGCACTGTAGGGGCTAAAAATGACAAGGTCATCAGCATACAAAAGATGATTAAAGGTTTGACATCCAACAACACACCCAGTTTTGCACAGATTCAGATTAGTGGATAGATCATGAATACATACATCGAATAAAAATGGAGAGAGGATCCTTCCCTGTTGAACACTATTGCTTACATAAAAAGGCTCAGACCAATTTGACTATTTTTTTTTGACCATTTTTTGATTAGCGTACCAGAAAGCCAGGAATCGTACAAGATATTTCGGCATACCTCGATTAATTATCTTCTGAAATAGCTTGTGGTGGTTCACCCTGTCAAAGGCCTTAGTGGCATCAATAAAACAAATAAAAAAAACAGATGTATTCAGATGCAGGTATTTCACGACTATTTCCTGTAACGCGTAGATACACATATCAGTGCCAAGGCTTTTTTTTAAAACCAAATTGATTCTCACTTGTTAAAAGATACACTACAAGTCTAGTCAATAAAACGTATTCTAAAAATGTTTAAATGTTGCTGGCAAGGGCAATAGGTCGGTAGTTCAACAGACTATTTAAACTGGCAGTCTTGTCCTTAATGACAATACAACTGAGAGAATTGAATCAGGCAGGACTCCATGTGTTAAAAAGCCAGTGAAACACATGGCCAACAGGGGCAGTAATTTAAAACTTGAATATTTTAAATGCTCGACTGTAATGTCATCTAGACCACATGCTTTGCCTTCTTTTATCTTTAAAATTGCATCTTGAATCTCACTTGCACGAATCACCATTGTGTCGGTAAGATCCACATTGTCAATAGAAACTGCATGACTTTTTACCGAATCAAGCAGGTCAGAATAATGCTTTCGCCATAAATCAGCAATGTTATTACCACATACACCTTCAATGTTGGATGGCAATGAAGTTTTACGATTATTCATAGCATTGACCTCCTTCCAGAATTCATGGTAATGATTATTTTGTAGACCCCTAGACATTTTATGGCTCTTTTGATACATCCAAACGTTTAAATGTAGGGAGCCTCTTGTTTTGGTTGGATTCCCAAAGTAAAAGAAGAAAGGTGCACGCTTTTAAGCAATCGTGTCTCTGTAAGACACAAAAACAATTCTTAAAGCAGTTCATGCAAGATAAATCTTGTGAAAGAGAAGATATCTGATGAACTATGCACTTTTATCCTAATAAATTACGGTATTTCAGCATGAGTTCTACATGACTTTGATTTCCTGTACTTCTGCCAGCTAAATGACAAAAAAACGAACCCCTTTTCACTGTATTGACCCCAACAAGTGTCAGGAAAGTGTATTACTGTAACATTAATTGTAATAAAACTGCACCACTTTTGATTTTCAATGATAAGATTTAATGGAATCTGATAATCAAATCAAATAATTCAGATTCATAATCAATTTTCTGTTTTATCCTTATACACAGCAACTGTCAGGAAATGGAGAGATAATTTTGTTTCCTCTCAACTTTACCAGCTTGTGAAGACGCAAACTAATTTTTCTAAAACCTATTTCTAGCATTTTCACCAAACATGAACTTTCCTTGGAGAAACTCTGCCCCCTGGTGGTAGAAATTTACATTTGTTGTCGAGTGGTTGTCAATACAAAAAGGAATAAAATCATGTTTTTGGTGTTTTTAACATGTTCTTGTGGCATTTTTCTGATGATGGATGACAAAATTGCATTTCCTAGTATAAATTTTTTTCAAATCGTTGGGACATGTGACACAAACTGACATCTTTTGGTTGTGGATAAAACCATAACTAAATGACCAAAGGAGACGCTTTAAAAAAAAATCAAAAGATGAGAGAATAGTAGTTTTGTTTGTTGTTTTTTAAATGAATCCTTGTACCTCTTGAACAGCGTTCAGCTGAGTACAATTGAAACTCCAAATGACTGCTGTTACTTTCAAAGGGTTTGGATCATAAATGAGCAAAAAAAGGATTCCTAGCCTATAGCCCACAAAATATCAGCTTTTTCAAAGGATGTTAAAGTTTCTAACAAAGAAAGTTAACTTTGTATTAATTTCAGTTGGTTTTGTTATACCAGGGGTGTCCAAACTTTTTGCAAAAAGAGGGTCAGATTTGGTGAAATAAAAATGTGTGAGGCCCAACCAATCGGCCTGCTTTCTTTAAATCTTTAACAATTTTCATATTTGAAGACCAGAAATAAAATAAAAGGAGAAATCTGTATGGAAAAAAACTTTTGTCAGCATTGAGTCTGGGTACTTTTTGAATCATTTTGTATTGTTCACGATTAAATGCTGAAGCCAATTCTTCTTGAACAGTCCTGGTACATCGCTGGTCCGCCCTGGGAGAGGATCCCTCCTTTATGTGGACGTCCCTGAGGTTCCTTCTTTTTTTTTCCTGGAATTTGTTTTGTTTTGTTGAGTTTTTTTTTTTTTCAAGAAGGAAGGTTGGTTTATTTTAGCAATCAACCATTATATTTGAAAAAGGGATTTTATTTTTTGTAAAATTAGTGAAGCCAGTTGAGACAACTGTGTGTTGTAATTTTAGGCAATAGAAATAAAACTGAACAGAACTGAACTGAATGCTGACTGTAAACATAAAATATACAGGAAATGACACAAATAGTCATCTTATTCAGACAATATTGTGGCTTTGAAGGTCCAGCAGCCTCAGGTTGTCGCCTCAGGTTTACAACAGCTTATAACGTAGTTTAGCCAATCACAGTCAAGAAATCGTAGTTCTTAGTGCAGTGGGCTGCATATTACTGATTTTAGGACAGGAATCTGTGGGCCAGTAAAAATTTGGCCCCCGGGCCAGATTTTGGACATGCATGGTTTATATCTTGCGTTGAAGCATAAGTTAGTCTTTGTTTTATTTTGAAAAACGAACTAAAAATACTGCAGAATAAGTGATGAAATGCTGCTTTCAGACAGATTTGTCACATATTCTAACCAGATTACACAGTTAGTCCAAACCTTTGGCAAAAATATAGCATTTTCCATTACAATATTTGAAAAAATAAATGTTAAATTTATTATATTTCATATAACATTTTATATAAAAATATTCTATTTACATGCCTTTTTGAGTATACTAGTATTGTAAAAGAATAATAATAATAAAGTATTTTTATTCTAAATTAGCCCTAGAAGTGTGTATGACGGGATGAATCATTTAGATCCTACATAAAATAATCTTTATCCTGACCATCCATCAATGTCTGAAAACAGACATAGCTTTTCTGTGTGGTGTGCAAACTCCGACATGACATTTGAATAGAGATGTTGTCTTGTTTCAGCTCTTTTCCTGTTATTCTTGTCTGGGAATTTTCATGTGTGTAGAAGGCAATAGACTCTTTGAGTCTATATTTGGTTCATGCCTGATACTTATAGGGTCCAGGACCGGGGCGGAGTGAAGAAAAAAAAAAATCATTAAGCACACTCGCATAAACACACACCCACACAGAGAAGAAAACACTTTTCTGAGTTAGTCTACTGAGATGGTTAATGAGCAGGACTGAAAAATAAATGAATACAAATCAGATTAGTAATTTTTATTCTTTTTTATTTTTATTAAACAAGAAAAAACACCAATAAATGCTGAAGCCTTTTTAACCCAACGCTCATATATTGAATTTGATGGTTGACCAAAAATGTAATCTAATTTAATCAATAGAATGGATAAAAATTGATTGAAATATTTTGATTCACAAACTCAAAAGTTTTATTTGTTTCATGACGCAGTCAGTCAAACTTATGAATTTACATGAAAGTTTGTAACATGTATCCCTGTGCACGGTGACTGAATGAGGCTTGTTCTCCCTCAAACAAGAAAGGAACTTTTTTTTCCCAACAATCGAAGCGAAACAAAACGAAATGAAACAAGTCGAATCCAATCCAATAGATGCGAATCGAAACTCAACAAACGTATTGCATCACATCGCATTGCAACAAATCAAATCAAATCAAATCAATTAGAATCAAATCAAAACACAAGTTAATTAATGACTAAAATAGACCTCCACCCCGTTCACACTAATTAATGATTACATTTTTTGTGTATTTAACAAAGGAATCCTGTCAAATACCTCATAACAACAATGACTTTTGGGGTTTAGACTTATAAAAAAAACTTTGGTGTATTACTAAATCCTTTACTGTATAGTTAACAAAATTTAAAAGCACAGCAAAACTAATATATTTGTAGATCATCAGCAATCATGACCTTTAAATAAGTACTAAATCTCCACTATTAGTAACTTTAAAAGTTACTGTGACAAAAACAAACACTTAATTTCTTTATCTCAATCTGTCCTTTTAAGTAACCATTATCCTCTCCCTGCTTCTGATCTAAAATTAATTGTCAAACTGCAGCCAATAAAGACATCCTTTTAGGCATATTACTCTCCTAATTGCAATAAAAGAATGCGCATGTCTCTCTCACACACAGCCAGACTCCTAATGAGGTCTGTCCCTGATAATGGGGTTAATCAGTGCAGCCTATCTGGCTTCGGCCCCTGATGACATGCTGCCAGCCTCGTTGGAGTTTATTTATACTTGGCTGATCTATCAGCACTGGCTCTATGTTTGGCCAGTCTCCGGATTCAAAAATAGAAATAATTAGGACGGGGTGGAAAAGGAGGAAAAGTGAAAACGTGTCTGAATGTGCATACTCTCTAAGTACAATCCCCCACCCCATCCTCTGCCAATGTCTCCATCCATGCCGCTACTCTGTCTCGCTGATGTGTTTTGTTTCTGGAGACAGAGGCAGCAGCAAGGCGGGCGGAGGAGGAAGAGGAGGAGAAGATGAGGGGTGGAGAGGGATGTGTGTGGTCTGGATTGGGTGGTAGTCTGCTGGTGAAGTCAGGCGAAGCAGAGTGGAGGTCGCCACACACCCGGTGCAGATAGCATCTCTGATCTTTGTCGGTGAAGCCGTCTCCCAGTTAGAGAAGTTTCCAAAACCAAAAATAATTATTAAAGTCTTTATCCTTTTTCTTATTTATTGTTTGGAATAATATGAGAGTTAGCTATGAAAAATATTTCATTTGTGTTATTTAATGAACTGTGATTGATTTACAAAAAGACTGTTTTTAACGTGTTCTTGTGACAAAATTAAGATTTAAAATCGTGTTTCTTACCATTTATTTATTTAAATGATTTTGAATCAGGAGCAGAGGAAAAAAAATGCATATTTGTGACATAGAAAATACGCTGGGCCTATTCCACAATGGGGAGGGGAAGTGGGGGCGGGGTTGCTCCCTGCCAATGGTCCTGCCCAAAACTCAGGGGGCAAATTTCTGAAGAACTCCTGCCGCTCTGCAGAAACTATGTCCTAGAAAACACCACTGTTTTTTTTTTTTGATTTTGCATAAAAATGTAATAAACATCATGAAAAGTCCAGTGGGAATGCTTTGAAAATATCTCCATGGATGATTGGAATGGGACTTTGACATGGAAAGACTAAAACTGCAACCTAAACCACCAAATTCATCAAGATTTTTCTAAAATTGTTCTAGAGCCAACAATAAAAGCAAACAGCAGTGGATGCAGTTTGTTTTTCTCAGCAGTAAACATTGTCACCTTACTCACATCTACCACCCAGTTTGTTTCTCGGATCTCCTTGCACTGTGCTTGTGCTGCTGATTACCTGGACCAGGTGTGTTCCGTCAATCAGAAAGAACGGTCGGCTGAATTAGCAAATCAAGAGAGAACCCTGAATAACAGGCAGGGTGGTGAATCTTGAGGACCATTTAGTTAAGGATCACTATATTTACTGAAACATGTTTGACTTAAGTGCGTGTTTGATTGTTTGTTGACTACAATCAATGCTTGAAACAAAAAATAAAGCATATCAAATCAAAAGGGAAGGAGCAACTCATCAAACCTTCTGATACATAATGGAGGGTATTTTCATTTTGATTTCTTTTTCTGGTTTTAAACTTATCAATGTATCATTCTACGATCCACCATGTAAGGTGTGTGGGGGTCATGCTGGTACTGTCTGTCTGCTACATACTGTCTGTCAATCAATCTCTCAATCTTTTTTTCTGGAGAGGTGGATGTTCATCGTTTTGCTTTTGTTTGTTTTTTAAGTTTAAAAGACATAAATCATTTTGTGTTGTTAAGGAATAAAACAAAGGCTTTATACAGTGGTGGACAAAATTGTTGGTACCCCTCAGTTAAAGAAAGAAAGTCCACAATGTTCACTGAAATTACTTGAAACGTTCAAAAGTAACAATAAATTAAAATTTGTTAAAAATGAAATAATCAAAATCAGCCATTACTTTTGAGTTGCTGATTAACAGAATTATTTAAGAAAACAAACTATAGGGCTGGACAAAAGTGTACCTGAATGTAGCTCTGGGGCACCATTTTTATTTCATTGGATTGTGGACATTATGCATTTTTGACCTGTCACTTCCACCACACATAAAAAGACACACATGGAGAGAAAGTTCCTCTTTTTTTCTGCAGAATTTTACAGCAGCCTTTGTAAACTATCCCATCCTTCCTTTATGACTGTCCCAACATGCAAACTGATGGTAAATAGTTGTTTTTCAGGACAATTAAAGTGTGTTGGAAAGCTGGCCAATGGAAAAGGTGAGGGGGAGTTTGTTTGGTGAACATTAACTGGTTCATCGGTTGATTTCAACCAATAAAGGCACAAGAAAAAGACCATTTAAAAAATGCACAGCCCTGCCTCTGCCTGCACACTTCCAACTGCTGGAAGTGTGTCTCAGCTTCACATATTTCCAGTTCAGTTGATTGAATCCACCTGGATAAAGGTGTTGCACAAATGACAAGTGCAAAAAAAGAGGTCTTAAATTGTTTTAAAAATAAGTAAATAAATACATTTTAAAAAGTAAAGTAACTCGAACTTTCTCCACTGAATTCACAGCTGAACACACGTTTCACCAAAACAGTTTTAAGGAACACTGGATTATTGGGTAGATTTCTTATTTTTATCTTTGAACAATTTCATGGATTTATGAACCTATGGTTAAAAAAATACAGTAAGGGTCACTTAATTTGCTTACTTTGTTAGATTTAGGTCTTTACAGCAAAGATGCACCACAAACCTTTATATAAACTGCTGATATTACCAGTCATTACATGAACTGAATGCATGTAATTCTGGATGCAGCATAGGGAGTTTTAATGTAAATCATGTGATGTATGCAGATGATTTAGTGGATTTTGGCCCCAGCAGCTCGGGTTTACAACGTCTGTTCCTTTTATGGTTTTAAAGATAACATTTTATGTAACTCTAATAATAGTGCTTTTCTTATTTGTACTAAGGCTGATGGGACATTGAGTTTTCCTGCTTTTAAATTGTGTAGTAATGAGTTCTGTCATTAAGTTAAATATCTCAGTAATGTTATTAATGACTGATGATGATGATGATGATGATGATGATGATGATGATGATGATGATGATATGCTGAGGCAAACACTCTCGGCACGCCAGTTTAATTCATGTTAAAATTCTTTTTGACCAAATCTACTGCACTGCTTGAACACGCTCAATGTGGATTGACTGCTATCATGCAGAGGTTACGTGTTGCTCATAATGATGCCCTGAGGCTTTTATTAAACACCCCACGATGGTGCAGTGCTAGTGAGCTGTTTGTTGGTGCACTTCACACTCTCCTGGCTCATTGAAGACATTTTATTTATGGTTTTATAAAACGTATTAATCCTCTGAGGATACAATCATTGCAAATTTCACCACAGCATTCTCATATATCAAAGTCCTCAGTTTATAGTACTCAGTATGGACGCCTTTTTGTGTGCTTTTTAAGTTTGTTAATTGCGTTATAACTTGGTTTTTTATGTCTATTGTTCTTAGCATTTTCCCATGTTATTCTACATGAATGTTGATTCTTTGTTTTCTTTTATGATCTTGTTATTTGACCTTGAGTCCGTTATAAATTATGTCATTCATTCATTCAATCATTCATTCATTCATTCAGTCATTCATTCATTCATTCATTCATTCATTCATTCAGTCATTCATTCATTCATTCATTCATTCATACATACACAACCAACTATAACAGTTGCTACATTTAGACACAGGGAGTCTTTTATTTGGTCGTTGAAGTCGTTGAACATCTGTCAGACGTTATAAACTACTTCATTTTTTTTTAAAAAAGGTTACTTTCTCTTTATGTTTATGTTTGATTGATACCCAAATAAAAATTTCTCACATTAGTAGCAATAACATTAACACAAATCAGTGTTTTATCTTTCTAAATGGTGAAGTGAGACTTTTGGTTCCTTCTGGGTTGTAGTCGGTGAGAAATTGACCCGATGAGCTATTTGAGTGTTAAAGGTTGCAGACTGACCTAAATACGCTCAGCTTGCAGCAAATCTGCAAACTGCCTCTGTTTAACAGTTTTCAAATAAAAGAACCTCTCACTGCCTCACACAGTAGTTACATACTAGACGTAACCAGCCTTGAACTCTGAAAAAACATCAATCGTATTTAAAATACATTTCTATTTTACGCATGAATGCCATTGTTCTGCAGAAAAGACTACAAATGACATTTTTGCTGATTTCTATTGTCCAATCAAAGATTAAAATGACTATCTGCATATATTTTTTTCAGTGTTGTTGGTATGAATGGATAGGAAAAGAAAAAGTGCCCCAAGACAAGAACATAAACAGAAGGCTTATTTGGTTCCCATCTGTCCTCACTGGAGCCTGAATGTACGTGTCCAAAGTTGCCAGTACATAGAGTGGATATAGGCTTTAAACAAACCATGACAAAGCTGGACAGCGCGGCGACAGCTTTTTAATTGGCGCGTCTGATGCCAGTCCCACATGCACACACTGTTAGCCTAAACAGTCCCACATTAAAAACCCACCCCTTGATGCCTGGCTTCAACACCCTGCCCGACCACTGGCACACAGTCGCTGCCAAAATCACGGAGGACAGAAATCAAGAGATACAAGAAGAGTTATGGTAAGATCCACCTTTTTTTTTGGAAGTTCATTTCCCTTCTAACCCTTGTGCTATCCTAGGCACTTTATGGGTCATCAGACCCACTAGACAGTGCTCTGAACCTTTTTCTTCAATGGTTTGTGATCTTCTGTGGTTTCATGGATTACATGAGCCTTTCCACCTTTATCCACCTTTGTCATAGTAGGGAGAACACGTCAATGTAAGGGTGGGGTCATCTAGGATAGCACAAGGGATAAATCACACAATGAGATGAAAAGTAGCGTTTGTATTGATGGCTGTCCTCCTGCTCGTCTCAGATGCATTATTCCAGAGGTGTGCTGTCTTTCCTGGCTCTTTACTTCTCACTGGAGGAAACATCTGCAGCTTTTTGCCCTCCAAAATAAAACGGGTTAGCGTCTACAAAGCTTCGTCATCATCAGACGTTGATCCATCTAGTCAGGAGTCGTCTGGATGATCCTTTGTGTGTGTCCAGGAAATCAACTGGGTGGACCAAGAGGGCTTTTCCCGCCTGTCTCATCCCGCCAACACGGGTGACCTTTCTGTGGGTGACACGGCCGAGGTCAGCAGGGATGCAGACGGCCGGTCCCTCTTATCGGAGAGCTTCATTGCCTCGCCAGAAGAATCCCCATCTGTCCAGAGACAAAACCAAAACCAACACCAGAAACTCCACAACCACAAACCAAACGAAAAGAGGTAAGCACCCAAAGATTTTTCAGAAATTGCAAGGATCACAATAAATGTATACAAAAGGATGCTGGTGAAATTTATGTTTGGCAGAATTTGCACACTCAAAAAAAAAGTGGCGTTTTGTGATTTTTCTGTGCAGGAGGAAGGTTGCTCCTCTGGATTCCATTGGACGCTTTCAGATGAAAGGTTTCCGACACCAAAATGCAGCCTGAATCCCTTTTTAGTCAGTCTTGTCACGTTTTCTGAAGCAAAACATCCATTTATTGCCACAAAAAATAACTATGCATGTACAGCATGGGAAATGTTTGAACGAAACCAGCCTTTATTGGTTTTGGAAGAGCAAACATCTAAACTGACTTTTGTAGATTTATAAACAGCAGCTATCTTTGTCAGAAAATATAAAAACCCATGGTATAAATTCATTTAAAACAATGTTTTCGTATTTATTGTTCAATTGCTGTTTAGTTGTGTGCTGTATGGGGGTTCGTGTAAACTGGCTCCCTCTAGAGGTCAAACAGGAAAATTACAGTTCAGTGTGCAAACAGGTTGTTTTATAAATGACAACTCAAATGTCTTTTATTGATAAAAATAATAAAAAATACAACTTTTGTGGTTCCAAAGGATTTTATTTTTCAAGCTACAATTAAAGAAAACAATATCTGACTGCAGAAAATATAGAATTTGCTTGGGTATTCTCTCTTCACTTTCACATATGTACAGATGTTAAAGAAAAAAAAAAGGATATGTACACAGAACTCGTACAGGGGAGTGCAACTGCTACGGAAAACTCGCAAGGACTCTCCCACAAAACGTAAAAGAAGGAAAGAAAACAAAACAAAAAAGCACATGGTATAAAGCAAAGGAACGCCACAGCCTACGTAGCCTCAACGTTTGTTTTTCTGTACAGCCGAGCTCTTCGTCCTTCCCGGCATGCGGTGCACGTCTAAACCCGAAAGTTCGGAAATTTACAAGAAAATGTAAAACACCTTTTCTTTTTTCTACAACGAACCTCATCGCAAGAAATGAAAAACAAAAAAAAAACCACTGCGAACAGCAACCTTTCGTATAAAATGACTTGACACGTCCAACGACCTTTCAAAATAAATGCTCGTGGTAAATAACTAATGAACCCAACGATTTAACAAAAAAGAAAAAAAAAAAAAGCAGCCAGGTAGAGATTTGCATCAACTGTAGCTCCCATTCTCCAATTATATGAAGCAGAAACTGTTTTTATTTTATTTATTTTCTTAAATCAAAGTGCACCGCTGAAATTATTGACGTGTAACTTGAAACTAAGCTACACCAATGCATGGATTTAATCACCTCCTTAACTTTACAACTTCCGTGGAGTCCACCGACAGAAACGTTAAAGAATCACAAAAAGAAATTATTATAATATTAATAATAACACGAGCTGCCCATCGAGCCGCAGTCTGAACAAAACGGGACCTCCGCCTTCCAGAGTCAACCTTGCATCGATTTGAGGTGAAGAAATGGCGATCGAACTGAGAACGAGTGTCAAGTCAAGTTGTCCCCCCTTGATGAAATGCTTTAAAACATTTGCACATCACCAGTGCAATACATTACGAATCAGGACAAGAGATGCTGGAGTTACGTGTTTTTAAAAGGACTCATACCCGGTACGGTTCCCCTCTATGCAGTACTTCACAGTCGGAAAGAAACAAATTCAAAACAAGATGGCAGGGATAAATAATGGTAGCGATTGTCAAAGGAAACGTTTCAAACCAACTGGTGATGCTCTTGAGATAGTTCAGGCGGTTTTGGCTGTAGGCATCAGAGTTAAGTAGGTGTCAGAACAGGGTGGGGGGGTAAAGGAAACAAAACAAAAACAGGAGTTCTTTGTGTCTCCGAATGAAAGTTTCTTCATCTTTATGTGTCTTTTTTGTGTCCCGACCGCCGCAAGTCTCTGCACTTTTGGCAGTAGAAGATGTCGGGAACGTTTGACTTTTTGATCTTCGCGCACGACAAATGCACCCAAATGCCGCACTGGTTGCACTCGATCATCGGCCGGCCGGCGAACGGCTTCCCGCAGTAACACGTGATCAAGTCCCACGAATCGTCGCCTGTTGGGGAAACAAAAAGGTGAGAAGGCCGGGGTGTGAGAGACGCCACATAGCAGTCGGGCGGGTCGTTTTCAATGAAGGACGGCGCTGAGTCTTACCTGACTCTACCATAATGTCTTCGTCTGCGATCCACGTTTCGCCTTCGCTGGAGCTCATCTCTGCTTCCCTGGTGGATTCGTCCGCCTGCATCTTCCCCAGCCCCTGTGCGGTGGGGGTGGAGCCCTCGTGCGTGGCGAACTCCTCCCGGACGGTGCGCCCCTCAGAGTGCGTATTCTTTTCCTCAGAGTCCGTCTCGCTTTGAGCCGCCGAGCTTTTGAGCTTCTTGATTTTCGGCTGCTTTGAGGAGTTCTTGCTGCGTTTGATGCGGGCCCTTTTCTCGCTCTCGCTGCTGCCACTGTCCACCGCCGTCGTCGTGGATGAACCCAGCGACAGCTTCTTCAGCTTTTTGTCCTTCTTGCGTTCCCCCTTTGCGCCGACCTGGCTCTCGTACAGGGAGTCCTTAAGGCGCATCTTATCCAGCAGCGTGCTATCAGAGTGCATGCGGGGGATGTTCTTCCCCTTGTTTGCACGGGCTTTGCGCACAAACGTGTGGATGGTGTGAATGTCGGAGGTGCCGTCGCCCCAGGTGTTGCTCATCGAACTGCTGCCTCCAACGCCTCCATCTGCTGATAGTCCGGAACTGTGGGCGGAGCTGGATGAAGTTGGGGACCAGGAACTTTCCTACAAGTAGACAAACCTCATTTATCCAATTCTCCATGGCAGTAATTAAATATTCCAACAAATATTTACCAAAATAAGCATCAGTTTGGTGACCTTTTTGCTTCTTTGCAATGTTCAAATATAACGTTATTTTAAAATTGTTTAAACGCAATGCATTGTGGTCTACATTCGCCAATCTAGTGAGCATCGATGCATGATTTTTCACAGAGACGTCTGGGAAGTTTTGAGGCCACTCGATTTTAGTTTTGTACATTCAGACCGCTCCACAAAATGGCAAATGTCCCATACAGGGCACAACATAGTAATGAAAGGCGCGGGGTAAGCACAGCCCTATTTCCCATCATCCATCTGGCTGCTCTATAAATGGGGGGGGGGGGGGGGGGTTATTACCCAATCTCCCAATTCCTTTTTCAACATCACAAATACTTTTTTTTCCATCTGCTCTTGATTCACAACGATTTGAATAAAAAGAAATGAAATTTTAAGCCTAATTTATTTTAATATAGATCAAGAATGTCACAAGAACATGTCAAAAACACCACAAAAAAAAAAAACAATCAGGTGGGTTTGAGCTTTTCTTTTTTTTAACTTACCTCTTTGGGGCTTGGGATGTACCCAGCATAAGCCAGGACAAAGCTGCAGAACTTATTAAAGTCCTCCACGGTTCTCTTTTTCTTCTCCGGGGGCTAAAAAAGCATAAAGCTTTGTTAGAGGAAGTAAAGCTATGCTACACGAGCCTGGACAACAGTGACACAAACCAACACCACACACACACAGAACGTATACACTCACCAGAGGTTCTGTTTTGCATGTCAAAAGAGAATCTGGTTGAGAAAAAATAAACAGCACCAAGTTAGTCACGGCGTCTTGTTCTGAAAAGTTAAACATTTTCGTCAAACACCTTCATGATTTGCTGATGCTCAAGTTCGAGTGATAAAGCGAGGTGGGCTAATGCTAATGCTAGCTTACCAACACAAGCCGATGTCGTTTTTTTCCGGCATCATTTGAGTCAATAACCTTACTTTTCTCAACTAGAATTGATTTAACTTGAAATTTTCCTAAGCAAGTGCAGCGAAATATGATGTCTGTTAACATTGGCTAATGCTAGCTTACTTCGTACTGCAAAGGAAAGGTAAAAACAAATATACAATTATTTTTAAAGCCAACCGTGAAGCTAAATGAATTTATAAATGTTATCCGTCAACTATAAACATGTGCATCGAAGTTTGGTTTCACTAAGCTACCTGAAAGTGTTTTTCTTCTTACTTTGCTATAAGTTAGCTGACATTTAAAGGCGAAGCTCAAGCTAGCCGCAATTAAGCAGCTTGCAATAGCAACGTTAAATTTGAGCTGAGCTAGGTAATCATAATCGGACTATGTAATTTAAAGTGTTACAACCCTGGTGCCCGAAGGTAATTATTGAGGGAGAAGAGTTGTGATTACAACTTATCATTCAGCAACTAATTCATCGAGTGGGCTTTCTTGAAATGGAAGTGGGAGCCCCAGGTTATGAGAAGCGGCTAGCTCCGTATTTAGCGAGGCGATGCTAACATTTCATCGGGCGTGTCGGATTCGTCAGTTACGATGTTTTAACCGTATCAAATCTAACCATTCTGCGCCACGCTGGTTGTTAATTTTGTTTTAAAGCCGATCAAATACATGGGGTTTGACCAGCTGTCTACTACATTAAGAGTATTTACTTAGAAACGTTAGCAAGGTGATTCGGCGCGTAAGCTAAAAAAAAAAAAAAGTAAGCTAACTGAACGCGGTTGTAACGTTAGATTAACACGACAACCTAACCTAATAATTTATAACGATGCAGCAGAACTGAGAAATAACATCAATCGGTGGCTAGCCATGCCATTGAAGCATACGCAACGAAACGTAACAGAAGCGTTCCCAACTTACACAAGACAACAAGCTTGCTAAAGCCCACAAGACGAAAACTAACACAATCGAGCTGCAAATGTTAATAAATTGGATTATTAAAGATGTTTAAAAAGATGTACCTTGGTGATCAGACATTATGTCGAGCATTGTCGCCTCACCGCCAAGGCCTCGGTCGAAGAAACAGAAGCAGCCTGTAAGCTAGCCAGAGAGCGGCCGTCGCTGGGAATCCTTCCCAGCGTGGCTGCACCGTATTGCCGGGTAACTTCAGCAACAGACTGCCCAACGCGCGGGAGACTAAGCAGAATCTTCTTCACAGAAAATAATCCAAAACGGGTCAGACAGTCGTTGTGTTGCCTTGGTGGGGATTCGTAAACGATCACCCGATGACGGATCCGAGCAAATCAGTCTTTTTAGTTCGACGAAAATAGCAATTAAGCCCCTTTTTTATTTGGACGTGTGCTTTAAAAAGCATCCAAAGAAAACCAAATATTGACCAGCACTGATAGTGGATCCATAACGAAAACTTTAAACGTAGTAATTGTTTTCTAGTCTTTCCCGTAGGTACACAAACGACCTGAGTTTGAGCTTTATTAAGCAGCACGGTCTTCGTGCGCGGCAGAAACCTTTTCGGGGGCTGTTGGTAGATTGGATCACGGAGTAGGACGTAGCGGGAGGGATCCTTTGCTGTGATTGGCTGACTAGGTTCGGTTCAGTTCGCTGATTGGTTGATAGTGCTAAAGTAGGCAGGGCTTGTCGACAAAGCTGATCCAATCTAACATCAACCTTCTTAAACTGCCATAAGCCATTTCAGTGTTGCATGCTGGGAAATGTAGTAAAAACTTTGGCATCCACTTTCATGTAAAACAAGAGTGTGTGTTTTAAACTATATTTCCCATAAGGCACCGAGGGTAAAATGCGGAAGTGTGGGATGGGGCGTGTCTTTATCCCCCAGCATGCTATTTAGCTGAAAGATGTAGGTCTTTTATGTTGTAAAAACACACGATTATACAATCGTAACTTTAAAAACGGTCTTTAACGTCCCGTTTCCCTTTGTTTTTTGTATTTGCCTTTCCATCTTTGTAGCGTAGTTTCACCATGTTGTCCGAGCTTTTACAAGGCACCGATGTTGGAGGTTTCCTGCTAATTCAAGGTAAAACGAATGTATATGGAAGTAATATTTATTTGTAAAGAATAATACTTCGCAAGTAAGATCTATATTCATTGACATGACAAACATCCCTAAACAGATTCATGTAGTTACTCTGGACGACATCTCCTAAAGAGCTTCATTGATGCTGCCTTGAACAGGTGTCTGAAGAAATGACTACTTTTATTACTTAAAAACATATTTAAATGAAAATGTATTTATTCTAATAAAAAAAAAACATTTATCATGAACACCAGGGAAGAGGTGGTACACGTGCTTGGATTGGATGTGAGCGAAGAAGAACTGAAAGAAGGACTGAAATCATTAGTATTTCAGAGGTAATTTCTGTAAACATAAATGAGTTGCTTTATCTGTTGATCCAAAGTGAACTGTAATTGGGATGAACTCCTTTCAGGCTGCACTTTCACGACGCTTATGCAGATCCTCTTGAGTGGACGGATAACTCGCCTTTCACAGTCCACCAGTTCAGCTCGTTGAGAATCACAGAGCTGTTAAAACAAACGGCACAATCCAAACCAGCTACATTAGTGATTGATTCTCTTTCGTGGGTTTTGAGGCATATTAGTCCAACTGCTGTCTGCCACACACTGCAACAACTCAAAAAAGGTGATAATAAAGTTTCTTCATCTAATTTCAAGTTTCATACTGAAAACGTAATACAATCTCAGTGCTTTATTTATGCACTTAAATTTGTTTCATTGTGTTCTGTTTATTTTGTTTGTTTCTGTGTTTATCATTAGGGGGAGCTGTAAGAACTATTATAGGCTTGCTTCATGAAGACATGCATTCAAGGGGCATTGTGGGAAGTGTCTGCCGCTTGGCCACTTCAGTTATTACTGTGGAGCCTGGGTCAAAGGGGGAAGAAGCGCTGGCGAAAATAACAAAACGCTCAAAATTGGGGAAGGTTACGCAAGATGTAAGCCACATTAACACTGCACTTAAACACCCACTCTTATGAATATCATGTTTTTGGTGTTTTTAACATGCTCTTGTGGTGTTTTTGTGATGGTGGAGGACATATAGAAAGAAAATTAAGCTTAAATTTACTTTTTTTTTTACATTTTTTAATTAAAATCGTTGTTAATCAGGAGCAGATGAAAAAATGCAGTTAGAAAAAGCTTGTAGCTGTGGCACTGCTGCTACAAGCTCCTTGCTCCGCTCCATTCTGATGGCTCCACCTGCGGGCAAAAAAGATCCATATGAGTCTTTGTTTTCCTCATTTGAGCTGGAATCTGCTGCTGGAAAACTGTGCGGCTGGATAGCTCCAATATTGCTCACCATTTTTGTTGCACCAGTAATTTTAGGTTGGGGGTTACTCCACAACTCGGAGGCAAATTTCTAGGGAGCTCTTCCTGCTCTGCAGAAACTACATCCTAGAAAATGACACTTTATTTTTTTTACTTCAGCTAAAACTGCGTAATTATGATTAAAAGACCACTGGGAACACTTCTGAAATAGATCAAAAGATGGTTAGAGTGGGTTTTTAGGTTTTCTTTGCTTTTCTGCACCATGATAGACTTGATTTAATTACTTTTGTTTTTGCATTTGCAGGAGCAGATATTCAGCATCAGAAAAGATCTGACAGTCACTGTCCTGAGCAAACCTACCGATCCTGGGCACAAACAAAGCACCACAGAAGAACAGGTTTATTAAAGACAAATAATAGTATTATTTTTATATGATTACAGTGAGGGTAGGAGAATACAACAGAGCTAAAAAGGTTCTTACTTTTGTTTTTAAAAGGTGGATCCAACAGCTAACTTAACATTCAATCTTCGACTGACTGATGCAGAGCGTGAAGCCAAGGAGAAGCTTGCACTACCTTTTGTCTTCAGCAAAGAGAAGTATGACCTTTTTTATATTTTATATTTTTTTATTATTATTTCAAATTTATTTATATTTCTAACCCTGACTTGTGTTTTTGAAACCCTTTGATAGGATTATAATGGTATTGTGCATACAAAACAGGAAATTTGGATTCAAAATCCATATAGAAATTAAATCAAACTTTATTTATAAAAAGCTTAACTTTCTTAAACTTTCTGGATGTGTTTTCTTCATTGGTTTTAGATCCCCAATTTAATTAAATGTTTATAAAGTGACTTTTTAAGAACCTTCTTGTTTAGGGGCTTGTTCGTTGAGGCACTTTTAGTGCCTAATCTGGCAAATTTTATGGAGATGTTTGGGTACTAATATTGGAAATATTTTTTGAAAATCATTTTGTACTTTTGTGCAGGAAAACAGCTCTGCTTCACTCCGGCCCAGGGTCCGGAAAAATTCTGTATGAGCCTGATGCAAGTGACGACTACGACCAGGAGGATCCTGATGACGATCTTGATGTTTAAATTCAAAGAATAAAACTCAAAGATATCAGTCTTTTATGTTGTTAATGCTTAGTACGATTAGGAATGAGTGGATTAATACTCTATGAAAAGTATTTCAAATTATTCGATTGGGTTTTTTTTATTACTAATTTGATAAACGCAAGTCAACTCTTAAAGCTCCCAACAAATTAAGTCATCTTAAAATTACAAAAAAGAAAATATTTTTTGGAGAAAAAAAAATCTTCTTTAAAAAAAACTTTATTAATAAGTTTGATAATTAATTTATTTGTCTCAGGCTATTCATAACTTTAATGTTCTCAGCCAATTAAGTCATCTTCATCCAAAAATACATTGTTTTAGGAAAAATTACGTTTTAATTGTTTATTTTTTGTTATTTATTCATTGGTTTTATTGTTTTGTTAATTTCCGTAAATCTGGTCGAATCTTAAAGCTCCCAGCAAATCAAGCCATGTGACATAGCAGAACACAAAATATTTTGGGAAATATTTTTTTAAATTCATTTTTACAATGTTTTTTATCTAAATCCATTATTGATGGATTTTATTATTAAAAATTTAATTTTAACTTTATTATCTTGTACAACTTGTAGTTCACAATTTTTACAGAAATATATGAAAAAGCTGCATTTGCCAAAAACGTATTTGACAGTTTTAGTTCGACTATATCATAGTAACCTTTGTATTAAATATATTTCTGAACACGTCTCAAATGGCAATTCGTTATTGATTTATGCTGTGTTAAAATCTTTGAAGGTGCAGCAACCCGTCTTAAAGGCTCCTATCCGGGTAAGGGTTAGTTAAGGCGACAGAGAACAAACTAGAAGCTGTGACATAGTTGTTTCTAACACTGTGTGAGCATGCACGTGCTCGTACACGCCTGTTTGTGTTTTTTTTCCACGTGGACGTGCCTGCGCGCGACCAACTAGACCGTTGCGGAAGTGACGGCAAGGCGGCGATGGCGGCTCGCAGATTCATTCCGGATTTCAACTGGACTACAAACTGATTCTAGCCAGACTGGTCGGACTTTACGGAACTTTTGCACAGTCGTCCCTCCTCTGGTGCCGGCCAGGTCGAAGTCACATTGAGCCGGTGCCTGTCAACGAACGTCCGCACAGTTTTTTGGGGGTATTTTTGTCCAGGGTTCAAGGTGGTCACCCTGTCGAGCTAGCTGTAGCCTTGTAGCTATCAAGCTAGCGGCGGTTAGTGTACAGCTTTGAGAGGCTACTCTGTCAAGAAGCTACGTGCTAAAGGTCCATGCAGCGGCTTTTACTTTCTCCCCCTCCAAGTTGGCCTGTTTAGGTTACAATGCGAGTGCCATTCGTTCCGTGCTAAACGAGCCATAACCGTGCAGAGCGAGGAACTCAGTCACACACGTTTGCTTCGGCCTCTTCCTGATTGATTTGATATATATATTTTGAATTAGCTGGGTTGGCAGCTGTCGCTAAAGAGAAACGCAGCTAGTCCCTTCTGTGCACAGATAACACGTTTTCCTTTTTATCAACTGGAAATTGGCCCGCCGTGGGGTCTTTGCGTGCTCATCAACATGCTGAAGACCCGGCAGTGTCTACTCGGCATCCGCACTTTCCTCAGTGTTACGTCCAGAATATGGGGCTTCTTCATGTACATCCTCAGGAAGCACCTACGAACGGTAAGAGACTGACAAGTTGACGTTTATTTGCCTCAGTTAAAGACTTTTAGCGCATAATACAGACTCCCTCCTATTCAAATCAAAACGTTAAAGCACTTTTCATAATGTAATACAAAGTCAGTGCTATTGTAAAGGTGAAACTACTTAAAATGGTTAAGTTTTTGCAACTGCAAGTCCATCAAAATCAAAACATAAACAAAAACCAGTGTTGATTCCTTATAAATATTCAGCTTTTTTGAAAAAATAAACAGCTGCCTTTGAGTTTACCAAGTAAGCATTTAAACTACAAAACAACGTTTTTTTCTTAAATTGTTTTTAATAAAACCTTAGGAAGCATTATATAAGATCAGAAGTGTAGATTATGTTTGATCCCTTAGTTTACAACCGCCCTTCGTCTTTATGGACTCTTTTAAAGATTTAAAGACCAACTCCTATGAGAATTGTGCTTTTGACCTGTTCTTGTGGCATTTTTCTCATGGAGGACATATATAAAATAAATTAAGCTTAAAAATTCCGGGTATTTCTTAATTCAAATTGTGAATCAGGAGCTGATGCTGTGTGAAAATGCTTGTAGCCACAATTTCACTGCTTCGCTCTGTTCTGATGTATCAACTTGTAGTCGTATATATAGATCCACGTACGTCTCTGTTTTCGTTGTCTGAGCTGGTATCCGGCTCAAAACCGTACGGCTGGGTAGCCCTGATATCATTTTTGTTCTATCCCGTAATGTTAGGTTGCGGTTGTGAGGAGCTGTAAGCTAGCGGAGAGCGTGTAAACAAATGGATGACGGGAAGTAGGAGCGGGCTTGGCGCACACCAACAGTTCCCCTCACAACTCGGTGGTGAATTTCTAATGAACTACTGCCGCTCTGCACACTTTTTTTTTTTTATTTGGGCTAAAATCAGCACACTCATAATTAAAAGTCCACTGGGAAGACTTTTACAGTAGATCAAAAGATGACCGGTTAACTGAAGCCCAGAAACATCCGTCTAAGTTCTATCATAAACATAACAACTAGAATGACAAACTAGAAGTATTTAGAGGAAATGTATTTGTGGTGAAAACGGAATGAATGTCCACTTTAAGCTGCCTTAAAGCAAACAAAGCCTGGAGGTGTGTCTCGCGTGTCGTAATCAAGTTGCTGTTGTAGGTTTGTCTGCAGTTTGTGTGGCAGTTGTGTCAACTGGCTATGTGAGTTTTGTAGTGGAGTCCATGCTATGGATGAAGTGAGAGGATTACGTCAGCACACGGACACCACTGTTCTGTGTCACGCGCTAGGCTTTGTTGTTTAGGATCTCTAATCGTTTTATTTGGTCTACCAAAAGCATGAAAATGACTCACTTATATGACTTCTTTTTCAAATCAAATGATCTTTTTTTAAACTTCTAATTAAAACCCCCAGACTTCCTCTGACACCGATCCCAATCAGCACTTAATGAATGAGAAGACAATTGTTGATGAATGTCACCGACTCTGCTGTTATAAAAGGGCCTTGTTCATTTCCCTCGCCAGATTAAAATTTAAATAATTCATTGATTTATTCAAGAATAAACGGTCCATTACTGATTATGCATCTAATACTGTATTTTTTAAAAATACTATGAAGTTTGGTAGGACAGAATATTAGCATCACCATAAAAATAAATACATTTATGAGAATAAAGTTATTAAAATATGAGGAAAATGTGTGCATTTACGAGAATGAATTCCTAAAATTGAGCTTTAAAAATTTATTATTTTATGAGAATAAAGTCATAGGGGAGCCGGTTTAGCTCGTGCTGGTTTGCGGCGCCTTCCGTCCGTGAAACCAGGGTTCAAATCCAGGCTGCTCCCTGTTCCCTTCTCTACCTCTGTGCCGGTCCCAAGCCCGGTTGCTTTGAGAAGGTTGTGTCAGGAAGGGCATCCGGCGTAAAACATTGCCAAGTTTACCATGTGACTTGTTCGCTGTGGCGACCCCTGATGGGTAAAGCCGAAAGAGAGAACGATGAGAATAAAGTCATAGATTTATGCGGCAAAAGGCTGTTTACTAATAATAATAACAACAAAGAACCAATGAGGTGTTTCAGTATGAGAGACTTGGAGCGCATTGTGTGCAGCTACTTCAGCATTGGTTTCACAAATAAGGAATCACTGAGACTTTTAGTGAGTCAACATTGTTTTATTATAAGGACATTTGAAACAATCTGCAGGACACTGGACGTCTTCAGATGATTTTGACCCACAAGGAGTGGAATTCCAGCGGGAAAGACCTCTAAATGCATTATGGCACATAGACGCCTATTATAAAAAAACATGCCGGTAAATGGCTGCACTGGCGGGTTTAGCCGGCACTTAATGTGAACAGACGCTTACACAACCAACTTTATTCAAAGAAAATTACGACTTATTTATCATACTTTATTTTCGTATATCAATCTATTTTGTTTCTGTCATGGTGACCCTAATACTCCATCGTAGTTTGGCACAACGGCGAGAACGTTTAGTTTGTGAAAACGATCATAAATGATGGGAAATTGTTATTTATTGATACTAGCGGGTTAAATGAACAAAAGAAAAGGCAGTTGAATGCAGATCCATTTCCATAAATATGTTATCTCTGCTTCAGGTACATAAAGCAGGTAACCTCCACTTTACCAGTCTTTATGCTGCAGGAATGCATTTCCTGTTTTAGTCTCAGGGGTGCCCAGCAGCTGCAGCCACAGCAAGCTTCCCCAAGCTCGCCGTGGCTGGCAGCAGCAGCGAGTAAAAGGGAGGGGGCATCACCACGGGGAGGCCCCGTCCCATGGAAAAGGTCCCAAGCAGTTCAGTCAAAGTCACCCTTGCAAGTCTTCCTGTCTGCGTGTGCCCCGCTGACACCCACTGACAGCTGGAGGGGGGGTAAAAATAGCCCCTGTGAGGGAAAAGCGCAGAGCCCCTGAGCAGGAGCGGCACTTGGAAGGCTCCTCACTGTAGTTGGAGCCGGAATTAAACCAACGTTCACTCTCATTTATGACCTACTTTCTCTTATTTACAGCTGTAAATAAAAAATAAGGGCTGTAAAAACGAATCAAGTTCCATTGCTCTAAATTCAGAATGAGCATCCGTGGGCTTCCACTACTAATCTTTTCAAAATAAAAGCAACAATAATAGTAATGCATCTTTTTAAGAAGTTGATGGTGGAAACCACCAGACGGCATCTTCCAAGCAAACATTGATGCTCATATTTAGATGTGGGATACATTTTTTACCAAAATGACCTCATTGGTTTTTATATTATATTTTGTATTTACATTTTCAGATAATCCAGTATCAGACGGTGCGATACGACACTTTGCCCCTGTCCCCCATCTCCAGAAACAGACTAAGTGAGTACGCCATGGTTTTTTTCTCATGTCGAACAGCTTTTGACAACGTTGGAGGACGAAGCTTCTTGTGTCTCCGTTTTGTTTGCTTCTTTCACAACGCACATGCTGACACCCGCAGCTTTGCAGTGATGAACCGAATCAACAAGAAGGAACTGCCGGTGGTGCTACAGAAAGAGCCTTTTTCACAGACAAAGCTGCTCAGAAACACTCACCACTTCCTTCACCACAAAGTTCAAGCCCGGCCGTTTTCACACAATTTATTTTCTCGTCATGAGAATCCCCCCCCCAGATAATTTACACCTTGACCTGTTAAAACTACCAGCTAAAAACAAACTTCAGTTCACGTCGGTGCTTTCTCAGCCGATCAAGCGCCTGAGCGGATGTTTGTCATCCGTTAAATAAAGGTTTGGGTTGTCTGGTCAAAACCAAAGATCGCTCAGAATCTGTTCCTGCGTCATTTCAGCTGAAAATATTGAGTGACAAGAGAAAGAAAAGATTATATTCACTTGATGGGAGATGTTGATCTTTAGCCTTGCAGTGTTTCCCAATATTCTCCAGTCCATTTGTAAACAAAAACGAGACCAAATTGTAGCGATTGATGCTTATAAGTTGCTATGGAAACTTTCAAGGGTTGGAGAAAAACACCAATGAAAAATGTGTTTTTAACATGTTCTTGTGGCATTTTTTTCTTATGATGGAGGACGAGTCTAAAGAAATTAAGCTTAAGATTGCAATTCTGTGGGAGAGCATGTAAACAGAGAGCTCTCAGATCTACGTACGTCTCGGTTTTCCTCGTCTGAGCAGGCATCTGGCTCAAAATCGTTCGTCTGGACATCTCCAACACTGCTCGCCATTTTTTTTGCACCGCTAATAGGTTTTTTGTTTAGATTTTTTTTTTTGGGGGGGGGAGGGTATAAATGGCGGGAAAGCACTCCATCCTAAAAATCCCGCCCACAACTCAGAGGTGAATTTCTAATGAACTCCTCCCGCTCTGCAGAAACTACATCTTTGAAAAGGACTACTTCTTTTCGGTTTGTTTGGCCGAAACAATACAATCATAATATTAAAAAAAAAAAAAAAAAAGAACAGAAAACGGATCAAAAGAGGATTGAAGTGGGCCTTTAAAAGATGTTAGTATGTAGGTGGAGATGCTGCCCTTCCATTACCATTTGTGTGCGAATGAACTTCTGTCAGTAGACCTCAGGCATCGCTGACTCTTGACCTGCTTCATTTGCTTCTTTGACGCCTAACTATAGCTGAAGGTCCGAACCCGAGTGAACGACCACGCCCTTCACTCACAGCTCCATTAGTTCTGCTGACAGCATCCGTGTCACACCAGTCTAATTCCTTCTTCTGCATGTGCGTTCTGTTCTTAAATTCAGTAGCTTTCGTTGAGGTGTATCCACTTTGTCTCTTAAACCAGATGCAGTAAAAAGGAAGATTCTGGTTCTGGACTTGGACGAGACGCTGATCCATTCTCACCACGATGGGGTTCTGAGGCCTACAGTGAGGCCCGGCACGCCTCCAGACTTTATCCTCAAAGTACGGACACTCCCACATGAACTCACCTGCTTTTGTTTCTTTGCTTTCTGTCGATGATCTGACCTCTTTTGTTTGCTCTTCCTCTCAGGTTGTCATCGACAAACATCCAGTCAGATTCTTTGTACATAAAAGGCCGCACGTGGACTTCTTTTTAGAAGTGGTATGTCTAGTCCTGCCTGAGTTGTGTTAGAAAGGAAGAATAGCTGGAAACGGCTGCCGATTGTGTCCACAGGTGAGCCAGTGGTACGAGCTGGTGGTTTTCACAGCCAGTATGGAGATCTACGGTTCAGCCGTGGCCGACAAGCTGGACAACAACAGGAACATCCTAAAACGCAGATACTACAGACAGGTGGGGCTTTAAACCCTCAACCCCAGTCAGCTTTTTATTCCCACCGACGTTGACTCTTTGTGCGACTTCTTTTCTTCTGACAGCACTGTACGCTGGACTTAGGTAGTTATATTAAAGATCTGTCTGTAGTACACGATGACCTGTCTAGTATTGTAATCCTGGACAACTCGCCTGGTGCTTATCGAAGCCATCCAGGTAAGGACAAAGCTTTATTTTGTTTTCTAAAGAAAATGTAAACCACATGGAACAAAATTCATGTAAAAAAAAAAAAAGAAAAACAATAAAAAATCTGTTTTGACTCATTTTAGACAAACACACCTGTTGTATTATTAGCCACACCTGTAACGTTGACGTTTAACTAAAATCCGATCATCGACTTTCAGCTGAATTGAGGAAGCAGCAGCTCATAAAGAACTTTAGACAAATGAATACAAAAAGAGAACAAGAAAGATGAATCCTATTTTTTGTCCTTTTTTACACAATGTAATTTGATTGATGTTTCCATTTATTATGCTATTTTAGGATTTATAACTTTTTTGTTTTTATTGATGGGAAAACATTTTACTGCTGAAAACTTTGACTATCTGCTTTAAAATGCAGCATTTCACCTATTTATCTTACTATTTTTGTCAGAATTTAAGTTGCATATTTAAAAAAAAAACCTGCGGTCGAGGAAATCTGTGAAAGATTAGAAATGTTTTAGGGCTGCAAAACTCCTCACTGCACACTTTACACACTTTTCTCATGATTATTTTCACCCTTTTCTGACTTGTTTAACTTCTCAAATTTCAACTGTTTATAGAAAATCAAGGCCATTATTATAGAATTTAAAAAAAAAAAAAGCTAGATTTGTGTAGATTTGGCAAAATGAACACATTTGGTACCAGAATCAAAGTACAAAGGAGGTTGGTTTGATAGACGAGATCTACAGCCAATCAGGACGCAGAACACAATGTGCTGTAAAAAATAAAAATGAACGAGCCAAATTACACACAAAAACCTTAGAATGGCGAGACTGCAAAAGGTGAACTGGGATATAGCGAGGGAACATTGCAGTTTATTTCTTTGAAGATGCAGTTACTTCTTTCCTGCCTGAACATGTTCTTATGATGAAATGTACAAAGATCTAGCATGAATTACTTATTGTTGCTGTCCAACTCAATATAAAATAGAATCATAATGCTGATGTCAAAAGTCAAAAACCTCACCGATATGAAAATGAAGACCTTTAAGTTTCCTCTTCAGGCGTTTAAATCCCTCCGTTGTGGCTGCTTGACGAGATTTACTGGAGGGTTTTAACCTCTTGATAATCAAAACCTTTATTTCCAAACAGTAACCTGTGTTTACAGACGTTTGTCTATTGTTTCAATGAGTTTATTCATCTGAAACATGTAAATGTGGCGAATATTCATACAAATAAAGTAAACAATAAACATATTTCCACATTACACACACAGCCACACATGGTGATCATTTTCACACAAAAAAACAAAATACAGACTATTATTTATTAAGGAACGTATCTTAATTCCTGTAAGAATGAAGTATAGCAAAAATACAAACTAATAAACTATTAATGTTATGTTTTGTCAGTAATCTACACAAAATCAATGGAGCTTAATTATGAAAGATATGAACTTTAGAAGCCAGGAGTGGATTTAAAGGAAACGCTTCTCACCACAAGCAGTGATTCCTTTCTTCTCTTCTCTCTTTCAGACAATGCAATTCCCATCAAGTCCTGGTTTAGTGACCCTAGTGACACAGCGCTCCTTAATTTGCTGCCTATGCTGGATGCACTAAGGTAACGGGACTGGGAGCTTGTTTACAAAGCAAACACTCCATGTTTACTGACTTTAAAGGCCTTATTACACTCATTAAACCGTTTCAGTTTCACAGACAAGGTGTGATTGGAGTTATTGCTATTTATACAGTATTTATACAAATAAATACTGTATAAAATCCCTTTTAGGTTTTTTTTGTTGTGCAAAAGGAATCCAAATATTTGTTGACTGTCTGAAAATAAAACATTCAATCCTTTTTTTCACAGTTTCTCTTAACAAAAGTGAAATATATTCTCCTTAAAGTCCAACTCCGATCCTCTTTTTCTCCATTTTCTAAGGGTCCTCAGTGGTCTTTTGATTAAGATTCTGCTGTTTTTAGACAAAATTTAAAAAGAAAGTGGACATAATTCACCTCTGAGTTGTAGGCAGAGTAAGCCCGCCCCCACTTCCCGTCATTCATTTGCATGTACGCTCTCCTGCTAACTCACAGGTGCGTTTTCTTTTTCTTGATCTTTTTCAAATGGCATGTTTTCCTCTGCTTCTGATATACGACACACTCAAATGCAACTTTAGGCTTAATTTTCCTTCTATATGTCTTCCATCATCAGAAAATGCTACAAGAACATGTTAAAAACCCCATTTTTCATCCGAGTGGGTCTTTAAAGGAATTGATGAGCTTTTGTTGCCCTCTGAAGAGCCAGACTTGTCTTGTTCTCGGCCTCAGGTTCACCGCTGACGTCCGCTCCGTCCTCAGTCGAAACCTCCATCAGCACCGGCTTTGGTGATTGGCTGAGCCGAGGGGAACCGGTCGTGTTGACCAGCGTCTTCCTCTCCGCTGGCCTCCAACCTGCCCTCCATCCCCGCCCAGGCCACCCGCCCGTCCTCTCTGAGCCTCTCAGAAGGGACATTCACTCGGAAAAGAACAATAACGGGATCACAAAAATGAAAAAAAACTAACTACTGGGTTGGGAGGGGGAAGCCAGCTTTTTTTTTCCTTTCTTGAATCTTTATTTGTATTTTTTTTCTTTTTCAAAAACAAATGGAGTCTCTGCCTTATCGCTCCTGATACTGACTGCGTATGGAGGTGAGTGAGCCTGTTTGTGTGAGTACGCCTGCTGGGTCTGTTCAGCATTTTTGGACATTTTGGAGGACTGACGGGGCAGACGGAGGATCATCAGAGCAACACTAGACAATTCTACACCCGGAATTCTTCCTCCTCTCCACCATCGTTGCAGCTCAGCAGAACTTCTCGGAGGAAATGACAAACTGCTCCTTCATTCAATCAAATTTTTACTTCACTGATTGGTACTTGTTTTTTCCTCCCATCAAGTATGGATTGATTTAAATAATTTAACTGATCTTTACTTTCAAGAAACATATTTTTAAGGACCCCAGATAAAGACTTTAAAGTTGTAAGAGCCAGAAAAGAAAAAGGAAAAAAGAGTGGCTCGTAACGGTATGGGGACTGCCATGCCGCCTTTCCATATCTGATTGTTTCTATTTCCATGATATATAATAGAATGAATTCTGCACATAATGCTCTCCTCCTTGGTCATTTGATGCCATCCTGGTTTGTTATGATAGGAATTGCACTTAATTCTCCTCATTTTATTTTTTTTGTTGCAGTTTGCTATTTGATTTAAATTCACAATCTTTACAGTTTTTTTTAACCCCATCCCTTCTTAACTATATGGGTTTAATCCCGTATCTTTAAATGCCTTCTGAACAATGTTGGTCTCATCAAAGCTCACAGCAGATTCTTATCAGCTCTGTCTCCATGTCTGTGTTACTAATAAAACACTTGTCAGTATCGACCTTTTATGGTTCCGCTTCTTTTTTTTGGTTTAAGATAACAGATTTTTTTTTCATACTTTAGGCAAATTTTGCAAAAAAAAAAAAAAATGAATCACTAATCTCAAGATCTGAAGTTTTGCAACAATCCGCCACCTTGTGGTAGAATTACTAATTACAGGTGACTGTTTTTTGTTCTTTAACCCTTGTGCTATCTTAGATGACCCCACCCTTATATTGACGTGTTCTTCCTACCATGACAAAGGTGGATAAAGGTGGAAAGATTTCATGTAATCCATGGACACCAGTGAAGATCACAAATCATTGAAGAAAAAAGTCTAGTGGGTCTAGATGACCCAACTCCCAATGTTAAAGTGCCTAGGATAGCACAGAATAGAAGAAAACTGAAAATTGTATTCAAAGGGGTCTGCAGCCTACAGCACCAAAGTCATGTGTGTGTGTGTGTGGGGGGGTAACTGTAAACTACCTCAAGCGTATCTATCACCTTATCTATCTGATCTTTTCCATATCTACACTCCCTCCCACTCTCTCTGGTCTTCTTCCCTGCAGCGCTCCGTACCCCCCATTCGACTGGTCACCATGGGGACCAGAGCCTTTAGCCAATCGCCCCCCCCCCAACTATGGAACTCTCTCCCCCTGGACCTCCGTATCACTGACTCGTTAATTATCTTTAATTCTGCCTTTCAGCTACGATTGCCCATCCATCCGTTGTCTGATTTTATTTTTGTAGTGGCAAGAAAGAAGCTTTAAAATAAAATAGCTTATTACTATTATTATAAACTTTGTCCAACTGATTCACAAACAGTTGAAGGAAAGTTTCACAAGTCAAAATACAACATTAAAACAGATTTTTGAATGCTGTGTACAGAAGTCAATTGGAAATCAGAATTAAGGTTCACCAGATTAATAAGACTGATTTTTTTAAAGAAATTAAAGGATTTTAGGTTTACTTTATGGATTGAAAAACATGTGAAGGGTCACCTAATTAGCTTTAATGTAATTTTAGTTAATTAGATTTATACATTTTTATCTGAAATTAACTGTGAGCAGTAGAAATAAGCGTTTTTTTTCCTGATCACTGCTGACATCACTACAACATTTGCTGCATTGAGATGTTCATGTGGCACAGGGTCTTTTATTTTGAAAGGAAGTCCTTAGAAACTATTATAAAGTATTACATATTTTGACAAAAGACTATTTTCTCTAAGTTTATCTGTCATTGATGCCCAAAAAAGCAACAATTTATTTAAACTGATCATAATAGTAACATAAATACAAATCAGTATCTTATTTTTCTAAAGGTTGAATTAAGACTTTTCTATTGGGTTTATGTCAATAAGAAATCTGTACATGTAGAGGCTTGCAGACCCCTGTTCTAGAGCATTAATAAACTTGTAACTTTTGAATCAAAATTTAAAACTGTTTCTTCGTCATGGAGCGGTGTCAAATTAAAGAAGAAAAAAACACATATATGTATGAAATATGGTTTAAAGGTGCTTTTCTCAGTTTCTTATAGGAAAAAAGTAGTCTATTTTTATAGAAATGCTGCACATTTTAATTATATATAACTAGATTGTTTACATTTGTATCAATTTTTTTAAATAAATGTTCACACTTTTTTCTCTGACGGCTAATAGTTTGCAGAACAGTGTGTCATCCTGTTTTATTTTCATTTGCTCTTCTTAGGTTTTTCTGTCTAAAACCACAAATTTACGAGTATCTTGTCATATAAAGCTTTTTTTCTTTTTAACAACACGTTGAGACAGAAAATACCTGCAAGAACAAGAAAAGTAACTTCTTTTGCCGTTCCAGGCTTTTTCACGTCACCAACAGGTAGAATGTCACCGAACGCCAAACACATTTGACTGGCCCGTCCACTGCATACCTGTTTAAAAGTGCTTCATCCTGCAATTAAAACAAAGTAGCACTGAACATTTCAGATAAGGACCCCTTATATCAGCGATACTGTGGAATCTGAACACACTTCACACAAATACCCTGATCCAGATATTTCTATCAGGTTTGTCATAAAGCACCATTCTTTTGGTGGAAAAAGATGAAAAAGTTCAATGAAAACACCAAAGCAATTATGTGTAAAGTGGTCTGATGCTGATACTAGGAACCCATGCAGAAGATATGTATAAAAACTGCTTCTGTAATGAGCTAAATTGAGGTCAATCTGTTCACTTTTAAACCATTTTCAAAAAGAATTGCAACACAAAAGTGTCAGACTTTAACATGTGAACCCTCAGCTTGATTCTTACCTCACTCACTCTATGTCATAGGACTTTGAAGCTCAGAGGGGTCATGCGCACATAATGAGTCAGTCACCCAGCTGTGAGTCACTTGCACAACAAGCAGGATAGGATGTTTTTCTTTTCTCTATTGAGGACAGTAGTTTTATGAATGACAATTCGATTTTCTTTAGTTACAATAAATACAAGATTAGAAAAAAAACTTGTGTACACATTTAAAATGTGGTTCTAAAAGAAAATGCATTTAAAATAATAATCAAGAAGTTTGCATCCTTAAAATAATTGAATCAAAACCCTGTTAGTTTAGCACAAATGTCCGATTAGTTTTATTCAGGTTTTTTTCTTAAGTTTATATTTTAATGAAAGATTGTGAAAGCATACAGAAATGTAAAATGTAAAAATTGAAATTGGTTATGGCTTTTTCTATTTTTAAGATATAATATATGGGATTTTTCTTTTCTTTTTTCCATTGAGGACAATTGTTTTAAGAATGATAATTACATTTTTCTTAAACAATAAATTCAAAGATTAGAAAAAAATGTGTAAACATTCCAAATGTGGTTATAAAAGAAAATACATTTAAAATCATAATCTAGAAGTTTGCATTTTTAAAATGACATGTCATTTAAATTGGATCATATTTACCATAAATTTCCAATTGGTTTATTTTTCCTATTTCTCATTGATGAATCAGAAATAAAAAATGTAATGAGGGAAATTTGTTTTGGATGCTTTTTGTTTTGGAAAAAATATATAATAATGTGTTATGATATATGTTAATATCTTCTTATCAGTTTTATTCTAATATGTTGTCAGCATCATATCCTCACAACTTATTGACGGCTACATCATTAGTAAACAGTGTTTTAGTCTAAGACACAGTCGGGCTTTTATTTTGTCTGGATTTCACCCACTAAAGCTAGAAAAACCAAAGTGATGATGGTTGTTTTGGAGTTTCCTCTTAGCTCTGCTGCTGCGGCTGGGCCGCGGTCATATGACAAGGACAGATGCCTCCTCACCGCCCTCCCCTGGAGTATCATGCGCAGTGGTTGTGGAAAAATAAAAGTAGTTCCTTCTGGAAATGTCTGTTTCCCAACATCAAACGACTGTAAAATGCTTTTAATATTCAATAAATTTGATCAAATCGAAATAGACATGGAACGTCCTGCCCGTGCGATTGGCAGGTGCGCCCTATGAACTGGACTATCTCTCTACGTCATGTTGTTATTGTATCACTCCGCCGCAATCGCACTAGGTAAACAGCTGTGGAAGGCTAAGACTAGGTAGCTTCGTGTCTGTTTGTGTCAGCGGGTTTCAGTCGGTCTTTGGGAGAGAAGAAAAGGCAGAAATCTTTTCAACCTCGGAGTGACTGACTTGTTGTCTGTCATCTCTTACAAAGATGAAGTTTCAGTACAAAGAGGAGCATCCATTTGAGAAAAGGAGGTCCGAGGGCGAGAAAATACGGAAGAAGTACCCGGACAGGGTTCCAGTAAGTAGCTAAGCTAAACGTAGCTTGGTTTGGTAGCTTGACTTGACGTGTTTTTAGCAATTGTACGGCCAGCTGGATTACTCAGGATAACTTCAAACCGCAAAATTAGGCTTGTTTTGTGTTTGTTTCTAAAAGAACAATCCAATAGTAAAAAAAAAGAATTGATATAGTCATGTAATGTTTTTACACGAGGTTAAATCTCATCTTGCTAACCACTAGGGCTCGCGGCCGAACTACTAGCTTAATGCTAGTTTCTGGTATTCAAAATCAACGCGTTTGTCGACTTAAAATTGAAATCCTGAAATTATAGTGTGTGGTTTACTTGAATAAAAATGTCATTTGTTATTAATACACTTACGGACAGCTAGCTGGAAATTGTTGAACGTAATGTGCTTTTTTAATTGTGCATTTGTTACGTCGTGTTTGTGTTGATTCTACTTTGTTGTTGTTGTTTTCGGCTCATTGATGCTGAAACTGATATGTCTGTCTGGATGAAATCATTTCATTCCCTATGCCTCTATTGACGTGACATTTGGCTGTACTTAGCTTACTTTCTTCTGACATCTGTCTCCAATCGGGTACTATTTTTGAATACAATTATTGTATTAAATAATTACTAACAAATTATTTCCTTTTTTTCTATTTTATTTGTCAACTACTATCATATTTTTAAATGTTTTTTTTCTTTTTAATGTAGTACATAAAGCTAGTTATGTTTTTTCACAAAATAATGATGCTCTTTTTTTAGATATATTTGTACAAAAATTAAATATTTTGTTAAAAAAAAAAAAAAAAAACTTTTTTCCCTGCTATTTTGTAGTTTAGAAAAAGAAAGTTTTCAGACATAAATCAATTATGCATTCATTGTATTTTCCCCCTAATGATGTTGAGCCACATTTAGGTAATTTCAGTTCCCACCTGACACAAGTTTGATTTTTTTTTTTCAGTTCCCTTTTCTTAGAAAGGTGAAGCACGCAGGGGAAAATTTTCTCGCTGTGTGAATTTAAATCTTAACAAAAATCTGTTGTGGAAAGTCTGCTTTAATTTTTTTTTCTTTTTCTTCAGGTTATTGTGGAGAAAGCCCCCAAAGCTAGAATAGGAGATCTGGACAAGAAAAAATACCTTGTCCCTTCTGACTTAACAGGTAAACATATCACTCTTTTTAAAGAAAAAGAAAAAAGTACGGTTCACTTTTTACCGTTGTGTAAGAAATTGTATTTTCTTTTTTTTTTTTTTTTAAGTGGGCCAGTTTTACTTCCTCATCCGGAAAAGAATCCACTTAAGAGCAGAGGATGCTCTCTTCTTCTTTGTAAACAACGTCATTCCTCCCACCTCAGCAACCATGGGACTGTTGTACCAGGCAAGAGTCTAACTCGCCAAATTTTTAACTGTTACTGAAAGTATTTCCTCTGTTCCTCTTATTTTACTCTATTTGATTTCCTCAGGAGCACCACGAAGAGGACTTTTTCCTCTACATTGCCTACAGTGACGAGAGTGTGTATGGGAACAGCCAAAGGGAAATGTGATCCCCTTCAACCACCTTTCTGAGACCTTTGTCATTCATTCATTTAAAAAGTAAAATCCAGCTTGGCAGTGTAGAGTTCCCAGAGTAAATGTCATCTGCACTTTCACTTCTCACAAACACAATCTTTTACATATTCATTTATGACTTTTTCTATTTTGCAGTCTGAATTGTATTTGCCTTCTCTGGTTTGGTTTCTGGGAATCGTACTCCACAGAATGCCTGATAAAGAAAAGTGAAAATAAAATCTCAACTCTATGCGCTTGTATTTACTTCTGAGTGCAGAAAATAGAGGCAGAATTTGTTGAGTTAAATTGACCCCTGCCTGGTAATAAGTATAAATAGTGCTTGTCAAATTTTGACAAGACTTTGATGATGAAAAAGATTTTGGTTTATGTTTAGAAGTCAATAATTTTCAAAAGAATAGTGATAGTGCTGCCAGCGGTAGTGATATTTTTTTTTCTGTTGATTTATTTTATTTTAAATTTAAAGAAGTCAAGGTAAGCTTTATTTTTTATTAAATCGTTAAATCCCAAGACACTAGTATTTCCTTCCTCATATTTAATCTTTGCGAGGACTATAATAGGATTCAGACTGCTCAATCATTCTCTGCTTTCAGTGGTAAAATTATTTTGACAGCTAATATGATTATTGTTGTTATTATTGTTAATTTTAGGTGGCTCACTTTCTAAAGAAGTTGTAAAGCTGAGTGTAATTTTCTTTTTAAGTTTGTCTTATTTTTTAAAAAGGATTTACAGTAGAACTCTGTATACGGCTGCATTAATGGCTCTTTCTCTCCACTCATGATCGTATATGATAAAATGTTATGAAAGTCGATATTTGTTTCCTGACTTTTTTTTATGGTCTGATGATTTTACCGTGATAGTAAAATTTTTTCATTAAGATTAAAAAGTTAATTAAAAAAAAAAGGTGGGATCTAGTCCTAAATGGAAAAATGCTTGCCTATCTTTGATATGAAAGTTAAACAAAACATACAAAAGAAAAATAGGAATATGTTTAAAGTATTTTATCTCTCTTGATAAAACTAGCTAAGTTTGGTCTTTTGATTTTAGAAGTACGTGAATGTTAGTATAAAAAAGGTTATATATATAGTCTGTAAATATATTGTCTGTAAATATAGAGAAAGTTATAAAAAAGGGGGCATTGGAATGTACTTGTTAGAAAATACAGGCTAAATTAAATTTAAAAATATGAGTGCAACCTTTTTATTTTACAATTAATACTGTTTTGAAATTCTTTAGTTCAAAATGTGACTTCTGAAATCCACTAAAGCTAAGAATTAGAAGATCTAAAAGTGTTGGTCTGAATTTAAACTCCACAATGAAACGCAAATTCCCATGATGCAAATGGGGCAGCCGTGTCCTTTAACCGGAAGTACAACTTTTTCCCCCGGTCCTAAAACCTCTGTTTATATTCGCGGCCGAAAGTTTTGCCGGATAAAAGCAAAAAGGTAGATATTACAACAGGCGACACAGTCTGGTTCTTAAAAACGGCAACATTAACGATAAAAGTAAGCATCTTTTCTGAAATAAATTAGCTGTTAGCAAAGGTTAAAATAGTATAGACTCCGTCGTGCACTTATTTGTTTAGCGGGTGCGGCTAACTTTAGCTAACAATTGGGTCTTTTTTGCACATACATATAGTATACGCATGCTTGTCTTGCACGTATCTTACTTATCACAAACATTCATGTTAAATTTTGCTGCTAGATTAGCGGGTTTATTATTATTTTTAAAGATTTTGCCGTCTTATCCTCGTTTAGGCTAGCTTCACGCATTACTTGTTTAAATTAAGCTAGGTCATGGCTCGGTATAACCTTTCTAAAACAGCTTAAACTGTTTATTTAATTCAATTTTCAGTAAAAATTACTTGAGTCTTTTTAGCCCACTTATACTAAACCTCTGAACGTTAAAACAGCTGGCCCCTCCGTTACCAGTGACCATGCCTGCCTTGTTGGAGAGACCGAAACTGTCCAACGCGATGGCCAGAGCCCTCCACAAGCACATCATGAGGGAGAGGGAGCGCAAAAGACAAGGTCAGTGTCATCAAATGAAAAGGAGAAGTAAGTTCACCGAACAGAAATAATCGTTCTTCTTTGATTTTCTAGGAGATTTCATTTAAGGCCCACTCCAAACAAACCTTGAGCTGTTTTAATTAAGCGTTCCCAGTGGCCAGTTTATTATGATTCTGCCGGTTTTAAGGCTAAATCAAAAAGCCTGTATCGTTTTCTAGGACGTAGTATTTGCAGAACAGCAGTACCTCACATGGATTTTGTTTTTTGCCTCATAATGGAGCAGAGCAGGGTGCTTGTGGCTTGCTGTTGGGTCTATGTCAAAGCTGTGAGCTTTTTACAATGACATTTTTACATCTGCTCCTGATTCACAATGATTTGAATTAAAAAAAATACTTACCAATGGTACATTTTATTTATATATCTCCTCCATCATGAGAAAAATGCCACAAGAACATGTTAAAAATATCAAATATATAATTTTCATTGGAGTGGGTCTTTAAAATCTGTCTCTGACCTTCTTGACAGTTATCATTACAACTAACTTTATCGTGTTTCAGATATGTGAAAGTGTTGGAGGTGATGCTAAATCTTGTCCCTGTAACCTTTCAGAGGAAGAGGAGGTGGATAAAATGATGGAGCAAAAGCTGAAGGAGGAGGAGGAGAGGAAAAGAACCAAAGAAATAGAGGAAAGAATGTCATTAGAGGAAACCAAAGAGCAGGTGAGCACCTGCAATCAAAGATGACCCTTATTTTAGGATCTTAACTGACCCTTTTAATGACATTTCTCCCCCGATGTCAGGTGATGAAAATGGGAGAAAAACTTCAGGGACTTCAAGAAGAAAAGCATCAGTTGTTTCTGCAACTCAAAAAAGTTCTCCATGAGGAGGAGAAGAGGCGCAGAAAGGAGCAGAGGTATTTTCATTTAACAGTTGTTCAGTCCACGAATGACGCCTCTTGTAATTTTGTGCCTCCTTCTGTTATCAGTGATATAACAACGCTGACATCTGCCAGTTACCAACAGAGCCTGCCCATGCACACAGGACAGCACCTCCTTAATATTCAAGGTGAGCTACTAAACCATGAATACACATTTTATAAAAAGGTTGTATGTTTTGTTAGCTAATTTCAGCACAAAGATCAATTTGTTTGTTTATTTTTTTGAGGATAGGTAGTCCAGTGAGCCACAGTCGAGCTGGAGCACTACTTGGAGAAAGAAACAAACAGTTGTACACAACAACCGTGATCCCTGTAAGTACATCAAACTGTTAAAAAAACGTCTTGTTAAGTTCTTTACTTAGTTCTGTTGTTTGGAAAAGCCTGGGCCAAGCTGCTTTGCTTTACTTCAGTTCTAACCCGAGAAATGCCTACAAAACCTGCATATAGCCACTTTGCATATAACCAAAAATAATAAAGTGGACTATTATGAGCATTTTATTCTCTAAATCAAAAAAAATGTATAAAGCTAAAACAAAACCACCCCCACAGAACAAAACTGTTTAAGAACAAGGAAGGAGAATATTCTTTAAACAACCTTGTGTACGGACAGCCCAAAAAAGTCAACGTTTCTGTCTGTGGGGTAGAGTTTTATGAAAATGAGTAAAAATGATAAACACAATGGAGAAAAAAAGTGCAACCTGAACATTTTGGAAATGTATAAATTAGAAAAGGATAAATGTGATGTTTGGTTCCTAGATGCTTTTATTTATTTTTTCCCCTTCAGTTTTTTTATGTTTTTAATTTTTATTAGTAAAAATGTATGTATAAAATATAGTAAGATTGGTGGTGGGACTTAATAAGATTTTCCTTGTACCCACTCCTTTTTTGAGCACTTTGTCACTTTCTATTTATCACGTTTATAGCCATTTTATTTTGAAAATAAAAGTAAGTTAATGGAAGGTTCACCGCTGAAACTCTGTTTTTAACAACTTTTTGTCCGTGTCTAAAGGCCTACCTAAATTCCAAACCAGCTTTTTAATACAGAAAATATATTTTAAAGTGTTTATCCTACTGTGTATGAAAAAGATTTTTTTTTGGTGGCCTAGCAACTACACAAAACATTTTTTTGTGGAAAATGTCAATCAAATGTTGTCAATCAAGTCACTCTTTTTCCCAGGGTTTCTCACTTCCTCTGGCTTATCTCTAGGGACGGCATTTTCAAACAGGGGGATTCAGCTCTGGCTCAGCAGAACATGGACAGTTCAGTGGAGGACAAGGAGTCCACGAGCCGTACGGCGTCGCTCAGGCCCAGCATCCATCCAGCTACGCTCCAGGACCTTCTGTGTCTGCAAGTTTTGCTAGCAGCTCACAGATCCGAGGTAGGGAACGTTTAGAAGTTTCTTTAGAACAAAGCTCAAATATAGTTCTTCAGTGTGAGATTAGCTTAACCCTAAGTATTCTACTATACAATTTGCCTTATTCATTTATTTAAATAGGTTTTTTGGGCAAGGATCTTTTTAACGTTATTTTTTTCGTTAATTCTTTAGTTATTTTTTTACAGGAAAAATAATAAATTCATTGAGATCAAACAGCTTGTATGTTTTATAGCAAACATCAAATGTGTAGAGACAAAATAAAAGTGTATAAATCCAAAAACAAGGCAAGGATAAATGTTCCAGGGCTTTATTCTGTGTCTTTACTGCTCTGCTTGTTTTAAAGCTAAAATCTTTTGGAAACTCTTACATAAAATTTGGAATGAAACTCTATTAGTGGGATCATTCCCACCTCATTGTAAACAATCAACATGATTGGTAGAGACTGCTGAGGGTTAAGAAATACATTAATAAACATATAAATTAATGGGAATTACATGTGGATTTATTTTTGAGTAAAACCGGTTATTTTTTTATTAGTTCAAGTTACAGTTTTATATATATTTTTTTCATTTGTAAATGTTTGATTATAAAGAGCACAACACCAAAAATGCATTAACACTCTTAATGTGATTTGTCAGTCAAATCATTTTAGATTTTTAAGCCGGTATTTAAATAATAATTTAAGAGTTATCGCTGTAATAATATACTGAATATATACTCGGCATCAATAACTGAGTCTACAACCTGTAGTAAGCTCTATGTTTATATCAATTTTGTAAAAACTTATTAAACATATTTTTTTGTTTTGTTAATCGAGTATTACATCCACAGAAGTCATTGGTTTTAAGCTACACAAACCTGCTTGTGTGTTCCTAGTCAGCAGTCATCAAAACAGGTGTGTGCATTAACGCGCTGTCATTGATGTCCAGGTGCGTCTGCATTTCAAGCGATGCCTTATCTCCCTCATCAGCAGGCGGGTTACCCCGTTCACGGTCACTTCACCTCCCAACCAGGTAAATCCTCGCATCTGCGTCTGTTCTTTATTGTTCTCTGTCTCTTTTCATTCCTGCAGTGACTAAATCCTTTGTCGAGGTGTTGAGTTTACAATTAGTCATTGGAATGTGTCTCTCTCCCATAAAAATCATGTTTTTAACATGTTACTGAGACGTTTTTCTAATGATGGAGGAAATATGAAAAGAAAATTCTGCTTAAAGTGACATTTTTTTGAAATTCAAATCATTGTGAATCAGGAGCAGATGAAAAAACGCCGTTTTAAAAAAGCTTGCAGTTGTGACGTCGAAAATAAAGTGGGCGGGCCACAAGGGGGTTGCTTTGCGCTAACAGCCCCCCCACACACACACACACACAACTCAGAGTTCAAATTTCTAATGAATTATTACCGCTCTGCAGAAACTATGTCCTAGAAAACGACACATTTTTTTGATTTTGGCTTAAAATGGCATCATCATAATAATAATAAAAAACTTTTAGAATAGATCAAAAGATGATCGGAGTGGGACTTTAAGGCCTTGATAAAATCAAACTCAACTTAATTCATTTGTCGTTTTTCATTTCATATTTTAGATTTTCAGCAGCAACGCAAACAAATTAAAAAGATAACATTTGAGAAAACTAAAAAATCTAGATCTCCTTGTGTGAGTGGCCCATCCTTTGTCTGCAGCTTCTCATTTTTCGACATCAAAACCTGTTCTATTTATAGCCGTTTATTTTTGTGTGCGTGTCTTTTCTTAGCCCACTGGATGGCTGAGAACGACTGATTTAGATTTCCTTTCTTAATGTCATGTGGAAAATCTTCCTCAGGTTACATCCCTGGAGCTTCCATACCCCTGCAGAAGCAGCTGGAACACGCCAACCAGCAGTCGGGCTTCACTGACGCAGTAAGAGGCTTTCACATGCAGAGGCGGGATCTCTGAAAAGTGACCTGTGTTGGAGTTTTCAGCATGTTGTCTGCAGATGTCAGCTTCTAGGTTACAAGTTAGTTTTTATACAGTTTAAACTGTTTCGTTATCTTATTGTAGAAAGAAGAAGATTCAGTTTCCCCTTAATCTTTTAATGTTTTGACCTTCTATGTCTAAAATATTTAAATGAAAACTCCCATAATTACTTTAACTCTTTACCACTGGAGCTTTAGCTCCATTGTTTCCACTATCGTAAGTCTTCATTCATTTAACGTCATATTAGCAGATGCTGAAGTGGAAAAAAGCAGCTTTGCGCTGATATGCAGCTTTTTATATTAGTAATGTGTTGCATATCTGCCTGATACCGACCTGACAAACGGCTTCTCCTAAATGTCAGAATCAGCTGATTCACACTGAGTGTGTGAACGGGTTACATGTCTAAAGGACGAGTGTTAGTGATGTCATCGGAGTGGCTCCTGAAATACATTATTTCATATTACATCCGTTTTAATTATGAAAAGAAAAGTCGAATATCTTCTTAACTCTTGTGCTATTTTATGGGGTCCAGATGACCCCACCCTTACATGGACGTATTCTCCCTATCATGACAAAGGTGGATAAAGGTGGAAAGATTTCATGTAATCCATGGACACCAGTGAAGATCACAAATCATTGAAGAAAAAAGGTTCAGAGCACTGTCTAGTGGGTCTAAATGACCCAACTCCCAACGTTAAAGTGCCTAGGATAACACAAGGGTTAAAATGAAAAGATTGATTTTAATGTTTTGATTGGGCACATTTTAAAAGAAATTTTCTTAATAAATAAATTGCAGGACCTTTTAAACAGCGTCACCTGGTCTAATGAACCTGATTGTTGACGTTCTTACAGGGAGGTTTGAGGCCCATGCACCCCTCCGCCATTCACGCTTCTGCTCCAGGCCTGCTGCCCACCCCCATGATCCCGACTGCAAAGGTGAAGTCCTTTAAAAAAAGAAAAAAGCTTTTTCCCTGACAGTTTTCCTTCATGAAAATAAAGGGTTTTATGGTCATTGTCTATGCCAACAAAAAGAAAGATAGACGTCTGGTAGAGGATTTCTTTCATGAAGCGGTTTCTTGGGAATAATTGGGAACAATAACGGAAAGCCCGCTTTATGGCCCTTTAACTGTAAATAAGTGGTCAATTTCTTCCTCACATCTGTGGCTCCTGTTGGAAAAATTATTCATCTTTTTTTTCCCTTAAGCATATCCAATCCAGTCGACTCAAACTAAAGAGTCCACAGCAGAACCAACATTGTTATACACATTTTTCACAGAGGGAGATAGATCATCTCTGCTGCTCGTGAATGTGAGATCATTTAAAAGAGAAGCAGTCAGGCTTCCCTTCAGTATTAGCTTTATTTTCTACGACTGCAGACAAAAAAAATCTTCCAAATCCATTTTCTGTTTGTCATTTACTATCTGAATCATTGACTGGATATGAGAACTGGACCGATAGAAGTCTGTGGCTTCTTGGAATCCGCAGCTACTTCCTGTTTGAAAACGCACAGGGGGTGGGGTCACTCTGTCACGTTCACATACAGTCGATGGTTTGGCCACTATATATAGAAAATGTTTAAAACAAACATCTCTTTCTTCTTTTTTTTGTCTCTCCCCCATCAGGCCCCTTTCCAGAGCTCTCCACAAGGCGCTCCTCGTCACAGCTTCCACCCCCACAGCCAGAGTGGGCAAAGGTTTTACCATCATGGCAAGTAACTCACAGCTGTCGAGTCTCAAAGAAGGCGTCGTCGGAGGCTCTTTGTATTTTGTCCGTTGGATCTTTTTTTTTCTTTTCTTGTACAGCGTCTTTTATTCTGTCCTTTAAATATAAATCTGTGAAGCAAACAAAAACTGTAAAATAGCTTGATTTGCAAACATGCTGAGAGCAGATGGATGGTTGTGTGTATAGACAGACTTCATGGTGGTTAACACTGCTGTGCGTCAATAGAAAGGGGGCCTGGGGGGGGGGGGGTCAAGTGTTTCTTTGGAAGTAAGAGGAGAAACTCTTTACATTATTGGTGATTTATAAAACATTCTGTTCATCAAATCAGCCGTTTCTGGTCAGACACATCAATAAAACCTGCTTGAATAAATGTGTTTTTGACGTTCGGTTTCACCGCGTTGCTTTGATCTCCAGTTGTCTTCTGTGCTGCAAGAAGTTACTTTAAAACAATTGACTGTATATGAGGACTGGACTGAGTGGCCCCTCCCTCCTCACCTTAAAGGAAGTAGCTGCTGGCTCCAAGCAGCCAAAATCTTATGGATTCTACAAAGAAATAAACCACTATTGCTATTTGTCAGAATAATTATTCTTGCTCTGGTACCTTTTTTTTAAAAACAATTTCTTGATGATCCTAATTTTACAACATTTTTTACTTTGTTACAAGTTTATTGAAGTTATAAGTTACCTCAAAGTCTGTGATCTCACATTAGAAATGTTTGATAGATTTTGTGTACCCCTCTTTCAAGTGGAAGGGGTGTGGTTTTCCAAAAAACCCACTCTTGACTGGTGAGAGGGGTTGCCATAGAAACAACTCAGACTAGCTTCAGACAAATCACAGCTTACTGATGTCGTCTAGGTTCCAACATGGCGGCCTCCGTATCGTGGGGGGAAAAAACGGTGCCAGAAGTAAAACCTTTTCTTTGGGTGACGTCACACTCAGTCAAGCTCTCTAAAGCTACAAAAACACTAGATTTGTTTTGTTCAGCCCATAGACGAGCAGGGAGGGGGTCTTCTTTTTTACTAGCACTGTTTTCTAGCACCACCTACAGTTGGAAGAAGCTTAGCGCAAAATGTCAAAGTGGTGCAATTCTCGTGATTTGGGCATAAAACGGGAAACCGTTGGATTCATTGCCAACATCCTTACAGTGATGGATGTGGATTGCCATCATGTCAGGAGAGTGGCCTCCGTTTCTCTTAATTTGGAAAACAAAAACAGCCAGACGTCGTCGGGCTCGTCGCTGTGTGTCAGGGTTCACCAAGTATACAAGATACGCTCCGAGTTTAGAGTTTCCAAGTCCCTGATTGGTCAAAGTTCAACCTGGTTTAACGTTCAAAACGCATTACATGGCCACTCGTTTAGTGAGTAGAGCCTGAAAATGGTCACAACGTTGAGTAGCTAAGCGTGAAAGAGTTGCGAGCGCAGACGGTGTTTAAATACCTTTTCCTTGGAAGTGGCCGCTTCTAAGCACTTTGCCGAGGGCAGTGTGAACGTAGCTTACTTCAAAGATTAAAACGTGGTTGAAAGTGTTTGAGTGTGATGAAAGAACCAATAAACAATACCAAACAGTTTCTTTCCTGTTTTTTTTATTTTATTTTAACTTTTGGGCCGTGGAGACATTCTGTACAGTTTGGATCGGCTGTATGAAAACAAGGTGAGGACGCCAAACCGCTAGAAGCCAGTTCTCAGTGACTCCACACCGCAGCGTGTTTCCTACACGGATTCTTCCAACATTTTGTCCAAAGTATTTCTCTTTTTTTTTTTTTACGTTTTTGAGCTTTCAGGCAAACAAACTGAACCTCTTTCATGTTAGGCCGACCCTTATGTTACAACAATAAGACGCCGGTTCACATCCTGTCGCCATGCTGATACAAAACTGTTTCGTGTGCAGCAACTGCTGAACAAGCTCTCCAGAACAATGCAGATTTAGAGTTGAAGCCCTTGATTAACCTGAAACAGAGGCATAATAATTAAAAAAACAGTGGAACCTCAACAGGTTTAAAACCTCCTTCTGTACACGTGAACTTGAATGTGGCTTTAACATCATTTTTGCTTTTTCTGTTACATTTTGCATTCAAGTCCCAGGGTTTACTTATGGGAGAAGAAATTGAAAAATAAAAAAACAACATAAAATTCCCTCCTTATATTTTCCCCTCAAACAGATCTACAAAGGTGGGGAAGGTGTGGGGGGAAGTGGAAGAAACGACAGATCTTTGGTGCACGCTTCAATGCGGCGCCCACATATTTCTAGAAAAAGTGCATTAAACAGTTGATTCCAACAATGCTACAGTTTGTTGTATGAGGCTGTAAAACAATGTGCAACCCTCAAAAAGAAACACAACGTTCCTTCTAAATACGAGTTGAACCCTAGGCGCTCCATAAGATGCTGAACAAAAACCGGAGGGTGGATTAAGGGGGAGGCAGGCCCACAGCGGCACACAACTTCACACAAAACGTCAGTTTTTCGGTCTTCAGATGTTTACCCGATCCCTAGATTACCAGTTCAAAAGTATATGCATAAAAAAATTTAATCATACGATGCATTCATATGAAAAAAAAACAACGTATGTGTTCGGTATTATGAGCATGTACGAGTTGGTGCGTCTTTTACCAAATGTCTGGCCCGAATGGCAAAACTTAGAAAGACTGGAAGTGCCGCCCCCTTTCTGCCTCATCTTTTTACACGAGTGGCTCCCGTCTTCCGACAGGTTTCGCTCAGGTGGCAGCAGCGAGGTGAGAGCAGCAGCGGGGTTGCAGGAGCTCCAGGTCTGCCCTCACCTCCAGAGCCTTATTTGCCCAAGGCTTTGATGCCGATGGCGGCTTCTTCGTCCATTGCGTTGAGAACGGTAACCTGAAAGAGCCGGGAGGAAGAGGAGTAAGTGAAGTCATCGCTGGAGGGATCATCAAAGGGACAGTACTGACCAGGATCTCCTCCCCGGCTTCATACTTGCTCTCTATTTCTTTTCCCAAGTCACCCTCGGGAATCTTTAAGTCCTCCCTGACTTCCCCGCTGTCCTGGAGCAGTGAGAGGTAGCCATCTTGGATACCAATCAGCTTAAAGACGGAAACAAGACATGAGAATCGTTTTTGCAAAAAGTAATCATTTTGTCTGCTTTTCACAGTTTATGAAAGGTGTTTTTGATCTGTGCTATTGTAACCCTTGTGCTATCCTAGGCACTTTACCATTGGGAGTTGGGTCATCTAGACCCACTAGACAGTGCTCTGAATCTTTTTTCTTCAATGATTTGTGATCTTCACTGGTGTCCATGGATTACATGAAATCCTCTTCACCTTTATCCACCTTTGTCATGGTAGGGAGAACATTTCAATGTGAGGGTGGGGTCATCTAAGATAGCACAAGGGTTAAAGTAACAGCAGAGGAGTACCACAGGGTTCAAAGTTGGGGTCCCTTCTTTTTGTTGATAATCTTTGGATCAAATGAGTTACTGGACATTTCAAAAAGGAATACTGCCACCAAGCGTGAATGTTATGACTTTAAAACCAAAACTACATCACCAGTGATCATGGCAACAAATCAAGAGTGTCCTGGCTAACAACAGGCCATTTTCATTTTTAACCGAATTGCCATTGTTGCGACTTTTATTAGGTTTGAGTACTTAAAATCAGGCTTCACTTGAAACAGTTTCCATTTAAAAACTGAATAAAATATTTCAATACGGAAGTTTCTGGACAGATTTCTCTACATGGAAAACATTTAGGATAGTTTCCGCCTTCCAAAGACCGAGTCTAATGTGTTTACCTCAAAATGCAACAACCAAAAAAGTACATGAAAAACATGTCGGATCCTGCAAGTTTCATAAAAAACATTAAACGCTTTCCTTACTGAAGACGATAAGTAGAAAGTGACAGTAGAATGTTTAATTCCTATCAAAGAATAACTAAACAAAAAGAAAAAACAGCATCCCAACAGACCTGCAGATTTAGGGAAGAGAACCTTTAGCACAGAGTTCCGCCTTAAAGCCCAGGACCATGGACAGATTGTATTTCACTGTCAAGCACGGTGGTAATGAGATAATGGTTTGGGCTTGTTTTGTTAAACACCTAACCAGGGCTTAAAAAAAACATTTTCTGAAACAATTCAGAAAAACAGACAGCTAGCATCATAGCACCTACTGAGCTGTAATCTACAAAGTGTTAACTTGGGTAGATACTATATGAACACTCTTCAATTCAAATAGTGTATAATATTTTGTACAGGGGGGCTGCAGGGTTTCACATAAGCTGGAAATCCATTGTTTATAGATTGGGAAACGTTTAGCATCCACATGATGCTTGAGCAGCATCGAACCGTCTCATTGGCTGCATATCAGGTTCTGCATGAAGGCTTTTAGATCTAATAGAAAATGTGCACATGTGGCTGATTTGGCTCTATTATTTGTCCTCCCTGCAGCTCCGACTCTCTAGGGAAAACACGCTACAGGTAAAAAAACAAAAAAAATAGTCCACAGTTACACATACGATCAGCAAATACAGAAAAGCCATTAGCCCCTGACTCTTGAATTTTCACACACTCGGTTTACTGTTAATTAGAAGAGTTTTTTTATCCAATCGCTGCTTTAGGTCACTTGCTATGAAGAATTACAGGATTATGTGGCCAAATTTCTCTGGTTGGTTAGGAGGAAATGAAAGGTGTGGCTACAAAGAACACAGCTGTAGCCTCCTAATGCATGAAGACCTCAAGCTTAACCGTTTTTCCCCCTTCTTTTACTCTTTCACTCAGTAGTATGAACTATTGCTGGTTGTACTTTTCATTTCAAAGCAAATCTCCCCTGCCGGAAATTTAAAAATGCTTGAAATAACATCTGCCCTGTATGAGTAATAGCAACTGGAATGCATTTAGTTTTCTGTTTTTGGACATGCTGGATTTCCAGGTTTCCTCTGGAACCCGAGGCTTGTTGACCAAACACTGACGGAGGCTCCAGAACCAATAAAGAGTGAAGGGAGGTTCGGATTGCATTCCTCTACAGTCATGCTGCAACAGCACAATTTGCAACAGTTATACTACTGTTTAATGCCTGATTGTATGTGTAAAAAGGTAAAAAAAAAACTTCACAGTGAGGGAGTCTTAGAACACTCTGATCTGAGACATCCTGCTGCTAATGCGCGTTAGCACGCCTGCTGCATGTCGCTGACGTCATGCTTCTCATTCGCTGATGTCAACAACACCGTTTTTAGTTGACAGCAAGTGAAAGGGGTGTGGTTTAGGATCAAGATTGTAGAGACAAAACTATATTTCCACACTGAAAAAGAAACATGTACGATTTTTTCCCCAAACACCATTCTCATGAGCGTGGGTCTCTAAGGTCCCCAGTCTCACCTGATAATCCATCCTTTTGATATTTGGAACATCCATGTTATGAGTGGAGGGGCAAATATCTTCATACTTCTTACCAGAAAAGATGTCGATGCCCACGAGGTGAACCTGCACGATCCAAAACACACCATTAGTTCTTTATTATAGATCAAGATTCATTGTACTTGCTTAACTTGTTTTTTATCATGTAATCCAGCTTTTACACTTATAAAAAGCATTTTTTTTGTACTTTTGCTCATTAACGTATAACTTCTAGTGACCCCTCTGTCAGTTGTGCTTTTGTATGAAACACTATGATGCTTAGGTAAAAACTTGAGTGTCCATTAATGTCCATTAACATTAATGGTTGAGGTGAGAGTGCAGATATAACTGCTCTCCTTTTACCAGCATGATGGTTGTAGTGGAATCGCTGTCTGTGTTTCCCTCACCTTGGCGTGGCCGTGCTTCCCGGTCTTGGAGGTGGACATCTCCACGATCTTGCAGGGTCGTCCTTTCAGCACGACAAAGCCGTTTTTGCGCAGAGCAGAGCACTGCATGGGGTAAGTGGCGGACGCCCCCGCATCGCCGGTCTGGAAGTCCAGCTCTGCATCGGCCATGCCTGCAGTGGGGGGGGGGGCAGAGACGAGGCCAGTGTTTCACTCAAAATGCGTCAAATATGTACTGCTGTCAAAAGTAGAAGAGTATAAATGTGTTCTGTTCAAAGACAATATAGTGTTCTACTTCAATTATTTTAAATATTGAAAGCTACAGTTTGTATAAATGAACGTCTTAATGTTACAATAAACAATAAAAGGGGAGGTTGAGGCTCTAGCTGGGGTTTGCGCAGTAAGAAATGGACCCAAATGGCTCTTTTAGCAGAAAAGGTTGCAGCCCCATGCTCTAAGACAACAGCTCTTTACAAGACCCACTCTGATGAAAATGGTGTTTGTTGTCTTGTTATGTTCTTGCAGCATTTCCTGGGGGGTATTCCAGAAAGCAGGTTATGCTAGCTCCCACGATAAGTTTGAGGCTAAGGAAGTTGATAACCTCAGCTTTCGGTTCCAGAAATGGAGGTATGTTTCAGGGTAGGTCAAGTTGCCATAGCAACTCATGCTCTGAACATAACCTGGTCCGGAGCAGGTTTAGTTGAAGCTTAGTTTGTTTTCAGAGAGGTGAAGCAGCATGGCGTGTCCATTTGAAGATGATTTAGTGCATGAAAAAGCTCAGATAATACTTTTTCCACCATGAGAGGGTGATAAGACAACATATGGATGTTGGAAAGATAAACTTTTTTACTTTGATTTAACTTAATTATTTGCTTCAGTTAAGATAAATCATATTTTTGTTAGGTCACCTTAAAAACAACATGTAGTTTTCAGACAATTATTTTCCTTTCGTTCAAATTAATTTAATTAAGTAGGTGTAACTTTGATGCTGCTGTTAGATCGGCACCGCAAGGGATTCTGGGATATCATTCCCTTTGCCTGTCTGGACAGATTTGAGTTTAAGTGTGGGTTTTTTACAAAATATGTTTAGTTGTATAGCTCTTTTACTGTGTTTCACCGTGTTTTGCCGAGCTATATTGTCCTACCATGCTTACGTCTCTGCACCATGAGTGAGAGTAAAGAAGAGGATGATGAGTTTATATCGCACCCCTACCACATAAAATAGTTATGACAGTAACAGAAAATTCTTTAATGAGTTTGCACTCCGTGCATTTTTTCCCCGTTCTTTTTACTGTTATAAAAATGAGCATATCTGCCGGTTCAAACTAAGACATATGAAAGTTCAAGAAATATAAGTAATTAAGATGGAAAAAAGATTAATGGAGTAATGTGACATTTAGTTAGATAAATACGTAAATTTGAGTTGTATAAACAATTATTGAGTTTGAATAAATTTAACTAAATTATTTAAATTATTTTTCAGCCGTGTTACTTTTTTGATGGACTTATAATCTTTATCCGCCGTCATTAAAATCTCAGACTCCGTCTCACTTCCGTCTCAAGTATCGCGCTTTCTTTTTTTTTCTCCACGCGTTTCCATGGTGACTCCAGAAATCGGCGATCTATTGAGAATGTCTTTATGTACCGTGCGTTAACCCAGGGTTACCAAGTCGAGCGTAATTACGCCAACTCATATCTGGTCTTTAGGAACCGACATACCCAGAGTAAGCAAGTTCAGGCAGATTTCAGCCAGAGTTCAGGCTTAAAGTCAGGCTAGTTTAAACATGCTTCCTGGAATACCCCCCAGATGATGGACCACATATCTTAACCTTTGTGCATTCTCCCTACCATGACAAAGGTGGATAAAGGTGGAAAGATTTCATGTAATCCATGGACACCAGTGAAGATCACAAATCATTGAAGAAAAAAGGTTCAGAGCACTGTCTAGTGGGTCTAGATGACCCAACTCCCAATGTTAAAGTGCCTAGGATAGCACATGGGTTATGTAAATTAAGCTCAAAACTGAATTTCCGAGTATTTCTTGATTTGAATCGTTGTGAATCAGAAACAGAAAGAAAAAATGCTGCTGGAAAAAGAGCATATTTGTGATGTAGAAAATATACAGAGACGACCACAAGCTCTCTGCTCCGCTCCATTCTGATGCATCCACTTGACTAGACTTGACTAGATCCACGTCTGTCTTTGTTTTCCTTGTCTGAGCTGGAATCCAGCTCCAAACTATACGGCTGCATAGCTCCGACATTTTTGTTGCACCGTTAATGTTAGCTAGGGGGTGTTAGGGGCTGTAAGCTAACGGGAGAGAGTGTAAACAGAGGTGGTCTAGCTCCATCCTAGCAGTCCTGCAAACAACTTTGAATGAACTACTGACGCTCTGCAGAAACTATATCCTAGAAAAAGACAGTTTTTCTTTTATTTTGTCTTTAAAAAATGGCTTAATCCTAATTAAAGGATAACGGGGTAGGCTTGGAAAATAGATCATAAGATGATCGAAGTGGGAACTTAATGAAAATAATCAATCTGGTACACATTATTCCTGCAGATGGACATGTTTATGCACAGATAGGGCGTGGCTTTTTGACTGACCGGTGATCAGTATGTCTAGAATTGACTGGTTAAAAATCTTCTTATCCCATATTAAAAGAAATACATTTTGTAATGTTAGCTTTCAAGGATACATGCAGTCCTCAACAATCATCGTCCCTGCAGATGAAATCAACTCTGTAGAGTCATTAAAATGCACTTATGACCTAAGATAATACAAAAAATAGTCCAAATATCTAAGAAGGAAAATGTATCTTGTGAATAAAGCATTAATAAAATGATAAAAACATGAGATTAGCATGCATAACACCTTTAGTTTTAACTTAAATATCATTCTATCCATTTTTTTAACAGTGGTCCCACTGGCTTTAATATGTCATAAATCCAACTTCAAGCGACGGTTTGCGGCGTGCGTGTCATGACCCCCCCCCCCCCCCCCGGCCTGCACTGAGTGTCCGCAGTGTCTGTGGGGTGGAGGTGGGGTGGGTGCATCTGACTGCGGCCTACAGAGCGACGGTCCGTCTGCATCTATGCGCACGAGCGAAAATAACCGATCGGACCGGAAGTGCACCTTAAACGGTGGAAATCGGCGGATTTCGGCTCGTACTCGTGCATTAATAACTACTACAGATGACTCACTCTAAATGTTTAGTTCCGCAGATTCCACGCACTTCTGTGCCCACGACGCAGATTTGTTTACAAAACTAGGGGTAGAACTGGACAGTTTGGGGAGAATATGTGACATAGGCGCTGCAGATAGAGCGCACGTGCGTTCATCTGCTCAGGCGCAAACTCGCTCCCGTCAATCATGGATGTTCGGATGGAGAACTTACTTCAGGGATAACGGTGCTCCGAGGCGGTGATGCTTCTTGTTCTTCCCCTGTTAGTTCCACTTTTCCTTCGCACCTCGGTTTCCGTGTCAGTAAATTTCACGACTGTTGTTACCTATTAGGGATGTCGCGCTCTCCCAGTTTTTCCTGCTAGCTTTAGCTTTTATTTTTGTTTTTCCGTACAGACCGGTTTTCTTCCTGGCTTGAAGTTCACATTTGGTAAAGTCACCCGCTGGGTTAAAAAAAATGAACTTAAAATAAAAATAAAAAATTTCAGCCCCGAACTCTGCGACGCCTATCCTGTTTATATCCCGCATCCACTTTTGCCTCTCCCGCATCCAGCTCTCCACCACTGCCGGCCGGACAGGATCAGTCAGAGCTAAACAACCGCATCACCACTTCCGGCGTACTCCTTCAAAATAAGTTTTTTTTGTTTGTTTATTCTGACGTTTCAAGCTGTTTGTGTTCTAATTTAAATTAAAAATGAGAAAGAAAACATCCAAAATAAGTTTTTTATTTTTTTTTGGTTGATTTTGATGTTTAAGAGGACTATTGCTACAATTCTAAAATTCAAATAAAAAAACTTGAAAAAGCTTTTTTCTCTTCCCTTTTCTTCTTCCTTTTTGATGAATAAGTTTATTGTTGTATATTTCGGTATTACTCTGAATATTTAAAAAAAAAATTCAAAATAAGATTTGTGTTATTCTTTCGTATTTTGGTTGATTTTGATGTTTAAGATTGTTTTGTGCAATTTAGAAATTCTGAAGTTTAAAAATAAAAGTATGAAATAAAATATTTTTTAAAGGAAGATGTTAACACCATGTTGTTTCAAAAATGTCTGAAATATTACATATTCTTACAGGAAAAGGTAGAACCTTGGCCCCACTGCTGCCAAAAGTAGTAGTGATAGGCAGATAATTGTTTTCTTTTTAAAGAAAAACCTTTCTCAATTTCGACTTAAATTTTGAAAATGTTGTTACTATAAACTTAACTTGGCGCTACTGTCATATGAACAGCTGAGTAAGAAACAGGGAAAAGGAATGTTGTGCACATGTGTGGCTTTTAATTCCAGCACATCTTTGTTGGACAAAAGAACTGTTTAAATGAAGTCAAGGAGCCCTAAATACCACCATATAAGATAAAATAGTCACATATTTTACAGATTTAGATCATTATTTTCAATTTTGCATTAAAAAATTAAATTTCAACCAAACCACAAGTTTATAATATAATATTAGATATGTTTCCAGTGCTTTATGTATGATAACAGTAAGACACAACCTGGCTGTTTCAGGCTCCACAGTTTAAAATAGTGTGAAATGGGAGTCTTGTGATCTGTGGGCACTGCTACACCTAAATGTAGCTGAAGCTATTGTTATCAGAAAATAACTTTACTAAAAAAACAAAAACAGGCAAGACATCACGGGGTCAACCCTTCAAAATATTCATCTCAAGAATCCTCCCAGCTGGGAGCAGATGAGATGTAACGGCACATTCTTTTTATGATTACTAATTTCAATGCAAATATATAGAAGTATTTAGGATGCATTACTCATCTAAAACAATCCAAAGATTCATAAAATCACGCAACACAGACATTTTTATTGAAATTGGGAGGTTTTTTTTAAGGTAAAACAATAATCAGAAGTGAGCATACAGTAACAAAAATGGCGGAGGGGAAAATAAAATAAAATATTGGAAGAGACTCAAAATAACAACAATTTTGCAATACTTTGATCACTTATTTTTGTTTTCTTGTTCATCTTTGAAATAAGTTCAAGAGACTAAAAATAATTGTTAGTAATTAAAAAAATGGTAAACAAAATAAAAAATTTCCATTTAAATATATGAATAAAGTATTTGCAAATTTAATTCCATTAATTCATAAATTTGAGGTTAAAAAAACCCTGCTTCCCCCTAGTGGCGAAAATTGGTATTGATTAAACAAGTGCCAATCATTCTGATGTAGGAAAATGTTTGATTAAAAAAATTTAGAAAATGATTTATGTGAGGTCTCTGTTTTCAAGATATGGTATGTATTTAATAGAAACTTATTTGAATTCCCTCAAAAAACATTTACACAAGTAAAAAAATCATCAGATGTGCTTAAACTGAAAAAAACATGTTTTTTAAACTGAAATCTTTTGGTTTTACATGGAAATGAAATTTCTTTAAATTGCACAGTTTTTAAGTACCAAAAAAGTTATTTTAGTGAATACAATTGTTTTAGATTAATTTTAACCTTAAACTCTAAGAACAATTTCACCCATTTTAAATAGGGACTCAAATTCTTCTCAATTTAATAATAAAAGTAGATCCTACAAGTGGTTCTGTTTTAGACAGCAACTCTGCAGACAGTCATAAAGAATTTTCTTCATTATTAATTTTTAGAAATAAGCCTTTATGAAGGATACATGTTTTTTTTCTTTAAAACTTTCTTTAAAATTCTGTTATTGTGCCAAGTCTTCTGAACAGAAGTCCTCGTAAGGCTGCTCTAAAACCCATAAAAATAGCTTTCTTTGAAGTAGTGATAGGTATTTTCATAGAAAGAAAATTAATTAGACTCTTTAAAGGGGGCTGTTGTCATTCCTAATGACAATAATTTGTCAATTCATACTCAATAGACTTTTTTGTACAATATCCTTTTATTAATATTTGACAATATTTAAAATATATGTAAAAATTAGCTTTTAAAAACAGGTGAGACCTCTTATGTGACAACCTGCATTTCCAGTATGAGAAATCAGGCTCCTGTGAGGCATACCTGCCCTGCACCTGTCAAAATTGCCCTCCCAATTTGCCACTCCTCCGCAGCCAATTAGATTCGAGCAAAGGCGCCCCAGCATCCAATGAGAACGCGACTTCGGCTCCAGCGCCTCAAGGAATGCCGGGATAAAAACTTACAAGTGGTGAGTGAACAGCTTTCGAGAGGAGCTGGAGGGAGGGGCTATAGAGGAGTGATCAGGAGTCCAACCGCAAGCATGACCGACACCGAGGCGCAGAGCCCCCCACCATTGTTACCGGCGGCGGAAGAGAAACAATCCGAGAGGAAAGTTATCGGTGGGTGGAGAATTAAAAAGAAAAAAAAGATTTTTAGGCGAAAGAGCAGCGAAGCAACTTTTTTTAAGGCGTAGAAGAACGAATTATTATACAAATATTCGACACGACTTTAATTACTAACGAAATGAAACTTGTATTGACTGTAAGGTTTACCTGTGTTTTCCCATTAAATAATGCCACCCGTTGTGAGTCTGTGACCTATATTGTGGCGCGCGCGCTCTCAGTCTCACAGCTGCAAATCGTTTAATTAATGACCAAATCACTACTTGGACTAGCTTGACACATTTTCTTGCCTAACGGCTACATCAACAGCTAAAGAAGTAACTCTTAACTCTTTAAGAAAGATGTCGAACAGTTGAGGAACGCGTCTCCCTTGTGACCCAGGGGTCGAGCCTGTTTCAAAGTCTTACTGTTAATGATTAATGCTTCCAGCCAGATAAGCATGTTCTCTGAATGACTCTTTAAATGTGTTGTTGCAGCCACAGCTGTTCAAGGCACAGTGAAATGGTTTAATGTGCGTAATGGCTATGGCTTTATAAACAGGTACTCCTTTTTTTCCTGATTCTTTTGGCTCCTTTCTGATTTAACGAGGAGAAGTAATAATTTGATCTTGGTAATTGCAGGAATGACACAAAAGAAGACGTATTTGTTCATCAGGTAAGATCTCAATAAAGCTTTAATGGTTTGATTGGAATGGACTCTTAATAAATTTGTCAAATTAGACTGCGATCAAGAAGAACAATCCCAGGAAGTTCCTCCGGAGCGTTGGAGACGGAGAAGTTGTGGAATTCGACGTAATTGAGGCGGCCAAGGTGAGTTTTGTGCTGGAGTTGTTGGCATTTCCTCAACTTTCAGAAGGAGTCTAACTTGTATTGCATGCAGGGCTCAGAAGCGGCGAATGTGACGGGTCCAGGTGGTATTCCTGTAAAAGGCAGTCGCTATGCCCCCAACAAACGGCGTTTTCGCAGACGGTTCTTCCCCCAAGGACCTCGACCTGCTGATCAGAACAAGCCGGCTGAAGGGCAAGTCGCTGATGGTCATCCAGTTGCCGACGGAGACGGGTCAGAGGAGGCGGGCCCTCTGAAGCCACAGCAGCAACGTCGTCGTAGACCACGAAGACCACCTCTTAGTGAGCGAAACGTAAGCAGGAAAAACGCACGACAATGGAAATATTATCTATATTTGACTTGAACAATTATATAATGGTCGATGAGGATAAACTTGTCTAAAAAAAGTAAATCATAGCAGGATATTGATTAAGACCCACTACTATAATCTCTTCGTCTATTGTAAAAGTGTTCCCAATGGCCTTTTAATGATTATCCTGTTTTTTAGCCAAAATCTAAGAACTGTCTTTCTACACAGCAGCGGGAGATCATCAGAAATTTGGCACTCTCTCCTGCTAGCTCACAGCCCATCACACCCCAACCTAACATTAGTGATGGCGAGCAATATCTGAGCTATGAGCTGTACAGTTGTGATCCAGATTCCAGCTCAGACGAGGAAAACAAAAGACGTACATGGATCCATTTGTCTGCAAGCAGATGCATCAGAATGGAGCAGGGAGCTTGTGTCCGGCTGATTGCAGCGGCTACATCACTGCTACAAGCTTTTTCAAATGGCATTTTCGTCCCCCCCCCCCCCCCCCTCTGATTCACAATGATTTGAGTAAAAAACAGAAGTGTTATTTTGAGCTTAATTTTCTTCATGTCCTCAATCAGAAAAATGCCACAAGAACATGTCAGAAACGTAATTTACCAGTGGGGTTTTAAAAGCCCAATGGGATGCTGTTTCAATGGAGGATGAGCGGGAAATATTTGTTCCAAACTTGCAACTAGTTCTAAAAAGTAACCTTCAGCCAGAATCCTTTGTCTTTGTGAAAACTTTGAGTTTTGACACTGACATGATTGAGTAGGGTGCAGTTTTTAGGCATTTTTAATCTTCATGGATTTGTCTGTTCAGGGTCAAGTTGAAGAGCAAGTTGAAGAAGGTGGTCAAACTCTGCAACCACCACAGCGGCGGAGATTCTGGCGTCCATACCGCAGGTAGTTTAGCAAGCAGAATGCTGGCAATCTATGCTTCCCAGAGTCTCTTTTTTAATTTTATTTTCTTAAATAAATCGTTTTATTGTGCAGACCGTTCCGCCCTCGCCAGCCACCTAATCAACCTGCTGAAGACCAGAGCGCGCCTGCTCTGGAGGAGACCAAAGATGATGGGGAGGTGAAGCCGGTAGAGGCCACTGAGGGCCCCCAGACCAACGGGGAGGCAACAGACGATCAAGGCCAGAAACGCCGCCGACCGTCTAGACGACGCAGGCAAAGAAACTCTGAGTCCTCTACCTCAAAAGTAAGTGAAGTTAAATAAACTTCATGGACAGTTCTTAAACAGTTATGGTGGCTGTGTGACGGACAGTACAGATTAGTTGGCATTGTAATGTCTTTGAACCAGTCTAATGCTGGATTTACTCTGGTCAGTCTGCGGTGCGTCTTCATTGAGTTGTGTGGGGAGTCTAGCTCATGACTTGTCAGGTTACGTAGTCTCTGCATCTCTGGTGCGCGCCCCTCACTTTGGCTTCTAGAGGAGGGGTTTGTCCTGCCACCCCATGTCGAGGCGTTCATCCAAAACTTTTGCAGTCAGGTCCCATGCTTTCTGCTTCTTTACAGAGTCCTTGTAAATTCATGTTTTTGTGTCGCATGTTTTTTGTACGTCCAAAAAACTTTGGTCACCCACAGTGAAAATGGACTGTTATCTGCAGTGTTGACGTGTATCATCACGTAGACATATCTCTTTAAATATAAAATTGAATTTATTAATTTTTACCTTCAAAGTATGACCAAAGTTTTTATTTTGAAACCTGGACCCATTTCCAATTTTCCTGGCTTTTTGCCATGAAATCAAGGCGTCAACCGACTGAAATGGAACTTTAGTGTAAAGCTTGTGTTGCAGGGCACCGACATCAGATTGATGAACGTTCAAAATTTTTCTTAAGGCAAATGCAAGAGTATCACGTGCAGGTGGACTAGTATAAATCCAGTTTAATTTTCATGAATGTAGTTTAGTTTTTTTTTTAATGGTTGCTTATGACTTAAACCTTTTTATCTCCATGTGCAATGAAGAATGATGCAGAGAAGTCTGCCTCAGAGCCTGGAACCCCACCTCAGACCTCAACTCAAACGGACCAGATGCCCTCATCACAATCCCCGCAGCCATCTCCAGAAACTCCCCCTGAAGCCCTGCAGCTACCAGAGGTAAACATGCTTTAGTTTGGTTGGGTAGTTGTGTTGCTGTGCTGATTTCCTCTGCTTTACTTTTAACAGCCAGCTGCCCCAACAGTCCCCACGCCAGCAGAGTGACACGCAGTCACATGACCCTGGGCAAGAGGTGGGAGCTCTCTTTACAGCTGAGCGGCCCTGGGTCATGGGGGGGGGGTGTTCTGTATACCATGTTAGCCATTGTTTGAAGGGCCTCATGGACATCAATGGACTGCAGAGTCCACTATGTGTTTAAGACGCAGTGATGGCGCTAAGGAGAACAAAAGGATTTTTAGTCTTGAAAAAATGTGGCCTCTGTTTGGACTGGGCCTCTTGATAGTTCTAGACCTTATTTTTTTTTAGTCTTTAAACTAATCTGTTTCAGGATAACATTGTCACCTCTTTATTTTCCAATCTTTAAACCTCCTTGGCTTTTATTTTTCTTTGTTTCTTGTAGGTCCTTGGGTTGGAGGACTGAACCATTTCAGAGCAGATTGCACTCTTCTCCCCTCCCTGCACTCCCCATCCTCCAACCCACCTCATTCTGTTTTTTGCCCCCTTTCCTCGTGTCTTGTATGTTTTTATACAGATATGCCAGGGTGGGGAAGATGGCAGGCAGTGCTGGTGGGTACATGTTTAGAAGCTTAAACAGGTCTTCAAAGAGAAACGGATCAGTCTCCTAAAAAAGAAAAAAGTAATTCTGAGCCCCGTTGAAAGAACTTTTCTTTAATTGAACGGATGGGTTACATCAAGTAGTTTAAAGGAACCTGCCTAGCATTTTATTTCGCCGTTTTAATTTAAAAAGAAAAATAAAAGAAAAAAAAAGAATCCAGCAGGTGTGCATTTGATGTTGCATAATGGGAGCCAGTTTAGTTGTTACCTCCTAAAATTGTTGAAATGGTCTGTTCTCATCTCTGCTCAGCTGGAGATGGGTTGAGGACTAACTTAATTTCACATGTTTTGTGTTTTTCTTTGAGGGGGATTATGTGCAATGTTGGTACTTACATGCCAATTAATAAATCATGTTTGCAAGTCTCATTTGTTCTTGTGGGCAGTGTCTTCTTTGACGACTTGATTAACCCACTGTCAAACACTTTTTTGGGTATAATAACAAGAAGTTCAGTTTATTTTTACTTTAATGTAGAGCAAACATTACACAGCATAGTCAAAGAAAATACACAAACTTGCTTTAGATATAATTACAAAATTAATATACAACCAATCTGATTTCTTTAACACCCCCTCCCATTTGACTGGGCTTTTCTTTACAAAACTACTGGAGTGCATAAAGAATCACAATCATAGACCCACAAGCTCAAACACTATGTACAAGTGAAATGCCAATGTGGCTTCACAAAAGATCAAATAGCACATCACCTGGGAACAGCTTTACTTAATATCTCAGTACTTTAAGTATCTGAAATATCCACTTTTTTTCTAAAAGGATTTATTTCCTGAGTTAATTGGAAAATACCCAAAACTTACAATTTTCTAAACAAATTCTTAGTGGAATTTTTCAAATGTTTTCCCCTTAAACTATTTGCCATTATCCCTTAGTCCCAGATATGTGCTGTTAAGTTCCCATTTAAAGTGAAAATTGGCTGACTAATAAAGCAGTCTACCTCTAAACTTGGAAAACTTTGGACGTCATTGTTAATAAAGTGCTGGAATTCCAAAGTCTGTCAATACTGCAAGTGTTTGCATCAGCATGGAATAAAATCCTGCCGCTCCGGCAAATCGGTACCCCAGCAGGACTGTCTTGTTCCTAGTCAATACAGCAGTTTCTAATCAATGAGTTATCAGTTGTTTGCAAAGTCAAAATATGAAGGCATTAACGGTTTACTGCAGTGATACCGACCAACTATTTCAAAACGTCTGAACTTTTCATCACGCACTCCTAACACTGCCGTTACAGCCGTTACAAAAGCATTGGTAGATCTGAAAGTACATGTTGAAAAGAAATGCGTAGGAGTAGGCCCTTCATTGTGCTATCTTCTAGGCTAACTCGGTTCCTCCTGTTTTTGAATGACGATCTTCAGTTCATGTTTTCATCCCCTAAGTATTCCAGCTCTGTGCTGTTTTTGTTCAAGTCCATATCCATCATGCCTCCCGCCGAGTACTGGTTGAAATTGGCCGCGATCTGGTCAAACGTCTTACCCCGGGTCTCTGGCACCCGGAAGAACGTGTAGACGAGGAAGAACACAAGGAGGGTCGCAAAGATCAGGAAGACGTATGGCCCACATATTTCCTGAAAAGAGACGCGTTGAACGTCAAATGGGACGTGGGTGGTGGTTAGATGGAGGTTTCTTTCGTGTTGTGCAGTAAAAGTACTCACAGCGATGTACTGGAAGCACATGGCAATGATGAAATTCGCCGTCCAGTTGGAGCACCCAGCTACCGCCATGGCAGCTGGCCTTGGACCTTGAGAGAACAGCTCAGCCACAAAGAACCAAGGAATAGGACCTGGCCCAATTTCAAAGAAAGCCACAAAGCCAAAGATAGCGAGCATGCTAATGTAGCTCATCCAGGGAATGCTTTCCTGTAAGGCAAGAAAAAGCAGGACCCCACTGGTAGATAAAACACAGTGACAGATAACTTAATCTTTTTGTAATTTACCAATAAAGCCAGAGCCATGGTCATGAGGACGGCACAGATGCACATTCCTGCTAGTCCCAACATGTGGAGTGTTCGTCGACCCATTCTCTCCACAAGGAAAAGCTGTGTGAGAGAGGAAATGTTACCTCGGAAGACCAATGGGCAGTTCCTACTTAAGCCTATGTGGTGAGTTAAGTTTTAAAGTCAAAGCAACACCAAAGATGTAGTTTTACATGTTTGCCTGATTTACTTTTACCCCATTACAATTAATGTCATTTGAAACAGGCATTTCTGAGACCTATATCCTTAGCATCATCCAAACTTCGGCTGTTTACCTGTACAAATGGGGCTTTAAAAGGGCTAGCTGTTGGTCCTGGCCAATTTTTTGACAATTTTAAATAAACTGGTAATTTTTGAATTTCCACGTCATGCACTGCAGCTCAATAAGGTCCTGGACCACGAGCATCTGCCTCAGGAGAAGGTGGAGGAGAAAATCCTCAACCTCCACAGAAAGGTCTAAGGTGAAACTGGCATCACTTTGCTCTATATCACTCTCCATCACTGACGCAGCGGGATTCTCAGCTAACTCAAGCTAACCTGATCACTCCCCCCCCTTACCCTTTTTTGTTACCCTTTAAAACCCATTGTATTTACTGTTTTCTGCCCTGTAGTTCATCATCAGCCCACTAGGGGCACTAAGGGCTTTTCCTGCTTATTTTAAAATAGCTGACTCCACGAAATCTCAAAAACGCTTATAGTGGAAAAGGTTGGCCAATTTTCCAAAATTTATGGTGGGAACAACTCATCTATATATTGTTGATAACTATTACTGGTAGTTTTTTTTAATATTCTTACACCATGCTAAAAATGTATGGATCAAATTCGAGACAATGGGTAAATAAGGTTCTTTTTTCTTGAAAACTTAAATCTATAATTTTGCGTCTTAAACTAACATCTTTTTAAGCAAAAACTGACCAAATCACCCAAATTACTATATCTGATAGCATCTATATCTTACAAAAAAATACATCGCAACATGTTTTTTTGAATTTAATCGAAGGATTTTAAAAACATTGTAATTCTCCAAAAATGTAAAATTTCAATTCTGTAATGTTGTGGTTTTTACGGGGTTCAGTAATAGAGCTGGGAAAGCCTGTTGCTGGGAATAATGGGAACAATCTTATATTTTTTTTAAATGAACAGATCACAAATATTTGACAATTTTAGATAATGCTTAAAATTCTAATATTTTCCTCCTAAATCTCTAGATTTGCCTTTCAAGAACAAAGAAAATAAAGAAGTTTCTATTAGTGTCACTCTGTGAGAGAATGCCTCGAAAGAGTCTCTTTGTTGGTACAGCTAAAAACCTGATTTTTGCCCCGTTTATTGACATTAGATCCTTTTGACGTGGCAAACTAAACTTGGCCCGCTTTGATTTAGGATTTCACTGGCAGACTTTAAAAAGAGCCTCACTGGGCTTGTCTTATCAGGTTTTACTATTTGATAACAGTGTTAATCAGTAAACAAGGAGCTCAGATTGTACTACTGTCAGGCACAGAAGGGCAGTGGACCTCGGTTCAGTCTGAGTTCTCTTACTACTTAGTGCACTGTACAGGGCTTTCAACATTTTGTAGGGATGTCTAAATCTACAAAGTAGTTTAATATATTTGAAATAAATTATCCAATTTTCATCTTCAGAACACAGTGGATTCAGAAAAGTCTTCGCAAAAATTTTCATATTTATAAGCTTTTTACTTCAGTAAATCGAAGATTGATTTTCCATTTACAGACAGTAGTGAGCACGGTTTCTGACCTGCGTTAAAATCCAGAGCACTGAATTGTCCCTCACTACATATTTTTTTACTAGTTGCTGAGGAGTGAGGAAATTCAGACCTAGCCTCTTCCTGTGCCTAATTCATGAATAATGTAAAAATCGAGGGGAGAAAATCAATCACGTTATCTGTATTTCTTACCGAGACCACTGTGAATGCGCAGTTCACAACTCCAACTCCTATGGTGGCATAGACTGGACTCTGGACCCCGGCTTTGATGAAGATATTAGTGGAGTAGTAGAAAATCTGCAGAACAGATCAACCTTTACTGATCAGCGGCCTGATCCAAAATACAGAGGATTGCATAGTTGTGTAGTCTTGATATTAACAGACTCACTGCATTGACGCCAGAGAGCTGCTGGGAGAGCTGCAGCAGAATAGAGATGATGATGGGCTGGCGGTAGAATGGAGATCGAAAGAGCTCAAGGATGGACACCTTCTTTTCCATGTCCATCCTCCTCTTTTCTTCCTTCATTTCTGCAAGCATGTCAGCCACTTCATCCCGACCAGTTAACCTCCTCAAGCCTGGAAGATGCACGGATCAAAACAGACTTTTAGATGACGGTGGGGGACCTTGAAGATCATACATTTTAGTAACATGCAGCAGTTTTTCGTAATTGCTCTCTTTTTCTACATTACATATTTTTTATTGGCATATCTATAAATTAGGATAATAGATTATAAAACATAAATTTACATTTCAACACTAGTATTGCCATCTCAATTTAACCAGGTCAAATATTTTAAAGACACTCTCCAACATGCTTTTGGTGTTTTCAACATGTTTTTGTGGGATTTTTCCAATGATGGAGGACATGTATAAAGAAAATGTAGCATAAATTTGGATTTCTGAGTATTTCTTTATTCAAATCCTCTTGAGAATCAGGAGCAGATGAAAAAAAACGCTTATTTCTGACGCAAAAATTACGCTGGGTGGGCTAACAGCTCGTTTCTGATACATCCACTTGCAGACCAAAAGATCCATGTTTGTCTAATGAACTCCTGCCACACTGCAGAACCTATGTCCTTGGAAAAGATGCAGGTGTTTGGATTTTACCTCATAATCATAATTAAAACCCCACTGGAAAAGGTTTGAAAACAAGATCACCATAGTGGGTCTTAAAAGCATCTGTGATTAATCTACTGCTGGCAAGGCACAATCCCTTCCCGGGGCCCGCCCATTGTATTTTTGACGTTACAAATACGATCTTTTTCACAATACATTTTTCATCTGTTCCTGATTCACAGATTTGAATAAAGTCCCGGCTGGGGGACCTGAAACAGAACACCAATGAGGGACCTTTCTGTGTGGAGTTTGCATGTTCTCCCCGTGCATGCGTGGGTTTTCTCCAGGGACTCCGACTTCCTCCCACCATCCAAAAACATGCTTCATGGGTTAATTGGTTACTCTAAATTGGCCCCCAGGTGTGAATGTGATTGTGATTTGTGGCCCGGGGGGAGACAGACTGGCAACCTGTCCAGGGTGTCCCCTACCTTCACCCATGCGTGGCCTGGTTAGGCTCCAGCAGCCCCGGGACCCCGAAAGGGACAAAATGGGTTTTGGAGGTGAATGGAACAGGATACATTTTTCTTATATATGTTCTCCAGCATCAGAAATATGCCACAAGAACATGATCAAAGCACCATAAATATGATTTTCACTTGAGATGGTCTTAAGTGATTTGTTTTTTTGTTTTTTTCTCTGACAGTAAAATTCTTTGCTATTTATTTTTTTATTTTAGTGTCATAATATATACAAAGTCAAACAAAATTTCTTTCTATTTCCATTTATTCATAAATGTATTAAGTGGCTGCATGTATAAACAGATTTAGGCTGCAGCTGGTAAGGAGAATCTTGGGTAAAGAAATCTTGAATCTTAAAAAAAGAACTGATAGGCCGTCTAATACCCTTCAGTCCTACTGACCACGTTTGGCAAGATGCTCCTGAGAGCGGATGATGTAAAGGAATCGAGGGCTTTCAGGGCAGAAAGGCAGCAGACCCATCTGAAGTACAGTCGGCATCACTGTTAAACCCAGCAGAACCGGCCAAAGGTCCTCACTGCCGAGTAAAGACTCCAGACCAAGGATCTGTTTCGAAGATAAGTATTTAAAACACGTAGCATTTGAGAAGTTCTGAAAAAGATTTAACTCTGCATCCCAAAGGATGCATAGAGTTTTTTTATTTGATCAAATACAGGCATTTATCTTACATTAAGAGATAATAATAAAGTTGTTTTTAGGAAACAGAGTAACCACGTTGTACCTGTGCTATCAGAATGCCTGTGACTATTCCCAGCTGATGCAGGGTACCCAGAGCTCCCCGAAGACTTGTTGGTGCAATTTCTCCAACATACATTGGTGTCAGGGAACCCGCCAGCCCTAGAAAGAGAAACAGATGAAACCATTTGCACACAAAAAAGATAATATCCTGTAAAATATGGAAAATTTCAAAAACAAATTGCACCATTTTACTATATCTCTTACCACAATAGGCACCAATAATGAAACGACCAAGAATCATCATTTCAAAGGAGCGACAGAGCTTGGACATTCCCATCATGCTCCCACCAATGAAGGCAAACAAGTTGTTTATTAGCATTGCTTTTCTCCTGGAAGAAAGAAATAGGCACATCTTTTTTATATGTTCATTTAAAAATATACATTCAGTCATTTGAAACTGCTAACACGCAGTTTGAGCCTTCTCATCGTGTGAGAGGTCTGATCCTTTAGAGGGCGCTGTCTTACTGACTGTTGTGGTGTTGTGATAGGATGTTTGAGGGATCTGGAAGGTTTTTGTCATGGGTCTACACTGCAAGAACACAAAATCTCACCAAGTATTTTGGTCTGGTTTCTAGCCTAAACATCTTATTAAACTGTCCAAAAACATGCTCAATTGGCAACTCTAAATTCTCCTTGAGCGTGAATGAGTGTGTGATATGTAGCCCAGCCCTGTGACAGACTGGCGACCTGTCCGGGGTGTCCCCTGCCTTCGCCCATGAGTGGCTCTGGCAGCCCCATGACCCCGTAAAATGGTATAAGATAAATGAATGGCTGTAAGAGTCAAAAGGTGCATTCAAACTATTAGTTGTTTTTTTTACAACTGTAGTTTACAGTTCTACTTGAGCCTCACCAAAACTTGTAGTTCCTCACTGAAAAAGAGCAACTTCCGCTTGTTTTGCTGTGTTCAAGCTTTTGATTATATTTTTTAAATAAAATAAAATCAAGCTTTATTTCATATTTATCGCACTTTTCCTATAAAAACACAACACAAATCGCTTTAAATAAGTATAATTTGTCATCTTTTGTTGATTTAATAATCAATTTGTAAAAAACAAACACAAACAAAAAATTTTTTTTTCTTTTTAATCATAATTCCTTTAGTGTGTAATCTCTGGCCACCCTTTTATGGCTTTCTGTTCAAACCTGCTCCCCACCACCTGAGCAAAAATCTTGAAAAAAAAGCCTCTGGACTTCTCTGATTTGAAAAGATTGGAGGACATTTTTCGCGCATAGACCCTTTTATTTAACTCAAGTCTAACATTTGGTCCTTTAATTTGGCAAGGAGTGCTTGAAAAACACAACTTTTATGATGCAATTTCTATAAAGTACCAAACTTCCTTAACGCTTCTCACAGTCAAACCAGAAAGCTTCACCTCCTCCTTAACCCACTGGAGAGATGTCGTTGGCAACACCTAAATAACACACCCTCTTTGACATACTGTAAATCTTTGACCGTTTACGCGATCATAGGGATTCTGCTGATTTTGACTCACAGTAACTGTTTTTTAAGTCGGCATATCCCAATATGCATCACGGCTCAAAGCCACTTTTCTCTGGAACAGAATCATCTGATTTGCACTGATTGCGTAAACACTTAGCTATTGTTAAGTGTTGCACATCAGCAAAAAGCTGCTTTTCTCCACTTCAGAATCTGCTGGAATAACATAAATTGCATGCACAGTTGAAGAGTTACGGTCGATGAAAGAATGTCAACACTGGAGCTAAATCTTAGCTGTTAAAGGGTTAATCTTTTGTTGATTTGGACTTCTGTGTGAAGTTTTTTGTACTCCATATGAACAGCGCTGACATCACTTAATCTTTTTACTTTTCCCTTGTTACTGCTAATTCTGCCTGCATTCGCACTGTGGTGAACTGCACCAGAGTTCACTTACAAGTGAACCAACAAACTCATTTTAAGGTGGGCCAGGTCCAGATGAGGACTGCACCAATCTGGCCTTAAACATTTACATTGTATTTGTTTTGGGAAAAAGTTTAATGAGTGAATACCGGAATCTATTGGTTCATTTTATCTGATGTAATATTTCTTTAACAATGAATTGCAGCTAATCTGCATTATGAAAAGGTTCTTCTTTGGCCAAAATTCTAAAACAAAAATGGTACTGTTATCTAAGTTATACATAAATTAATTAAGCAATTTTTAAAAGATCTGTATGCTAAATATGCAAGAAAAATATATCTATATCAAATCTCAAAAAGTGGAATCAAATCATCCCAACTTGTTTTTACCACATAAGTGGTATTGTTTAACTAAAGCAGAAATAAACTGTACATTTAAAACAACTAAGCTAAATGAAAGAAAAAAACAATTGAATAAAAATAATCATTATTACAGATGATGGAATTGATGAGAGGCCCTTGAAAGCATTTATAACTCTATCTATCTATCTATCTATCTGTCTGTCTGTCTGTCTGTCTGTCTGTCTGTCTGTCTGTCTGTCTGTCTGTCTGTCTGCCTGCCTGCCTGCCTGCCTGCCTGCCTGCCTGCCTGCCTGCCTGCCTGTCTGTCTGTCTGTCTGTCTGTCTGTCTGTCTGTCCGTCCGTCCATCCATCCATTGAGTGTATATGAGTAACTCCTCCCCCCCTGGTGTCCCAAACAGGGAGTAGCCGCTGATTCCAAGAAGCCAAAATCTTTTAGACTTCTAAAGAGAAATACTAAGAAGTCATTCTTTTTGTCACAATAACCATTCTTGATCTGATATTTTTTAGCATGTTCTTGGTAATTTTCTTTATGATATTTTTTTTATTGGCCGTTATTCACGTTATAAACTGACCCATTAGATCCTTCAATAAAAGAATCTGGTCGCATTTGATTGGAAGATTCTTTGGAGCCTGCTTTTAAGTAGTAGGGGTGTGGCTTTCCAACAACCTCACCCCTGATTGGCGAGAGTGGTTACCATAGAAATGATGACTCAAACTGACTCCAACCAATCACTGCTTCTTGACAATTTCTGGTTCACACATGGTGGCATTCAAATGGTGAAAAAATGCGACTGAATTGGCTTCATTTCACCTCATTGGAGCCAGAAGTTTCTATGGGTGACGTTGCGTTCACTCGGTCCAGTTGTCAAATACAGTCAATGAGACAATCCCAATGTCTTGTTGAGATGTTTAAACTCATCACATATTCAAAGTTTTTATCTTCAGTTGCGGATTGTTTGTTTAGGATCAAATTTGAAACCTCTCTCCGTGTTTTAATCCTCCAAACAATGAGAGCTGCTGTCAATGACCATATTATGTGCTAAGGCTCAGGACACTTTCACCTCAAAGGTCACTGTAGTTTCAACCCCAGCGACAGCTGCTTTCAATTAGAAAGTTCTGCCTCTGACTGTGTCCATGATGAACATTTCCACTCGCACCTCTCCACTGCCAACTCTGCTAAGATCTCCTTTCAGTCTTGTTGGAGGCTGTGGGCCAAAGTCCTGTTTGAGTCCAAGCTCAGGTTACAGCGGGAAACTGGGTCGCTTCCCTCTGTGTGACCAGGATGGGAGTGAGGAATAGCTTTGGATTATAATGGAGGAAAGCAAATTCCATCAGGGACTTTCTCTATTTTTCTATTTTTCCCCACCTGACTAGATAGCTTTATTTCATCTAAATCTCTTCCTGGTCTTTGCCCACTTATAGGGAAATCAAATTTAGTTTTAGTTACAAGTAATAGTAGAAGTGGAGGAGCCCAACGATACTTGAATTTACATTTTCCCACTTTACTTCAAGGTTAATTAATTGGTACATTCCAGGAAAACCTTTTTCCTACCTGCCCAACCATTCAGAGATGAAACCAACGCAGAAGGAGGAGAACATGCCTCCAATGGAGAAGATGGCAACAGACAGAGACCAGAGGGAGGTGAGGGTCGCTGTGGGGATGGGCTCTCCATACCGATGCACCCATGTCGCGTTGTAGTCCTCCTCGATGATCTACAGGGAAACATTACTGGTCAGAGAGAATTTATTCAAAGGTTGTTTTAGTCTAACACCTGAATTTGATCATTTCAATTATTTTCCAGTCACAAAGTTATACCACAACTTTTTCAAAATTGTTTTTGCAATTAGAGCTTTAAGCTTAAAGTTAGATAAATAATAATTTTGAGCAACAGAGAGTTAAGTAGCACTATACTGATATCAAAAATAAATACATTAAAATATGATTTAAAGGTTCTACAATGAGTTCAGAAGGGTTAACGCTTGAAGTTTAAACTAAAACAATTTCTTTTTAAATGTACTGTTATTTAATTGTACGGGTCTTTTTTCATGGTTAGTGAATACCATGCATCCCAAACTAGGCTAAAAACTACATCTTCCAACAACAGAGAGGGCTAAGAGAGCAAATGATTAAAAAGTCTCAGCAGCTATGCTTTTATTTTGGTGTTCGCTTGTTTTTAGTAAACTAGGGTTTCTGAGTAGATCCCTGAATGCCAGCAATACGAGGAGCCAGTTCAAGCCTCCTGTGTGCAATTTCACATATTGGTTTCATAAGAAGCAAAGCCAAGTTGCTATTTTGTAAGATTAATGAGTATCAATGTTTGACAGTTTTCAGATGCCCCCCTCAGCTCCCACGTCCCACCGACTATCTTTTTGATTTTTTGTAAAAGTGTTCCTAATGTTTTCTTTTCTTTTATGATTTTGCTATTTTAACCCCCTCCAAAGAAAACTGCAGTTTAATTGGACATAGTTACTGCAGGCAGGAGTTCATTAGAATCTGCCTCTCAGTTTTAGGAGGGACTATTGGCACAGCTCGACCCACCTCCCTTTCCCCTTTGTGTTGCCGATAACTCAGAGCAAATCTTTCTACATCACAAATACAATCTTTTTTCAAACTGCATTTTATCATCTGCCCCTGATTCACAGCAATTTGAACAAAGAAATACTCAGAAATGCAATTTGAACTTAATTTTACACGCACGCACACACACACACACACACACACACACACACACACACACATATATATATATATATATATATCATATATATATATATATATATAAATATATACATATGTCCTTCATCATGAGAAAAATACCTCAAGAACATGTTAACACACAAATTTTTAACAGTCGTGGTCTGTAAGATTGAACTGCAACATCACACAAACTCATTTCTTTTCACTTCATTTGCGTCGTATAATCCTGTGCGTGCATGTGAACCCGTTTGTGTATGAAAGGTAGGCGCATAAACAGAACCCCCATTATGCTCACACATCCCGCTTTTTCCTAGTGAGCAAGCATGTGCGTGGAAGCACACAGGTTTTGCCTGTTTTGTGTGCTTCCTTCACATGGTTTCTGCGATTCCCCTTCATTTTTGCTTCAGCTTTGGGTCAGTCTGAACTTCCATCCTTTGTCCTTTTTCCAAAATTGTTTTCCTTAAATGGCCTGGCCTGGCGCCGATTCTTCCACCCACGAGATCTACTGAAATTCAGAAATGTGAAACCTGTACAACTTTAGAATCAGAACAAGAAGGGATCATGGTAGTGAGTCCTCCTGAAAAGTTGACCTTTAGGTGTTCAATTCAAAGCTCACTACATCAAGGAATTGATCGAAAGTTCAGATTTTTTATCAATGGAGATCTTTTTGATTAAATTCAGTAAAAATGTTTGCCACATCATTTTTTATGATTTATGGATAGATCAATTATTGTCTGTTAGGTGATTTGGTAAGCTTTTGCTCACAACAATGTTAGTTTAAGATGCAAACATATTGACATGTGTTGACATGTGAGTGTTAAAAGCATGTCATTTAATCAACGTCTCAAATTTGATCATACGTTTAGTTTGGTGTGATTGTATTATAAAGAATTAAACTTGGCATTCTTTCAATGCAGCAAGTAGTCATTTAAAGAAATAACAAACAATAAATGAGTTATTCTCACTATAAAGTTTTAAAAAACCAGCAAAACAGTAACAGCCAATCTTTTTTTTTTTAGATTTCACGGAAGCAGCCATTGGAAGATGAGCAGAAAAAGCCCTTCTACTGCCCCTAGTGGAACGACAATGAACTACAGGGCAGAAAACATGGAGGCTGTGTCCAAATTCCCACCCTAACCCCTAACAACTAAAAAACTATATAGTGCGGGACTATGTAGTGCCCTGGATTTTAAAAGCAATTCAGACACCATCCTCACTTTCTGTTATGATCATTTACGAATCCACTGTCTTCTGAAGACAAAAATATTGATGGTTTATTATTTTCAAAAATTGTCTATTGTGGTCTATATTCACCGATCTAGTCCAGTGAGTAAGTGTGCATCGATGCACACTGGGTTTTTGCAAAGACTTCTGGGAAATGTTTTGGGACACTCGATTTTGGAATTGCAGATTTAGACAGTGCTACAAAATGGCGAACCCACTATATAGTGCACTATATAATGAGTAGGTAAGGAATTCAGACACCACCCAAGTCATATACAATCGGTTCATATGTAAAAGTTTTGATTATGCAAATGAGATTGGGGTCTCAGAAATGAGTATCAAATATGATAGGAATGATTATACTGGGTTAATTTTCTTGACACATATTTAGTTGTTTCAGTATATATTTTTTTCTTTTTTTCTACCTTCTGAGGTGCATTGATGACTCCAATGTTGTACCCAAACGTTACAGATCCCAGAACAGCAGTGAAGACTGAGAGTGCAAGGGTTCCAGTCACCGTCTGGGGCAGGAACATGAAGCACAACAAAGACAGGATAGGAACAAACTCAATACACTATCATTTTCAGAGCCAAAGCTGAAACTCTCTAAGTAGAATTAACGCTCATTCAAACGAGTATCACTGCTCTACAAGCATCAACTAAATATAACTATGATCCCGACGAGACACAATCCCTTCATGACTTCACTGGCTACCCGCCTGAACTTTAGCTTCCCTCCAGTGTCCCATCAGGCCTCAGGCACCTGCCCTCACTGTGACAGATGAGATGACCTTGGGGAAACTGGTTCCTCCCCTCGAGCAATGTCTTTAATTTTCCATAAGGAGCAGCATTTAATAAGACTAATAAGTTACTGTTGTACAAGTTAGCAAAAAACAAACAAACAGAGGCTTGACTTTGATGTGATTGGTCCCTGATGAGATCTGCTGGCTAACAGAGAAGGTGTCATAGCAACATACAGTTAAACATGTCATGGACCTGATCAAAACACTGGAATTTTTCTGGAATTACATTGAAGATGTTATGATCCAATTATGGGAATGGTTGTGATCTCTGCTTCTTGAGTTTTCAAGCTTTTTACAGCTGAGCCACGTAAATTTTGCAAATGATTGAACAGATTCTGACCAACCCCCAGCCTCGAGTGTCTTGCCCTCAGTGTTTTGACCCGAAACAGACACGTGTCTGTTGTGGTTTGGGTAAAGTGTCAGAAGCAGCCGGTTGAGCTGTCACAACAGCATTTCACCTCAACGACTGCATGGTCATTCATTTATGAACAGGAAGTCACCTTTACCTGCCTCGGTCAGGTAACCAAATCGCAGTCAGGTAACCAAATGTCATAAAAAATTCATTTTTTTTGTTCTCTGCGTCTTTGGTTTATTGGAGCAGAAAGCAGTTAATGAGACGTTTAGCAGGACGCCAATACAGATAGAATTGAAGATTAGATATTCCATCATCAGAGACAAGGAGGAGTCTGATTATTTACAGTGACCCTTTTTGATCACTATTTAGGCGATTTCTTCACAACAGCCAAAGGTGGTAAAACTTGGCCAAACAGGCTGTGCTGCAACACTTGAGTTTGATATGTACACTGAGAAATTTGACAGGTCAAGGTCAGATTCTTCTCCTTATTTAGGATGGATCGTTCCTTTTTTGGTATTTTTCGTTAAAAATGAATTTAAAGCTACTGCAGAAAACCAGAGCTGTGAATCTTATAGTAAGACATTATTTCTTTTCATTTGGAGACTTCTATGCAAAAAAAGCCATAAATCAGCACGCCAAAAACGCATGACCTTTCAGAGGCACCTTTGTGAGTCAGGTCTTCCTGCCCAAATGGGCCCATCCATTTCGCAACAAGGCAAAGACTTAAAGCATACCTCCCCTCCAAGCTGCTGAAACCCTGCCGGCATGACTCTGACAGCTCCTGGCACCCAGTTGCAGTTGGTGACAAATGTTTCTGCTGCCAGATGGAGTGAAAAAACTCTTGTAACCTTTGAGCACTTTGCCACAAAAAACCCGGGCAGGCTGATTAAATCCAAACGAGAAGCCCAAAGCCAGAAGCTCTGGTGTGCGCTGTACTTCTGGTTGCCTTTGAAGTTTGAAGTTTGTGTTGTGCGTAAAGCTGAGCTCGAGTGACACCCACGTGCACGCCTTCGGTGCACGCAGGAGAGTTGAGGACAGACGGAGGGAGGGGGTTAAGATGGTGGGTGGTGGGACCAAGGAGGAAGCTGTCTTGACCTTAGCTAGGATTGGCTGATGGGGAGAGCAAATATTCAGAGACAAGAAAGTGGAAGAACACAGAAAGAAGAACTTTGAAGATGGATGACAAGCAGGGTGATAAGACTGTAACATGGATTTTACGATGACAGAAGTTACCTTTCTGAGCTCAATGTCAAAATGCAAGCTTAATGTTTCATAAATTGTATGAAGGTAGGCTGTGGCTGAATGCATAAACCTTTAAAATGCAAGATCTCAATCTTGCATCTCATTGAGATCACGACATTGAAACTGGATGGAAACTGGCTGCAAGTTTGTCATTATATTCAGTTAATTGACTTTTGGAGAATCAGAATCCGATTTCATGAGTCAACATTTCTGTGCAGCAAAGAGGTGGGCTCGTCAGCCGTGCTGGCGGCCATTGTCTGTCCTTCCAAAGGTCTGAAATCCCTTTCTATTTCAGACCGCGTGCCAAAGCGGTCGTACACCTCTGCCCAGCCTGTCTGCAAACCTTTGCAGCTCCTCCTCTTCTGTCGCGTACAACAACGCTGAAAGACCCACTCCAATGAAAATCAGGCTTTGCTGTTTTTAACATGTTCGTTAAGCATTTTTCTGATGGACACGTATCAAGAAAATTAAGCCTAAAATTGCGTTTATGAGGATTTCTTCATTCAAATCGTTGAGAATCAGGAGCAGATGAAAAAAATCAGTTTGTAAAAGCTGCCGCTCTGCAGAAACTATGTCCTAGAAAACGACACAGGTTTTTTAAGATTTGGGCTGAAAACAGCATAATTAAAAGACCACTGAGAACGCTTTTACAATAGATCAAAAGATGATCGGAGTGGGACTTTAACCCCCCTAAACAGGTGATCTCTAAATTGAGTGGCGGGGGTGTGGTCCGGGGGGGGGGTTAGAGACCAAACCGTCTGTGGATCTGATGGTTTGGGGTGGGGGTATTTAATGAGATCAGCCAAAAAGACTCCTGTGGGACAATGTCTTCTCAACACCCTTCAGTAACATAACTCTGGCCTGCCCCAAAGCGGACACACCCCCTCACCTCACGCCACTCTTTTCTTGGAGCTCACTGCCTGTCCATCTTCTTTTTTTTTTTTTTTTGACATGTTGCCCATGTTGCGAAACAGTGGGAAAACATGACACCCCCTCAACTGAAGCCAGGGCCCCCCAGCAGAGTCATGTGTGACTCCAACTAAATGCAGAGAAACTTTACACCCCCAGAACAGTGGTGTGGAGCCCCTGCCAACATAGTTTGAGAGTTTATGCGCACAACCCAGAAAAGAAAGATGAGCTCCACGAGGATATCGTGAAATTCAAGGGGGGACAAGGAACGGAGGCTTGAATGCCGACTTAAATAGCATTTTGAATGTTCCTGGCAGGCGACGTTTCAGAGGACAAAATGTCAGTCGGGAAGTTTCCGAGCCAAAGGCGTCACACACACCCACACACATCATGTGATCGCTCTGTGGTGATGCAGAGAAACAGCCTGTGTAAATAATATTCCACCTTGTCGCGACCTATATTTAACAAGTGTTTTGGTGTGTGTTTAGGTGTGGTCTTCGGGGTCATCTGGTTCGAAATCATGCTACAGCACAGTCGCGTGATGAAGGGCAGGTGTTGAAAGTGTACCGATCAGACATTTACACCAACATGTACTGTTTGTCCCAATGTATTATGGGTAAAAAACAACAACAGAGCCTGTAAGTTTAAAAATATACCACTGTATCCTCATGCCAAATTAGGGTTAAATCATAGTATTTATATAAGGACAATTATTTTTCAATATACTACCCTTTTTATTATTATATTCATGATAATTAAGGTTATGTTTTAATAATTTTTCACACTTTTTTAAATATATAATTATATTATTATGATGTTTGTTCTTACTCCTTCCTGTAAGTTGTTGTGGGGGCACTACTGGCTTCGCCATTGGGGGGTTCTGTTGCTGCGGTGTTCGTCCTCATTAGGCCGGCTGGAGCCCTAAGCTGCTGTGTTGGCTGGGCGCTGTGGCAATGGCCCCGTGGTCGCCTTGGAATAAGTGGATCCCCACTATATCGTTTCTGCACAGCAGTACAGAGCCAGACTGTTTCTTCACGCTGCAGTTTTTACGTTTTTGTTCAGTTTTGATGTAAGGGTTATATTTGGGAGAACTGGGTGGGTGGGTGGAGGGAAGAATCTGGTGAGGGAGGGGGGCCAACTGTGTGTGATTGTCCTGTGTTTTCTGTTTTAAATAATTTTCATCTTTTATGACTATTTTATTTGCTTTTATGTAAAGAGCCTTGGGTTTTCAACCTGAATGAAAGGCGCCATACAAACAAATAAAGTTAAGTTTGAAGGTTTGTAAAAAATATAGGTTTATACTCTAACTTGTCCGAAAATGTATGTCGCATCAGTCCTATGATTTGATTTAGTTTATTTTTTTTATTTGATTTGATTTGATTACTACAAAAATAATTGAATACTGATATAAACAAAAATTAGAAAACTCAAATACTTCATACAAATTTCACATTTCAGTTATTACATTGATTAGAATATAAAGAAAAAATGACAAAGATCTTAGAAAATATTCAATCTTCTTGACGGTATATTTACTCATAATAAGAAATAGACTTTTTGCAAAAAGGAATACAGCACAGAATTTGTATATTTGGAATCTATTTTCTATTGCTGGATTTCAGATTTCTCAATATGTCTTGAGAAATCCTTTTTCTTAGAATACTTAAAAAAAGAATAGAATGCTGAGTTCGATTGGATTCAAGTTTTAGCTTTTACAGATTCAGATTAAAAATATAAATGTTTGGCCTTTTTAAAATTGAAACTCAAAACTTTTTGTTGTTAGCAAAAAAGCATTAAAACAAACTCTTGAATAAAAGGCAAAACCTCTTCAACTTAATAAAAACGGAGTCGGGGCGACCCTTTTGAAAATCTTTTCTCCAATCAAACCATCCTGTATGAATGAGTCTTTAAAATAAGGGAAAGTCTGTCTAGAGAGTTATAGTTTGTCCATCAAAATATGCATAATAGTCATTTAAATCCCACTCTAAGCTTGGCAATATTACCTTTGACATACTGTATTTCTGAAACCTCAACCAAACAAGTTTATTTTAAAGCAAAAAGAAAGGAGCATTTTGCTTTATTATTACCAGTTTACAATTAAAGAAACAGCTAATGTAAGTTGTAAACGAAAAAGCATTGATAAATAAAAGTATTTGAGTGTTTTTTTAAGAAATGTGGCATGTCACCATAGATTCTGTGAATACAGACGCTTCATTATGGAGTGAAGAGTTCTAGAGGATCACTGACCTCTATGTTTTAAACTGTGGAGGTTAAAACAAATAGGGGTTGTCTTGATTTGATGAAACACTTTTTTTTTACAGTTGATCGAACTGATTATCTCATATCTAAAATAATCAAATAATTGTTTAAATAAATTTTGTTTAAAAAGGAATAAATATTATTTTCGGGGCAAATGAGCTGTGCTTAAACAATTATCATTAGATTAAACAATCTAATAGTTGTTTTTATACCTCCTTCATTGTTCTTGCATCTTTAAAAAAATAATAGAAAGGATTGCAATAGCTGTCAATACTGAGCTTTGGTTAACTTCAACATGGGATGGCTGGAATTTTGTATTTTCATTAAGTGTTTTTTTTTCTTCTATAGCAAAGATAGCCAACTTAAAACAAGAAAAGAAATGGAGAACAAACGTTGTAATCATATTTATCAAGTAATAATTGTGTTTATTTTACTGATCTGATTGTTTTATATATACCGATTGACAAGCACAAAATAAATATTTCACATTTAAAAGTATAGTCATAGGTCAATGCAATTCCCGATACAATGCAAATAACTGGAGAATCACAAAAGTGTTATGGGATTTATTGACCAGCTCAAGTAGTTTCTAGATTACTCAAAGCATAGAAATACTTTTTTTCTCCCAAAAAGATATAATACCTGTTTCCATATTCTCATACTTTTTCCTAATTGCCATTTTGGCAATTCAGCACATTCATTTAAAGGTTAAAGAGCCACATATCCCTAAAATGACCCCGATAATTGCAAACAAGGTTCATCATATGAAGACAATGAGACTGAAATCTGTTGACAAAATACTTAAAATGCAGCCACAGATTTTCTGGACAGATCCTGGCATGAAGGTGCTTGGGACAACCCAAGTTAATCACCCTGTTAAAATAAGTAGACATGTTGAGTTAAAAATACTCTACTTTTTTTAATCTTATATTTGTTAAAACACAGTCACACATGAGTAAAACATGAGTAAAAGTAATGACATTAACATCCCAGTCAACTCTTTAAACATTTTTTAAAAGAAAATGAGAGTTGCTGCGACAACTTAGCATTACCTTTCCACAAATATTTGTAATTTTTTTTCACCGTCTGAAAAGTTATTCTAAATCAGTAAGTTGGAGACCATTATTTTCAGTGTTATCAAACAAAAGTTACAACTTAACAACTTCGCCACCAATTGAGTAGCAGTCATTTCCGATTGTTTTTGAACGCACCACAACCGATCTCTGATTGGACGACACAGGAGGAAAAGGCCCTTCCCCCTTCGCTTGGAAATCCCCAAACAACGTGTTCGACGCTGCAGTCGCCGATTCAAAATATTTTGGCTTTTGGCTTTTTCGAAAACGTCTTTCCAGCCTCTTGGATAGTAAATAGCGTATTGTTTTCGGTGCGATTCCCGACCAACAAAGGTACAAACTATTATCTTATAAAACATGTCGAGAATTTTGAAGAACAGCCTATTTACAGCGAACAAACAAGTTTAGCTAGCTACCTTTAGTAAAAACGTCGTTGTAACGTCGTTAGCTAGCTAGCTAGCAGTAAGCTAATTCTTAGTTTTCTTGCTAACGATAAACCACGGTTTATTTGTTTGTTAGCTGTGTATCGAATTTCGTTCTTGTAAACATTTGAATCAAAACTAGTTTGGTAAATCTGTTTATTTATTTTACACGTTAGGATGACAGAAAAACAATCACGCTAACTTCTTAATTCTTACAGGAAGTTAGGCCTCTTGTCTTGAGCGGAAGATGTTTGTTTTGATTTTGTACAGGGCATTATTGGGGGCATTACAGGCTTTTAACATGCTATTGCAAGAATGATGCGCATATTTGAATAAATATAAAATTGAACTATTCAAAAATATTTTGTGTCGGAAGCTTTAACTTGGATCTGAGGTATTTGCGTTAAGCTTCTGGGATTTATCAAAACACTGATTTAGCTCCACAGAAACCCGATTACTTTTTTATTAAAGTCAGGTGTGTTTTTGAGCACAGGGAAGAAAGTGAAAGCAACGCATTATTGGTGGGCTGGAGGAGCTGAGTAAATTTGGACGAAACCATTACAAATGAGGGGGTAAAGCCAAGGGCCCGTGCAGATAACTGTTGTTTTATAGAATATTGCATTTAAAAAGGGTATTTTAATCATAGTAGTAGTTTCCCTATAATTCAAATTGCATTTAAATCTTGCTTTTGCCTTACATTGATTTAATTCCTAAAGCGTCTGCTTTCTCCCCCCTCATTTGATTCTGCCTCTCCTTTTCTCAGTTGGGAAAGCATGGATCCTGTACCCGACCTGCCCGAGAGCCAAGGTTCTTTTCAAGAACTCTGGGAGACTGTGTAAGTTACTTTTAAGACTTCCCCCACATATTTTGGGCACAAAAATGCATAAGGGTGTTTATTAACTAATCGTATTTTAGTAGTTATCCTCCGTTGGAAACTTTATCACTTCCAACTGCAAATGAGCCCACCGGGTCATGGGTCGCTACGGGGGATATGTTTCTCTTGGTAAGTAGAAAAGTTCAAGCCATAAACTACATTTTTATTTTTCTCATTGGACTTTCGCTACCCAATACTTGTGCATGTACTCACGGTTGGAAGAGCCTTGGTGCAAAACGTCCAACTGGTGCAAATCTCTTGAATCTTTTTTCCAGTCTTCCCACATTTGGTGTCATAGAATTCCGGCGGGGCACAAATTGTAATTATTAATTCCTAATCCATGATTAATTTTCAAATGTTTGGCACTTCAATGAATTAAAAAAGAAACCATACGGCACTGCCAAAGCAAAAGTCCCTGATTGGTCAAAGTTTGACCTTGTTTCACTTAATCTCCCATTTAATGGATGCACATTTTTGTTCGTAGAGCCCCAAAACGGTTAGAGAAACCTCCGTAGGAATGCATGATCATGAGTTTTGAGCACACATGGCCAAAATGTGCCTAGACTCCCGTTCACATGGACTTCTCATTGGTAGTGGTAACTTGAACGCATGGTGTGACTGTAGTTTCACTGATTTACAGCAATGGGAATTGCAGGAGGAAAAAAATAATTGCCAGTATGTTGCTTTGGATATATCTCCAAACATTTTTGGTAGTTTTCTCACCCTGTTTTTGTAAAATGCTGACAGGACCAAGACCTCAGTGGGACCTTCGATGACAAGATCTTCGACATACCGATTGAGCCAGTTCCCACCAACGAAGTAAACCCGCCACCCACCACCGTCCCGGTGACCACCGACTACCCGGGAAGCTATGAACTGGAACTTCGTTTTCAAAAATCTGGCACTGCAAAATCTGTGACGTCCACAGTAAGTTGTGAAAATCACTTTTTTTCCCCATTTTTCTCTTTCCCCATAAATTAGTTTTGTTGTATATCCATCTTTGTGTTATTTAATATTGCTAAGGCTGAAGCATTTCTTTCCTTGGAAATTTGCATCCAGTCCATATTGTTTTCTGGTATAAAATGACTGTTTTGCAACCTGACATGATAAAGACCTTTGTCTGAGGGGAAAATGATCAAACTGGTTCATCGTACGTTAGACTCACTGCATTAAAACCTTTTAAGTCTTTATTTTATTATTTGGTCATTTATACAGACTAGTGATTGATTCCGTTGTTTCTAAATGTATTAAATGAAGTCTTACCTCGCGGCGGCGTTCTCATTCATTCGTTCTCTCGTAGCATTCTCCTTCGGGTCATTCAGACGATTGAACGCTGAATTTCTAGCTCTGCCCTCACTCAAATAGCCAATGGCATTACCTTTTCCACGGTGACTCGACGCTCTGAGTCATACGGTTGGCCGTATAAGTTGAGGTTAGGGTGGTCTGTGCTGAAACGGCCCGCCTCCTGCGCCTGGTGCTTGTCTGCGTGGGGAGAGGAACGGCCTTCTGGTGAAGCACAGCTCTGACATGACGGGACATGTTCCTACACTCACTTCCTTTGGGTGAGAAGAGGTTAATGAAAAGGAGAAGGTTACAACTTTAATTTATAACTTGTTATAGAAAATATAAGGAGGACAAAGATTTTAAAGTGGACTTAATAGAAAGTTTAAGTGATTTTAAGGTTGTAGTCTTATTTGTATTGGTTGCCTTTGTTTTTATGTTTTCACTTTGAGGTGAATATGTCAATCACAGCTGCGGTAAGTTCAATTTTTTTTTTTTTTTTAATAACGCTTGGGTTTCTGTGTTTTCTTATTCCCAGTACTCTGAAACTTTAAATAAGCTTTACTGCCAGCTTGCAAAAACCAGCCCCATAGAAGTCCGGGTGACCAAGGAGCCTCCAAAGGGCGCCATTCTCAGGGCCACTGCAGTCTACAAGAAGACGGAGCACGTGGCGGACGTGGTGAGGAGGTGTCCCCACCACCAAAACGAGGACTGTAAGGAAAACAGACAAATTCTGCAAAGAGAGGATTGGATATTTATCTGATAAACAGACCGGACGTTTGAGTTTGTTCTTCCTTTCCCTTTTCTCCATCGACTGTTACATTTTATAGCTGTGGAGCACCGAAGCCACCTGATTCGGGTGGAGGGCAGCCAGCTGGCCCAGTATTTTGAAGACCCTTATACCAAAAGGCAGAGTGTTACAGTTCCTTATGAGCCCCCGCAGGTAAAGCTGCCCCCGTCTTGAATTTTCTTTGCTCTTAAGCTAACGAGTGGCCTGATTTTTCACCTCAGCCGGGCTCTGAGATGACCACCATCCTGCTCAGCTACATGTGTAACAGCTCGTGCATGGGGGGGATGAACCGCAGACCCATCCTCACCATCCTCACTCTGGAAACCGAGTAAGTTTAGTCCCACTTTGCTCATCCTTTGATCCATTCTAAAAGCGTTTCAAGTGTTTTTTTTTAACTATGGTTGTGCTGTTTTCAGCCAAAATAAAGATGTATTCAGACTGGGAAATACTTTCATTTAGACTGAGGAACCTCAGAGGGAACTGATGCTCAGTCCCATTGGAAACAAACCGAGACCTCCTCCAAAGTTGGGTCCGAGAGCGGTTCCTGGTACTGGATCAGGGTCCGCTCGAGTGTATTCAGACTGAAAATTAGTTCTGGATTATCAGGGGAAACAAACTCTGGTTCATTTAAAGTGAACCAGATGTGTCCAGTCTGAATACACCCTAAAGAAAAAACCTTTCATTTTCTTGGACCCTTGCTGCAGAGTAGCAGGATTTCCGTTTGTGCGGAGAAACCCCGCCCCCTTTTCTGCTCCCTTATCCTGGGATTATACTTTCTTTTACTATTTTGCTGTATTTCTTCGTCTGCTGATTCACAATTTGAATAAAGAGATTCTCAGAAATGCAATTTTGAGCTTAATTTTCTCTATATGCATCCTCCATCACAAGAAAAGAAATGCCACAGGAACATGTTAAACACTATTTTTATCCGAGTGGGTCTTTAAAGTAGAGCAGGCTGCAGTTTAGTAAAGATAAATATTCCTAAATGAATTCTTTGGTGTCAGGTGTTCATGTGGTTTGCCTGTTCAGAAGTCGTGTTAATTTTTGGTTCTTCTTTTCCCAGATCAACCTTGAAAAGTCTCCACCTCTGCTCTTATCAATCTCTTGCAGGGGTCTGGTTCTTGGCCGGAGGTGTTTCGAGGTCAGAATCTGTGCTTGCCCGGGGCGGGACCGCAAAACGGAGGAGGAAAGCCGGCAGAAAACGCAGCCCAAGAAAAGGAGTATGTTGTGTGTTCTTTTTAGTTTTTAAATCCCGTTCTTGTGTGCGGGTTTTCTTTGCTAAGTTGTTTTCTTCACAGAGGTGACACCCAACACCTCCTCCTCTAAGAGGAAGAAGTCCCACTCAAGCGGAGAGGAGGATAACAAGGAGGTGTTTCATTTGGAGGTAAGTGAAAAAAGAAAATGCGGCTGCGTAGAAATGATTTCTGATTTGATGACATATTTCTGCTGTAGGTTTATGGGAGAGAGCGCTATGAGTTCCTTAAGAAGATAAACGACGGCCTTGAACTGCTGGAAAAGGAGAGGTAAGGAGTCTGGGGGCAAATCAAAGGAGAGTTTTCATTTTTAAAATGTTCGTAGTTGTATAATTATTATTCATTATTTTACTTTATAACTTTATTTATTTTATTTCCCAACTAATAACTCATCTGCGATGAAAAAATAATGTCCAGTATAAACTGAGGGGAGTGACTTTAACAAAAAAAATAACAAACAATCCCTGGAAATCGACTCGTATTCCTGGATACCCGCTCTGTGGTGTGCCACCCAGAGACATATTTCTGCGACATCCGCACGGCTTTGCTGACATTGGTCGAACAAATGGAGACAATCTGTCTGCTGCAGAAGATGCAAACATCAACAACTCTGTTTTTCTAGTTTGAGGGTTCGTGTGGACCAAACCACAGAGGAGCTGTGGTCTTGAAGTTACCGTTGAAATACTCCAGACTCTCGTTCTCTGTGCAGGATTGCCAGATAGTGTCTTACGTTTCCAGCCCAAAAGTCATCTGACCAGAACCAACAAAAAACCACCTGATCCTTATGACCACGGACCATGGGGGAGTCATAAATGAAAATGCAAAATGTATTTTTTGCATTAGAAAATGCAAGGGGTTTATCCTGAAATCCTCACGCTATTCTCTCAGAGCTCTTCTCTGCTCTGTAGCTGACACGGCTCCGCCGGCGTCTGTGCTCACAGATCCAGTCTGTCGTCACATCTGTTCGCCTTACACGCCATCACTGTGGCGGCTCCCGGGAGGCGAGCCAGCCCGCTCAGGACTCCTGAACCTTATATTCTTCTGAATATTTATAAATCAGGTCCCCTGGTTTTATTTTTTCTTCTCGGGTTAACTCAGGACAGCAAGCTTTCAAACTCGGTCAGAGAGAGATGGAGAAAAACAGCTGAAGCGGCCGTCATGAAGAAGCTGGGACGATCTCATGAACTGAAACGTGGAAACAGGATTACCATGTAGAACTCTCAACATTCTCCATGTCTACCATGCATTGTAAATGAGACAAACACAGACATCGCTCCATGTAGCGACCAGGCTAAAAACATCAGCTGGTAGCTCCTCCCACACGCGGCCTGGTGCGTTCACTGAGCTCCAGTACATAGAAGCTTTGCTGAACTCCAACAGCCTCCCAGCCTAACTTAGACCACTACTATATTTTCATCAAAAAGAAATAAATGCAGAACAGACCCTAAAACCGGCCAAAGCCACTTTTACCTGCAAATGTAGAACCAAAACAGCCAGATCTGGCAGCACTGTGGATGTGTTGAGGTGCATACTCCCCCTAGTGTTGGGGGTGTGCAATACGCCGTCACTTTCACTGAAGCAGCTTTGATCGATGTAGTTAGGGTAAAAGTGTCTCCGCCTTGTCTGTTTGACAGTCATTCTGCTGGAAAAGCTCTTCCTGAAATAAATGTCATTCTGAAAAACAGTAACATGAAAAAAAAACGAAGCTACTTTGGAAAATATTGATTTTGATTAAAATGTATATATTTTAAAATGCTGTTTTAAAAAAATGAACAGGTTTTTTAAAGCAAAATGAAATATATTTTATAATATAATGGCTAATTTAAAATCTGTGTGCAGGTTTTTCAGAATTTCGCGATCTTTTTATTTATTTATGAGAGATTTATTGGTTGTGTGATTGCACAAGGTCATATTTATTTATTTATATAATTATGAACAGTTTAGGACTCCATAACTTCTGGCTCCTTTGTTCCACAGAAAAAGTACTGACCACACGGATTAAAATGAGCGAACAGAGCGCTTCTTAATAACCATAACATTAAGAAAAGCACGTTTAGAAGATCATCTCGTATATTACCGAGCTGCCAGATATCTATGTATGTGGCAGCTTGGCTTGTTTACAGCGGGACCCATTTCCTCTTCCGGTATTTCAACTATACTGCGCATGCCCAAATGATTGATTCTGACCGAAAGTGAGACCCATGTGAACGTTTGTTATAATCAAAAATAAAAATTCTGGGCCCATGTACACGGTTGAATTCTAATCCGACCATTGATCCGATCAAGATATTCTGCACATTTAACCAACTCGCAGCGTGGCGGGGGCGTGACATCACGATGGTGTCTCTCCATCATGATGTCAGCCATCACAAGGGACGATGGTATCGTCGATACCATCGGCACAACCCTACCGCCCCGAAAGGGATTTAGAGTCAAGAAGGTGGATGGAGAAAGCCCTTCAACAGCCATGTGTCTCTCATGTTTAAGAATCTGTAGTACTGTTAACAAATGTTTTTTTTTCCTCTTTGTTGGAGTGGCATGTTGTGGGTTTTTTGTGACACGGAAGTCATTTGAATGTACGTTCATCCACCCACGGCGTCACGTTGACATGTGCAGGAGTTACGACAGCTCTGCTTATTATGTTGTGTTCTGTGTGTAGCAGGAGATTTAATCAGCTTAGTAACATGTTTTCTTTGTTGTATTCTTTCCCCCCCCCTCCCCTCCTCCCCAGCAAAATTAAAAACAAAGATTCTGGGATGGTCCCCTCCACCGGCAAGAAGCTGGTGCCGAAAGCACACGAAAGTGACTGAAAACCAATTAAAGAACACATGCATGGAACAAATTTTTTTTCTTCTACTTCTTTGTTTCATAAATCACTTTTTTACATTTTTTAAAATTTGTACTCTTCTTTGTAACCTAGTTAATTGGCGTGATCAGGATTTTTATAGGGGGGGTCGGCTGGATCACTTCCCCCAAAACATCCTTTTATTTTTTTTTTGTAGTTTTGTACAAGATTTAATGGGATAAAAGTAATTGGTCCTCAGTATAACAAATAATGAGTAGGGGATAAAACTTCAGTTTGTTCTGTTTTGAGAAATAATAGTGCAGCACTTTGGTTTAATGGGACCAATGTTTTAGTTCGACACTGACCACACATTTAGAGGCATTTTTGTCTTCCAGTATGCTTATATTTTATTATAATCTTAGTTCTGTATGAGTTTCACACTTATATATATATATATATGTATATTTTTTGTCATTTGTAATGATTTACTTTTTTTGTACCAAATTCCTTGTTAAATAAAGTTTTTCTGCTCCAGAGTTTTCATGTCTTTGTATACATTTTAAACATTACAAGAAAACAAAAAAAAAATGGAACAAAATAAGATAGGTGGGGACTTATAGCAACCGTTTAAAAATATATATTTATTTTCAAAAGGCATCATATTCAAATTGATAACTTTGGAAATGTTTGAGTATTCCTTTTTTTTTAACTTGTCCAACAGCTGAGCAAATAAGAGCTGAAAGCCTCTCGTGTTGGACATATTTTACTGTTACAACATGGCGTTATGAATCTTCTGACAAGCTGTATATTTGAATAAACTCCTTTTGTAATTTAGACTATATTTGTAACTGTTTTTGTTGGACCGGACTGAAAAGTTAATTCTCAAAATGGACTATTTCTTTTAATAAACCAGACACAGTGGCTTACTGTGTTAAACTGTACCTTTGTGAATGTGGAAAAAAACCAAAAGAACAATCTCCCATTCTAGTGAGTCTGTGGATTATTGTGCGTGCGTTGGCACGGAGTAGTGTGTTTTGCATGTCCGGTTTTGTGGGTTTTAAAATGCCTGCATTAGTGCGTTTTTTCAAATTGAAAGGAGCTCTTTAGCTTTAGGCAAATTTGCTGTCATTATGGTCGTGGTTTGTGTAATTCCTCCCCCGTCAGCACGATCCAGGATCTGGGAGGGTTGAAAAACCAAGCGACTGATGAGTCTGCATTTATTTAGCCTGGAGACTGAAGGTGTCGTTTGTGAGTTACTACAGATTTTTGTGTTTGTAGTTCTATCATAGCTTTCCTGTATGCTTGTGGGAATAATCGCTGCCCAAAATGGGAACGCTACCTTTGGACAAAGCCTGTATTTTCGTTTGTTTGGGTGAGTTTTTAATTAATTTCATAATTTCTAAATCTTCCAGTCTGGTTAACCTCTGTTAATTGGCTTCAGGTAATATTAGGTTGTTTAATAAATGACTAAGACTTCTCCCTCTTGACTTTATATTCATTTACATTGAATTTTCTACACTTTTTACATGTTTAATTTATACTACATGACATCTAGGTCAGGATATATTTTCTGGAAAGTGAAAGAATAATACTTTGGCATATTTTCATGCCAAACACATGTTGTGGAGCTCTTATATAATAACTGCTAAGCCTGTTTTTGCAACGTTAATGAGGTCAGTGTTGTGTACAAATGTTTAAAAAATAATGAGCTCCTTTAGTTTCCATATCTATCTGAAATGTTCCATGTAAGCAAATATGTTGATTTTTGATAAAGATAACAAATGAATTCAAAACTGTATTATTTTTACTAATATTTATAAATGGAAAGAACACATTTGAATCTATGTAATTATTTGTGGAAACTTAATTTAATGTTTGTATACACAAAACTATTCAAATGTTTTAGCAAACTGTTTCTCAAATGAGTCAGTCATGTCAATAGGGTCTAAAGTAAGTCCAGCTCATTATCATGTTTATCTGCTGGCTTGTATTGAGATCTGAACAAAGCGCGGTTCTAGGACCTGTTTCAGAAACCCCCTTTTCTTCCCCCATCCTGTCCTATGATGCTATGAGGGTTTTTACTTTTAGAAGGTAAACCAGCTTTTTCATGATCACCAATGAATTGGGAATTAAATATAAAGAAATATACATACAATATAAATTAAATAATTAATTTCCAATTAAAGTAAATTGTGTTGAAAGGCTTTAGTAATTCCACATTGTAAATTGCACTTTTAAAGAAAATTAAACTTGGTTTCTTTATATAATGGTGTGAAAATGCTGTGGAATCAGCAAACTAATTTTCATAAATCTATTTTCTTGAAAGAAAACTAAATTATGAATTATGAAATTCTCTACGTCAAAAGTGCTTTTATGATGAAGCAAGACGTTTCATGATCTGGAGGAGGGAGCGTATCTAACACTGTTTTCATTCCCCCGTGGTTTTTCTTGTGCGCATGACAGGTTCATGATGTAAGGTGACAAGGGGAATAGAGTTGTGGTCCTCTACACCTCTGAGCTCCTTATTTTACATAAGAGACTCCGCTTTACCGACACAAACCCCGGAAAGCCAGCTACACTACCAAGAATCTGATTTTGAGTCGCCAAAAGGGTCAGATTTGTTTTTGAAATTTACCCGGAAATAAAACTTCACAAAGTGCGCCACATATTTTATCTTTAAGCATGGCTTCAACAAACATACAACTTTGGTGTTTTTCTCGTAAATGTACAACTTTTTCTTGTAAATTCAAGATTAAAGTCGTATATTTATGACTTAAGTCATATATTTATCACTTTAAATTCGTATATTTCTGACTTAAGTCGTGTATTTATGACTTTAAAGTCATAAAGTCATATATTTATGACTAAGGACGTATATTTATGACTTAAGTCGTATATTCATGACTTTAAAGTCATAAAGTCGTATATTTACGACTTAAGTCATATATTTATCACTTTAAAGTCGTATATTTATGACTTTAAAGTCGTATATTTCTGATATAAGTCGTATATTTATGACTTTAAAGTCATAAAGTCGTATATTTATGACTTTAAGGTCGTATATTTATGACTTAAGTCGTATATTTTATCTTTAAGCATGGCTTCAATAAACAGACAACTTTGGTGTTTTTCTCGTAAATGTACAACTTTTTTTCTTGTAAATTCAAGATTAAAGTCGTATATTTCTGACTTAAGTCATATATTCATGACTTTAAAGTCATAAAGTCGTATATTTATCACTTTAAAGTTGTAAATTTACAACTTTATTCTTGTAAATTTACAACTTTATTCTCGTAATTTAACAGTAATGCCTTTTTCTTGTATGAGTTTAAAGTCATAATTAAAAATAAATAAATTGTAAACTGGCCCTGAAACTCCGTCATATTTATCAAACAAACAAATAATAATGGAAAAGTTAAAAAGAGGTGAGGGTAGCAGGCGACGGGGGGACTGACTGTTCATCCAGCAGAGGTGGCTGTTGAGTCAGGAAAGCATGAGGATGTACACGGACAACTCTGGCAGGAATCAGTTCAGAGACAGGGCAAAATCCAGCCTTTATTTTGATAGTCCACTTCCGCTAATTGGAACGTGCATTTGCGTGTTAGCTAAATAAAGTTTGGACCTAAATATTCAGCTACAAAACATAAATTTTACTTAAAAGCTAAATATTTAATTTGAACTAAAATATTTAATAAACAGATAAATATAAAGTCATGAAACTTTAATGCTTAGTTTGGAAAATAAATATTTAGGTCAGATCTAAATATTTAATTAGCAAAATAAATGTTTAATTTACAAACTGAACAACTAAACTAAACATTTAGTTTGGAAACTAATAAAATATTATTATAATTTTTTTTAACGTTAAATAAAAAAATAAGCTTACTAACTAAATATCTAGTAAGAACATTTCACATTTATAAATACATGAATCAAAAGATGCAAATTTGAAAAAGGGAACCTGTTTTTTTTCCTACAAAAACATGCAAATAAAAAAAAATATTGCTGTTTAAAAATTTGACTGTGCAACTTAACAAACAGCACCCCATACCGAAATCATGCAAATTCTAGATTTGATTAGAAAACTCTGTTCAATTTACAGATAAAATGGAAAATGCTTTTTCTGTTTTCACAGTATATCTCTCTCTTCCACCTCGTCGTGTTTTTAAACTCACTTTCCAATTTGCTAACTTTACATTTAGCTGTTGTGTGACATACATTGACTGTATAGAAGAACTGGACTGAGCGCGTGTGAAGTCACCCATGTAAAATGGTTTACTTCCGACTCCAACAAAATGTCGTCAATTCAGTCGCCATTTGTTGCGATACAGACTCCACCATGTTGGAGACAGACAATGTCATTAGGGATTGATCCAAGTCGGTGTGGGTCATTGTTTCTATGGAAACCACTCTTCCCAATCACTGATGATCTTGTTGGAAGTCCACAACTTTACCACTTGAAACTAGGCTACAAGGAATCTGTCAATCAAAGATTTTAACTCTTCGCGTGAGATCACATTGTTTTATTGAGGCATCTGATTAAGCAGTTTATAACTTGAATAACTTGCCATAAAGACAAAAATCATTTTAAAAAATTAGGATTATCAAGAACGTGTTTAAAAAAACTGTATCAGAGTAAGAATGGTCATTTTGATCAATAGGGAGACTGACTGAGTAATAACTGTTTATTTCTCTATAAGTCTGGGATTATGGTTTCTTAGAGCTAGCAGGAACTTCCTGTTTGGAACGCCAGGGGGGAGGAGCCACTCAGTCCAGTTCTCATAGACAGTCAACAACAATCATATGGAAGAAATGAACAAATTAGAAATGGATGTTGTGGTGGTTGAAGTCAGAATACTGCACATCTCCTTTTCCTTTTTTTAGACTTTTGCAAAAGGTCAAAACAATTTCAACCAGACAAATCCAAAAAAGAGATAAAAACCGGAAAAGTCTGAAAATGTTCATTTACAAACGTACTTTTTTCTTTTCTTTTTTTTAGCTTTGATTCTCACATTCACAAGTGCTGAAAGACAGTACTTCAACGAGTCCCAACAGCTTACTTGGGATGAGGCCAGGAGCTACTGCCAGGTATTTTTATGTTTACCTGTTTAACTCACTTTGATGAGAACTTTACTCACAATATTACATTTTTTATGAGTACTTTTGCTACAACAGCATTGGTTATTATACAATAAAGCAAAGCTGTAACATGAATGTAATTATATTCATGTTTCTTTCTGGTTCTTCTGTTACTTGTGGCTCCCCCCTGTTAAAGCAATTTATCTACCTCTGTTAAATCTCAAACTCTTTATTGTCCTCTCTCACGTTGATTAAGTTCATCATTACTTTCACTAAACCTACAGATTTCATCTCTTGTCGTCTTTATGTTTCTTCTCCAGGAGCCTTGACCTGAGCATCTTTTGACCCCTTGAACATGTCTCATTCTTTCAGTTCCATTTTCCTGGCTTCTTTTAAAGTCCCACTCCGATCACCTTATGGTCTATTGTAGTGTTCCCAGAGGTGTTTTTATTATTATTATGCAGTCTTTAGCCAAAATATAAAAAAACTGTCATTTTCCAGGACATAGTTTCTGCAGAGCAAGTTGTGTGGACTATCGGTACGGAGTTAGCCCCCTCCCCTCCATTGTTGAGAGCTCTCTGTTCACACACTATCCTGCTAGTTTCAAGAGGACCTGGCTTCAAACATTAGCGCCCTTTTTTTGCTTTTTTTCGTCTGCTTTGAATAAATACTCAGGATTGCAATTTTATGCTTAGTTTTATTTATATATATCCTCCATCTTCAGAAAAATGCCACAAGAACATGTTAAAAAACACTAAATTAAATCTTTAAGTCTGTTGTTCCTATTTTTTAATCTTACCCAAATTATTACACTCAGAAAGAACCAGTGTTTTTTTTCACCAGACCGTTCCTTAGCAACAAACACATCATCGGCGGTCTCATCACCATCTTGCATACCTTTTCTTTCAGTCTCACTAACGCTCATTTCCACCTGTTTCAACCTGACTGAATCGGTTATTTGTCATAGCAGCTTTGGAAAAGTGGTGCTAATTGAGGAAAGTCCTCCGCCTTCCTCACCAGCTGTTCCAGGTGAACCTCTCCTTTCCATTGTGTGGTTCTCACTTAAGCAACTCCTTTCCAAACTTTCTGCTTGATATTTGACACCACAGCTCCTCCCGTTTCTCTGTTCTTCTCCAGAAGGATCCTCAAAGCAAATATTGCTGCTGTGCTTCCTTTTCTTTGGATCAAACTGTACTGTTGCTCAACAAATGCTGATTTCTGACCTCAGCCGAGCTTCCTTGACTCTTTCCCTTAATTTCATTGTGTGACTCATCAGCTTTATTCCTCGGGAGATGGGCACCAGTCCCATTTTCTCCAAAATATCGCCAAGTCAAAAATCTGCTGCCACCTTTCCCGAACATTTCCATATGTCCAAAAGCAAATCCTCCGCACTAACTGCCTCTCCAAGCCTCTTCCTCTTCAACACTCTGCAATTCTTCCTTATTGATAGTCAAGGTTTCCTGCTCCACACGCGTCACCTCTTCACCTCTTTAACATTTCTCTCTGTCATCTACTCCCCATGATTTGTGATGCACTTGTGGAACATGTAAACAGATTTTCAGCTGTATCCTACCTTACCTTTTACACACCCCTCCATTGTTGTCTCTGCCTCAGCAACCTGGGCAAATTCATCTTTCCTTCTTCAATGTTCATGAAATAATAAAGTCACAAAATTCTCCTTTTTTATAAACTTCATTCTGTTTCCAACCAGACATTTTTACTCATTATTCTGTGCCTAACCTTTTATTTTAAATATGCTTTTTAACTTCCTTGTTCCTTTTTCCTCTTTGCATATGACACACAAAGTATTCTCCAACATGTTGGTGTCTATTCTACTAGTCTACAAGCACCTCTCCACTATCCAGATCTTTTATCAACTCTTTCCTGAAAGAACAATTAAAGATATTCTTCACAGCCTTTATGTTGTGTGGTTACACTCTCCCCTGACCCCACTTTGGACTCACTGATCTCCTAGACGACTAAAACCACACAAAACCTTTCTTATAAATCCTTCTATGCTCTTGTGTCTTGTCCAACCTAAATCCGGCATTATCAATTATTATGCAATCCTCTCCTGAAAACCAAAATAAGAAATCACCTTTTCTCCATCTCTGTTTCCCTCACAAACATGTCTCCACATTCCAATCCCAAATTTGAAGGCAACCAGGAAATACAAAATCTTGCAGTTCTTCAAATGACCACCAGAGGGAGACTGCTTTCAGTAAAGCAAACACCATTCAGTGTTGTCTTTGTCTTGTTCATTCTGTGTTCAAATTCACAAGGTTTTGAAACCAAAGAGAATCACATACAGGCTGGTTTCAGAACCCTAACCAAGGGATTATTGACCTAATTAACCCTATATAACCCTTTGTTTCATAATTAAAGCACACATTTTTGAGGTCCCCATCTCATTAGCGTGATCAAAGCATTGTATTTAACTTGGTCCATGTTTTCTGTCCCGTAATGGAAACGAAGAGCTTGAACTGGTTCGAGAATTTAAATATCTATGAAAAATCATCTTAATTCAAAATACTAATTTTCTGTCAATGTTTTGACGTTGTGGGCTTTACAGGGTTAAAATCCAGTATGTCTATGTCTAATGTAAACATGATCACCATTTTTTACTTCTGGAAGTATTTTGCATTATCTCATAACCTTTTCAAGAATTTCACATTCTGCTATTACTTTTATTCTACATGTTGAGCATAACCACTAACAGATTTCACCATTAAATCCTACTGTTTCTTGGAGGATCTAGAATGACCCAAAACGATCAAAATCTTGTTTTTGATGTTATTAACATTTTCTTGTACGTCTTAAATTTTTTGGGACAATAACTCTGCCATTTTTATAGCATTTTTCTGGTGATGGCAGACATATGTTAAACATAATTAAGATTAAAATTGCATTTCTGAGTATTTTCTTCATTCAAATCTACTGAATCAGGAGCACAAGAAAAACTGCACTTGAAAAAAGCTTGTAGCTGTGACACGTGCTACAATCAGCAGGCCACAATCTTGCTGCTCCGCTCCATTCCAGTCTATTCACTTGCCAAAAAAATAGATCCGTGTGTCTTAACATTCCTCATCTGAGCTGGCATCTGGGTCAAAACTGTATGGCTGGGTAGGTCCAATATTGCTCGCCATTTTTGGTTCACCATTAATTTTAGCTTGGGGCTATGAGGGGCTGTAAGCTAGCGGGAGCGTGTAACAGATGGCTGATGAAAAATGGGAGCGGGCTTACTCCTCACCCACAACTTAGATACAAATCACCAATGAACTTCTGCCGCTTTGCATAAAGTTTTCTCTAAAACGGCATAATGACATTTAAAAGACCACCGGAAACGCTTTTACAAAAAATAAAAACATAATCGGAGTGGGACTTTAATGTCCAGAAGCATTGGGAAAAAAGTTTTTAAAAAAAGGCATGAATTTCAGGAAGAGGGAAAAAAAACAAAGTGTATGTCTGACTTTTCTGTTTATATTGGAAAGAAATGACATTGAACCTTTATTTTTGCTCAGGTCTGCTATAAGGATCTAGTGGCTCTGACCTCAGACAATGTCCAGGTAATAATCAAGATGATTGACACAGACCACTGGATTGGCCTTCGCAAGCACTTCCCCAAAAACGTGACAGACAAAAACAATTTCACCAGTGACAGCAACTTCACCAGCAATGACAACTTCACCTATGACAAGGGCAGCAAAAGCAATTTCAGCAACATAGAAAGCATCATCAACCTAGTTAACAACACCAACATCACCACTAGGCCTCCCTGCAAGACTTGGTGCAAATGGTCCAATGGGGATCCCCTTATCTTCCAGAACTGGTATCCTGGCATGCCAGTGTTTAAATCTCGCCTCCCAGAAATAAAATGCTGCAGTTGCTCTTGCACATGCCCAGGATCAACAACCAGGGTTACGACGAGACTTGCCCCGTTTACAGAATCACCCACTGTACAGACCAGTGTTATGTATTCTCCTCCTGAAAGTACAGGGCAAATTGAAATAACCAAGGCCAGTGAAGGAACAACAGACGAAACATATCATGTTCCATCCACCCCATCGGCAGCATTTGGGAAAACAGAAGCCAGAACAACTCAAATGAGCAGTACTATAACCACCAATCAAGAGGAAATTACTACAAAAGAAGAAAAACCAACTATGCCCACCAACCAAAATATATTCCTAAATTGCAGAATCAAAGAAAGAACCAACCAAGAGGGACTTACCACCAACCAGGAGGGACTTAGCACTGCAAGAGAGAGTACGACGGACAGTAAACATTCAAGACAAACCACAACCCAAGAGGGAATTAGCACTGCAGGAGAGAGTGTGACTAAAGTAGGAGATCTCTCAGTAACTACAACCCAAGAGGGAATTAGCACTGCAGGACAAAGTGTGACTAAAGTAGGAGATCTGTCAGTAACTACAACCCAAGAAGGATTTAGAACTGCAGGAGAAAGTACAACTAAAGTAGAAGATCTCTCAGTAACTACAACCAAAGAGGGGTTTAGCACTGCAGGAGAAAGTACAACTCACTGGAAAGGTTGTGAGACCACCAACCAAGAAACGTTGCTAACTTGCAAAGTAGTTGAAAGCACTCCTGACACTGGAAATTGTTTCAAAACCACCACCCCAGGGGACATTAGCACAGTTTCAGATAGTACCACTGTTACAGGAAAATCCTTTACCACAGACCAAGAGCAAAAAAGCACTTTCCAAACAAACATCTCTTTCACCACTGACGAAATAACTCACAGCCCAGTCACTCAAGATACAACTGGAAAGACAACAGATCAACAGACGCCAGTGACATCTACAAAAAGCACAACAACTTTTGATGTTTTCGAGTCCTCCACAGGCTCCCTTTGGACAACCACTCTGCCATCATCAGAAGCAACATGTGAACAATCTCCTGTGGAGATTCCACTTCTCGCTGAAATTAATGAAAACTACATTGAGGACTCTTGCGTGGTCATAACTAGTTTTGGACCTTGGATTGAAATGAGTTGCTCAGAGATTCTTCCTTTTATTTGTTATGAAGGTACCTACAAACCAAAGCCTGCACACATTGTATGAATATATAATAACATATGTTAAACATTGTTTGGACTGTTCATGAATGCATCATTTTAAAAATTGACTTGAAAAAAGTATATCCATGCCTGAAAATTTTACCAGCATCTTTGTGTAGTTCAGTAATGGCATTTTAGTGCTCTTTGAAATTGAGCTGAAGGTGTCTACATACCATTGACTGGATATGAGAACTGGACCAAGCAAGTGTGATGTCACCCTAGAAAACAGCTTACCTCAAGCTCCAACGAAACAAAGTCAATTTGATCAGTGATTTTTCCAAGTCAACATTTCAGTGGCAAACACTTCCACCAGAAGTGAGCTTGTTGGAACTCCCCACCCCAACCACTTAAAAGCAGGGTCAGGAGAATCTTTCAGTGAAACAATCAGCGTATGATAACACACTTTTATCAGGGCATCTGATTTGTCAGTTTATAACTTCATGTTATGCCCCTTTTTGTGTCAAGTGATGGCCTGGAATTATGGACTGGAGTCCCTGTTCAATTTTAAAGTTGGCAACTTCTACTATATCTTCAGTCAAAATACTGAGTTTATGTGCTATTTACTAAAAACTACACAGTCATAATACACAACTCTTTGTGAGGAGATAGCTTTGTTATGAGTATTCATTTTCTTTTTGCATTACTACATAATTAGAGCAGATAAGGCATGAAAACAGATGCAGCAACAATCGCGTTTCATGCTTGCTATAAACCGTGTGCGTGGGGGGCACGACATTTCTAAAGCACAGCTGGCTCAACCATGGCTGAGCAAACGGCGGCCCTTGCTCCGTGGGCAGGGCTCGAGAAGTGCATGCTTGTGGACACTGCTTGTGGGCGGGAACTGCAGACCCGGCAGCAGGAGCCATGGCAGGACGGCCGGGTCCGATGGCGCGTCTCGTTCTCACTTCTAGCAACATGAATAACTTGCGCTATAGAAGACGTATCATGAAGGACATAGGATTTATTTGCAACAACGTGTAAAAAAAAAAGGTATTAGAGCCAGAATGGCTATTCTGCCAAGCAGAATGACTGAGTAATAGCTGTTTATTTCTCTATAGAACTGCATGGGATTTTGATGGGTACTTCCTATTTAGAACTCGAGGGGAAGGGGTCACTCAGTTCATTTCTCGTATACAGCCAATGTTACATAGCTACTACACACAGACAGGACTCCCTCAAGTGTCTGTTAATTTTTTATTTATTTATTTTTGTTTTACATGCAGCGGGGCAAAAAAAGTATTTAGTCAGCCACAATTAGTGCAAGTTCTCCTACTTAAAAAGATGAAAGATGCCTGTCAATTTCATCATAATTATAATGTGGAAAAAAGTCCAGAAAATCACATTGTCTGATTTTTAAATAATTTATTAGGGAGTTGAAAGTCGGTTTTGCCCAGCAATAGCCCCAAAACATTACTACTCTAGAGGAGATCTGCATGGAGGAATATGCCAAAATACCAGCAACAGTTTGTGAAAAGCTTGTGAAGACTTACAGAAAATGTTTGACTGCTGTCATTGCCAAAAAAGGTATATTAAGTTGATCTTTTGTTATTGACCAAATATTTATTTTGGTGGTTGATTAAATACTTTTCTGCCCCACAGTATAACACAGATAAGCCTGACTTCTGCTCAGCTGTTAGCTTGACAGAGAAATACAGTTTACTTCCTTGATAACTTCTCATTGAACTGTATTTTCTTTGCATCTGTTAATGTACTTTTTCTTTATAAACAGACAGATTTTTCGGTCAAGTCAATGTGACGAACGTAACATCAGGGAGTGCCACTCTGACCTGGCTGCCTGGACCCGGTGGCATCAGTCATTATGATGTTGAGGTCACAGGTGACATCGAACTGTACGAAAATGTGACAGATTTGACCCTTGACCTTTTTAACCTCACGGCAGGAAGCTATTACAAAGTTCAGGTGTTTCCAGTTAAGTGTGACCGACGCCTCAACCCTCAGAATGCCTCCTTCTACACCAGTAAGCTAAATCCAATTCTTATTTTTACTTCAAATTCAATAATTATGGATTTATTTTAGAGCTGCACGGTGGTATGGTGGTTAGTACTCTCGCCTCACAGGATCGAACCTTGTGTGTGGAAATTACATGTTCTCCTCATGCATGTGTGGGGATTTCTCCAGTGACATCAACAAAAAGGACAGCAACCATTTTTGCTCACAGGTTCTCTACATGCTCACAGTGGACTACCACACAGCCATCAATAAAGCAACATTAGAACAATTTGATATATGCTACCATTGACAGACCGTCTCCAGGATTTTATGGGCGTTTTTTTTTTATTATTGATGCATAAAAAGCCTTAAGTTGAAACCATTTAAATAAAAATAGCAATGCATTTAAATAGTTTTCAACTATAGGCTGTAGGAAGATATACATTTTAAAGTGTTTTTTTTTATTAATTTCTAATTAAATTTTATGTGACCCTATAAGAAATGCACAGCATTGATAAAATTCCTTATGGAACAGTAATTTCTTTCCAAATAAAACCAACACTTTTTTTTATTTGTGCAAGAACAACTTTAAAACTTGAACAATTCTATTAATGAATTATTCACAAAACAACCAACATTATTCATGTTAACATTTACGTTTTAACACCCAATAATTTGAAAGCCAAGGATTTATTAGGTTTCTTTCAGTTTTCAATACAAAGGTCACCTTTTTAAAGCAAATTTAATTATTTCTGTTTAGTTTTTAGTTAAATTTGGCTGTTGGTCTCTTATCCTTAAATGTAGTTTTATTATTTGTTTTTTTATTAATAACATTTAATTTTAATCTAAAGCATCTTAGCATCTAAAGTGCGAAAAGTCTAAAATGTAGTTAGTCATTTAACGCACCATTATTAGAAAACAGTTGTGGCATTTGGAAAGATTACTTGACTGAACATGTGTTATTAAATGCTTTTAATACATTATAATTGTATAAATTTAACATTTTTGTTTATATGCAGTATTTTCATCAAGGACTCATTAGGCCTTCTAAAAGCGATTAAAAAACTGGACTTTATATCTGAGAACACTGAATCAGATATAAAGAACTTGAACAATAGATTCTAAAAAATCGACACATGCTCACAAATTTTGTTTGAAAAGAAGATATGAAGATTAGCATTAATTAAAAAATTTCACGTCAACAGAAAATGATATTTGACTTTTTATGACTTGAAATCGATTATTTGTCTGCAGTCATTGGCTTTTATTTGGGAACCAACACAAATGTTGCATGGAGAAGAAAACTGTTACCTCCACCTTCATGAGGAATATTTACAAATTGTTGATCTTTAGCTTTAATTTTATTGGCATCAATGTCACAGGGGAGTGGGAACGTTAAAATCACAACACGTTTGGTTGGCCAGACTAATGATGCATTTCAGTTGGGAATCTAGCTGACACAACTTTTTATTGTAATAGAGTAAAGAATTAAATAAAGTTGTAAGAAATATGCATTATTCTGAAGTAAACTTTGAACGTGTTTCTTTACTCCAGCAGTTACGGTTTAGTCATGTGACGGTTTTAGAATTCATCAACTTTTAAATTCCATATCTATTCTTTTTAAAAACTGTTCAAAAATATATGACTGCTGCTTTTTGTGGTCCAACAAAATGTCATCACTGCCAAATTAATTCAGTCTTCTCACTTTTTCAGAGCCTTTCAGAATTAATGATCTCAAGGTAGAAAACGTAACAGAAAGCTCCGTCTTTCTAAGTTGGAGGGAGCCACATGGAAAGGCCGATTTGTACATTGTAGAGACATGGAATCGGTCCGAGAAAGTGAAGACAACAAATGTAGAAGTTAAAGAATTGACACCTGGGATCTGTTACACATTTGTCGTCAATACTGCAGTTCAGGACGAATCTGAAGAGAGCGAAGAGTCCAGCATAATAGGCTGCACTAGTAAGTATATTCCATCAAAGCATACTGATTCCCAAATCTAAGAGGAAACAATGCTGACATCAACTGACTGAGGCAGTAAAAACTGAATGTCTAGTTTGGTTTGAAATGGTTTATTTGAAGCAGTCAAAGCAAGATTATTGCACAAAACAATACAATCAGCAGTTTTACATCCATACAAAGAAGTATCAAACTTAGGATAATTAGACATTAAATCAAAAATTGCTTGAAAGGGAGTGGAAGGAAGCGAATTTATATAATCCCACCCCTGTTCAACCGTAACCATTTCTATAAAATGTTTTAAAATTTCCAGTTCATAACTTTTATCATACAAGATTAATAATCCTTACGTGTCAATAAATTACACGACACAGATGAATTACTTAGTTATGATGCAAAAATAGACGTAACTATTTTGGAAATCAGCATAGCACTTATTGATCAGTTATGTAAAATATGTACAGATTTCCTTTTTTCTTTTTTTTCATCAGAAAAATCCTGACTATGATTAAAAATAACTCTATTTCAGAAAAAATAGACATAACACTGTTTCAGAAATCTTCATAGCATATTCAGATCAAGCATCAAAAATATAAGCAGGCTATTGTTTTATTAGAACAAACATGAGTATAATTAGACATAACACTATTTCCGATATAATCATAACATGTAGAGATCAAGTATCAGAAGTAAAAAATAAGTGCAATTATTTTTCATTAGAAAAAATAATTAATCAATTTTTGGGGCAAGTGAATTTGATAGAATTGATAGAATTAGAGATCAATCACTTTAACCATCTTCAATAATTGATTAAGCAATTTATTTTATTATTATAAGATAACGCTGTGAAATAAAAAAGGTTCCATATCCTGTCCATTGTCCAAGGTTGGTATTCCATCTTCTGCTGCCTGATTGCCCAATGATGTTTTGTTTATGTTTGTTTCAGAGCCAGCCAAAGTGTCTAATCTGAAGGTGACTAACATAACAGTCTCCTCGCTTACTGTTAGCTGGGAAAAGCCAGAAGGATTTTTCATAGGTTTCAATGTGACAGTTTCCACAGCTACAAATAAGTAAGTAATGCTTTACTGGCAACAATAGACGTTTTGGAACTGCAGTTCTATGTTCCGTCACTGAGGATGACTTTACTGTCCAGTCATGTAAAGGTTCCTCCTATTTAATCTCCGGATTTGAAGCCAACCAAGAGTCGTCTGAAGTGAATAGAATTACTTTTCATGTAAAATTGGGCTTTTTCCAAATTTACTCCATCCACCACCTAGTATATTAAATATGGTGTTTTTTTGGACGCCCACAATTCCAAATCTCTTAAAAATGTCCCAAAAGTCACTACAAAAAATAGTTTGAATTGAAAGTCCACTTGATTAGTGAATATAGACCACAATGGATTGCATTTAAACAATTTCAACAATCATACAGTTGTTAGGATGGAGAGAAAGACAGAAGAGAGAGAAAGAATCAGGACAGATGGAGGAAAGAAACAGGTTGGTCTTATATTTGGTGGACGTTAGGGCAAAGCCAATACCAAATCAGTCACTTTTAAATAGTATTCTTAATTTTAAAAAAGTGTATAAGAAAAAGGATTTTTTTTTTAAAATATTAAATAATTCTTGAAATTGGTCATTTGATTTGGTGGAGAAGAAACCAGGCAGAAGGTGATGGAGACACACATGAGGTTAGTGATGACTTCATGTTGGAATAATTAAACTATTGAAGACACAAAAACATGGATGCTCATTCTGGTTCAACTTTTAGCTGACCACCTGTTCACTTATTTAGGGAAAATAAGTGCAGGCATACATGACAAGTCAGTCACAACAGAGAATAATGAGGAGAGAGGTTCAGATGATGATGATGATGATGATAGAGAAAAAGAGAGACGATCAGCTGAGGATGAAGAGGGAGTAGAACAGAGAGGTGCAGAGGAGAGAGGCTGGGGCCTTGAGGGCCGGTGTCCTACATGTTTTCCAACCAACCTGCCATTGAAACTCCTTATTGGCTAAACCCACCTGATCAAGGTAATCAGCAGCATCTGGAAAACCAGCAGAACACCGGCCCTTGAGGCCTGGATTTGGGGACCCCTGATTTAAACACAAAAGAAGTGTTGTGTGGGTGTGTAGTTAGCTTGAGGTAGGGTGGATGGGGTTTTTTATAATGTGTGTTTGTGTGTCTGTGTGTGTGTATGTGCGGGGGTTGTTATGTGGCCACATATCCCTATGAAATTGGGTAGTTGCGTCCCTCCTCAGCATGACGTGGTGACTCTCACAGATGTACTATTACAGACTGAAACGCCATAATTCTTACCTGCAAGATCAGATCTGAGTCATCTGTGAAGTCCACCCACTAATCCCACCCACTTTTCCAACCTGTCATAACAGAATTAATGGGTACTGAGGGCCGCACCAAAACTGATGGTTTTCTGGAGTCACAGATTAAATTTAGCACTTTAGCAAGTGTCGTCCCTCTGTTGTGGTGTTGTCTAAAGCCTGACGGAATATTTCTTAAGGTGGTATTTAAAGAGTTGTTCGGCTGGATCGAACTGCTTTCTGGAAGCTTTGAAATTGGCCTGTGATAGTACGTTTTATGTCTTTTCAAACAGAACTTATAACGTAAGTACACCTGAAACCGAACTGACATTACCAAATCTGCCGAGTGGAACTAAAATAGACATCAGTGTGAGAGCTCTGTCCAATCACAGCCTGATGGGAGACGTTACAAACATCACCAATTACACAGGTAACACCAACCCCACTTTATATGAACACACTGTTGTCATGCTTCTGCCTGAATGTAACCAATGTGACTTTTTTTTTTTTTTACTTTTAAACAGCCCCTCTAGAGGTCACAGATGTTATTTTGAAACCAGGAAACGACTCAATCAAAACTACATGGAAGCATGCAGGAGGCAGTGGTGTAACATTTATCATTGAAGTTTGGCATGAGGTCAAACTCTTTGAAATGAATACTACATTATTGGAAGTAAACATCACAAAGTTAAACTCATCAACCAATTACACAGTATTTGTACATGCTGTCAGTGGAAACATTCCAGGCCCAACAGGGTCCAAGTCCAGTTTTACACGTGGGTTTGAAGAGTTTATGAAATTGTCTTTTCTAGTCGCACACGTGATGTCGATACATGACACTGTTTTTTTATTTTCCAGTGCCTGCACCCCCCTCCAATGTCAGAATTACGGTCAACTCAACGTACAGCCTCACCTTACAGTGGGAGGCTCCTGACAAGATAACAAAAGCTACATACATAATTAATGTTACCAGTATCTGGAATAGCAGTTATGAAGAAGAAGTGAAAGATACCACCACCAAGGTCTTTACAGGCCTCACATCAGGAACCAACTATACCTTTGAGGTCTACACAGTTGCTGGAGACATCAGAAGCTCACCAGTAGTCTGCTACGGGTTTACAGGTGAGAGTTTGAATTTGAAAAGTTTTTCATTCAAATTTTTCATCAGCTACACTTTTAATATGACTAGTCCGTTTTCTACATTTCCCCATACGAAACCTTTGTTTATTAATTCATTTAATCTTAACATGAAAGTCATATTGATGTTTGCTTTCTTTAAATAAAAAAACAATTTTTTTATGCCTGCTTCACAAGTCTAAAAAAACCAAAGAATTTGGGAGTTTTGGTTAAAAACATTTCAGCTGAAGTTAAAGTCAGCGAGAGCTCAACATTTCTATATATTTACATTTAAATTTATTTTTGAATTTAGCTATTGTCTGAATTTAGGCTTTAATTATGTTTTGGATTTAGTGTTTATATTTACAGTTACAAAAAACAGCTACTTTTTTCAAATTTGAAATGTACATTTAAAGGTGATATTTTGATTTGTAAAATGAATTGACATAATTTTGCCATCTAATTTGCCACTGAGTAAAAGTTCAACATTTGATTATTTAAAAATACATTTTAAAACGTAGTTTTGACCAAGAACGTTTAAATTTTCACATTTAGAGGAACATTTACTGTATATTTATGGCCGGAGCACACACGCAGACAGACACATCGGAAATTCCCCTCTTAGAGTTTTGGCTTGTTAAAAGCCGTGTCACACAGCCACAATGTACATTTTGCACATTTTTCACATATGATATTTCAATCTTCAGTGATACATGCGTGATATATGTGATTCAGAAGTGATTCTTGTGTTCGTGAATTCAGTTTTGAGCTGTTCAAAATTTTTAGTCAGTTGAGAATTATGCAGTTCATGTGTATTTAATGTGCCATTCCCATTTGTAATCATTTTAATATTTTGAGGGGGGCTGTAGTTTAAAGTTCAGACCTGGGTCTTGTTTACATTAATTTCATATCCAGAGGGAGCGCCAAATTTTTGAGGGATTCCAGAATTACAGGTAAGGTTTATGTAGGTTGAGATATGGTTAGTAGTAGATCATCTGCAAATAAGGCAAGTTTTTGTTCTCCTGCAACTTTTACTCCTCTTTTTTCTACTCTCTGCCTGCACAACAGGCTAAGAGGTTCAATACATAACAAAAATAAAAGAGCAGACATGTTACATCCATAGCTGGTTCCTCTCTTTAAGGTTATCGTCACTGTGAGGTCTCCATTAATTTGAATTTTTTTTACTTTGCATTTTGAACATTTGATATATTAACAGACATGCAGAGTGTATAATCAAATGTCAGAGCAAAGACAGTGCTGTGTACTTATATGTGATTTTAAAAAATAGTGGTTAGCGCTCTTGCCTCACAGCAAGAAGGCCCCCGGTTCAAGTCCCAGCTGGGGGACGTGAAAAATCAACATCAATGGGGTACCTTTCTGTGTGGAGTTTGCATGTTTTCCCCGTGAATGCGTGGGTTCTCTCCGGGGTCTGCAGCTTCCTCCCACCATCCAAAAACATGCTTTATAGGTTAATTGGCAACTCTAAATTAACCATAGGTGTGAGTGTGAGAGTGTATGGGTGTGTGATTGAGGACATTCTACCCTGCGACAAACTGGCGACTTGTTCAGGGTGTCCCCCCTGCCTTCGCCCACAAGTGGCCGGGATAGGCTCTGGCAGCCCCGCGACCCCGAAAGGGAAACCCAAACCAACTCCCAATGGTAAAGTGCCTAGGATAGCACAAGGGTTAAGAAAATGAATGAATGAATAAATAAATAGCAACAACCACCAGAGGGCCATGTAGGATTTTTTATCAGTATTTTCTACTGACAGTAACTACACTAAACAGGGAGCCGGTTTAACTCGTGCTGGTTTGCGGCGGCTTCCGTCCGTGAAACCAGGGTTCGAATCCGGGCTGCTCCCTGTTCCCTTCTCTGCTTCTGTGCCGGTCCCAAGCCCAGTTGCTTTGAGAAGGTTGCGTCAGGAAGGGCATCCGGCGTAAAACATTGCCAAGTAAACCATGCGACTAGTTCGCTGTGGCGACCCCTGATGGGAAAAAGCCGAAAGAGAAAGAAGAGTAACTACACTAAACAAATTAGGGACATTTTCAACTCATTTTTATATACTTTATGTACACAGAATTATTTGCTGTATGTGTTTTGAAGCCTAGTATTACTGCTGTCCTTGTGACAGAGTGGATGGACAAAAAGCTCTTTTGCTCCACGTTGGCTGTGCCATTTTTAGCCCCTTCATGCAAATTGATCGAAAGAGTTTCCGTGTTTGATCTTCCTGCTTTATGACTTGTGTTTTTCCACAGTTCCAGAAAAGACGGAAATCAGTCTGTCCATGCTGTGCTCTTCAGCTAAGATGGCCGACTGTGCTAATTTACACCAAAGTCTTGTGAAGGAGGTGAGACAAAACCAGCACATCTGTTTACTGAGCATGTGCAGAAGCTATTCTGAAGAAAATATGACACCCTTTGATCTTTTGTTTTTATGCTTTTTTGCAGTTGAGAGACTTTCTCCAAAAAGAAATAGAAAAAAAAGTATTTTGGGAATTTTTGGAACCAAATAACCAAATTAACAACGTAAAATAACAGACGATTTGATCAGCTTTTGTATGAATACAAGTTTTCCGTTTCTAGTCTAAATGTTTATGATAAATGTCTGTATTTCAAAAATGCTTTTTCTTTATTTTTATTTTCCTTTTAAGTTTAAGTTTTAATATCTTGTTTTTTTTTTTGATTGCTTGAAATACATAAATTCAAAAAATATTATTCACTGCTTTGGAAAAATTGTTTATAACCACTGTATATTGCTAATGATTCTGCCTTTTGTGTAAATATTATTACCAAACAAATTGAAAAAACAGACAGACACAGAAAAATCTTTCAGTCTGCAAACTGTCTTTGTGTTATGATCAGCACATGGTGACTGTAATTCTGTGGAAAAGCATGTCATTTGCTCTTTTTTGCGCATTTCCAACTATGTAGCGTTTCTCACATAAAACACCTAAACTTCATCATTAGCAAGAGAAATCAGTCCGTTTTGTGCTTTTGTTTTTTATTTAGATTTAGCTCCTGAATTGCACTCTTTAGTTTTTATTTTTTGCCTTTTGTTACTTAGTCCAACTCTGATAGACTGGCTGTTAAGATCTGGGGTAACATTATTTTTTATAATGCACAGGCCTTCACAGGCTAATGTTTGCTTCCCCAGGTGGTCGTATACGTTTAATAAAAGATTGCAAGTGTGCTTTAAAAGTGTTGTAATGTGTCTGTGTTTTTTTTTTTTTGGGTGAGATAAATCAATCCTTCCTTTCAGATAAAGATCATGTGGATCTACAGCGCAGCAATAAGTATGTCTTAGGGACCAATACAGTAAGTTATTCCACTTAAAAACATGTCTGGAATTCTCATCATAGATATACTGAATGTGTCTGTCACAGATTCACCTGTGAGAGACAGAATGTAAAATAAAGAAATCTAGGAAATCACATTGTTGGGACATTCATACACATTCACATACCAGTGTGATCAAACCGCCAACCCTTCGATCATTGGATGACATCCTCAACCGTCTGAACAAGAAATGAAATATTTGGTCAAGAGCAAAAGTTCACATTAATACTTAATACTAAAATTACTCTCTGTGGGGTAAATTAGCTCGCAATGAGGAGAAAAGTTTGCTAACGATATCTCTTGGTTGCAATCACTTCTCGTGCAGTTTTGTGGCACGGGAAATTTTCATGTTATCTTTTAAATGTTGACCAAAGTCAGCACAGTACAGGGAATGTAATCAAATGCAAAACCGGAAACAACAAGAGATACCATTTCTTTCTACCATATGAAAGGTAATATGACATTTCTTCTATCTATGAAAATATATATTTTACTGCAAGTTAACTCCATTTGCTGGTCCTGTTATCTACAACAAAGTATTTGGGTCACCAAGGGATAAAAATATAATAAAGCCGTGAAATTATGAGAAAAATGTCATAATTTTACGAGAAGTACAAAAAAGAGTCAAAAAATTACAAATATAAAATAATACATTTTTTGGAAAAAGTTTTATTACAATAAAGTTGTAAAATTATCATAGTTATCATGGATTCCTGAAGCCTTATGACATCACCATAAATGGCTGGGTTGATGGTTTAGTTGACACGTAATGTGGACAGAGGCAATTCTTTATATTATTGATTTGTTTTTTTACAGAATCATTTATCATAGTATAAAAAGACATTTGGTGTATCAGTGCCTCTAACAACAAGTTTTTTTTACTTTAACTACGGAAACTACAGGAGAACACATTTTGAAAAATATTGATTATGTGTATAATTTCCATAGGTACTAGGCATATATAATATATATATATATATATGTATGTATGTATACTGTATGTATGGAGAGAGAGAGAGAGAGAGAGAGACTTTTTTTTTTTCATCGATACATGTTTTTATTTTAATGGAAATATTGCTTTTTATAGTTACATTTGGGAATAATGAGCTTTAAAATTTTGCACAATGTTTATACATCATGTTGCCATGTTGCTATTTAGTGCTTCATATACAGTAAATATATGCAAAATGGATGTAAATTTGCAAGTAAAATGTGATCAGCTGTCTCTGGTTAGATGGGCCCTTTTGATGGGGGGGTTCCTTATCGTTGGACGGCCAGGTAAAGTCGTTAAAACGAGGTCAGAAACAGTTGAGGCTTTATGTGTGCGAGTGTCCACCAGTTCTCCAGGCTTGAATCCAATCAGTGATAAAGTTTTCTCATGTGAGGGTTTCTTCTTTCTTTGTTCTAAGGTTTACTGGACTCTGGTGAAGAAAAACCAAGATGGCAGTGATGCTTCTGGAAAATGCCTTGTTTTTGATTAGATGGGGTGAGTCTTTTTTTTGTGCATTTTATTAAATTTAATTTTATTAAATTTCCACAGATACCTTTAACTATTGCAAATTCAGTTTAAAAGAAAAATCAATAAAAGTAATGCAATACAATGGCATAATTGAAAGATTTAGGACAGTTGAACTAGCTGCTGATTTTCTGAAAATGTGAATGAAGTTTGCCTTTTCTTCTTCTTCTCCTTCTTATTAGCTGTGCTGCTGACTTGTGCTGCTTCATAGAGGGAGTACTTCATCCCATCCCAAAATCTCAGCTGGGTGGAGGCCAGGGACCATTGCCAGGTGCCCTCACACATTTATCCTGTCTTTAAAAACCCAAACAGTGCTGCCTGTCACAGGTTCAGTGGAATAAGCTGCACTAGAGAAGGCTGTGGCATTAGAAATACTGTTTATGTTTTCATATGCTGAGCTCCACTGATGGATTTATGCATCAAGTCAACTGTCCTACTGAAATAAACAGTAAAACATAATAGAAATAGTTTTTTAAAAGTATTTTCATCTATAAAACCCTTCAAGTCACAAGAAGTTTTTTGTGTGATGTAAGCAAAGATTATTATTAAAATGAACCCAAAACTATTTTGCTCCAAACTCTTGACAATAAACTTGAGTTAAGACTGAAAAAAATATTTCATTGTAATTTTTGGTTCAGTTTCAGATATGTTATTTTAAATTTCAGTAAATGTTGATAATCTTAGACTGAAATTCACTCTCAGTATTTTGAACCCAAAAAATGTAATTTAATGTTGTAAGAAAAAGTGCTACTTTTAGATTTTATAAGGATTTATTATGATTGGCCAAAGGTTCTAACCAAACCATTTGCTTAGAGACAGCAAAAAGCTTATTTATTTGGCTGTAAAACATTGAAGTATTATAAAATAAATTTAAATTAAAGCTGCGTGTAAAGTTGTTTGGTCTCCATTCATTACCTGCCCTAGCCGCACGCTTTTGACCCACACTCACTTGCTGGGCAGCCGCCCCCGTCCCCACCGCCCACACATGGAGCTCCCTGCCTCCCCCCTCTGAATCTGCCAGCCTAGTCAGAGCAGCATGTGAACAATTTATTTAAAAAAAACATGTTTTTCTTATGGTTTCACTCCCTTAGCAACCATTTATGTTTTGATCACCTTAGATGATGAGTGGGTCTGTGTAATTATTTTGAAGAATCACCAAAAGTTAACATTTGGATTTCCTTGGCTGCAGATGGTTTCCTAACCCTCCAAATCTCATGTGTTAGATTTGTTTCACAACAGCTCAAGCCAGGAATTCAGGTTTTACATTTTTGGAGTAATTAGATTAGATTAGATTAGATTAGATTAGATTAGATTAGATTAGAAGATTAGATTAGATTAGATTAGATTAGATTAGATTAGATTAGATTAGATCAGATCAGATCAGATCAGATCAGATTAGATTAGATTAGATTAGATTAGATTAGATAAAGAAGATGGTGCTCGCCACGACAGACTGGTAAAACATGTGGAGCATCCTGCTGCAAACGTTGAAGGACCTTAGTCTCCCATGGAAGTAAAGTCGGCTCACGTCCTTCATGTAGACGCCTCAGTGTTAGTGGACCACTCCAGTTTATTGTCCAGACGGACGCCCAGGAACTTGTAGGACAATTTCTACATCCATCCCTTTGATACAGAAATGAGATATTTGCAACTAACAGGAGAACGCCACTCTTGCAAGCTTGCTAGCAAATGCCGTTCAATATCGACAAACTTTATTTCTAACATTTTTTCCTAGACTTTATTTTAAAATTGTTTTACACCCCCAAAGATATTTTTGGCCCCATTCTTTCTTTCTTTTTTGATGGTTTTCTTCTGCTGTGATGTCACCTTTGTTTTTTTTGTTGTTTTTGGGGGTGGGGGAGGGTCATTCACTATGCCCAAAATTCATTTTTACTAGTTACTAGGGGTCCTAGGCACATGCAAACTTTGGTGATTTTGTGTGCGTGTGTGGCACAGAAAATTTTCACTCAAAAAAAGAAGAAACGTAAAAACAATAAGGTTGTTGCAGTCCAGGACTGCTGCGGGAAAGAGTTATAATTATATTTGCCTGTTGGGGCAATTTCCTTTCTTTTGAAAACATTTCGGACCTTTTGACATTTTTTTCCCTCTTTGTGAAAAAAAACACGGTTGCTGCTGCAGCTGCTGGCCATAAATATGTTTTTGCAAATGAGTTGTATGATATTTATGCAGTAAAAGAAATGTTTACAGCTGCTTTGCATCAGTCATTTATATGAGAAAATATGTTTTTTCCTTTCTTTATGTATTTATTTTTTTTAATACAAAGATGTGACATTTGTTTTTTATTCATGTTCAGGCCTGCTACAAGGATCTAGTGAGTCTGACTCCAGAAAACATCCAGATCATTGTCTACATGCTGAAATCCGAGCACTGGATTGGTCTTCGCAAGTACTTCCCCAACATCAGTAACACCGACGGCTCCACTTGGATCCAGTGGGCAAACGGGGATCCGGTCGTCTTCCAGAACTGGCATCCCGATATGCCAGTCTCTAAATTTCCCCTCCCAAAGATAGACTGCTGCAGCTGCTCCTGCACTTGCCCAGCCACCACCGCCGGCATCTTATCAACCATTTTTACCACAGAGCCGGTGACAAACTTTACCTCTGTGGGAACTGGGGTGACAAAGTCGCCGCCGCTGAATGCGACGTGCGAGCGAGCTCCTATATATCCCCCAGTGATCCCAGAGACAAATAAGCTGTACATTGAGGACTCCTGCGTGGTCATGCTTCGCTTTGGGCTTTGGGCTGAGAGGAACTGCACAGACAAACTCCCCTTCATTTGTTATGAAGGTACCTCAGTGCTCAGTTTTAGACGTTCATTCCACTTACAGAAACAACATGTGTTTACTTTATAGTGGGGTGAGTTGACTGTTTGTGTAATGAGCCCCCTAGTGGTAAATAGATGAACTGATCTGGCTTCAGCTAATTCAATTTTGGAAAACTGCCACACACACACAAAAAGGATTCTGGTTTCTTTCACCTCAAGAAACGTACCAAATTTCACACTTTATTATTTAAAGGCAAGAGAGCGAATTTAACCTTAAAGATTGTTTTCTTAGAAGACTTGATTTCTCTAACACCCTTCCCATATTCTTTCTATACAAAATAATAATTGGGACCTGTTTCCCTTGTAAAATGTAAGTGTACTTAAAGACCAAAACACAGATGAAAAGTGTGTTTTGGGTGTTTTTAACTTGTGGCATTTTTTTCATGATGGAGGACAAATATTAAGTGGCCTATTTCATGCAAATCAACTTTTTTAGCTTTGAAGTGTTATTTCCTCACAAAAACAACCCAAAGTGGTATTTCTGAGAGTCCCACTAAAAACCTGCACCAGCCCCTCCCAATCCCCGAAAACGAGTGGGTTCTTACTAGGTGACGTGGATAAGTGAGAACAGCCCCTTCCAGGAAGAGTAGGCACTGTCAGCATCGCCCCCAAGCTAACACACACACACACTTACTCAGTGGTGCTAGCAGTGATTGGTAAAAATGCCGTCCTCTTATATGCACAATGTGCACATCCATCTTTGCAAAAGTTCAGATGTTGTTCGTAGTTGTGGGCGAAACGCAGACACGCTGCCGAGGCCGATTCTAAGTTGACGTCATGAAATGGGCGGCACCCACATGGAGTGAAAGGCGGAGCCTCAGAGATTGAGTTGTCTTACTTCCAGGTTGGAAAAGAGCTCAGGAAAAAAAAAACAATTCATAAAAAATAGTTCTTTAGTGTCTGAAAGGCTTAATAAGGCTTAATAAAAGAATGATGTAGGCACTTAAAGAAAACTGAGCTCAAAATTGAGTATTTCCTTATTCAGATTATTGTAAACCAGGAGAAGACAACCAACTAAAATATGAGAAAGAGCCTATTTGTGATGTAGAACTGGGTGAGCAACAAGCTCCCCCCTGATGCATCCACATGCAGACAAACAGATCCATGTACGTCTTCGTTTTCCTCGCCTGAGCTGCATCTGGCTCTAAACTGTACACCGCTTTGCTCGCCATTTTGGTTGTAGCGATAATGTCAGGTTGGGGTTGTGAAGGGCTGCAAGCTAGTGGGAGAGAGTGTAAACATGGGAAATGAGGGCATGTTTTTAGATTTCGGCTTCTGAAGATTCCAGCCAAAAGTGTCATTTTGTTCTTGTTGAAATATATATGTAACATTGTGCTACTGAGTGCTAATATTGTGTCTTTTTATTTTCTGGTCTTTTTTTAATCCAAACAGACAAATTCATCGGGCGTGTGGATATTGCGTGCAACACCTCTCAGAGCGCCTTCCTGAAGTGGCAACCTGGGCCTGGTAATGTTGAGTATTACCAAGTAGAGATTAAAGGAGAGCCCTTGTCACAACAACCCCAACGTGTTTTAGACCTAAGCCTCTCTCTTGATGGTCTTATTGGAGGCAACTACTATGAAGTCAATGTCTCTGCTGTAAAATGCCAACGATTCCTCAACCCCCAGCTCGCTTATTTCTACACAGGTGAGGAACATCCAAGAAGGTGTTTAAATTCTAATTTTTTTCGTGCTCACGTTTTCATTTTTTGAAACAAAAAATGTGACATGACCCATTTGCAGAAGTAAAAACCCAGTAAATATGAACATTTTTGATCTTTGAAATCCACTGTGCTCTGCTGATACAAACGTTGATGATATAAAAAAAAATTCACGTATATATATTTTTTTAAGTGTCAAATAGTTCAAACACAGTGAGTGCATTGTGGTCTACATTAATCAATCCAGTGAGCATCAATGCCCACTGTTTTTTTTTTGTTGTTTTTTTGGCAGGCTTCTGAGAAAACTTAACTTTATAGGCCATAACTTATCCAGCTTACCCTAACTTTAAGTGTGACCCTAACCCTAACCACAACTCTTACCATAACCCAAAACGGGTTCAGAATTGCAGAAAATCTTTTATTAAAGGCTTCAAATGTGAAAAACCGTCACAGGTTAGGGTCACAGGTTTGTTTTTGAGGGATATGAGGGTACTACTGTTCTGGTCGGTTTTCCAGAACTTTCGGTTCCAGACGTTTATGTCTGCAGCCTCCTGGTAGATTTTGGAATTGTTGATTCAGACGCCTTAGTGTTGTGTGTGTGGCCTTTGGTGCTGCACAAATCAATCATCAGGCGCACTTGGAAGCTGAGTACGTTTTATTCATGCTCCACAGCTTCAACACACTTTTACTCATCTTGCTGAACAGTTCCTTCAAACACTCAGGCGCTCCCTTGTGGTTGCCAACAGAATAACAGTTGCAACATCTAACACTTAGGAAATGATGACGACCCTGAGGTGCACTAAGTAGTGTGTAGGGAGGGAATTGGGAATCAAACCTGTGCTAATAGGATTTAATTTAGCCCCCATTTTTGAAGAATCTTTTCGACCAAAGTGAAATGCATGTAACTGAGAAAACCGACATTCTCCTCATAACTTTGAGCCTTTTTTAGTTGCCTATGAAATGAAATTCAGATGATGAAAAGCAGAATTGATTATTATTATCTGATTAGAAATAAATTGATAAGTATTGATAAAATTAAGTTTTACAGTGAAAAAAAACAGATTTGAAGTTTTTCTACAAACAAAATTTTACGTGGATCTGTTAATTTGATTTGGATTTTGTTGTAGAGAATTCCAATTTCATGATTTATGCTAAATACTACTCTACTAAGACTAAGACTAAAAATAACAAGGAAGCATTTCTCTTTTTCAGTGCCCAACAAAGTCAAAGATCTCAGAGTGCACTACACAACAGACACGTCCATCTTTCTGAGATGGGACAAGCCAGATGGAAATGTCAGTATGTACTTGGTGAAGACGGAAACTCAGCAGAGGGAAGTGAACGCAACAGAGTTAGACTTCAATGGATTGATCCCCGGGACCTGTTTCACATTCACTGTGTTGTCTGGAGTCCAGGACAGGTCCAAGTGGAGTGAAGGATCTGTAGTCAGCAACTGTACAAGTGAGTTTAACGTTTCACGCTTTTCTGGTCCTTAGATCTGCAGAAACGTGAGCCGCCAAGTGTTCTGCGTGACGCTGAGATTGCATTTTGTGTTTGACGGGTGGTCGTCTCCTTCAGGGCCCGGCAAAGTGTCCAACCTGAACGTTTGTGATGTAACAAACAACCGACTCAGACTAAGGTGGAGTAAACCTGATGGAAATTTTTCAGGCTTCTTTATAAAAGTTACCAGCAGGAATACAACGTGAGTAATATTTACTAGTTTGTTTCTTTAGAAAACTAAAGATTTATTGCTTTTAGTCACTAAATATTTATTATAAATACTTTAACAGCCATTTGTTGACCTTGCTTGTCTCTTTTGCCAAATCAAAGTTTTCCCCCTACCCCCACATTTATCCCTCAAAGAGTTACGGAAAAATACATAACAGCATAATTTTTTATAATTTTAAAAGTACTAAAACAAAAGTTCAATACGGCACAGCAATACGGGATACAGGTCCCCCTCCCAGCGGAGAGACATTCAGCCCTAGGTCACCACGGCTACCCCTAAAAACCCAAGTTCAGACACCACTACAGCTCCAAATGCCCCTACAATTGGAGGGGCAGGTAGAAGGCGGAGGGGTAGGGGTAGAATTCGGATTCAGCCTTTGTAGGCTTAGTTTAATGCTAAGATGTTGATGCTGACAAACAAGTTTGTTTTTCTTGAAGACTTTGAAAGCACTTTTTTATTTAAAGGCAACGCTTTATTGCTCTTCTTACAGCCAACTTCTTCATGCAAACCAATCTGAGACTGAAAAGATAGTTACTGCTTTGCCAAGTGGCTCCTATATAACCATCGAAGTGAGAGTGAAAGCCAACAGCGACGTGATGGGAGACGCCACCGTCATCCTTGCTTACACTGGCAAGTAAAAAAAAAAAGAATCCATTTGTTTTCCTGGTTTGATGCTGTTCATTTGGCCTGCTGGCTCTTGATGTGACCGTTTTGGATGCTTTGAACAGTTCCTGAACCAGTCTTGAACCTGAAGTTGCAGCCTGGGAACAAAGAGCTCACAGTCACATGGAGCTACTCAGACAGTGCCGATGTGACATTCACTGCTGAGCTGTGGAATATGGATGATAAATTCATGAAAAATGCCAGCACCACGGAAAAGCAGATTAAGTTTCAGGACCTGAAGTCTGCAACCAATTACACTGTGCAAGTCTATGCTGTTAGTGGCACACATTCAGGAATATATGAGTCAGCCTCAGAGATTACCTGTAAGTTTATAAAGCCTTTAAATATGGATTGATGTACTTGAAATAACTGCTTTATGATGACTTACAAGCCAATTGTGTCCAACTTAGTGATCAAATGTTTTTTTCCATCAACCAGTGCCTGGGACTCCCTTAAACATCAGAGCAACAAACATGTCAACAAACAACATCACCTTGGAGTGGGACGCCCCTGACGGCATAACAAAAGCCACATACATCGTTAATTTCACCAATTTCTGGGGAGATAAAGAAACAGTAGTAGTCGTAGACAACACCAAATATGAATTTACAAACTTAAAATCAGGAACCAGGTACTTTTATGAAGTCTACAACAAGGCTGGAAGCTTCCTAAGTTTACCGGCAATCTACAATGTTTCTACAGGTGAGAACTTCATGACTGAAGTCTTAAGCTCTGGGTTTTACTATTTTCTGAAGCTAAGAAAAAAATGTTGGTTTTTTTACCTTGAAGTACAACTTTTTAAGCATTTTTTTCAATTAAGATCAATAAAGAGAAGTATTCCATATTTTCCGCACTATAAGGGGCAATTAAAAGCCTTTATTTTTTTTCAAAAAACAACAGTGCCTTCTATAATCTGGACTGCCTTTTATGGATCAATTCTGGTCGTGTTTACTGGTGTCAAAGCGATTTACAGTGCTCTGTTAAAGACGCGTTTCTCCACAGATCCAGTCAAAATGGAAATCACTCTGTCCATGCTGTGCTCCTCGCCACAATCGCTCCTCTGTGCAGATGTCACCCAAAAGAAACTGGTCCTTAAGCAGGTAACATCCCAAAATATTTTAGGAAAAATAACAACAAGAAAACAAGGTTTGAAATTTGACTTTTTCTGCTTTTGTGTTGCAGCTACGTAACCATTTCGACAGTAAACTGGGTTCTAACATATTCTGGGAGTTCGAAAAACTGGATATTTAAAATGGCACAAACATGTTTTGTTTTACCCTCTGTGAACAGTACACCTTTTTGTGATGTGAACATTATCTCTGCAATATATTACGTAAAAAAGTTTGAGTTTTTCCTTTATTTTCCTTTATCCTCACAAAAAGGTACCTAATATGCATATATTGTGATCTAAATGTACAAACAGGTATTCATGAAAAGTGATTTCTTAGAGTAATCTGTAGAATTATTCATATGAATAATGAATATTATCAGTTTTTTTCTTTCTTTTGTGTTTTGATTCTTTTTACTCTATAATAAAATATATATAAATGATAAAACAGTAAAAACTGAGTATGACTGCTGTCAAGCTTTTGTACGAATGTGATATTTCTAATTAAAAGTAATAAAAAGCTGAATTACCCTTTTATGACTGTAAAGAATGACATAATCAGCTTAAAACTATTCAACAATAATATTTCTGTCTGACATGCATGGGTAACATTAATGTGTTCAGTTTTTTTATTTTGCTTTAATATTTCATGTGTATGTTACTTTACATATTAAGGTTCTCTTATTCTGTATTTATCATCTCATCCTCTTTGGTTTGATGGAACTAAAGTCTGTCTGTTTACATGTTAGAGTTGTTTTTTCTCCATAATTGTAAGAATAAAAAGAATGATAACATTTTAATACAAAAAACAAGCTTTTTTATTTTTATTTTTTAACCGATTTCCTGATTTGTTGAGGACGTAAAATACCTAATAACTAAAATGCGGCAGCTGCTTTCCCTCAATTAGACGAACTCTCACAGTTCATCCACCCTCCTTCTTCACAGCATGTTTCCATGTTTGGCAGATTTTTGTGCACCATGATAACTTTTATTCAACCTGTTTAATCCTGTTTTTATGTGTATGTCGCAAATACCTTAATTATCATCTGAAGGCAAAGAAAATTATTAAATTAACGTGTGACAGTACTCCGTCACACCTTTAGAGGGCGCTTGTGAGGCAAGATGTGCTCTTCTGCTAATGGCTTAGCTTAAATAATAATTATTGAACGTATAATGAATATAATAATATCAATTCATAATATTATTATTATTGTTGTTGTTGTGATCAAATCTAAATAAAACAGATTTAGGAAATCTTTCTTCTTTGGTCTTCACCTTATGAGTCTGAAAAACTTTTCAACAAAAAAATGATAATGAGTAAAAGATCAAAGGCTTTTAATAAGAGAGGAAGAAACCCTATATATGCGAGTTAAGGCAGCAATAAAATTGTTTTAGAAGATTTAGATAACACTCGATTAAAACGATCTCAATTCAAAGCAAAACTTCAACTTTAATACATTTATTTTCCTTTTTCTTAACCTGTTGAGAACAAATTTTAAATAAAAATGATCAAAATCCAGTTGTTTTTAAGTAATGAGAATTGAAATCTGTTTTTTTTTAACCACCTTACTTTGAACATTTTTTTTCTACTCTTAAGAACATTGAAACGTTTTGATCATGTTAGCTCTGTCATCCTTTGCTGTTTAATATACATGTGTGTGTTCCTCAGCAAAAAGTAATTTATATAAGTCAGGGGTCCCCAAACTTTTCCCTGCAAGGGCCACATGACGTTTCAATTCTCTGATCGGGTACCGGGGTCAGTTCGAAAGAGAAAAAGTGTGACGATAGCAGGGGTGCCTAAATGTAAACTGAAAGCCACACTTAAACAAATATTAATAACCAAATATGACATCAAAGAACCCTCTCTGGGTTCTTCACCAAAAAAAAAATGATAATCAGCAAGTATAATAAGACTCTATTATGGAATCAGTAAAAACATATAACCCTCTCTGGGTTCTTAGCATAAAAAGTCATGAAATGTATAGAAACAGTATTTTAGATTTTAGAAAATCAATAATGACCAAATGAATCTGTGTGGGTTGCTCACACAAATAAAGCTTCTGTTGTCCATGTACATCTCAGGTAAATGTTCAACTTCAGCTGTAGGTGCAGAATCTCTTAAATGATTCATATGAGCCGTCTCTGAAGGTTTTTGTGTTCTTTCCGTATACTGTAATCCAGTTATGGAGGTTCCAGGGGGCTACCCTAAGAGACACCACTGTCTGTTCTCTCTGATCAAGGTTAAATACCTAACCTTACCTAACCTTTGTCATTTTTCCGTTCTGATGGGATCTATGACTGGGGCAAAGTGAGGTTGCAGTAGCAACATTTTTAGCTTGGCTCACATTTCAATTCAAACAAGCTTTTTAAAGACTCTCATTCATGCAGGTTGATTTCATCATAGTAGTAGGTTTAAAGGTTTCACCTCTTATCCAAAAGGCTTTGTCAATTCTGAAATAGCTGGTAAAAGAGCTGGTTTACATGTACTCATGGGGGAGGAGTCAGACCTGAAACGGCATCTACAGCAATGTTCTGATACCCAAATAAACCAAACCAGGTCCACCTGCGTCATTAACAGCTGAAAGAGATGACCAGGTTGGGGAGGGAGTCACTGTCTCCCCAACTTCAGCTGATAACAAAGGACTCCTAACGACCCAAAACCATGTAGTCTACGGAAACAATACTATCCAGTTTCAGGTCTGACTTCTCCCCCATGAGCACATGTAAACCAGCTCTTTTACCAGCTATTTCAGAATTGACGAAGCCTTTTGGATAAGAGGTGAAACATCTTACCAGGGATTCGATTTTCCATGCTTCCATGAGTCTTGATTACTTGACCAGCCTAAAAGAATAATAATGATAATACCCAATAAAAGTGTCTCTCTCTGGTATTGTTCAGGGGGCCGGGTCAAATGGGAGGGCGGGCCGGGTCTGGCCCGCAGGCCATAGTTTGGGGTGTACTACAAGTATACTTCTTAGAATATTCTATAAGTCAAAGTTAGATTTATCGTCAAATATGCTGCATACACAAGACATACAGCACAGATGAAATTACTTTCCTCTCGCCCCACAGTGTAATCCGCATATAAAATAATAAAATAAATTACAATTAAATAGATAAATAACAGTAATGAAACAGTGAAGTGAAGTACTTTACTCAAAGTTTACTTTTTATATACTATGTCTTTATTGTAAACCTAAATGCGTAAATTTAGAAGAAGTATTCAGTCAGAACATCAGAGAACTGGACTCAAAAAGATTGTTTTTAAAAAAAAAAAACATTAAGAACTGGCTGACATGTCAACATACACAAGGGGCCAAAAAAGTATTCAGTCAGGAACTAATTGTGCAAGTTCTCCCACTAAAAAGATCAGAGGAGCCTGTAATTTCCATCATTGGTTTACCTCAAATATAGTGCAGCGCCAGCAATGATTTTTAATCTGATAAATTCCTGTAATAAATAAATAAATAAATAAATGTTTGGGTTGGGGTTGCAAGGGGGCTGTAAGCTAGTGGGACAGAGAGTAGACAAAGGCATTCTGGGATATCAGGGTAGGGTTACTTCTGCGCCTTTTGGTGTTGTTGTTTTTTGCTAAAAACTCTATAATAAGCTTAATAATCAAAGACCACTAGGAACACTTTGTTGGAGTGGGATTAAAATAAACCCATGGTTTCTGACTTTTTTTTGTCTCCAATCATAAATTGATCTAAATTTGAAATAATCAGCAAATTATCCATCAAACTTGTCCAAAATGTCCCAAAAACCTGCATGAGTACAGACAAGATGCTGCCTATAAATTCAAGTTTTTTGGTCTTTCTACCACACAGAGTTTTTTCTTCTTGTCAGACAGAAAGAAGGTCAATATTAACTATATGTTCAGAATAAAAAGACAAAACTCTTTGTTAGTGCCTAGTTTGAGAGCCTGACAGGAACATTTTGCAAATTCAACAAGCAGGAAGCCAGTGGAATGTGGGTTATCGGGAACAGAAACACGTCAACATAAAAACGTTAGAGGTCGCTTTAACAAATTAAGTTCTAATGAAGGTGTGATGTAAAATTCTGTAATAGAAACTTAAATGAATATTGGATCCAGAAATGGAAATTTCTCCGAGGTGAGTTTGCTTACATTATAATTTGAGACCTAAACAGGCATCACAGAGTTTTTAGGCACTATAGATGCATGCTAAAAGAAAAAGAAAAACAAGATAGAGGAAAATGAGGGTTTGTCAAATTCTTCCAAACTTTTGCTTCTTGTGTCTTTTTGCACAATCGATTATTAAATTTTAGTTGACAAAAACTAATACAAATTTTACTTATTTTTGTCTTTGAAAAAATTAAAAAGAAAGAAAATGTCTTTAAGTCACAATCCGATCATTGTAGGTTTAGCTTTTCATTTTAACAACGATTCAACTCATTTCATAATATGTGATTGACAATACGGGTCATAGTCGATATTGGTTCATATTGAACAATCAGATTCACTGACCTAAAATTGATCCAGGACATATTTAGCCAAAAATTCAGTCAGTGTGACTCTGCACAGTGCAGATGAAGTGTTCCAGAGTCCTTGTATTTCTTGCAAGATAATCAAGTGTAAAATAAATATGTGTACAAACAAACAAACAAAAATCCATTCACATTCTAGTTTCATAAGTTCAGCCCACTGTTCTTTTTCCACATCAAAATTATCCAAAGAGAACATTATTAGAACATTCTAGCACACTGTATGTTCAGATGTCTTTGCTGGATTCAGTGTTTCCACACTTTGGACTGTAATGCACTTGATCGTTTTTACATTATAGTAAAATTAACCTACTTTGCCTCAATCCAATTGTTTTTTCCAATATTGGTTATAATTGATTCGTTTCAATCAGATAAGATTGTATAATGGTATTGCTTCAAATAATAACTTGCCTCAGACGGATCGATCCAGTTGGGTTGTTGGAATACAAATTGATTTATCAATGAAGTTGATTAATCATTGGACCACTACACTTTGATCATCCTCTGAACTGATATTAAAGCATCCCAACTCCTGCTTTATCTTGCAAATTGCTGCATCAGATGGTTGCTGTATTGGCAGACGGTTGTTATTTTCCTGTCTAGTTTAGCTTGGGTTGCAGACCCTTATCCAGACTTGGGACAGGCACACAAAAGCGCTGGATTGTGCTCCGTCAAGGTTGCATTACTGCTTTGGGTGCAGAAGGAGCTGTTAAAGTGAAAGAATTTCTCTAATCGGACTATTAGAGGTCTGCAGATGAGTCCATACCTGTGTCTTCTCCGGGAAAATGCAACCGGCCATTGCTAGTCATAAAGATGGACTATTATCAAGGAGTGTTCATTCCTATTAGGAAAAAAACTATACAAGAAGAAGTTTGGTTTTCCACATAATCAATAATCACTTCAGATGTTGGGAGCGGCCCCGCCTCCCCATCCCTTCCCTGTTGGTGAGAGCTGTCTGTTTACATGATCTCTAGCTACCTTGCAGCGCCTCACACTCCCAACCCAACATTACTGGTGTAAGAAAAAATGTTAAGCAATATTGAATCGGTCCAGCCACACAGTTTTAGCCAGGTGCCATCACGGACGAGGAAAACAAAGACGTACGTGGATCTAGACGTCTACAAGCGGATGCATCAGAACAGAGCGTAGTGGCAGTGGCCCGCACTGTCATGGTTTTTACTTTAAAAGTACGGTCTTTTGAAAAGGCCTAGTTCTTGAGTGAACCTATGAATATATAGAGGCTTCATTACAGCATCAGTAGAATCCTTTGAGTCAAGAAAAGAGGAGGAAAACTTTTAAAAACATTTGTAAAAAGATGAGTAGCTTCGATTGGATGTCCCCCGTGTACAAAGTCAGTCATGCACCTTCGTCCGTTTGTCCCCTTTCGGTGTCACAGGCCTGCCTGAAAGTATAGATGCCCTGGACAGGTTGCCAGTCTCACATTCACACCTATGGACAATTTAGAGTTGTCAATTGACTTATGAAGCCTGTTTTTGGACGGTGGGAGGAAGCCGAAGACCCCGGAGAGAACCCACACATGCAAACTCCACACAGAAATGTCCCCCATTGATGTTGCAGTTCAGGTCCCCCAGCTGAAACTTGAACTGGGGGCCTTCTTGCTCTGAGGCAAGAGCGCTAACCGCTGCGCCACCGGGGAACCCCTCGCCGTGCACAAAGTGCAATCATAAAGTTCCCAAATATTCCACTGTCAACTGTCAGACAAAGAGGGGTTGATTACGAACATCAACTCAGTCAAGAAATGGAGGAGTGAGGTCAACTGAGAGCCTGCGGATTCTAAACCACAGAACAAAACAACAAATGTCCTCCACCTTTGTGCCGCTAGTCACGACACACAGCACAAAGCTTCACGTGGCATTCAGATTAGCTTAAGAGCCGGATGGGATTTTCATGGGTGAGCAGTTGCACAACAGCCGTGCATCGTGAAGTGCAATGCAAAACATCTATACTATAGGCAGGGATGCATAAAGGCCGCCCAAACTCTAGAGCCTCAGACAGGCTTTCTCTGCAATGAGGAGTCAGACGACTCCAAAAAAGTTTGGTAGAGGGAGTATCATGGCTGCTTTTCAGTTCCAGTGAAACAAACCCAACAGCATATTTAAATAAAGATTTCTTTCCACCCTAATAGGTTTCAGTAAAGCTCATTGTGTACGGCTGACTGAACCAAATATGGGTTTTGCATGTGGCTGTCTGCACATCAGACAGCTCAGTCACATCCGACAGAGGGATTAGTTTTTTCCAAATAAAGCCTATTGACCTTATTCAAATCAGCTGTGTTTAATTGAGGAGGCAATGCCACATTTGAGCTCAAGTCTTCTAAACTCAGAAGAGTGAGTCAATCCGCTGAGGGATGCTATTCTCAGTCATCGGATAAGTTGACTTTTTCTACATTACCTGTTTCTGCAAAGATGGTTGAAATGTCACCTTTGGACAAAGCAAGTCTTTTCATGTGTTGCGGTAAGTCTTTGTTTTTGACATAGTTTTTATTTGTTTATTAAGGACATGAGTCTAAATCTCAACAGGAGAACTGTCAGTCACATTGAGAGAATCTGAGTCTTTGGCTCAATTTTCTTGGTTCTATTCTTTTGTTTTGTTTTGTTTTTTTAATCATATTTTTAGATATTGGGTTAAATGTATCAGAGTTTGGCTGTCTGTGGGGCAAACAATCACAAAACGTGACAATTCAACACGCTAGAAACATATTTAGCTTCAAATTCCCACTCCGATAATCTTTTGATCTATCTTAAAAGCATTCCCTGTGGTCTTTTAATTATTATTATGCTGTATTTAGCTAGAATTTTTTTTTGAAATTGTCGTATTCTACGACTTGTTGTTCTGAGGTGGCATGGAGTAAGGCCACCCACCCTCTCCCGTCACCCATAACTGAGCTTAATGCTTACACGCTCTCCCACTAACTCACAGCCCCTCACACCCCCAACTAACATTACCAGTGCAACAAAAATGGTGAACAATATCAGAACTATCCAGCCCTGCAGGACTTGAGTCTCTGGCGGCGTAGTGTATTACTGATGGTAGCCTTTGTTAATTTGGTCCCAGCTCTCTGCAGGTCATTCACAAGGCCCCCCATGTGATTCTGGAATTTTTGCTCGCCGTTCTTGTGATCATTTTGACCCCACGGGGTGAGATCTTGCGGGGAGCACCAGATGGAGGGAGATTATCAGTGGTCTTATATGTTTTCCATTTCCTAATAATTCCTCTCATAGTTGATTTCTTTACACCAAGCTTTACCTATAGCAGATTCAGGTAAACAATTGTGTTTCTGGTGTCCTTAGACAGCTCTTTGGTCTTGGCCGTAGTGACTGTTTGAGGATGTGGCTTTTTAATAGATTACCAGTTCAAACAGGTGCCATTCATACAGGTAACAGTGGAGGACAGAATATCTTCTTACGGAAAAAATTCTGTGAAAGCCGGAAATCTTGCTTGTTTCTAAATGATCAAATACTTATTTTCCACCATAATTTGCAAATAAATTCTTAAAAATCAGACAATGTATTTTTCTGGATTTTTCCCCCCATTTTGTCTCATTGTTCAGGTACACCAATGATGGAAAATATTTAGCCAATTTCTTCATACAGTTTTATTTTATTTCTAAATAAAAGTCCTAAACTTGGTATATTTTCTTTTCTTACACTAAAGCTAAACTCAAATTGAACAGAAACTCAAGTAGGTTTTAGAACTTTGTTCTCCCAGGTGCCAAACGCATCATTCTGAAACAGCATCCACTTTGCTCAGTCTGTCTTCGTCTGATAGGGATATTTGTTTAGGGGCAGTAATTACTGTATTCAAAAACATGCATGGTCAACATGAAAAGCAAACTGTTTTGCTCACCATTGTACATTTGCAGACTGACCTGTGTCTTGCTTCTTTAGCTCTGCTAATGACCTTCACCGTGGCAGAGAGGGAGTACTTTGTCTTGCCCAAGCCTCTCACCTGGGATGAGGCCAGGAGCCACTGCCAGGTATTTTTTGAAGTCCACTACGTCCATTTCACTTTCCCAACTATTTCATGCTTTACTCACAGTGTTGGGCTACTCACAGTTGGAAAAGGCTTGGTGCAAAATGGCAAAGCGGAGCAAATCTTGTGAATCTTAAACCAGGAAAAAGAAGAGGAAAGAACGGAGAGATGTTTGAGACAGGGGGTAGGGGCACAAACGAAAGGGGGAGTTTAAGATATCTGCAGGGTGATTACAGAAGTGGTGGTGGGGTACAATCATAAAACAACAAGATACGGGAGGATTATCATCGTTATTGTCTGGTGTAAATGTGAGTCAAAAGGGGCGGGGCCTGTCCACACAAATACTTAAGTGCTACAAACGTACCTGTTGACTACAAAAATCTTCACATACAGGCGTTTCGCCATGTACTCAACACAACTACAGTTCACACACACACATGCATACAAACCAACACATGTAAAGCCTTTCAATCTGTCACACATACTGTTTGTGCAAAGGTGAGCTGACACCTGTGCTCAGGTGGGTGTTTATAATTCTTCTGAGGTGAATGATGGATTGTAAAAGAGGGAGAGAGCTTGACTGTCCCCACCCCATGGCCCCTGTCAAAACCACAGCGCGCCCCCCCAACACCAGCACGGTACAGCAGATCAAGGGAAGCTGCCCGTGGGACAATCCAGCCTTGGCTGCTGGTATTACATGTTGACCACATGTAATACCTGCAGCCAAGATGCACATTGCTGCATTGCCCGCATGTATTTTAAGTGTGTCCAATGCTAAATGTTGTTGTTGGCCACACATATTTAAAGTTAGACTTAAAGTTAAAGTCCTATTAGCTGTCATGTTCCTAGGTGTGTGAAATGTGTTCTGTGCATTTGATCCATCTCATGGGCGAGCAGTGAACTGAGCTGCACTCAGGAACCATTATCCGTACCGTAATCCTAACCGTAACCCTTCCTCCAGGTCATTGCGGCCGGGTAAAAAGTTCAGCACTGCTCTCACGTATTTAGAAACCAATTGAATCATTGACAGTTTACTGTTTCCTGCAGGAGTCAGACTTATTCAAAGTAGTAGCATGGGATTATGCTAACACTGCTGCTTTAACTAGCAAATTGCTGCATCAGACAGCTGCTGCAGTGTCCAACTGTTGTTATTTTTCTGTCCGGTTTTCGGTTGCACTCCCTTGCTCAGACTTGGGACCAGCACACAATAGCGCTGGATTGTGCTCCCTTATAAGTTGCATTGCTGCTTTGGGCACCAAGTAGAAAGACAAAAGCAAGAGGTCTGCCGATGAGTCCATCCCTGTTTGTTCTCCAGGATGATGCAGCAGCCCATTGCTGGTAACTAAGTTGCTTTTTTCCCGCGTCAGAATCAGCGGATTCACATTGATCGCGGAAACAGTCGAGGAGTTAGAGTATATCAAAGAGCGTGGGTTATTTAGGTGTCGTCTGTGACATCTCCTGTTTGAAACAGTTGAGGTGGGGGCTTGCCCGGTTGGCCGCCTGGTTCAGGTGTTTTTTGTTCAGTTTTATGTTTTCTGACTCTCTTGGTTGCAGCCTATCCTCATTTAATGATTGTACCTTGCTTCACGCCTCAGCTCTGCTCCACCTTTCATGACAAAACCTTGTTCATAGAAACTCCTTTATTTTCATAATGCATCTGTTGGTGCCCATGCAAAACAACAACTCACTCATGACATGATTGTGCAATTGTTTTTTTTGCTTAAAAGCTAGATATTTTGTTTCAAGTTGGAAAAATTACTTAAAATGTACTCAACATATCTGTAGTGGCAGCCTATTAAAGCATGTTTTACTGACTTATACCTGTGTTATTGATTTTTCTATTGACATTTATTTTTAATTTAGAACTCTTTTACACCACCTGGTTGGTAGTTTTGTTTTATTTTAATTTTTAAAGATAAAAACTGTCTTAAAATTCTAGTCAGGCTGGAAAAGGGGATGACATCAAAGTGGTAAAGGTCATTTCTGAGTCAGATCATAACCAGATCATGAGCAAAGTTACAAAGCCTATTTTATCAATATTATTTGTCAACAATAATTGTTATCTTAAATTCGTAGATATTCCGTGACTTTCGGGGTCCCTCATGGTTTGATTCCTGGACCTCTGCTTTTTGCTCTGCTTTCCTTTGGATCTGATCAGATACAACATTTTATTTCATAGTTATGCAGATGATGCTTAGATGTAAGTTACTGTGACCCCACATAATCCTAGTCCATTAATGCCATCAAGAAAATATCTTTTGAATACCTAAAATTACTGTTACATTGAGACAATAAGCTTGAAAAATAGTTTTGGATGTCATAATTCTTTATACATTGATTTCAAAAGGAAAATTTAATTAATAGGTAATGGGTTTTTTTTCCTAATCAGACAGTGAGGACATGAGGTGATAATATATAGCAAGGTTACAATAAGCTACATTTACCTTCTTCTTTAGATTTTTAAGGCATTGTTGTGTTGTAATTTACATCATTTACCAGGTTGAGTACGGTATTTGTGTTTATCATTAGAAAAAAAAATTTGTAAAGTATTTGTGCTCTTGTTTTTCCTTAGGTCTGCTTTAAGGATCTGGTGACTATGACCCCAGAAAATAGCCAGATCATCGTCCAGAGGCTTGACACTGCTCACTGGATTGGCCTTCGCAAGCACTTTCCCAGCAACATCACTGACAACAACGTGACCAACATCAACGACAATTTATTTAACACCAGCAATAATTTAATCAAACCTGTTGACAGTTTAACCACCAACAACAGCATTTTAACTAACGGCAACAGTTTATCCAGCTCCAGCATCAGTTTAACCAAAATCAGCAAGAGTTTAATCCAAACTGACAACAGCATCTTTAGCATCATCAGTAACAACAGTGACATCAGCAACAGTAATATCACCAGCAATTCTACCGAGACCCTCTATGACGCCTGGTCCAGATGGGCCAATGGGGACCCTGTTATCTACCAAAACTGGTATCCTGGCATGCCAAACTTTAAATCCGCCATCCCAAACATTACCTGTTGCAGTTGCTCCTGCACATGCCCAGCAAAACCCACTAGCATCATGACAAGCTTTGCCCCCTTCACAGATTTAACAACCACAACCACATCAAGATTTGAGACAACTGGAAAAACCACGACCGAAATCCAACTCAGCACAACCATCGCAGGACAGCCTCTTAGCACTGCAACTCCCACAACAGTTACCACAACTGCAGGGAACACAACCCACATCCAAACTACAGTTAACACAACTCAAGAAAGTACAACCAACATGCACAACTTTCTTACTACCACAACTCCCACAACAGTTACCACAACTGCAGGGAACGCAACGCACATGGAGAATTTTCTACACACCACAGACCAAACTACAGTTAACACAACTCAAGAAAGTACAACCAACATGCACAACTTTCTTAGTACCACAACTCCCACAACAGTTAGCACAACTGCAGGGAACGCAACCCACATGGAGAGTTTTCTACACACCACAGACCAAACTACAGTTAACACTACATCAAGTACGATAACAAACACACATGACCTAATCAAGTCTACCAACCAATCTGAATTTACCTCAACAAAAGATTACACAACAAAAATGGAGGGCCCTTCTATTACCACTGACAAAACAACTGACAGCCCAACAACTGTAAAGACAACAACTCAACGGGGACCAACGGAAACCTCAACAATAAGCACAACAACTTTTGATGTTCACAAGTCTTCTACGGGGTCACAATGGACAACCGCACAGCCATCAATAGAATCAACATGTGAACAATCTCCTATGGAGATTCCAGTTCTCTCTGAGATCAACGAAAACTACATTGAGGACTCCTGCGTGGTCATTCTCCGTTTTGGGCTTTGGGTTGAAAGGAGATGCTCAGAGATTCTTCCTTTTATTTGTTATGAAGGTATCTACATACTAAAAGCTGCATACACCTTTGACTTTATTATAATATTTGTACATATATATTAAACAATGCTTGGATTGTTCATGAAGCCGTCAATTCATGTATTTATTCATTTTCTTTAACAAAATCTCACTAGAATATTTTAAGACCATAAATATGTCTGCTCAGCTCTTAGTTTGACAGAGAAATACAGTTTATTTCCTTGATAACTTCTTATTGTACTGTATTTTCTTTGCATCTGTTAATGTCCTTTTTCTTTATAAACAGACAGATTTTTCGGTCAAGTCAATGTGACGAACGTAACGTCAGAGAGTGCCACTCTGACCTGGCTGCCTGGACCCGGTGGCATCAGTCATTATGATGTTGAGGTCACAGGTGACATCGAACTGAACGAAAATGTGACAGATTTGACCCTTGACCTTTTTAACCTCACGGCAGGCGGCCACTACAAAGTTCAGGTGTTTCCTGTTAAGTGTGACCGACGCCTCAACCCTCAGAATGCCTCCTTCTACACTAGTAAGTTGAACACGTTTAATATTTTCACTTTAAATTCATTCAATTAGAATTTTTGTAATGTAAAGTTCTTTTCATGCGCAACTTGACTGTGTTTCAATCTCAATACTTTCAATCCTGGACAGTGTATTTGGACAAATAATCTTTAGTTTAGTTTTCAGCTGCACGTTTAATTTTGAAAAGCCAGAAAGGAGGAGTGGATTTGTGCCCGCGCACAGGTACTGTTTAAACAAGAACAGAACAGTTGGTGTTTAATTCTTTTGTCAGCAGTGAAATGTGCACTGTCTAATGTCGCAGCTCTTCTGCAAGCAGGTCAAGCTTTCTGCACTTAACCCACTTCGAGAAGTGCAATGAGAACAAAACAAGAACAGACAGTTACCAAACTAATCGCACTTTAAGGCCTTGTTACACAGCTATCACGTACATTTTGCACATTGTGCACGAATTAAAGATGGTCATGAGTGAATACTGTATACATGGAAAAGGTGCGAGAAGCTGTGGTCTTTTACATGAAATTTTCACAGATGTATCACAAATAAACCGCATTAAAACCATGGAAGAAGTACGAATAAACCACGCAAAGAACACGTAAATCAACGTAAAAGCTTAATCTAAACGGAAATTAGTGAATCAATTACGCAATTTAAATGTGACATGTGTGCCGTACACATATTATAAAGGTTGAACAGCTGTGGTATATATGTGTGAAAATTATCTTTAACATACGCAGAACGGTCATGGAAAGCAATACATTTGTATATGCATCTTGCAAAAACACTTGTTGCGCACAAACTACATAAAAAACGCATAAACTGCGCAATTTTCAACTGACCAACATACTGTAAACAGCTCGAAACCGAATTCACATAAAGATCGTCGGCTGAAACCCTCAACAGAGATCTGCCCACAGCGACAAATGACACTTATGAATTAGGTATATCACGCATGTATCACAAAAGAACGAAAAATACACGTAGTGGCGGTTTGACACGACCTTTAGGACAAAAGTAAAGTGGCACAGAACAAAAAGCGTGTTTGGAGTAGACCAGGGGTGTCAAACTCATTTTCACTGAGTGCCACATCAGCATAGCGGCTGTCCTCAAAGGGCCGAAAATAACTTATACATGTAACTAAATGTAATGAAAAATAAATGTAACTACTCCTTAATGTTAAATTACTCATTTATTTATTTATTAGAATTTTTTAAAGTGCCGATTCCAGTTGCATAGAAAACAAATGTTTGCTTGTTACTCTACATAATCCTTTTGATTTTAATTCTGTCAGGTTAGGTTATATGGACAGTGTTTAAGTCCTAATGTATAGTTGCCCAATCCAATATTTCAAGTCCGATTCCCCCTAGATATGAATAAATACAGACCAAGTTTTACTTTTTATTTTAAGAAATTAAAAATGTTTATGCTCTCGCAGGCCACATAAGATGACATGGCGGGCCACATTTGGCCCCCGGGCCTTGAGTTTGACACATGTGGAGTAGACCCATATTAAGAAAGTTTACTGATGTGATGTCACTGTATTGTTGTTCTATTGCTCTAATAGAAAGTCTCCATGAAGTTTTCTTTTCTCCAGAAGTTTTCTGGCCACACATCTACATTAGCATTGTTTTTGTAACCCAGATTTGTTCATTTTGAAAAGTATGCACTGACAAAACTTGTTCAAACATGCAATTAGAAATCTTTGTAGTACTTTTTAAACCTATAAGTGTGTTCAGTCTTCCAGGGTCACCATACTTCTTGATTTTCTTTAGTTATACCTGCTATATGACTCATTACCTGGACAAAGTGTGTTGCACCAATCAGAACACATAAAAACAACGAATATTTGAAAAAAGTGTAGGTCAGTGGCTCTCAAGGCACAGAGTTGGACACATTTGAACCAGTGTTCAAAGACAACTGAAAAACATTTTTTTACATTGTATTTATTTATCTAAACCTTTAAATTATTCAATTTAATAAATTTAAATTAAATTTGGTTTATAATTTTAAATATTATTGGAATTTTGCCTCAGTTTGATGTAAATTTGACTGTAGCCGTTGTGGTTTTGTCAAGTCACGGTTTTCGAGCAGCTCAACTTTTAATTTCTATGGCTATTCCTAAATATTTAGAAACTGTGTAAAAAAAACACGACTGCTTTTTGCGCTACAAAGAGGTCCAAAGAAATTCAAACATATCCTACATGCCATAATGTTTTCCTTTTTTTTTTTTGAAGCCACAGTGCAAAGCTAATGCAGTTTTCTCACTTTTTCAGTTCCTTATAAAGTTATTGATCTACGAGTCGACAACATCACAGAAAAATCTGTCTTTCTGATGTGGAGCAAACTGGATGGAAAGGCAGATTTTTACCTTGTAGAGACGGAAAATCTGAAAAAACAAGTGAACACGACAGATCTAACATTTGATGGATTGATGCCTGGGAACTGCTACACATTCACCGTCAAATCTGGAGTCCCGACCCAGTGGAGCAATAAAGCTAACATTTCAAGCTGCACCAGTAAGTAAATGTTAACTAAAAGTAATGTATCACCAGGATTCATTAAATTAAAAAAACATTACAAAGTTTCCCACCTTTATTTGGTTTGATTCAATGAGATTCATTGTGTAAATATAAATTATACTGCGTACTTAAATTATTTTTTATCAGACACTGTTTTGTTTTTTGTTTTTTTATAAAACGTACCGACATGTTTCGGTGGAATACCTTCCGCCTTCGTCAGGGTCATCATCAGGTGGTGGTGTGTGACGTCTTTAAAAAACAGATGATTGTGATCATGGAGGCGGTGGAGATAAGGAAGCGAGCCCATACTTCCATGAACAGGGATGAGGGGGCCTTCCTGCTCTCCCACACCTGGACCAACATCCTCCAGCAAAAAACGGACATCAAGGGGCGGAGTCACCTGTCAAACTTTGACAGGTGACTCCGCCTCAGTCACAATCATCTGTTTTTTAAAGACGTCACACACCACCACCTGATGAGGACCCTAACGAAGGCGGAAGGTATTCCACCGAAACATGTCGGTACGTTTTATTTGGTTCGGTTTGCTTTTACTGTAAAAAGCACATTCAACAGTCTGCAGTATCTCAAGCTGCTCCTCAGGCGGCTGTGTAGCTCAAAAAGAGTGTTGACCTGTGACTGCAAATGAGAACTGGACTGAGTGACCCCCTCCCTCCAGGCATTCCAAAAGGAAGTAGCAGCTGGCTCCAAGAAGCCGAAATCCCATAGAGTAACCATTATTGTTTATTACTTTTACCTTTTTTTTTTCAAACATTGTCTTGCTTATTTATTTATTTTTCATCAAGTTATTTAGGTTATAAACTGACCACCATAAAGCATCCATCCATCTTATTCCGCTTATCTGGGACCAGGTCACGGGGGCAGCAGTCCAAGCAAAGATGTCCAAATTTCTTTACCCACCTGGCCTCTTCCTCCGGCTCTTCTGGGGAGACGTTCCCAGGCCAGCCGAGAGACGTATTCTCTCCAGCATGTCCTGTGTCTTTCCCGGGACATGCCATAAACCGTCTCAATAAAAGAAGGTGGTTGCAAGTCAAAAATGTAAACATTTGATTGACAGTTCAAGTATTCAAATTCAAGTTCCAATATTGCGGTTTTCGTATTGTGAAAAAATGGTGACTGGATGCCAATCTGGAGTGAGCTTGCAGGTGGCGGACATTCAGTAGTAAACAGTAGGGTTGAGCCAGTTTAAATAACAATGTAAGATTTGGTTGGATTTAACTTTATTGTAAAAAAACAGAAGTGTTTTTATTTTGAAAGTGACTTTTAGGAACTGTGCTGAGTGTAACAGTGTTTAGCTTTGACTGCTGGATGAAGCAGTAAGTCTACATACCGTCTCTGTGTAATAAATGCTCAGCAGGACTGTTGAGCAAACTCCATCATCTATGCGGAAGCTTTCAGTAATGAATAGAAAAAGAAAAAGAAGCCCCTCCCTGCTTGCTCAGTGTGAACACCATGGGCTAAATTTGGTTTGTAGCTTCAGGAGAAAAAAAAACGCATCTCAAAGTTATGGTTAGTGTACTCAGACTCTGGTTCAGACCAAATGGCCCAGTGTAAAGGCACCCTGAAACTTTTATTTTCAAAAGCTTTTTACATAAAGGATTCTGGAGTTGAGACTGAAAAATGTTAAATATTGTTTTTTTTTTCCAGAACCAGGCAAAGTGTCTAATCTGAAGGCGACTAACATTGAAGACACTTCACTCACTGTCAGTTGGGAAAATCCGGAGGGAAAGTTCACAGGTTTCAACGTGACTGTAAAATTCAGTGAAAAAGAGTAAGTGAGGTTTTACTGCTGTCGTGTTTTCCTTTGCTAAGGAGGATTTTATTGTCTAATTTGAAAGAATCTTCAATGTTAGTTATCGCCAATAAACTCTCAGTGACAGCGCACAAACTCGAGCTTTTAACCCTTGTACTATCCTAGGCACTTTAACATTGGGCGCTGGGTCATCTAGACCCACTAGACAGTGCTCTGAACCTTTTTTCTTCAATGATTTGTGATCTTCACTGGTGTCCATGGATTACATGAAATCTTTCCACCTTTATCCACCTTTGACATGGTAGGGAGAACATGTCAAAGTAAGGGTGGGGTCATCTAAGATAGCACAAGGGTTAATTCTCCCAAAGTGGAGCAGTGTTTCAGAAAACAACGATTATGAGTTCATATCTCTATGTCTCTAACAGACAAACCTATTTTGTGAGCGAAACCAAGCTGACATTAACGGATCTGCAGGAGGGAACTAAAACAACCATTCAGGTGGTAGTGCTGTCCATTCACAACCTGATGGGAGACGTCACAGAAATCTCCACTTACACTGGTAACTCCAGCTCCGGTCAGCCTGTCATGCTTTTGCTTTAACGCAACCAACGTGATTTGTTTTTCACTCTTGAACAGTTCCTGGGCGGGTTAGAAACCTGGAGTTGACAGCAGAGCAAACCACCATCACTGCTACATGGAGTTATCCAGTAATAGGCAATGATACAAAGTTCATTGCTAAACTTAACCCAAGCAATACAGAGACTAAAAACAAAACATTAAACATTACTGTACTTGAATTTTCCAATCTAATGACTGCAACCAACTACACTGTTGAAGTCAGTGTTGTCAAAGGAAATGTTTCAAGCCCAAAAGAGACACGCTTCATCTTTACACGTAAGTTTAAAATCACAAAGTTAAATAAATGGATTTTATATTCACTTGCGTGCGGTATTGTGTATTAGCATGCTAGGCCTGAGTTTAAGTCACTTTTTTCTCATTTTCAAGTGCCTACAGCTCCCACTGATCTCAAAGCAACCATCATCACAAAAAATACCATCACCCTGACATGGAAGGTCCCTGATGAAATGACAAGAGCTACATTTATATTTAATGTTTCCAGTTACTGGAATAAGACTTATACAGAAAGAGTTGAAAGACAAACCAATTATATCTTTAAAAACTTGGTATCAGGAACCAGGTACAATTTTACAGTCCATGCCGAGGCTGGGAACGTCACAAGTGGATCGGTCAATTACAGCATCCAAACAGGTAAAAACCCCACAGTTCCATGTTTGGATTGGCAGAAACGCATTTTAGTTTTTACACACTAAAAAGTCTTTTTTAGATGCTGTTGCTCACTAATATAAACCAATAGTTATGATTTAGAACACATCCTTTGGCCTCATTTGAATAATCCGTGTTTGTTCAGTTTCTTTCTGTCAACTAGGCTTTTTGGTAAAACAGATGAACAATATACTGCTTTGTTTGTTTGTGCAACTGTTGTTTCAAGCTAACTGTGCTGGCAAACAAGCTTCTTCTGGCATTTCAGACGTGTTCTTTTCCTCCCTTTTTTAATTAGTTATTTCTTGCTATTTTTTCCACAGAACCAGAGAAGATTGACATCACTCTGTCAATGCTGTGCAACTCAATCCAGCCTCTCTACTGTGCAAAAAACACACAAAGAACATCTGTGCTTGACCAGGTTGGACATACGCTCAAATATTAACGTTTGCCAAAACCAACTGTTTCTTTACAGACGTTATTTGAAATAAACTTTTGATTGACTTGTTAATGATGGGATTTTCTGGTTTTACATTGCAGATTAAAAGTATGCTCAAAGACAAATATAAAGATGACATCTTTTGGACCCTGCCAGAGGACATGATTAGCCCAAACGTTTAATTTTTTCGGTATGATTTAATTACATTAAGTTTTTTTCTTTTGTTTTTTTAAGCCAATATTATTTTAAATCTATTGGGAATCGGTGCAACACAACATAGAGCAACTATTTCTCTTTAACTCTACAGAAATTTGAATGTACCTGTATGTGTTTTTTACCTTTATTTCATAATTTCTTTTAAAAATCAATACTATGTGGCTTTTCCATATTTCTTTGTTTTGAGACATTTTCACTATTTTGAGAGTGTTAGGTTTTTTTTTTCTTTAATGTTGTGAAAATTTAACTTTCATCAATTGTTTCTATGCATTTTGACATATATGTAGTTATGGTATATATTTGGTGAGGGTTTGCATTGCGTTACGCCCAAATGTGACGTGTAAAGGCCCGTACACACCGGGACGAATTTCGCGCGCGATTTTCGCCGACGTTTAACGCCTCGTGACTAAACAAAGGGCACCAATGAGAGTGTGCACACCGACGCAAAAAAACGGCACGCGTCAAAGCGTCAAAAAAAAAACGCCTCGGGTTTTTTTTTTTTTTTTGACGTGTCGCGTCGAAATCTATTCGACCAATGAGAATGGCGCTTTTGCACACGTGTCTGGAGCTTCTGAAGTTACAGTAAAACACAACTTGGGGGCGCTCAAACACAAAACTGTCTTGCTGAGCACACATACCAGCGAAGAAGATAGACGCCAAGTAGTGTCTACACTGCCGCGAAGAAATAATGACAGACATTCTAAAATATCCCCAAACTAAGCACCAGTTGGAGCTACTGGTGCTTGAAATATTCATGTTTTCTTTGTATGTTTCTGACAAGCGCGTAAATACTTGCTCTCTTCTTCTGAGTGAAAAGCGACTTTATGAAGCGTAAAGTTGCACAGCGCCACCTTGTGTCCAGGAGTATTTCTGTTTACATTAAGCGCCATCTAATGTCAGGGAATGAAATTGCATGTTCGCTCGGCTCATCGTCAGTGAAAATCGCCTGGGTGTGAACACAAAAAACGTGGCGAAAAACGCTGGCGAATAACGCCTGGCGAATATTCGTTCCGGTGTGTACGGGCCTTAAAGTTAAAAAAAAGATGTGAATGCTGTTGTTTTTTTCAAATCTTCAAAATTATGTAAACTTTATGCATAAAATGTAACTAATAAAGGAAATACTATTTTGAATGTTGTCTATAATCTTTTAGTTTAGATGAAACATCCCTTCTGAGAAGGTCTTTATGTAATTTCAATCCATCCTTTTTCCAAGCCCATTCAAACTCATTTGTAGTTGGATGAAATAACAGTCTTTATAGTCTTAATAGTACCAGTGGTGGTACATGGTTCTGCCTTGGATGGATGATAAAATGGATGAGGTACTGGTCTGGTGGAACTGTGAAGACTGAAGAGTGGAGCCTCAATTGGTGTCCCGTTGGATGACAATTGGTGGCCAATGGTGGAGAGGAAGCTGGTAGCAGCTCACTCCTGAAGAGGCAAAACACAGAGTGGGTAAGCATGCAGGTAAAACATGGCACTTAGCATAAAGCTTGGCTTGAGAGCTTAGCATGAGTCAGTACTCTAACGCAGGAAGCAGACGGACTGACGTCGGCTGAATCCAGATAAAGGCTGCAGGCTGATTGGTAGCAGATGCGAAGATCATCTCCCGGTAGGTGTTGGAGGAGACCAGGATCCTAACTACTGGTCTATATTTAAGACTCGGTTAGTCTTAAATGGCGTACATTCATATAGCGTTTTTCTACCTTCTTCGAAGGCTCAAAGCGCTTTACAGTGTTACAGATCCATTCACACACTGGTGGCGGCTCCGCTGCCGAACACTGGCGCCAACCTTCCACCAGAGGCAAGGTGGGGTTCAGGTTCAGTGTCTTGCCCAAGGACACTCCGACACATGGGCGGGCAAGGCGGGTTGACCTCCACTGCACCACGGCCACCCCATACTTCCCAAATGTTTTGCTCTACAAGAAAGAAATAGTTACTTTCTGTCGCACACCTAGGTGTGCGAAATTTGTTCTCCGCATTTGACCCATCCCCTGGGGAGCAGTGAGCTGCAGACGAGCCACACCCGGGAGGCAGTAGCATTACGGGTCTTGCCCAAGGACCCTCACTGAGTGATGTGAATTGCTGGTCATTGATATATAATATAGCTATTGTGTCATGGTGCCTCTGTCAGACTCCTCCCCCTCTCCCCTCTGCTTGGCCTAATTCACCGCAGCTGCCGCCACTCAACTCATCAGCCTGCCAGATCTTCTTAAGGAGCTCCAGGATCAGTACTCAACGCGAGTTCGTTGCCTCTAATGGTGCATGTTCAAGCCTCTTGTGATTCTCATCTGTTCACCCTCTACCTCTCGCCTCACGTCTCTTATCCTGTTCCAGGAAAACCCTAACCCACGAGTGAGCGGTCAAGCGGACGTGCCAAGCAACCTTCCATCTACACTCACCTCCTGCTGTGGAGCGCTGTTGGATCTTACGGCTACTCCCACATCACGATCAGGTTCCTCGAGCTGCTCCTCCTGTCCGCTTCTGGTCTCAGATCCACGGACTCCCTCCAGCCACGTCGCCTCCCTGCCGTACCAAGATTACATCACCAGCTGAAGCAATAAACCCACTTCTTACCATAACTCACCTCCTGTCATCTTTCCGGGTTCCAGCATCTGGGTCTGTCTAGCCTAGCCAGTCATGACATATTGTTTATTCCCCTCCGGGAACTGAACCCTGGATTCCTGCGTGGCAGCCCTTACCTTACCAACCGAGCTACCCAGCCGCAATGTATATGGGTAAAAAATAAGCAGAAAGAAAAAAACCAGACTGGTGATATTTTGGTGATAAACAAAACATATGACAGATTGATGACACATTGTAGCTTCTCAGCTTTTCATTGCAGCTCTTCTAGTTTTCATGAGCAGATGAGGTTAGAGCCCATCCTGTTAGTAGTTTTTTTTTAAACTTGCACAAAAAACCCAAGAGTTAGACAAAAAAAACTACAATTTTTTTATTGAATACAATACGCTTCTATAGAATAAAGACTTTCAGCTTAATGCACTCATCCTTTATACTGTGCAAATCAGAAACTCCACTTAGAAATACAAAAAATATGCTCGATCACCCACATCAAGTCTTCTAGCTGTTGGCTTTAGCCTTTAAAAAACAGCTTAATTTTTACATTTTAAGCTACATTTGCATCAAATTTAACTTAAAGCTGAGTCACACAGTTTCTATACTTAAGGTCACATAACATTTTTCCAAACACATTACATTTAAAGTGCTACCATTGGATGAGTCTATCAGCAAGAACAGTGGATTAGCACTTTGACAGTCTATCTATATACATTGTATACATATACAAGTCAGACCCAAGTAACGCTTTAAAAACTAAATATCTGGTTTTCTCCTCTTCATCTCATTTCTGGTGAAGCCAGACCCTTAAACTTCATTTTTTGGTTGTTTTTGGTTGGATTATCTTGAGCGTCCAGTTTGGATTGTTTGTGTCAGTTTTGGGGGATTTTCTGTGGCTCGATGACTGTCATGAGTGTGCGGCCGTCCATCGGAGCAAACAGAGGGTACAGTTTGTCTTTAAAGTAACCGGTGAAGCTGAAGATGTGAGATTTGGTTTCTGCGTTGTAGAAGGAGATCTGGCCTTCCTCGTGGTCTAAATAGACGCCCACGCGGCGGGGCACCAGCCCGAGTGGCAGCTGCGTCTCCGGCTGGGTGCAGGCGTAGAAGTGGTGCGTGCTGCGCCACAATACCCAGTAGCCCTCCTTTGGGGACATGGAGAAGCGGCCCTGCCGTTTGGAGTCAACGGCCGTCATTCCGATGCGCCAGTAGCCGTTGTTTGCTATGTCCACCTCCCAGTAATGGCGGCCGCTGCTGTAGCCTTCCCAGCCCAGCACACAGGGCCAGTTGTCAAAGCGCTGGGGGGTGTGAGGCAGGTCGGACTCCGACAGGCCCTCTTGGACTTTACGCTGGTCATCTGACAGCTGCAGCCAGGGATGGTTGGTGTTGGGGTCCAGGATTACATCAGCTAGCAGGAAAAATCGGGAAAATCAGCTACATGTAACTGCAGATAATGATGTCCTTGATTGTAATGGAAAACAGCGTTACCTGCTGCAGAGCAAATCCAACTCCACACTGAAAAGAGATGCAGAGAGTTTAGTTAGCAGCAGCTTAGAAAAAGCTTTTTTAAAGGCTGTTTTTAAAGGCTGTTTTTAACATGTTCTTGTAGCATTTTTCTCATAATAAATGACATATATGAAGAAATGCAAGCTTAAAATTCCATTTCTGAGTATTTCTTTATTCAAATAGTTGTGAATCACAAAAAAATGCAGTTTGAAAGAGTTTGTAGTTGTGATGTGAAATCTAGTCAGTGAGCCTCAAGCTCCCTGCTCCGCTCCATTCCGATTCATCCACTTATCGACGACTACATCCATGAATGTTTTGTTTTTCTTATCTGAGCTGGAATCTGTCTCAAAACTGTGCGGCGGGATTGCTCCAGTATTGCTCACTATTTTTGTTGCACCTCTAATGTCAGGTTTGGGTTGTTGCTGTAAGCTAGCAGCAGATCTTATAAACAGAAGGATGTTGGGAAGGAAGGGAAGAGTCACTCTGCATCAACAGTTCCACCTTTAACTCAGAGGTGAATTTCTAATAAACTCCTGCCACTGTCTTAGTGAGTGACACAGATTTTTAGAATTTGGCTAAAAATGGATTATTCAGAATTAAAAAGACCACAGTAAACGATTTTACAGTAGATCCACAGATGATCAAAAAGGGTCTTTAATATCTCTAGTCAAAATCTTTAGCAAAAATGTAGATAAAGTTATCAAACGTGTTTAAACGTCTGTACCTGAGTTGGGGATGTATCTTGAAATTCCTGCTTTCCAGGTCCTTTGCTTTGCCAAAAGCCACAGCTGTGAAATGGTTGCCTGATGGCAAAAATAAAAGCAAATAAACATCAATCTCTCTTATGACATAATGCTGACATCAATTCCAGGAAAAATAAAAATCTAAAAAAACCTACAGTGCATCAACCTTTGAAGGAACTACTTCTACCTGAAAGTGATTGTCTTGGCTCACTTCTACCAGGATATAAACTACATTTACTGTCACATCTAAGTCTCGTTAAACTTTTGGCACAATAAAAACGAAACCTCTGAGCAACCACGCTGCATTGAGGCAAGGCTTTCACCCCTTCTTGCCTGAATTTATTTCCAAATAAATTAAAAATATATTTTCTTCCAATGTTTTTTCCGTTTAGGGGGATTCCTAAATTAAGCAGAGTCCTGGGCTAAATTTTGAATCAACAACATAAAAGGATTAACCATAAATCACTTCTTTTTTCAGGGCAAAGAAAACAACTTCTCTAAATTTTATAAAACTCTTGGACCGCTTATTAGAAAAAAAATGGTGTGAGATCTTTTTATTTAAAGGCCTTTACTAAAAAAAAAAAAATAATTAATGTTTTTTTGTTTACAAACACTTTTAATTTTCTGCACTATTTCTGTAAATTTAACTTCATAGTATCATCAGCAACGTTGTGGTGGTGAATCAACACAACAGTCCTTTTTAATCAGACGGCCTTTTTATCAGCAGGGCGCCAGTTCAAGGTCACGTAACCGAAATCTGTCTTAATTTATTGAACCCTACCACGCAGGCAGAGAGCAGGGTTCACCGTCAGTGTTGTTCAGAGCTGAAAATAAAATCTGTTCCCGCTCTGTTTTATGTCTTTAGATGTTCTGTTTATGATTTTCCCATCATTTGAGTTTCCCATCATGAATCTCCCAGTTGGGCAGGTTCCTTGAGAGTTTAGTGCTCACCGTGCTTTCCTCCTTGAGAAGTGACCAGGTGATGAACTCCAGCAGGGGCAGCAGCCTGACCAAGCGCTTCTTCTTCAGTCCCAGCAGACGGAGCATTTTGCCGAGCTCATCACTTTCCACGCCGAAGCTCTGCAGACAAAAACTTCGGCTGAAGGGAATTCTGCAAACGACGGATTTCACTGCACAAATAGACTCCTTCAAATCCAACAGTTCTGGGCTTTCCCGTGACAAAAAGTGGTCTATGTAAGTATTCAAGTAGTTTATTACAGCAAAAAGAGGTTGTCTATTGGGAAAAGAACACTTAACAAGAAATCTTGTAAAAAATGTATCAAAATCTAGAATGAAAAAGTTCCACACAAGCATTCAGCAAGGAAAAAATAAGCATAGAAAGCAAAATGTTAAATATAATTACTTCAGATTGAATGTTAGACATTCCAATTATAAGTGTTTTTTGCTACTTTTACGCAAATAGCTTGCATTTTTTGGGTATCTAATGGCAGTTTATTTTGATTACAGTGATGAAAAACTACTCTAGTAAGTGGAGCAAAGGAGAATGTGATCTCAGTATAAGTTGCCCCGCCTTAAGAAAAACCTCATAAAATCTAAAACTTTTCAACATTAATTTAATTAAAAATAAATCTAACCAGAAATTACAATGAAAATTGATTTTTTTGGGGTCTTTTCTATTCTCGAGAGCTTAAATTAAAAGGATTTGGACTCATTTGAATAATAATTTCCTTTTTTTCTAGATCCTAGCTCTTAATAAGAAAGGTTTGGAAACTTCAAACCTAATTTAATATCTCGAATGTCTAAAAATTAGATTTTAAATCAAGTATTTGGCAGCTCACTAAAAATTGTCCAGTCTCCTCACCTCAGATGCGGTCTGAAGCTCTTTTGCCCACTCCATGATCTTCAGCTGTCCCTCCTCTCTGCCATATCCAGCTTTTTGGTTTTCCTTCTCTTCGTTCTCTGATGCCCAAGGTGACGCCTGTAAAACCTAAACGCAGCAGGTTGGAGGAGAAATAAAAGATAGAAATGTAAAAATCTGATGCTTAAAACATTTCCTCCATTGCCACGCGTGTCAGATTGACCTCTGACCTTGTCAACGTGGCGGAGCTCGTCGGCCCACTCCAGGATCAGTTTCCTGCTCTCCTCCAGGCTGCGTTCAGCTCGCCGATCGGAGCTGGGAGACCCTCTTCTGCTGCTCCCCTCCCCTGGATCTGAAGACCCCTGTCAAACACCACACAAACGGATGAAGAGCTCACCCAGAAAAAAAAAAATGAAGGACACCAGCTGCTGCAGATTATGTCATGGTGTCTTGATGCATAGGGGTCATCAGCCTGCTCCTCACTGATAAGTCATGCACTTTTTACACAACATCCAGGTGTTTTCAACGCCTTCAGAATCAGTACAGCCATAAATCTTGACTCATGATTTCTATACGTACAAGAATGCGTCTTTGGAAAAAAAAATGAGAAAAAGTGCAGCACACGTCAGCGGTGACTCCATATATGAGTAAAATGATTAACCATATGAGACGACATGTTGTTCCGTACTTATCCTTCTAAAAAAAGCTGACGGGCCCTCTTTGAACTCCATAGACAATTCCATCCTAGTTCTAATTATCATTTTGGAGTTTTTTATTTCAAAACAAAACTTTAATTATTTAGTGTGATTTTTTTTTTCAACATTTGTGTGCCTTTGACTTTGGTTTTCAGAGTGAACCACACTTTAATTAAAAAGAGAAAGTGCTAAATTATACTTTTTAAGTTATTTTTCCCAAAAACCACTAGCATTGAAGAGATACTGAAAAAGAATCACATTTCTAACAAAAAGCATCAATCCTACTGACTTCCTTTTTTTTTCTTTAGAATTCCCCCCAAGCTCCTTACTGTATCTGAGACATTTAATTTGGATAGAGTGACTTGTTTTTGGTACAATTATGAAGTCAATAGAACAAATGTGAATGTAAGATATAATGTCTACAATAGGACATTTTCATTCAAGTATGACAAGTTTTTTAGAGTTTAACTTGGATAAATATCTATGATGTAAATGATAAGATATCTGCAGCTCACAACCTTTGATCTCCTCTGACCTGGGACGTTTTTGCCAAATTTGTGACGTAAGTTCGATGAGTTTCTCAAGTCAGGCCAAAGACCTGCACCAAATTAATCTATAGAAAGTAAAAAACAGCCTTATTTGAATAAATAAAAAAATTTGCAAGACAAATAATCTTATCAATAATGTTTTTCAAAAGCAAAATAAGTCTTAGTTTGAGAAAAACTTGTTTTAATGACTTGGACTGTGTCCGAATTCCCACCCTAAGCCCTAACTACTAAAAAACGATATAGTGCGGGACTATGTAGAGCCCTTGATTTTAAAAACAATTCAGACTCCATGCTCACTACTTTTTTTATTTTTAAAATGGCGAATATGACATCACTAAATTTACTAAGTGAAAATCTAATCCATTTGAGCGTTTTACAGTGACTTTCTAAGAATCCCCTGTGTTCTGAGGATGAAAACCTTGATAGATTTTGCACACAAAAAAAACATATTACATTTTTTTTTTCACAAAAACTGTTCAAACGCAATGCATTGTGGTCTATATTCGCTAATCTAGTAAACATCAACACACACTGGTTTTTCACAGAGACTCAATTTTTTAGTTGTTGATTCGGACAGCTCTACAAAATGTCGAACGCACTATATAGTGCACTATAATAGTGCACCAAGTGGTGAGTAGTGAAGGAATACTGACATAGCCTTGAATTTTTTTCTTACCCTATTGGCAGATTTTCTTCGTCTATTTAAAGAAAATCTGCCAATAGGAGAAGAAGTTTTGATGTATTTCGGTTTTTGTATTATGCCTCTAACTTTTTTTTGTCACTTTCCAAGGTTTTAAATAAAGTTTTTTTTTCTCAGGGTTTACCTTGCACACTTGGTCCACTTGTTCTTTCCAGTGTTTGATGAACTCTATGCACTCCTGCAGGCTGCGCAGGTTCCTCAGGCTGGTCTGTCCAAGCAAAGAGGAAAACCTTTGGCTTGTGAATCCATCAACAAACTGTGACACAAACTGAATCGCTGGTTGTTCCGTTCACCTGCGAGCGATGAGGGAGGTTGTTGGAGTTGGCCGGGATGCTGGGGGCCGAGCTGTGAGTCTGGACGTCCTCGTCAGGCAGATTCCACCGAACCACACCAATGGAGCTGTTCTGTGTGGTGCTGCCGCTCTCTGAGTTTAGCAGAATTTTCACCTCTGTGAAGGTGGGAAGATACAGAAGCCAGTCGGGGTTAAAATCAATGTTTTTGTTTAATGTGTTTTATTTTAAAACACATTAAACAAAAATACAATCGGCAATTAAAATAACCTACTTCTTTCCCGTTTTGACATGGTTTTCATTTCTATGGCTTTTTCCTCACCCATTGCTGTGAAACAAAATCACAATGAGTAAAATAAAATGTTTACAGTAATAGAAATACCAAAAATATTTTAAGGATTTCAAAATCCAGTGCTTTTAGTTCTCAAACAGAATGTTCATCTTTAGTGTAATACACATGTACAATCAAAATGATACCGAAAGAAATAAACTATCAAATGTTTTCCTTTAAAATAAGGCACAGAAACAATCTGAAGGACCAAATCCCAAACAAATTACATAAAAACAACAAGAAAAATCAGAACAATTATGTATTTATTTACAGTCCAGTAAGTAGGAGCTGATTACTCTGGAAGTCTCGGCGGAGCCAAGCAGCTCTGCAGCTGAGGAGAAGTGGAGGGCAGCCCTGCTTGTCCCATTTTTTGTCTCCTTCAGTTCCTCCTGATCTTTGGGACCATTTATGGTTTCAGATGACAAACTCCATCTCTCCTGCATGAGCGCTCCTTCATATAAAATCCGCCGCTCCGCTTCCTGGCAGTCGCGCCTCTTGCAGTTACCGGGAGGAGGGCGGGGAGCGATGACTTTGGACTGCAGAGACAATCCTGCTTATAAAGATAAATTACGCTTATTGTCTTGCGGTGAGGCCCAACCCAGAGGAGTGACTATATATATATATATATATATATATATATATATAAAACCTTTTACTTTCTACTTTTTTTACTTTGTCAATAATAAAACTAATACTGACTCAAAAACTTGGGCGGGTAAGTGTGTGTCATGCCCCTACTTAGCTCCGCCCCTGCCAATTCATGATGTCAAATAAGAAAAATACCTTACACTATTAAAATTCTTGTTTTTAAATAATAAATTTGTTGCACAATGAAAAGTTTTATAGATTAAACATGTACCTGTTGTTTTTTTATTCTATTCTATGCTTTTAAAAAGCCTTAAAAGTTCTGTTAAAACAGTTCGGACAGAGACACAAACAGAGAAGGGCTCAAAAAAGTTAACCCCCCACCATAAATAAATAAATAAACAAACCCTAAAAATGTACATTAAAATGAAATAGAGGACAAAAACACAAAAGGATGAAGGGAAAGACAGACAGCCTCAACAGGGCACAAACCAGTGTCCTGCTTGTCCCGGGCCCGGGGAACAAAGAGCTTATATTGAAAGAGCTTTCAATATAAAACCAATAAGACATGTCAAATCAGAAGACAGATATATAGATAGTAGAACTGATGTGATGGTTTGGAGGTGCCTGACCACTAAACTGTCAGCCTACCAAAATTTGCCCCCCCCCCCCCCCCGATATTCTGTGCACCCCATAGTGATGCCGGCTGATTCATCACGTCATTAAAATATGTGCAGAATTAAGGTTTGGCAGTGTGTGAAAAATCCATCCAAAAATACCACTCTGAAGAATAAAAAAAGTACTTTTCACTTTTATTCATTTACTTTAAAAACCATCAGGATTCATTTTCAGTTTTAATTTAAAGTTTCCCATATAAGGATAAATAAATGAACCTGTTTAATCTTATATACAAAGTGGGTTTGAAACATACGTGTGTGCACAAATGTCTGTTACAATAATTAAATCTGAGGTTTCTGTTTGCTCAGCTGGACAGGACAAGTTAAAGAAAATTATTATTTGCCATTTAAGTACGTTGAGCAGCTGAAAAGAAAAAAAAATGTTAAACAAATGAACTTCAAATTTACCTTTTTAAACATTAAACAGTCCTTTAGTTAGTATAGTTTTAGCTTTCTTGCTACTAATGTTCTAAAATTACATTTTCAAAGTTTTCCTTGATTAAAAAGAAAAAATTTAAAACAGAAACCCAGAAAACAGCTGACATTAACCTCAATTAATCATGCTGTGTTCAAACCCCCCCCCCCCCCCTTAGCTTCCTATGACTTGCAGTCATTGACCTCTTTTCTCAGCTGCATGTGAAATCAGAGCCTGATGAACTCTGTCTAAGTCTGTTATCAGCGATTCATGTCTCCTTCATCCAGGTTGATTCAACGTGGACGATAAAAACAATCAACTGGTTTGTCTGTCATTGTTGAAGCAGAGTGATGTGGTGTGGGCCTATTCCATCCACAGTACACCAGTGAAACCAGCACACTACCACAGTACACCTGTACCTGACGGACTGAAACTGTCATCTGAGGACAGAAGGTCAGAATGAGGTCAAATTAGGGGTCATGACCCAAGGACCTTCTTCCATCATGAACCAGCTCTTGTACGTCTGTATTTCAGGATTGAGAGAATTTTTAGAAAAAATAAATAAAGAAACCTCTTCAACAGGGGCGCAGCTACATGGGGACAAGGGTGGCAGCTGCTCCTTCAGCAAAAAGATTTATTTTTCAATCAACAATACAAGCTTCTTTAATCGTTGCAAAAATAACCAAAACAATATTTTTAAATTAAATCTTGCGCCCCTCAAAATATTTGCTATATCTTGATTTTTCATTTGTAATGGCCTTACACTCTAAAATTTTCATTTGCCCCACCTTCTAAAGCCTTCTGCCCCCTCTTGTGCCCTCATTATAAAATGTTTTAGCGCCGCCCCTGGTCCTCAGTAATAAAAAACAAACCAAGTCCACCTGACTGCTATTTTAACCATCTTCCATAACAGCAATAATTTGTTAATTCAAAAGAAAAGAAAAGGGGAAAGAAAAGACTTGAATGTCTACAACTGAGTTGTAAGGAGAGAATGAGGGAGAGACAAACTTCACTATTACAAAAAATATTCTGACTGTTAGAATATGGATTACCAAACATATTGAAAACCAAAAAAGGACAAATAATAAATGATATATTTATTTTAAAGTTTTTTCTTCTTCTCCGAATTAACAAGAAAAAGGATATTATGTTTTCTAAACGTGAAGTTGTGTAATGCAGGAATACTTTCCACTGTTTTCTACTGCAGAACAATTAAAAATAATTTGGAACAACAAACCATTCAACCCCAATAACAGCATTTTTAAACAAAACAGGCATCCATTAATTTGTAGTTCAGTACATATGTACTCTAATTACATTTATTTTGTTTCATCATCATCAAAGCAAAGAATGTAGGTTGTGTGAGAATGTAAAAATGCTTTTATTTCAAATTTTCTTTTTGTTTTTATATCAACAAAATGAAAAAAAGAATTTGTTACAAACGTTTCAAACATATCCCATGGTGACGTCCTTTGTGACTGGGCCGGTCGTTGGTGTGGACGGATCCTTATCCCTTGTGCTATCCTAGGCACTTTAACATTGGGAGTTGGGTCATCTAGACCCACTAGACAGTGCTCTGAACCTTTTTTCTTCAATGATTTGTGATCTTCACTGGTGTCCATGGATTACATGAAATCTTTCCACCTTTATCCACCTTTGTCATGGTAGGGAGAACACGTCAATGTAAGGGTGGGGTCATCTAAGATAGCACAAGGGTTAAAATATTATTTCTTCACATCAGCATCGAGACAGTTTTTCACTTTGGTTTCTATTTCTATCTATACTTGCTTCCCAGAGATCCTCAGGGCCGCAGAGACTGTTCATGTTTTGAAGAACGGCTTAAGACCTACCTTGTTAATCTAGCTTTTAGTTGAAATTTAGGAACTTATTTATTATTTTATGTTGTCTTTTTACCAGTTTGATATATGTGTATGAATATACATTTATTGTTATTTTTTAATTAATTTTTTAAATTTCTTTACTCACAGTTACCATTTTATATCTGTCTATTAAGGTTTATTTATGTACTTTATCTATTTTAATTAATTAAAATAATTCATTCATTTATTTTATTCCTTTTACATTTTAGTTGTAACTAAAAGTGTTTTCCTCAGAGGGATCCTCCACATCATTGACTGACCCTTCTCAGTGAACGGTGAATGCTGCAATGGGATCTCCCAGGTCTGGCTCTTTTGCCTGGGGCTGGGGGGTTCTGTATTCTGGGGGGTTCTGGTAGTGTATTCTGTGAAATAGAGTGGGGGGGGTCACTGATGTGTACAAAACATTTCCCCATTTCAGTACAAAGCCAGGTTAGTACATTGCATCATTTTGTCACTCTTTATCTTATTGTGTGTATGTGTGTGTGTGTGTGGGGGGGGGGGTCAGCACTGCGCAGGTTTTAAACAAAACTTTTGTTTGTCTTGCCCTTTTTTTTTAAATTTGATTATAGTTTTATGTAAAGCATTTTGAGTGACCTAAGTTGTAAAAGTGCTAGTAAAGTATTTAATTTGACTTGTCTTGATTTGATTTGATTTTACTTAAATTGATTTGATTTTTTTAGATTTTACGATCAAAAAAAAAATAAAAATGTGAGTAGTTTGGTGTCATTTTTCAATCAGAAAAAATAATGTGAGTAGTTTGGTGACCGCCTACTCTCCGAGACCACAATCACATTTACTTTGGTGTTGCGTGACAATACTCGATACCGACAGACACAGAGAGGTTATAGCCTTTTGGCATGAATACCAAACGATGTAAAACCACTGATAAAAGCTCTAATGCTAATCAATGAGTTTTCAATTGCTGCTTCTAATATTAATGCAGCCGTGGCAACAAGGAGGGCATGGTTTACCTGATTACGTAAAAACTCGTTGTAGGAGGTGGATGTGTGTGTGTGAACCTTTGCCCTCCAAGTGATGTTTAACAGAAAGAAAAACAAGCGGCACAATAACTTTCAGGGTTTATTATGTCTCTTCTGTAAAGTTTTTATGTTGTATATTAACAAATAACTCTGATGATGCTTTAAATTTTCCCCACATGAAACAATTTTTGGAATTTTTACAAAAGTGGCATCACGTCTCTGATTCAGCTGAAATCCAGAGAGAGCTGCTTCTGTGGAAATGTGTATAAAAAAATCAGAGGGAGATTCTTCAGCTTCTTTGTTGAAGGTTCAATTCCAGTTTTTGAAGAACTGCTTGAAGATGATGGTCTCCTTCCCTTGTGGCAGAATTTCCACCTGCGGAGTGACACATAAAGACAGAGTGAAGCGGCGTTTGCCTCCACGGCACAGAAAATCTTCACGCTCATGCACCTGCGTCTTCATCATGGGGTACTTCATTTGCTGGATGAAGCTGTCGGCCATCTGCAGGGCCACCCTCTTCTCCTCTGCGTTCGCTCCGTTACCTGAAATCGTCATGTATGCACGCGGTCAGTGCAGCTCTGAAGCTGTAATGTAGCTTTCATTTATGAAATTAGCTTACTGATGAGACGAAAACACCAATCGAAAAAAACAACAAAAGCTACCTGTGAAACATTAACTCCATGTATGATTGTATTATCTGAATTTTTGAAAGAGAAACACAAAATGCAACAGAAACTCAAAAAGTTGGGGCTAATCAACTCCACGGCCTAAAAAACTTGCTTTCTGTTTAGCCTTTTTGCAAACAGACTCACATTTCTATGTAAAACATAAATACAGGAGTCTGGAGGAGTGGAAGGAGAGGAAGGAATCCATGTTGCTCCATGCATTTTCTAAACCTGCTTAACCCTTGTGCTATCCTATGACCCCACCCTTACATTGACGTGTTCTCCCTACCATGACAAAGGTGGATAAAGGTGAAGAAGATTTCATGTAATCCATGGACACCAGTGAAGATCACAAATCATTGAAGAAAAAAGGTTCAGCGCACTGTCTAGTGGGTCTAGATGACCCAACTCCCAATAGTAAAGTGCCTAGGATAGCACAAGGGTTACACCTATCAAAGGGTTGCTGGAGCCTATCCTAGCTGCTGTTGGGTAAAGGCAGAGTACACCCTGGCATATGGTTTTTCCATTATCACACTCCAAGATGATAATTGCAAGAGTCATTGTCTAGTATCTGTGGGGTGTAGCCTGATCACATGCCCACTAAAATCTGATAACTGAAGACACAGAAACATGTACAATGGGAAGGAAAATGTCAGAAAATCCTGGTCTAAATGATCTGATTTATCTTATAGAACGTCAGTGCGTATGGAACAACATGAAATTCCAACTTCTGGTTACTAACACATCTCCCATCTCCATTCCGGAAGCAAGAAAGGGCAGTTGCTATGGATACGCATCACCGCCCAAATTTTCATGTGAACTTCATCACCGGTAACATTTGCCGTGCTTGGGTACGGGCTCATGGGCTGATCCCCTTTGGCATTTTAGCAGTGTGTTCTGTGGATCTGAGGTGGGCGGTTCTTTATCACCTTTCCAGACGAAGATTTTTCCGTTGGCTCCGTTGTCTAGGATGAAGCAGTCATCACGGACAAGCAGGTCCTGGGCAAACGGGCTCTTCTCTGAGATTTTGGTCATCGTCATGGAACCGGTTGCATCAGACACCTTAGGACAGTTTTTTTTTAGTTTTGGTAATACTTCACTTTTTTGGTTTTGGACAGGAAAGTTACCTTGTAAAGAGCAGCAGTATTGGAAGCGTCCGCTTTGCTGTCTTCCTCTGGCGTGCTCTCTGCGAGCTCCGGCTTCTGTCCCAGCACCTAAAACGCAGAAACTTCCAAAATTATCTTGGGAATTTAAACTGTCCTGTTTTCAAAAGATTCAAACGTTTTATGGGTTGTACCTTAAGCATGTCCTCCGGCTCCTCCCCCTCAGTGATGTCCACAATTCGGGCTTTGCCATGTCTGTCGGTGTCACGGATCAACGAAGCAATTTCACGCACCTTCTGTTTCTCGAAGATGTTGGCCTGGGATCCAATCCACGACACGATAATCTGGAGAACAGATGATTGATCATCTTCCTAATCCGTGGAAGGAACATTTTATGGGAGGGGGGGGGGGGCACAAGACTCCAGAAGGGTGGCAAAAGAGAACAGCAGAGTGGACGGCCAGTACAAATGACAGGATCAAAAATAAAAATGTTGCTTTTGTTATTTTTTCAGTGCTAAAAAAAGAAGGTTATGTTGATTTCTTGATGTTGACTCCAAAATTAGGGGGGGCAAACTGTTTTGCTGGGAGGGGCAGCTGCCCCCTTTTCCCCTTGTAGCTCCGCCCCTGTTTCAAATATATCATTCTGTGGTGAAATAAATCACCTCTCCAAGATCAAGGATGAAGCAGTCGCCCTTGTTGAAGCTGCTCCAGCTCAGCTCCACCTCCTTGGCACGGATGTTGCGTTTCCCTTTGATCTGGTACAACCTGTGCACCGGTCCGGACCCCTGAGTCCTCCTAAAGCCCGACTCCACTCCACCATCCTGCAAGGGGAAAGGGGCGCTCAGCAAAAGGGGGGTTCCAACAGAGACTTGCTGTTTCAGTTAACAGCAGGCCAAAGTAATCAACCATTAGATTACACAAACGTGAACTTTGTCACAGCTGATAAGATGGAATTCGTCCATAAAAGATGTAAGATAAACTCTGCAGCATTATCACACCAGCTTTAAAATTTCCTGTTAGATGTGTATCTAATGTAAATTGTGCCTAATCTTGAGCGAGCCTTACAGAAATTTAAAGATAAACCCATGATAACTCCATGTAAACAGAAATCTAGCTTAGATGCAAACTTAAAATAAAAGGTATGTTAGTTTTTTTTAAAGCTTCATATATAGTGAATGTTCGGGCCTCTTAGCAGGAAAGCGCCATCTGAACCTTATAGGGAGAGTTATGTAAACCACTGTGCGAGGGCAGGGTTATCAATCCTGCTAACCTTGTAGCTGATTCCTCTAGGGAAGAGCGCCATGAACTCTGGCGTCTCAAAGCCCTGAACCTGTCGATGCTGAACGGGGTCACCGCCCAGGAAGTTGTCTAGCTGGGTGGCCAGCATGGCACATGCAACCTGCTCATCCCGAGACGACTTCTCTCCTGGAAAATAGCAAAACCTAATGATGTCTTTGCATTTACATATTACACAATGAGGTAACAGCGGGAAACAATAAAACAAAATGTTATTTAGTAGGAACACCTCTATATTTCCTTTTTAAGACCCACTCACACAAATTGTGTTTTTTTAAATTATGACAATGCATTTTAATCAAAGTTTAAGCTTAGCTAGAACATGAATAGGCCAGAATTGGCACAATAGCTAAACTAAATCTGTTGTCCTTACGCAGGTAAAAACAAAAGAAACCTGCAGACATTGCAAACAAACAAAAAGAGAGGCGTGGAGCTTATACAACAACACAGAGATGACAGGACCACAAAACGTGAAAGTTTTTTTGTACTGAGGTGGAGCCATGAGTTCTGACTTTAGATAGAAGCAAAGCAGCTTCATCCTTTGTTTGTGCTTGATGATAAAGAACGGTGTCATCTACATATAACATTTTTACACGTTTTGTTGTTTTTAAAATGCTCTCATGGCATTTTTCTGATGAAGGAGAACAAATATTAAGTAAATATAGCGTAAAATTGCATTGTATTTATTTTAATTTAAATTGTGAATCAGAAGCAGCTTATTTGTGGTGTCGAAAATACGTCAGGCAGGCCACAAGCTCCCTGCTCCGCTCCATCTCGATGCATCCCCTTGTAGACGACTAATTCCATGAACGTCTTTGTTTTCCTCGTCTGAGCTGGTATCTGGCTCAGAACTGTACGGCTTGATAGCCCCAAAATTGCTCGCCCTTTTTGTCGCACCACTTGGAGAGAGCGTGTAAACAGATGGATGACAGGAAATGGGGGCGGGCTTACTCTGCACCTACTGTTTCGCCCACAACTCAGAGGGGAATTTCTAATAAGCAACTGCTGCTCTGCAGAAACTATCTCCAAGGAAATAGATTTTTTTAGATTTTGGCTTATATTATAATTAAAACACCACCCTGGGAACGCTCTTGACAATATATCAAAAGATGAGCAGAGTGAGACTTAAACGCAACTGCAGGAAGTGTGTCTGATCCTTAACTTACAACAGAAACAAACACCCTTTCAGTTTCATATTTTTTTTAATTCTGTGGTTAGACAACTATGAAGAGGCAACCATGAAGCTAATAAAAGCTGGTTTTAAATTAGCCCAGCGAAAACATCTACTTCAAGCAGACGCTTTGTCTCTGAACAGAATCAGTGGTCAAAACTAAAAATGGCACAGGCCAATCACTTCCTCCTTACAGCATCTTAACGTGAACACATCAACAAGAGTGGTGACAGCCGTTTGATCTGGTCTAGCTTTGCAGCAAGTGATCTGCCTCCAATCATCACGATCAGAGACCTCACTGGGCCGTCATCTTTTCCGTTGTTGACTTGCAGTTCATGAAGGAAGTGTGCATCTCTCAGCATCCGAGAAGCTTTGTGTGATGAATTAACTAATTAGCTAAGTACCCTTCAGTTCATCATCTGTTCACGAACAGTGACGATCAGTGACCTGAGCGATTCGTGCTCCAGCAGACAGCGGCTCTTCAAGCCACCACAGCTTAGTGTTACCCAAGTACTGGAAACAGCAGACACAATTGATCGGTGTAACAGCACTTCATGCATTTTTAATGCAATCTGCTCAAAATTCTTCCTTGTTTTCCCTACGGGACCCCCCACCTCCACCCTTTTCATCACCCCATCATCTCTGTGACTGCCGCCTATTCGCTCACATCAACGGTGCAGCAGGTTAGCGCTGCGACTCCTGTGTCATCTGCATTACAGGCGGAGTTATTCAGCTGCTGCAGGGTTAAGCACTGCGCAACAGCCACAGCTTTTGTTGGACAGAGAAAAGGTAATAGAAGAAGGCTCAGGTTCACGGGTTTTTAACCTTCAACTTTGTATTGTCTTTAATTTGATTATTCATTTTTGTTGTTGATTTTTATTCCCCCATTTGTTTAACCATCACACCCAAACCCTAATGAGGCAGTATGCTTGAAGTGGATTTTTTATATACTATCTAAATATTGTAAACTGAAAATGTTCCATTTAATTCAGAAGTTAGTATATTTGTGCTTCACAAAGTTAAAACAAGTAATAATAGTAGCTGCACATAGGTAAACACAATAAAACATGGTCAAACAAGATAAGAAACACAAGTAAAGATAAGGCATGTCAGCTAAATGCTCTCCTAAATAAAAACATCTAAACTTGAGATTTAAAAATTGGTCTCTGATGCAGAAACAATGGGAGGGCGTTCCAGAGTCAGGGAGCGGCGGCATGACAGGCAAGATCTCCCCTATTTGTAACCCTTGTGCTATCACTTTAACATTAGGAGTTGGGTCATCTAGACCCACTAGACAGTGCTCTGAACCTTTTTTCTTCAATGATTTGTGATCTTCACTGGTGTCCATGGATTACATGAAATCTTTCCACCTTTATCCACCTTTGTCATGGTAGGGAGAACACGTCAATGTAAGGGTGGGGTCATTTAAGATAGCACAAGGTTATAGATAGAAATAGAAACCAAAGTGGAAACCTGGAAATGAGAGTTTGGAAAGCTTAAGAGATACTTCTGTGTGGATCTCAAGAATCGTACAGAAGTGTAGAGAATTAAAAGGTCAGAAACATATTTAGGAGTTAAGGCTCTAAAAACTCAAATTAAAATCTAGTTTAAATTTAAGAGGAACCCATTGTGTCCATAAAGCAGACGGGTGACATGAGTTTATTTTTTGGCTCCAGTTAAAAACATTGCTGCAGAATTTTGGACAATTTGGAGCAGTTAAAGAGAATGTTTGTTAAAATAAGTAAAAAGAAAATTACAGTAGTTTAAACGCTTGAGGTTAGATGGGATAAACTTTGCTTTTAGTTTAGTCCCAGTCTTCAGGTAATAAAAACAGTTTTTTACCAGGAGTTCTGAACAGGAATCAAGAGACACTGAGGTTACTGAGACGAGGCTGGGTGGAAAAGCTCTGTGAATCTTTTGATGGTGGGTATTTTAGAGTCTGAGGCAAAAATTTATGTTTCTGTCTTTTGAGAGTTTAAAAGTAAGTGATTGTCATGTAACCACACTTGCACTGCTGGCCAAACAATCAAATAGGTTTCAGACAGACTATTGATAATGACAGATTATTGTAGTCGTTTTCACTTAAGCAACAAAAAAGTTAAATGTCATCAGCATATACCGGTAAGTAATACAAAATGTGTCTGAATTAGCTGACAAGTTTTTCCAAAAGGGATCATAGAGATAAAATAAAATAGGGCCCAGAACAGAGCCTTGGGGAACACCACAAGACAGGATTTTTGTTGTGGGCAATAAAGAGTCAAAAGCGACATTAAAGTCCTACTCTGATCATCTTTTAATCTAATGTGAAAGCATTTCCAGTGGTCTTTTAATTATGATTATGCCAATTTTTAGCCAAAATCTACAAACCGGTATCGTTTTCTAGGACACAGATTCTGCAGAGCTTCAGGAGTTCATCAGAAATTAGCCTCTGTGTTTTGGGCGGGACTGTTGGTGAGGAGCTAGCCTGCACTGATATCCCATCAACCCTTTGGTTGTACTCTGTCTTGCTAGCTTACAGCCCCTCCCAACCCAAAGCTAACCTAAGCTGGCTTCCCAATTGTAGTTTGTCCGTAAAATCTACTAGCTTTTTCAAACATTTTTTGTCTCCTCCTGCTTCTCCACGGTTTGAATAAAGAAATACTAAATTTGTTCATAATTTTCTGAATCTGCAGTTTATCCCTTGTGCTATCTTAGATGACTCCACCCTTACACTGACGTGTTCTCCCTACCATGACAAAGGTGGATAAAGGTGGAAAGATTTCATGTAATCCATGGACACCAGTGAAGATCACAAATCATTGAAGGAAAAAGGTTCAGCGCACTGTCTAGTGGGTCTAGATGACCCAACTGCCAACGTTAAAGTGCCTAGGATAGCACAAGGGTTAAGTACAGCATTGAAAAGTTGTTGTTTCAGAGGAAAACTTTTTTTTCTAAAACCGGATTGGAAAACATCACAAATGTTTTGTTTTAAGAACAGACTTAGATGCTCAATTATGACCTTCTGCAAGATTTAAGCTATAAAAGGGAGTTATTGTAATTGCTATACTCAAGTATACTTGATAAAATAGACTTCAAGTGTACTTCTTTTTGCTAAAGGAAAGTTTTATTCTTCAGAGTTCAGATACACATTTGGACGCTCCAGTCTCACCTATCCACATGTGGAGGTCTGCTCCCTGCTCGCCGTCGTTTTTGAGCACCAAATACGAGTCCCCGTTATAGAAAGACCCCACCTCGGAGGGATCCAGCAGCACCGCCTTCATCTTCTCCACCCTCCACACCCACAAACCCGGATCACGGACTTCAGGGCCGAACTGACCGGGTGCTGGCTGGAAGAGAAGCATGCTGCATGGAAAGAGGAAGACAAACTGGTAAGGGCTAAAGAAAAAATGAATGTATGACAAACAGTGGTGTGACGTGAGTCACATACACATATCCCTAAAAACATGGCTGAAACAGGAAGTGGGAAACACGGATCTGCACGCACAGATGTCTGGTTGTTGATTTAACGAAGGGGAAGTGAAACACAAAATCTGTGCAAGGAAGCATGACCATGATTCAAACATTCAAAGTCACACGTTTCGACTCAAACAGGTGGGGGGGAGAAGGCCCTCGTTCAAATCCCAGCTGGGTCCTTGCTGTGTGGACTTTGCATGTTCTCCTCGTACATGCATGGGTTTTCTCCAGCTTCCTCCCACAGTCCAAGAGCATGCTTCTTAGGTGGATTTGAGACGCTAAATGGTCTTTAAGGCGTAAATGTGAGTATTTGTCTTTGACTGAATGTGAGCCTCATGGTGTCAAAGGTCAGAACTACTCAGGTAGATCCTCACTTTCTCTTTCTGAACATCTGTCCACGCATGAAAAAAAAAGTGCCGACCCAGCAGCGCCTGCAGACGGTAGCAACAAAAGTGGGTCAAACCACCACAGTTCCAGTACACAGCTTTCATTCTGCCTTCAATCTAAATTATTATTTTTACAATCTCATGAATTGGTGATCAAGTTAGTCTACAATTGCAAAATAGCTGCAATCCTGAAACATTTTTACAATCCTAGGTTTTTGGTAAAAAAACAAATCCTAGTGTTGATTCAAATCCAGCTTTTGTAAAATGTTAGGAAAACAGGAAAAAGGTGGTCTTTGTGTCTTCAAATTTCAACATTCCTACTTTGCAGCAGAGGAAGGAGCAGACACTATGTTTAGAGGCGTCTTGAAAAATAAAAACATGTTTATTTAGTTTATGTTTAAAAGAATTTAGAATAAGCTAATTCAAATGCATAGATATATTTGTTATCTGTAAGACAAATTGAAAAGCTCAAAAAAGCTGCTTCTGCAGGGTTTGTCTGCAAATTCGCAGACAACTTTACAAACAATGATTCTGAAAGGAAACGGCAAAGGAAATGCAGATGTAATTGATGCAATTTTATTTGTCCTTCCTGTCCGGGTTCTGCAAATTAATGTCATTGGGCCTAAAAGCATGACCCTTTTCCAAACTGTCTGTATTTGAAACCTGCATTTCTTGTAAATAAAAAAAACAGAGATATTTTAGCAAAAAAAACCAATTTGCTGGATTTTTAGCTACTGTTATTTATGTTTCACTAAACCATGTTGTAAAATATTTCAATATGAGCTCCTGGAGGGACTTAAAACGGTCACAGATTTCCCTTGGCATGACCAAATTCTCATTGAATTTACTTTTGCATTTTACTTTTTCTCTTTTGGGTTTGTCCTTTTTATGTACTTTATCCTAAAATCCCATGATCTTTTGATCTTTACCATTGGCCTTTTAATTATGATTATGCCCTTTTGTACAAGATAAAAAAAATCTGTCATCTTCCAGGACATCACAACCCCAAACTAACATTAATGGTGCAAAAAAAAGGCCAGTAATATTGAAGCCATCCAGCCGTACACTTTAGATCCAGATTCCAGCTCAGACAAGGAAAACAGAGACGCACGTGGATCTATTTGTCTGCAAGTGGATACATCAGAATGGAGCAGAGCAGGAAGATTGTGACCCACAATTGTAGATTGTAGATTTAGCTAATATAAGCTTATTCAAACAGCGAGTCTTTTGTTTGCTCCTGATTCACAATGATTTGAATTAGAGCTGCATGATATGAGGAAAACATGCGATATGCGATATTAGTGCACAATATTGTGATGACGATACAGCTTGCGATATATAAACAAATAGCAAAACAACCAAAAACATAATTTCCATTTCACTGCAGTTTAATTTAAATAAGAGTCAACATAACTTAAATTATATTCCAAGTGAAACTAGTCTACATGGGAGATGAACATCCAACATGAAGGGCTCCATCCATTTGGTCAAATACATAAAAGTTTTTTTTTTTTATTCACTAAATATTTAAAGAAAACATAACATTGTTTTAGCAGATTTTAGGTAACCATATATTGCGATTTTCTGCGTCTTTTGCGATATACATATTGCACAGCTTGATGTCACGATAACGATAAATTTGTGAATTATTGTGCAGACCTAATTTGACTAAAGAAATACTCAGAAATGCAATTTTAAACTTAATTTGTAAACTTGATATATGTCCTCCATCATGAGGAAAATGCCACAAGATCATGTTAAAAACACCCAAAACACAGTTAGCATTGGAGTGGATCTTTAAATAGGGTTTTCTGTCAATACGGACTCGTCACACTACAGCAAAGAGACTTGATTCACCTGCAACACCACAGAAGTCTTCAGCATTTTGTGTTCATGGCGTCTTTATGTGATGATAGAATGATCGCTGCTATTTTTTGTCAGATGAACTAACAAAGCCTTACATTTGACGGCATGATAAACATTTAAAGACCTCCTTATGAAGACTTTGCAGCTACCTGCAAATGTGCAGGTTTCTCATCTCTACAAAAGGAAAATCCTTCTTTTTTTTAATTAAAAGACAAAAATGAAAATGTTGGAGAAAACAGATAAACCTAAAACTTGTTGTGTAAAAGTGACTCATCGGGAGAAAACTCTATAAGTGTTGATTGTATTTTATCAGCATTGAGCCATGAAAACAAAAAGTTAACATAGCCCCGTCCACCCTCTTTAACAAACCCCCCCCCCATACTGCAGGTTACAGTGAAAAAACCAAGCGAGGGCCTGAAGCTGCATGTGCAGAGGCCACCTGGTTAGGGTTACACAGCCGTCAGCTCCTCAGAGAGAACACAAAGAAGAGCCCACTTAACTGTAAGATTTCCTCCGGAACCTCAGGCATGCTGTCTGCCTCCGGCTCCATTCTGTGGGTCCTGTGCTGTGTGTGCTGAAGTGGTGAGCTATGGAGAGGCCGGGTGTGGACCAGCGTCTGAGCTCACCTGGCCCGGTAAGCTTATATATGGGAGGAAACTGGAGCCGCATGGATGAAATCTTACCTGCGGCCTGTGGATCCAGCTTCTCACAGAGGAAGGGAGAGTTTGATTCCCACTGGTAGTGGACTTAAACTAAAGACTGTGGAGGTTATTTTTAGATTCAACTTATTATTGCTAGTAAGTACAGTTAAGATACTTTTAAAGACCCACTCCAATGAATTTTGTGCTTTTGGTGTTTTTTGATAATGAAGGGCATAAATGAAGAAAATTAAGCTTAAAAATGCATTTCTGAGTATTTCTTTATTGAAATGTGAATCAGGAGCAGACGAAAAAGTGCAGTTTGAAAAAGCTAGGTGGAAAATAGAACCCACAACCTCAGGCCACAAGCTCCACTCCATTCTGATGCATCCAAATCCAAATTAAGTTGCGACAATTGTTAAATACATAAATGATGAATCTTTCAAACGTGCTCCAGCAATCTGGTGAGCATTGATACATGCTAGTTTTTTGCAGAGAATTCTGGGAAATAATATTAATAATAAGGGATTAGATTGATCGGTGCTTTTCTAGACACTCAAGGCGCTTACAATGTGTCCACTATTCATATTTGGTGATGACAGAGGTGTGGCTGCCAGTCACGCCTACGGCCCCTCTGACCATCAGGACAGCGCAGGAGCAGGGTTCGAAAAGAAAAACATGTTGTTTTGTCTGAGAAAAAAGAAGTAGTCCGTCACACACCTTGTTGTCTTTGATTGATCGAGAATGATCAAATATGGTGAGGATTTGTTTAACTATATGAAAAAAAAAACACTTTATATATGATAATAAAACATAGATATATGTAGCTTCCAAGAACTTCTTACAATATTTTTTTCAACAACTAGATAATTCCATTGAAAGGAATAACTTTTATAAAATGTCCTCTTAATTTTTTATCATAGTTTTACTGTTCTGTAACTGGTCATGTTTTTAGTTTCTAATATTTTATGTTAGAAGAAAAGAAATATATTCATAGGGACAGATTGGCCTGCAGTGTTATTTATGTATTCATTTAGTTTTGGAGATTTTAAATCTAACATTTCTGTTAATGATTTGCCACCTTTGCTGTGTTGTTATGAGTCATTGTTGACATTATTGCAGCAGAGCAATCAAGTGGGACTTTTACATGATATATGATGCTGAAACCGTCGATTCATCAGCACTTCTCCAGTCTGGACTAGTTCTTAGATTACTGGATAGTGAACAAAAGGATCATTTCAACATTTGTGAAATATGCCGTCTAGTTTTACAGGCATGGCTATTTCCTATTTGCAAAGATTTAAAACCCCTAGTTTTTAGACGTTTAGGATATTTTAGCATATTTGATGGATACTTTTAGGATGTTTTTACGTTGTTTTAACTTATCGTTGCTCTATCCCCACCTGAGAATATTTTGACTCATTACAAGCAAGAATCTGGAAATAAGGACATTATTAATAAAAAAAAACTTGCTTTAAAAAAACTCAAATGTCACTGTATTTTTTGGTTCAGTTTTAAAGATGTTTTACTTCAAAATGTTATAAATGTTCACAAGTTAGACTGGCATTCAGTGTCAGTATTTAGGAGAACAAAATATGGATTTTTGTTGTAAGAATACCGTAAGTGCTAGTTTTAAACTTTATGAGGAGGTTGCCCAACTTGTACTAAGATTGTATTTTCTTTTCATTTACGGGTCAAACTGTTAGAGGCACTGGATTAAAAAAAAGACGTAAATAGAGCTTAGTATAACTGAAATAACTTGCAATAAATGAAAAATATCATGAAAGCAAATGAGGATTAGCGAGAACGTGTTTGAAAAGGGTAGCAGAGCAAGGATGGCTCTTCTGACAAATAGAATGACTGAGTAACAGTTGTTTATTTCTCCATAGAAGTCTATGGGATTTTGGCTTCTTGAAGCCACTTCCTGTTAGGAACATGAGGAGGGAGGGGCCACTCAGTCATTTATATGCAGTCAATGTGTCTGATAGATGAGCCTTAATGATGTCCTTTTGAAATGAATAAGAAAAACTTAGTCAAACTGTTCGAGCTGGTCTCCAAAAGGGGGAAAGAGGCAGGAGGAAACCAGAGTTTAGGCTGAGACTTGAGGCACAAACAGCTTCATAAAATCCACAACCCACCAAAATATCAATATGCAGGCTTGATAGGAAAAGATGGACGAGGTACCAGACACACAAAAGGAAACTAAAGAGTCTGGTTGAGAGTTTCCTCTGCAGCTCTAATGAGAAAGAATGTGAGGAAAAAGAAGCTTTTGTTTTAGCTTCTTTTCTTATTTCTAGCTGTTGCAAAGAAAAAGTAAGCAAAGAAGAACAAACCAGGAGGAACCCATAAAGCAGTTTAGTTAGGGAGTTTAGATCAGACTTACCTGGAAGGTTAGTTGGTCGGGTAAAGGACCACGCTTGAGCTGTGAATGAGCAGGAATGCAGTGGAGAGAAGAGAAACTCGTCCCTAAACACACAAGGGCAAATTCTTTCACACAAGGGAGTAGTCTCACACAAAAAAAACAGATTTCCTGACTTGGCCTGTGGCTGCTGATGCCCAGCCCCTTGACTTCACCACAGAAAAAGAAAAAAGAAAAAAACAACGGAAACTTGATTGAATCAGCTCTTCAAGTGAAGGAAATGATGAAACAGGAACCACATGCTCATCTCTCATTTCACAGATTTACATTTAAGCCTTTCATGGAAAGTGGAGATCTGTGCAAGAACTTCAAAAAAACTAACAGTGTATGTGAGTATTCTTGCAGAAGTACAACCATTAAAGGATTGCTTTGTTCTGTGTTTTGCATTAAAAACTTGGCTTCCATCACCATAGCAACGGGGACAAAACACTGCTTTAGCCATGTGGGGATTCTCCCACCTCCAGACAAGACACACCCATCAGGGGTGAGGTTGCCGCGCATGTGTCAAAACTTGCCCTCCTGCACTTTCTCAACCTGAAATCTGTGACTCATCCTGTTTTCATGGCTGAAGTAAGGAGTGACGGAAGCGGTTTTCATTTTTGTGATCATCATCGCTGTTTTTTGGGGTTTCATTAGGCTGAGAGGTGAAGGCAGATTCTGCAATCCCATGCAAACTGGATTGATTGTGTGGCTTTAGCTAAAGGCAACGTGAATAAAAGAGTTTCAAAAGTACGTTTTTTTTAGGTATAAGGTATAAGGATTACAGACAAATGGGGGCGGAAAAAGCACATTTAGCAAGAAAATAACAATATACATCGAAATAATTTTTAAAATATGACACTTGGTGCAAATCAGCGTTCAGCGATCCACACAGGTGGCTTGGTGGATAGTAAACCCTCGTACTTTCTTCACTGGCCCAATATGAACATGCTAAAAAAAGGCTGATTCGAGATATGAAACATAATCTGGTGAATTTATTGGGTTTGTTTCTATGAAATAATCCAGGCCTCACCACTGACAACCTTTTCCATACATCCATTCTTCCAACCATTTTCTCAACCCGCTACATCCCTTTCAGGGTCACGGGGTCGCCGGAGCCTGTCCCGGGCCGACTACTGTTGGGAAAAGGTGGGGATACACTCTGGATAAGTCGCCAGTCGGTCGCAGGGCATCGCCGCACGTCACTGTTTTATATAACACACTTTTGAAGCTTTAGAGCTGGGATGTGAGAATCCAGGCTTTGAGGGCCAACATGTTTTCCAACCATCCTGCCATTGAAGCTCCTCCTTGGCTAAACACACCTGATCCAGGTGAACAGCAGGAGATCAGGCAGGATTTCTGGAAAATCAGAAGGAAGCCGGCCTTCGAGTTCTGGCGTTTGACACTTCTGCTGCAGTCACTTAAAATGAAATGAAAATGTGGGCCGGACACATTTATAGTTTCATGGAAGCTTCTTGTTGTGTTCTGTGGTTGGGCTTTCTCAGCCCTTTGCTCTGTCATCCCATCTGCTGATGAGTCGGTGCAGGTAACCTTTGTGCAGAGTTGGCTTTACAGGAAGGCGAAGGAAGAGTCACGCCGACCCTTAAACGACAACCAACACGCTCCACAGGACAACACATAAGCAAATGACGTCAGAAGAGGGTGAGCAGTCACCAAACGAACAACGTGAGAGCAGTCTGGAGACAGAACCAAACTTCTGAGGAATGGCAATAACTTCTAATGTTTCCTAGAAAGCCTGAATCTCCCAAATAATTCTAGTTTGTCTTCAAATGTAACCATTGCATTACTCCTCTTCTACCAAAGCCTTTATAAAACATCAGTCCACCCTTTCGATGGCAGGTATGTGTGTAAAGAGAAATGGAAAAAGGTTTCTATACGACAAATATTCAAACAAAAAGTAAACAATGCAAAAAGGTGTATTTAAATCCACAGATGGCTGCTTCAGTGAGTGGAGATTGCTGTGGAGACCGGCGTGGCACACCATCATGGCGGGATTTCCCTCCATCTGCTGGTCCGAGTGAAGAGCGCTGACCCAGAACCAGAGACAGTTGCGAAAGTTTGAGATTAGCTTTATGACATTAAGACCTTTGTCTTTCATCTGATCCTGATCTGCTGCCAAAACACTTGATGGGTTTTGGAGTTTTATTTGTTTGGACCTCTTTACTTATGTAACCAACTTAATGTTCCATCTATCTGCAGGCTTGTATCCAATTATTAGCAGCCAATTAAATCTTAAAATCCACAAATTTAAACTAAAAACACTCGATTTAGATCAAATCGTCTAAATTTTCCTGAAAAGCATTAAACCCTTGTGCTATCTTAGATGACCCCACCCTTACATTGACGTGTTCTTCCTACCATGACAAAGATGGATAAAGGTGGAAAGATTTCATGTAATCCATGGACACCAGTGAAGATCACAAATCATTGAAGAAAAAAGGTTCAGAGCACTGTCTAGTGGGTCTAGATGACCCAACTCCCAATGTTAATGTGCCTAGGACAAAACAAGGGTTACACGTATGTAACAAGATACTTGTTTTGGTGTATTATATGAGATATTTTACATTTTGAAGTACTAAAATTAGCCTTACTCATTGTGATGTTTTTGTGTAGTTTGATTTGTAATTTCTTCACTAACGTTCCTCATTTTCCACATTTACAGTATTTTAATGTTTAACTGATCCGGGTCAGGTTACTAGATCAAGTAATCTTTTGGCTGCAAGCATTTCTTTTTAATTTAGAGTAGTGTATTCTGTTAACCTGAGCTGCCCTGATTCAAATCAACTAATCTAATCTAATGAGATGCTTGAATTTATCCACAATTCGTCTATAAAAATTTCCAGAACTTTATCAGTATTAGTTCTCAGAAACGTCCTCCTGTTGCTTAATGAGTTCAACCCAATTAAATCTTTCACTTTAAATAAATAAAGTTTTCACGAAGGACACTAACTCCCGGTTGGGGTGTCATCAGGTTAAAACCACTTTCTGGAACTATACCAGTCTTTCTGGAACTATACCAGTCTTCCTGAAACATAGAAGTAACCTCTTCTGTACTTTTATATATTTAAAGTCTTGTGTTAGAGTTCCTCTACAAATGTTTGTAGAGGAGGATCTGGGGAAAGCTTGTGAAGTGATAGCCAGAGAGGAACTGTGGGGTTGGAGTGACAGAGAAGTACGTTGGAGCAGTGCAGGACATATTGAAGGGCTGTAAGACAGTGGTGAGGAGGTGGGATTAGATCAGGGATCAGCTCTGAGGCCCTTCCTGTTTGCAATGGTGATGGATAGGCTGACAGATGAGGTCAGACAGGAATCGCCATGGACTATGATGTTTGCAGATGACATTGTGATTTGTAGTGAGAGCAGAGAACAGGTGGAGGAGAAGCTAAAGAAGTGGAGAGGAATGAAAGTTAGGCGGAGCAAGATAGAGTACATGTGTGTGCATGAGAGGAACACAGGGGGTGTTCCAGAAAGCATGTTTACACTACCCTGACTTTAACCCTGAAGTCTGGCTGAAATCCGCCTGAACTTGCTTACTCTGGGTATGTTGGTTCCAAAAGACAGCGGTACTGAGGAAAAGGCAGGAAGAAGAGCTTGAGATAACAGAGACCAGGTAGTGACCAGAATAATTGCATAAGATGGACAGTACTGTACATTTTAAAGGTTTAGAAGATAAAGTCAGAGAGGCCAGGCTGAGATGATTCAGACATGTCCAGAAGAGAGACGGTGAATGTATTGGTAGAAGGATGCTGAGTCTAGAGCTGCCAGAACAGAGGTCTAGAGGAAGACCAAATAGAAAGTTAATGGATGCAGTGAATGAAGAGATAAATGTAGCTGGTGTTAGAGTAGTGGATGCAGAAAACAGGGTTAGATGCAGGAAGCTTGTTCGCTGTGGCAATCCCTGAAGGGGGAAGCCAAAAGGAAACTAAGAAGATTTGAGTTCCACAACAAATTTTGTTTGCATTGCTGTGGAAAAGCAAATCTATTTGAATGTGGACAAATGAACCGATGACAGGTCTAAACCTGGAGAGACTGACATATTGTAAAAAAGAAAGAAAATGAATTCAAACTTCTATGGAATCATTGTATAAGATTTTTGAAAACATTCCATGGTTAGTACTGACTCAAGCATCTCTGTGAGCCTGTGATGATATCACACAATTGATGCAACCTTCTTTATTGAATTATTTTCAAATCATAAATTAGATTTAAATGTAACAAAGTTCTTTATTTTTGTTTATTCTTAGCATTAATTTTAGTTAGAAATATTTATTGTTATTTATTTATTTATTTATTTATTTATTTTAATGGGATAATGTTTTAATGTGGTTAGTTTTGAAAATCATAATAAAGATAACTTATTTTTTTCGTTATTTTGAATATTTTTATAATGCAAAGATACAGAAAGGAGGATTTTTTTTTATTTGATTTTATGTAAAGAGCTTTTCTTTAACTTAAACTCGTTCACATTATTCGATGAACAATTTCCGGTCTGGGAGCAAGTTGTTAGTGTTGAAAGAGCGCCCCCAGGAGGTGATTGTCTGCTACTACAACATCCAGAAACAATTCAAGTAAAGCTTGAAACTTGAAAATGCATTTTGCAATTTAGAATTAAACATGAAAAATGTTTTACAATAAGATTTAAATAATTTTAAATAAGATTATTCTAAAAAAAAAACTTCATTTTTGTATTTATAGCTTTAACACAAAATATGTAAGTTTGAATAGGCTTTTTTAATAATAAATCCTAAACTTGCGTTTTTTTCTGATTCCATGATAAAACTGTCAATTGATATTTGAACATCTGCTTGAACTATGGTTTTTAAAAAACTTGCATGTCACTTAGTTTAAGTTTTATTGGCGTTTTATTGAATTTGGTTAGATGTTAGACACATCCCATTGTTTTATCCAATTATAATTTCTCTCATTTAAGTGTTTCTAAAAAAATTTTTTTGTCAGTAATAGCATTTTTGAACATGTTTTCAGAAGTATGACACACAAACGTTTGTTTTTGGCATACTTTCTTTTGAACACAATAAATTCACAAATGTTTAAACTACAGTTGTTGTATAAATATTGAGGGGGAAAAACTTTTTCATCCCAAAACAGACTTTTTAAAATAATCTAGAAAAAATAGAGCATAGAGCTTTTATTTTTGTAAAAAGTACTTTTAAAAGTTCATTTCATATACAGACTTCCAATAAATGACAATCATATAGCATGAATATTGGATTTATGAATTTATGGCAAAGGCGTTCCTGTAACGTGTGTTTGTACACTAGATCAAGAAGTGTAGTGGGATTTACAGTCAGAAAATTTGAAATTGTGAGCAACATTTTGGGTAAAACATTTAAAATTCTGTTACTGGAGTGAAGCACATCATCTTTGGTTGCACAAAAAATGCTCAGTAAAGTTTAAATATTTGCATATAAATGTTTTACTTTTTCTCTTGGACTATAAACTAATGACATGGTCTGATTTGCAGAAGTAGTAATTAGAAAAAAGCCACAAAGTAGATTTTTAGGTAGGTTAGAAATCAATCACTGACTGAGCAGTTTGTAAGGTAATGTCTTAAGACCGTAAATAAAGAACTACTCAACCTTCAATGACAAATCAGACAGGTGTATTAAAATTTTTATTTTGTTTTCAAAAACAAACAGATAAAGAGAATGAGATAATGATTCCATTGCTATACAGTGGCAACTTTTAAGTTAATTATTTTGCTTAACATCAACTTCTTCCTCAGCTTGAAACCCTGAATCGCCATCAGACAAAAAAACCAAAAAAAACAAACAAGCATCTTCTGGGAGTCCGGATGGCCTAAGCTGAGGTGAAGACAGCGCCAGCACAGAAAGAGAGGAGCCCGTTCAACTCCAGTCTGAGCAGGAAGAAACAAATAAATCTGAAGAAGTTCAAGGCTTTTCAGAACTAAAGAACGTCAGGATGTGTTTCACTTCTGCAGGACTCCCAGTCTCACAACGGTTCCCCTCATCACAGGTACAGACGAGTAGAAAAATACAAGGAAAACACTGATTTTTTTATATATTTTTTTTTTAAAGAAATGAGGATCACTTGTGGAAGTAAAGGGAGGGGATCAGAAAGTTCAGCAAACTCCAACCGTGTTGAATGTTGTGATGGGAAAAAAGAAAGGTGCACAAGGCTACCTGACAGTCCCACTGCTTGGATTTAAAAAAAAAATGCTGCTTTGAAAATCATGTTCACACTAATGTAGTGGGTAAAGTTTGAGGCCCAAAAAAAAAAAACACAAAAAAAAATCCAGCCTCTATATTGTGAATAAAAGGCCAACAGGAGGATGAATGTTTCTCTTAGAAATGGGACAAAAATGATCAAACAAAAGCGGCTTGCTCAAAAAAAAAACATTTTTTTCAAAAAGAGAATGATAATTCAAACTACTTCTTATGTTTTTAAACATGAAAAAGATTTTTCTTGTTTTATTATCTTTTAATGAATAAGTCTGAAAACTGCTATCGGACCAGCAGACGATGCTGGTGGGTGTCGTCATCTTTCAGCTCACTGAAGGGAGAGGCGGCTCATCTATGAAGTCTAATCCAACTCAGGCCTTCCTCCTGCAAACCACTTTCTTTCTCCAAGAACTTTTATTCTTTAAAATAAGGGAAACAGGAAGTGACGAAAGCAGCCAAAAGGTGGAACTAGAGACTTTTCACTCGTACTGCCTCAAGATCTTGGGTGTTAATGTTCAATAAATACAATCTACTTTCTCAGAAAAGCTGCTGGGAACAAGTAGGATCTTTTCAAGGAGAGACAGAAGCAACCGGCGTCAGAGAACGAGAGAAAGACGGGATGCGGGAATCCATGTATCCGACCCGCATAGTCCACATCTTTTTCCTCCACTCAGGGTTCCCAGTTTGTTTAAACGTCTCGTGTTAAAAAGAAAAGATTTCTCAAAAGGCAACCTTTTTTTTTTCCTCTTCAGTTTTAGTCTTTCAGTTCTAACGTTTCAGGAGGGGGTCAAGTTGGAAAGCAGACCCCCCCCCCCTTCTTGCACAGGGTGAATGATGTCAGATGAGACCTCTGCGGTGCCACCAGTGTGCCGTCCTTCATTTCTGCTCCTCAGCTGCCCTCCCTCCTCCTCTTCCTCCTGGGCACATCAGTTGTTCTCCTCGTCGCTGTCGTCGGGGCTGATGGCCGGGCTGTAGGTGGGGGAGGTGGGGCTGTAGCCGGGGGAGGTGGGGCTGTAGGTGGAGCCTTTGGGACTAGTTGGCGAGTACGTCGGGGACGTGGGGGAGTACTTGGGGGAGGTAGGGGAGTAGGTGGGGGAGGTTGGGGAGTACTTGGGGCTGGTGGGGGTGTACGTGGGGGATGTGGGTAGGTGGGGAGACGTGGGGGCTGTACTTGGAGTCGTCGGGGAGCAGGTGGGGAGGTGGCTATATTTGGGTGATCGCAGTACTTTCGTGAAGTGGGGAGCATTTAAGCGAGGTGGGGTGTACTCGGGAGAGCTCGGCTGTACGACGGTGAAGTGGGGTATTTGGCGAGGTAAGAGTATGAGGGGAGCTGGGCAAGGAAGGAGCTGGGCGTGTAGGTGGGCGACTGCGGGGTGTAGCGCGGACTGGAGGGGGAGTAAGATGGAGAAGTGGGGGAATAGGACGGAGAGGTAGGGGAGAAGTTGGGACTGCTGGGGGTGGGGTTAGGAGATTTGGGGGAGTAAGAGGAGACGGGCTAGCAGGGGCGAGATCGCCGGGAGTAACTGGGCCACGAGGGGTGAGCCTGGGATGGGCTGCAGCCTGGGCTGGTGGGTGAGTACGAAGGGAGGTGGCAGGGATGGGAGGTAGGAGAGTAGGACGGAGATGTGGGGAGTAAGAGGGTGAGGTGGGGGAATAAGAAGGCGATGGGTGAGTAGCTGGGGATGGGGCTGTAGTTCGCGAACATGGCTGTAGCTCGGGAGGTGGAGAGCACGGGAGACGAGGGGAGAGGAGGGGACGTTGGGGAGTAGGAGGGGGCGTAGGGGAGTAGGAGGGGGACGTGGGCGAGTAGGATGGAGACGTCGGGGGAGTAGCTGGGAGACGTGGGTGAGTAAGAAGGAGAGGTTGGGCTGTAGTTGGGGCTGGTGGGGGAGTAGGAGGGGGAGGTCGGGGAGTAGGAGGGGGAGGTCGGGGAGTAGCCGGGGCTCTGAGGGGTGTAGCCTCCTGGGGAACGAGGTTCGTAAGCGGGTGAGGTGGGCGAGTAGTTTGGTGACATCGCTCCGCCTGAAGACAAAATACAGACTTTTGTGAGAAAAAAAGGAGAACGAACAGATTTCTGCTAAAACGCTGAGTCATGATTCCAAGAGTTAGTCAGCTTTTATGACAAACGGATCAGAAAATGTTTTCCCGTCTCTGCAGCCCCCAGGTTTGTAAAAACACCAGCAAAAATGTTCCAGCAGAACCTCAATCACAACTGGAAGCATTGATTTTCATTACAATTTCCATCTCCAAAGCCTTTTGCTTTAGTTTAGAACGACTGTTTTGGGTTTTAAGCTAAACAAAGGTGAAACTTTCTTACCAATTTAAAAATTCTCAAATTAAAAACTAAAAGAAAATCTGTTATTTTGCATTAAAAAAAAAGAAAATTGAATTAAATTTCACTTCAATGAAAATGGTGTTTTTACGTGTTCTTGTAGCGTTTTTCTCATGATGGACAGTAAAGCAATTAGAAATTACATTTCTGAGTATTTCTTTATGTAAATCGTGTAAATGTCGTTGGTAAGACCATATTTTTCCTTCCTCTGGGCTATCAGCAACGGGGAGGGGGGCGGGGTTACTCCCACAACTCAAACACATTTCTAATGAACTGCAGAAACTACGTTCAGGAAAAAGTGACATAAGTCGAAGACGACTGGGACGCTTAGAAAACAGATCAAAAGGTGACTGGAGTCTTCAAAGGACAGGATTGACTAAATCCAGCTCTACTCGATGCGGCAGTAATCTTAAACATTACAGAAATTACAAAAAAGGTCAAATAAATAAATAAAGACAAAAGAATTAAGATTATTCTCAAAATATTTTATATCTGGTTTTTATTTGATATATTTTAATTGTTTACATTTTTAAAAGAATCGTTGCCAAGACTCAAAAGCAGCAAATGAAACGCTACATTTTGGTTAAAGAAAACGGGTCAAATGTGGATCATGGTCATCTGGGGTTACTAAGGTGATGGGTGTGGTGATAAAAGGGGCTTTTACCTGGAGATGGGATGTACGGACTGAGCGGCCCCGGGGATCCTGGGGATCCAGGGGTGGGAGACCAGGCGGGGGAGTAACCAGGAGAGAATCCACTGGCATCCGACGCCGCGCTGGGGGAGAAACCAGCAGCTCCGGGAGTCATGCCGCTTCCTGTTGGGCATAAATCAAAACATGAGCGGAAACGTAAAAAAAAAATAGTGCTGAATAACAAAAAAGAGGAGGAGGGGGGTCACGCACCGACACTGGGGGACCAGGCGCCGTAGGCTGGAGTGGCTCCTGTGTTCCAAGGCGTCATGGCGGGAGACATCCCGCTCATGGGGCTCGGCACGGAGCCGAAGAACATTCCAGTGGCTGTGGATTTGAATAAACATGAGTGTTTATCTTTCATGACCGCCGTGACGTTTCCGTCCATTTCTTCACTTACGTCCGGCTACGCTGATGCCAGGAATGTTTGTTGGGATCTCCATGCCGTACTTGCACTTCTCTGCATCCAGCAGCAAGTCGAAGCAGCCCGTCCCCGCTGGGGCCAACTGGCCCAGCATGATGTTCTCCGATACGCCCTTCATGGGGTCACACTCGCCGTGGGACGCCGCCTCCATCAGCACATCCACCTAAAGACAAACACGGAGAAAAGGTGTTGAAAATGTTTCCAAAGTGAAGACTTCCTCAAACTTGAAGTAAATCTTTTTTCTTTTTACCGTTTCCTCAAAGGAACACTTCATGAGCGGCCCCGTGTCCTGCCGGTTGATGCCGTGACGCGTGATGGCCATCAGGTGGCCGCGGCAGGTCATGGTGTCGCAGAGCAGAGCCAAGTGGCGGTAGTTGACGTAGGAGCCGTCAAAGGAGATGACGTGGTACAACTCCCTCTCCAGCGCCTTCCGCACGGCCTCGATCCCCAAAACCTGCCGGTGAAAAATGCCTTCGGGTTACAGCCGCGTAGAGGGGAAGCCTTCAGGACGCCACGATGCGGCGACGTCAATAGTACCGTAAAGATCTCCACGATGTCGTTGGACGTGGTCCTGACGGGATCCACGTCCTTCTCGCTGAGCACCCTCATGAGGCTCACGCCGTCCGTCTCCAGGATCCACTCCTGCAGGGCCTTGAACTCTCCGTCCTCGGTGATGATGATCTTCTTCTTATTGTCCGTCTGGGGTAAGTGCATGTAGACCTGAAGGGGAAAGGGGGCAGAACTCCAGTATTCTTAGCTGCTCCTGACTCAGTGGGAGACGCTGCGGAGGAAATGTCCATCCTGGTACCTTGCTGATCTGCTCGATGCCCTGCAGAGTCATGTCCGTCAGCATGTTGGACTCGATGCACCGCAGAAACACGTCGTCGTCCATTTTGTCCACCACCTCCTCATCCTGGACGACAACCCCCCAAGTACAAGCTTTAATTAGCGTAAAGATCAAAGAAAAAGTTGCTTTTGGTGTTTTGAACGTGTTCTTGTAGCATTTTAATGATGATGGAGGACATGTGGAAAGAAAATTCAGCTTAAAATTACATTTATGAGTCTTTCCTTATTCAAATCGTGACACAAACGGCAGTTTGAAAAACAGATTAGTGATGTGGAAAATACGCTGGGCGGGTCACAAGCTCCACCCCCATCCCACGCATACACAGGTGTGCGTTTTCCCTGTCTGAGCTGGCGGCTGGATAGCTCCGACGTTGCTCGCCATTTTTGTTGCACTGCTAATGTTAGGTTGGGGGTGTGAGGGGCTGTAAGCTAGAGTGGCGCCGGCTTTTAAAATAAGCGGGTGTTTCGTGGTATACGAACTAAATTTGGCACTGATTTACCTTAGGATTCCCTCTTTCAGAAAAACATGTTAGCCACGAGAAAATCCAAGACTTTAAAATATGTATCATGTACATATAGTTCTGCAGTTTAAAGACTACATTTTGCTAATAAACAGCCCAGATTGTTGAAACTTGAGGTAAATAGACACTGAACTAGCCGCCTTTTTGGGTTTTCCTTGTGGCGAACACGCTCTTCTGAAAGACGGGATCGTAAGGTACATGCTTGTCAAATTTGGTGTTTGTGCCATAAAAACTTACGATTTGTCTAAACTATTAACCAAACCGTCTCCGATAAGCAAGAGACGGTGTAAACAGAGAGCTCTCAGCAATGGGGAGAGGAAAGGGGGGTGGGCCAGTAGTCCTGCCCACAACTCGGAGGCAACTTTCTGATGAAAAGCTTTTATTTTTATTTAGCTAAAAGCGGCATCCTCATAGTTAGGAGACCGTTGGAAATGTTTTGACAATAGATCAATCGGGGTGGGACTTTAAATCATCTTTATTCACCTCCTGGAACTTGTTTTCATCACTGTTCATGATTCGGATTCGCAGCACCAGCTTCTCCGCGTTGTCGTCATTGAAAATACAGTTCAGGTCATCTCCAAAACCTAAAAATGAGAAAACGGCGTTATTGGGGATCCGCGGCTCCTTTTTTCGTAAAAACAGAGCCGAGTCGGATGATCTACCTGCGTTGATCTTCTCCGCGATTTGCTCCATGGTCAGCTTGCGGTCGGTCATGTGTTTCCTGTCGAGCTCGATGCGCAGCAGCCACGGGGAAATCCGAGTCACGTCGAAGTCGGGCATCTCGTAGTAGACGTTCACCCACTCCTGATCCTCGGCCACCACCGTGTTCTGCGGGTTCGGGTCGTAGTAGATGGCGGTGTTGGCGGTCACCTACGACAGACAAAGTGTTAGATGCAGTCTGTGTCGACTTAAAACACAAAAGACAGAAAGAGTTGATGTGAGGACTGAAACCACGGCGGGGGCGTCTTCTCTTACTTTGCGCAGCGTGGTGTGTTCCAGTCGGCACAGGATGTCCTTGGCTCTCTCGGCGTCGCGTGCCGCCTGACCCAGCAGGAAGACGGTGAGCGAAGGCGTTTTGGGCCTCTTGGAGATGTTGATCAACTCCTTCAGACGGGGCACACCCAGAGTCACGTTCTTGGCCGACACGCCGGCGTAGTGGAAGGTGTTCAGGGTCATCTGCGTGGCCGGCTCTCCTAAAGACTGGGCGGCGAGCGCGCCGACCATTTCGCCTGGATGGGCCTAAAGGGGAGCCACAGTTTCTCATCATTTTCCCGCCTGCGCTCTGATGTAGTGACTTTATGGAAACAGACGTACGATGGACTGGTTGAACTTTGTCTCGATCTCTCCTAACAGCCAATCGAAAGCTTCCGTGGAGAGGCGGAACTCCTCCGTCATGCGCTTGGAGCAGAGCGTGGAGCGCAGGTGGATGTTGAAGAGCAGGGTGGCGTTCTCCTGAGCCTGTCGACTCAGAGGGTCATCGCCGTTCACAATAATCAGCTTCTTGCTCAGCTCCTGAACCCCTGAGAGCAGAAGACGGAGAAACGCGTGAGGCGTGGAAGCGCTTTTTATGTCCGGGGTGTTTAATAAGCTTCCGCAGACAGATTTGCTGTGTGTGTTACACAACAGCGGAGGATTTAATCTGGTGGTTTTACTCGGCGTGTGAGGTCACCTCCAGGCTCCGCCTCCAAAACCAAAAAGGAAACCCAAGAAAATAAATATCAGCGTACCCTCGACCACTCTCAACGGGTTCAGGTCCGTCGGGGTACGAGGGTTAATTCGAAAAATCTTCTGGGCGTTCCAGATCATTCTGGCCAGGTTGCACGGCAGCACCACCTGCAGGACAGAAGAGGCATCACACGAGATGCTGAGATCTGCTCATTTTCCTCACACAGCAGATCCAATTAAACAGAATCCTTTAGAAGACACACTGATGAAAATTCTGTTTTTAACACTGGATACACTTTTGTAGGATTTCTCTCATGATGGAGGACAAACGTAAAGAAAATTGAGATTAAAACTGCATTTCTTTAATTCAAATCATTGAAAAAATATACTTGTTATATAGCAAATAGGCTGCTCCTGGAATTGGAATGAAAATATATTTCATTGTATATCCTTTTTTTTGCATTTTTAAAATCCCTTTTTTGTTTCAAGATAACAGCATTTAATGTGGGTTTTTCATTTTGTCAAATAAATGCAAATTGTATTTTTGTGGCATATTTCTGGTGACGGACACATAAATAAAATTATCTATCTATATCTATCGATCTATCTATCGATAGATCGATAGATAGATATAAAAATATAGATAGAAAACTAGGATTAAAATGGCATTTCCGAGTATTTATTTATTCATTTTGTTGTGAATCCGGAGCAGATGAAAAAATCTTTTTTGAATAAAAATATATTTGACGCAGAAAACGGCCTCCTTCACTAAAAGGTGGCATGTAAACAGAGAACTCTCAGCAATAGGGAGGGGGTTGCTCCGCCCACAACTCCGAGGTAAATTTCTGATAAACTGCTGCTGCTCTGCAGAAACTATGTCCTAGAAAATGGCACAGGTTTTTAGATTTTGTATAAATACAGTTCAAAGTTAAAATACCAATGTGAACACTTTGACAATAGACAAATAGAATATGATGAGAGAGGGACTTTGGAGCGTTTCTTCTTGAATTTTTTGAGTCTTTATGATGAAGATTCTGCTGAGACGAAGTCCTCTGAACTCAGGTCGACTCACCTTGCTGTCTCCGGTGGGAAAGATGGCTCTGAGGATCTCTCTGTCCTCCTTCATCTTGTCAAACTCCTTCTCCAGCACGCTTTGAACGTGAGCGTTTGTCATCACGTCTTTGACCACGTCCTCCTGCAGGACCCTCCTCAGCGCGCGGTCATTGGTGCAATCAAACTTGAACCTAAGCAGAAGATGAGAGGAAAGGGATGGGTTTCAACCATGAAACCCGATGAGTGTTCCCGGGTCCGTGACGGGACCTACTTCTTTTCGAAAGCTTTGTTGGAGGGTTTCAGAGATGCCAGGTTTTGGAACTCCACGTTCTCTCCTGCCAGGCCGTCCTCGCCGTAACGCAGCTGCACCACCTGGTTGATGGAGTTCCGCACGGTGGCATCATATTTCACCATGACAGACTCCATGGATTTGATCAGACGGCGCTGGATATAACCTGAAATTAAGAGCATTGAAATTGCTTTAGTCGTCTCAGAGAACGAAAACGACAAGCTGCTGCAGCTCCAGACTCACCGGTCTCAGCCGTCTTGACAGCCGTGTCGATCAGACCCTCTCTGCCTCCCATGGCGTGGAAGAAGAACTCTGTGGGCGTGAGTCCTGCCAGGTAGGAGTTCTCCACAAAGCCTCTGCTCTCGGGACCGTAGTCGTCCTTGATGAAGTGAGGCAGCGTGCGGTGCTTGAAGCCGAAGGGGATCCGCTTACCCTCCACGTTCTGCTGCCCCACCACGGCGATGACCTGCACGAGGAGGGAGGAACGCCATCAGGCCGCCAGACACCACCAGTTGGGTTTGAAGACATTCAGGCAGAAACCGAACCTGCGAGATGTTGATCTTTGATCCTTTGGAGCCGGCTACCACCATGGACTTGAAGTTGTTGTATTCAGACAGCGACTTCTGGGCCGAGGACCCGGTTTTGTCACGGGCGTCGTTGAGGATGCGGTTCACCTGGTTCTCAAAGGTCTGCCTCAGAGTGTTTCCAGGGGTTGGCTCCAGCTCGTTGTTGTGCGCCTTCTCAATGACCTAGAAGGGTAAAAACAGAAAAATAAAGTAAGATGTAATCTTTGGAAGTATCTGGAAAAGTAACCTTTTAGATTTCCTTAGCAGACGTTTTGATTAACTGCGCCCACATTCCTAATGTGTCCATTTTGAACGTCTATTGTTTTGTCAGTGATTAATGTAATAAATTTACAACTTCAAATTTCTACCCCCCCTTTGTGGCTTGCCAATAATGCTTGAGGAGCTAGGAGGCAATAGATGGAAATCCCTGAATGTCTAAACTGCACTTGTGGTTGTAGACTTAACCTGGTGGCGTGTGTGAAATTTCGCTAAAACAAGTTTTCTTTCTGTGTGAAAATGAGAAAAATCAGAAAATCTCATACTTTGCCACATACTGTTCATAAATCCTGTTCATTTTTTGACGTTTTCGCCCTCTGTGATGTCATCAAAATGTCATTTTCCCCAGGTACTTGCTGTGTGCACATTCTGGTGAGTTTTTGAGTATGTGGCAGGAGCTAAAGTTTGGCTGAAAGGCGCCGTAAGAAAGAAGAACTGCAAAAACTATCTGGGCCTTGTGATCCAGGACGGCTGCAGACCGTCAGTATTCTCACTTCTATCACATCCTGCTTGGCTTTCTTGATTGTGTTCTGGATGTCCAGGTACGTCTTTGCGTCAGCGATGGAGTCTCCAATACCGATGGAGTGACCTAAAAATGGAAGACATCGATTCGTAGGATCAGAGCCGATCCACCGTCTGACATTTCTTGAGTTAAGAAGCCGTTTTTTTCTGATTCCTTACCTTCAATGAGCAGCCAGTTGTTGACCACAGTCTGGATGTTGGAGTAGAAGAGTCTGGTGATGTCGTGGCCCATCTCCAGGTAGGAAATGTGGACCAGGGAGCCGGCTGAAGTTCCTAAAGACTTCTTACAGAGGATCCCCATGATCAGCTCCCCGTTCTCCACGATAACCTTCAGAAAAAGGCCGTTCTCAGATTAGGGCTGTTGTTGTTGTTGTTACCGTCTTCGGTCTATGTGTGTGAAATGGCCCACGTCGTGTACCTTGGTGTCTCCGGGTGAAATGTGTTTGTAAGGCCCGCTGTCCTCGTCGTCGGGGTGGGTGCTGTGCGTGCGGATAACGTTGATGTGTCCTGGAATGATGAGGCTGAAGATCTGCTTCCCCGTCCACAGAGGCCGCGGCTTGAGGATGGCGGGCTGGGGCATCTTGCCGTCCCAAGTGGAGAGGAACATGAGGAGGTTCATCACCTCCCCCTGCCAGGCGGAACAACGCAGGGGTCAACGGAAGTGAGGACGACTCGCCACCTGCTGTTCCCGCGGCGGCAACGCCTTACCCTCTCCAAGAAGACGTCCCTCTTTGTGAATTTGCGCACGGCTGTGAGCGTGTCCTGCACGATACCCATGACCGGCCTGTTGGACTGCGGAGTGACGATCATGCGAGGCACCATGGCGAGCTCCTGGATCTCTGCTCTGGTCTCCAACGACTGAGGCAGGTGGAGGTTCATCTCATCGCCGTCAAAGTCGGCGTTGTACGGGGTGGTGACACTGGATGAAAAGAAGGTGGTGTGACATTTGAGACCATGTGTGCAACTTTGTTTTTACTCTTTAAACCAACAAACAAAATCATTATCATGGTCCACAGATTTCCTGGATCGATTACAGCCAAGGTTGATTTCAGCTTTTGAGCCAAGGTTAATTAAAAATCAAGCAACAAAACCAAAATACATCCAGCATGTCCAAAGGAAGTTTTTAAATAATTATGGGATGGCTACAGGGCCTACGGCTTGGTGGCCATTTGTGGCAAAGTGTGAAATTTGGCGAACACCTTTAGTACAAGCCACAAATTTTAACTGCTCCAAGGAGTTTGATCCATCACCTCTCAAATCCTCATCAGGAAATTATTTGGGGGGGAAAATGTTGGAATTACAAGTTGTAGATTTTGTGCAGTGTTAGTGTGGCGACCTCGCACACTGTTGCCCACACATCTTTTACCGAAATATTGTGAAAATACATACATAAATGCCAGGTTTAAGCTGAATGAAACGATTTATCATACGATATGGACATATTAGGAACGTGGGCGTGGTAAACAAAAAAACCTTTGTTGCCAAGGAAATCAAAATAATTTACTTTTGCCAATTCTTCTACAAATTACATATACTGTTTTGTCATCCCCAGTTGACTCAAACATAAAATGGTTGCTATGGAGATAAAACCAACAGGAAAGCCTCCATTTTGGAAGAAAGTTGGGGTTTTTTACACAGCAGATGTGAGGAGATTTCTCACATTTTTGTTTAAAGAATAGTTTAACTGCACCCTGATATTTATATCAACTATAGGACATTTATGATAAAATAAGCAGTGCTTTAACGCAGCTAGAAAAGGGTTTTATTTGTGCAGTAACTTCGTTTTTCCCCCCTAACATTTGTGCCATTTGTTCTTAAGAAGCGCAATATCAGATTCATACCGGAGTAAATATCAGGAAAGCAATCTTTGTTGGGGAGTCCGTCTACTTTTTTAGTAGTTCCTTTTGACAAAAGGAAAGCTGTTTTTGTGTTTCATCCTGTATTGTATTTGTGTTTGTTTAATTAAAAGGGGAAGTTTAAGTTTTCTTTTTTGAGGATATAAATAAAGAAAAAAAAAAACCTTTAAAAAACAAAACAAAAAAACGTCTATTTTTTCACGAAACCTGCAAATGGCTAAAACAATACGGCAGTAAGTTTCAGACTCTTAATTTCTCTAACTTAAAAAGATGAGAAAAGTCTAATTTTCAATGTATCTTCCCTTTAACTGTGGGACATAGAATGTAAAATAATCCAGGAAATCGTGATGTCTAATTTTTAAAGAATTTGTTTTTATTTAAAAATCTTTGTTTTTTTATATAATATTTGTTTTCACATGAAGAAAAAGGACCAGCATACATTTTCTATCTGCTTCCTAGTAAACATTTTGATTTGTCCCACCCCCATTCTGTAATGGTGTTTGGTACATTCTTATTTATTTTGAAGCTGCAGCCATTTTTGAAAAATATCTATACTTTTTTTCCCCCCGCTTGTTTTTTGTTTGTGTCTGACTGTAATAATATTTTTAACCTGTCCAACAGCAGAGCATGCAGATCAGAGCTGAAAGCCTTTTATGTTGGACGGATTTTAATGTTGCAACAGGGGTTTTATTGATCTTCAGACAAACAAAGTGTATATTTGTATAAATCTCTTTTGTATTTGAGGCTAAACTTTATTTTTCATAATTATAGTGATATGCATTCCATGTTGATGGTCGGGTCTAACTTTGGTACCTGAGGTTGAGTCGAAATGTAGACCAGGGCAGAATCCGCACTCTGTGCCCCATCATGGACATTTTATGTAGTGTAGGTTGTCGGTTGAAAATAACGATGTCTCCGTCACACATGTGCCTTTCCACCTAAAAAAAAAAAAAACAATAGTTTTTTATCAGAACAATGTCTTTTTAATCCAATAAAAAAGATGTTTTTTGTGAAAAGAAGAAATAAATCTGACCTTGTAGCCGATTTGCAAATGAAGGTCACTTGGTTTGGGATGGAATCGCAGGTCGATTCTGTCTCCGTTGTCCCGAATGATGTATTTGGCGCCCGGATACTGACTGTTGCCTCTCCGTACCAGTTCTTGCAATCTAAAAACAGGAAAACCCATCAGTTTCACCTCATCTGCTCCTTAAACCGCCTCTTTAATTTGTCAGACTTCCTTGCCTGTCAATATTAAAGGGCGTGACTATTTCGGGGAAGGTCATGTTGGCTGCGATGGATCGCGGCACGCCCACTTGGTCGATTTGCAGGTTAGGGTCTGGGGTGATGACAGTTCGAGCTGAGAAGTCCACACGTTTGCCCATCAGGTTTCCTCTCACGCGGCCTTCCTTTCCCTTTAGGCGCTGCTTTATAGATTTCAGAGGCCGGCCAGACTTTTGCATCGCCTGGGAGAGAAAACAGGTTGAAACTAAGCAGCCAAGTGGAACAGAGGCGGTACTCCGTAATATCACAATGTTAAAGTACCCTTGGTAAGCCCGGCAACTCGTTGTCAACCATGGTGGCGACGTGGAACTGAAGCAGCTTCACGTCTTCAGCGATGACGTGCGCAGCAGCGCCGCTCTGTTCGTTTCGTCTCAGCTGGTTGTTGATCTTGACGATGTCAGCCAGTTTGTGGGTCAGGTCGTCCTTTAGAAAATAAGTTAAGAATCTCAAACGTTACCCCACACAAAGGAACAACAAAAGAAAGATTCCACATGGGTTCATGTCTCAGTACCTGGTTGCGAGCGGACCCCTGCATGACCACGGCAGGCCTCACAGCCAGTGGCGGCACAGGCAGCACGGTTACAATCATCCACTCTGGCCGAGCGAACTTGGGATCCATGCCCAAGATGAGGTCTTCTTCATCCGAGATGCGTTTAAAGATCTCGTGGACGCGCTCTGGACTCAGCAGGATTTTCTTTTCCTGCGAATCCTCGTTGACGTGTTTCCACTCGGCAAAGAGCTCCAAGCCGGAGCGACGAATGCGAGGCTGGTAGCGTCCACAGCCACCGTGACCCTGCGATACAGATAAGTACCAACAAAGAACTGATAAGATTTCACAGGAACATTTGGAGTTTCATACGAGCTAGTAGTGACAAAGAGGTACCTTCTCCTTGGTAATGTCCTCCTCTGTGTCCTGCTGCTCCACCCCAAACTTGTTGTCCATCTCCTCCCCTCCTTCACAGATGTTTTTGCCTTTGCACAGCTCATAAACATGGGTTAATCGCTTCCTCGGCTGGCCTTTGGATTTTGTCAAAATGTCTTTGATCTTGGGATTATTCTGCAACCAAATGCAAAGATTATATTAAAAGCAAAAACAAAAAGGAGCCATATTTAAAAGTCAGAGGCTAAACTCTTGCAAAATTTTAATAAACTTATACTTTACTGTAAAAAGCACCTACCGAGTCCACCAACAGCTTGGAGCAGAAGAAGCAGACACACCGGAGAACTTTCATGATCTTTGATATGAACCCGACGTGGAAAACGGGCTTTGCCAATTCTATGTGCCCAAAATGGCCAGGACATTCTGTCATGTTCCCTAAAAACCACAAATATATTATAGTCGCACCTAAAATCAGGTATGGAAAAGCTCCCTAATCCAACAGGTAATGGGATGCAGTCTAAAACCGTACCTGCACATGTCTGACATCTCCCGGAGCGCTCGATCACCCCTTGTCTTGGGTCCATAAGGCCACAGAGTTTAGGACGTCCTCCTTCTGTTGTCTCGGGGTATTTGATCCCCTCAGTGGTGACTGACATCCGTTTCTGAAGAAATACATAACATTTTGATACAGTTCTTAATAAATAACAGAAATGGGAATAATTAAAATTAAATATATATTTATCTGAACTTTTTTTGAGATATCAATGCATTAATCTGTAACCCAAAGGTAGAAATAAAGCTGCTAAATCTAAAATAAATTGCATTACTTACAAAAAACAAGTAACTCCAGCACTTCAAATTTTGGTCAATCAAAAGACATGCATTTTCGAATTGTTAAAAAAGCAATAGATTTTATTCGTTTAGAGACCCAACACGTATACATAGACAACAAAACTGCACAAAATAATCAAAATAACGACCTCATGGTGGGCAAATATGTTGCATTACATTGATATACAAGGGGTTTAATTCATGTGATAGCATAAATCATTTCAGAATATGTTGTGCTTAAAGGTTTTCCCCCCGAACTTCCTGCAGCATGACAGTTAGCTCTAGCCTGACACGACTAGCTAGGCTAGGCTAGGCTAGGCTAACAAGATTTGCCAGTTGTCAAAAGATACATTTATTGGTTGTTACGGTTACACTACTCAATAAATCAGTTAGCTATAGGTCATGTGTTAACCGTGAGTTAATTAATTCATAAAAATCCCCACCCCTTCAAAAAGATAACCTACAAGCTCATCGGGACTGATGATGCCGAATTGTACTCTCTTGATCGTGCGCAGTGGGCATGCGCTGTCGCCGGAGGGCGGTCCGTGCATCCTGTCTATTCAAAGAGACGCGTCCTTCCTCGGCACGCTGCTTTGAGAACAGGAACAGCCTTAAAAAATGCCACCACGACTCCGCTCTGGGCGCCAACGGCGACCGCAAAGTATCCGAAGGCGATGTTCCGGGACCCCTGCTGTCGGATACTTAAAATGCGGGATTTTTTACACTTTGGTCCCTCTTGAGCTGAACCTGAACTACTCCCTTCCCCTTTTCCGATCTACACTCCGGAGCGCTTATAGCGCTTCTGAGCGTTGAGGTGCCCAGCTCCCGTTTATATAGACCGAGAGCGTTGCACGGGGTTACATACCCAAAACAGCAGGGACTTTCTCTTCGGAAGGTGGGACATGAAACATAGTAGTATAACGCTCATTGGCCACTCCAGACAGCTATATAAATAATTAATACTGTCGTGCGCACAGCCAATTGAAGACCACGGTTCTATCCTCAACGAATCAGAAGTGTGGGCGGGCATTGACTTTACTTTACCGGATTCCTATTGGCTCTACCGACACAATTTGGGCGGTGCTCAGTGTATTTTGCATGGATAGTTAAAATATTCAGCTCGGCCTTATTGGATTGGTCCCTCCTGTTATTACTATTCAGTGCTGACAAAGAGATACCCAATAGCTACGATGAACGCTACCTCATTTGTATAATTTATAGAAAGTCCACCCTTTTTCCGATGTTGCCCGAGCATGGCCGATGTTCCTTTCTACCCTCAGAGCAAAATTAAAAAAATCTCTGTCCCTTCCTTCGTCTCGCTCTGGATCAGCCTGGGCTCTATGAAAAGAGGCTCAGAGCTGAGGCCTGTTAAGGGCTTATAGGAAACCGGGAAATAGCCCAAAACATAACATTTTACTCTCAAAACATGGCACACTGGATTATTTTTCATGACATTTTTACAGCGGGCGATTTTTTTTGTTTCGGCTTTTGATGCGTTTTTATGATCACTGGGACTCAGTTTAAAGCACCGGACTCGCGTGCAACCCCTCACCGGCTGGTGGACAAGATTGGCAGCTCGCCTCACAGGAAAGTCCGGGAGAAGCCTCAGCTCTTCGTCGAAGACGAATATTTTTTCGGAGGTTGGACTATTACGAATATCAGATGTCTGGAATAGTTTATTCTTTGTTATGAATGATTGACTTATTCTATTTATTACGTCTTTTTTTTGTTCAAAATCGTTTGTGTAGTGTTAGGCCATGTTGCGAAAGCAGGCAGAAAAGCTAAGGTTTTGGCGGTCGAGTAATACTTAGTAGTACTTTTGTCATTAAACAGCGACATAACTTATAACTAAACATGTTAGCTTTAAAACAAATATTCAGCTTCTATTTTTATGTATAATCTTCTTTTTGCAGATATATTGTACTTTATTTGCGCTAGCAATTAATTTAAATAGCTTGAAGTCTTAACAATGTCGATAAATATATTATTTTAAACATTGACTATGTCATGCCTTTGATTGTAAATTAGCTTAATTGTTTAATGTATTCGAGTTGTTTTATTTATTAACAATAAATAAGGCCTATACTATATCTCGTACTGTCGAGGCCTGACAGCTTAGCTAGCCACGTCGTTAGCCGACATTTTTATCTTGTTTATTTACTTTTGTCTTTATTGGTAAAAAAAAATTAATATCTTCAAATATATCAAGCTTTTGTTATTTACAGCGACGCAATGGTCAAATTCGTTTGAAAATGCCTATTTTTTAAGGATCGTTGCGAAGGCTGCTGCTATTAGCATCTTCTCCTTTAGCACTCAACATGGCGGCGTTAAGCGGTAGGCTTCTTGTTGTGAACGAAGAAAGATGGAGCCTGGCATTTTTCGGCTTTGGCCCTATCGCCTCGACTCAAAAAACCCGTCTCATTAAGCCTATTAAACCCACATTGATTTGAGAATATTGTAATCTATTAAAACGTTTTCTGACGTTTTTCAAAGCGTCAACGGAGAGTTTGAATGTACGAGCGATTAGTTCATTTGTTTCGTTTCTCTCGTCTCGGTGTCGAAACTTGGGGCCATTTTGTTAGCTACGTTCATTTCGGGGCTGTTATCCACAAAATAAGGCTATTGTTTACGTTTGACATCTACAAAAAGACAGCTGACAATCTTCTCCATATTTCCCAGTTGGACATCTTTAGGTCGTTCGTAAAGGTAGTCTTAATAAACGAATATAAATCTTGTCAAAAGAAGCAGCTTTTTTGCTGTTATATATTTTTTTAATATTTCTCATAAAATGAACCAGGCTACTTTTTAATGACATTTCATGTCTATTCACTTTCCACCACCCAAACTATGACTATCAAGGTGAGTTATTGACATAGATTTAATATGTTTTTATTACATTTCATTGAGATTCTCAAATATGATTCAATAGAAGAATAATCTGAATTCATTATCACTTAATCCTTTCTTAATGAATTGTGTATTATATGTAATTACTGTGTAAATGGTGTCTGTAAGAATGTCAGAACATTGTATTGTTCTACAGTCTTTTGTGACAATAAAGACACTAAACAATGATGGTGGTTCATGTGTTTCATCCTCCGGGGATTACACTAGATAAAGGTTTGACAGTGAGTGAGAACCACACTTTACTGTAATAATCTGTAAATAATCTCTTTGTTTTCTCTCTAAACAGATTCATTAAAAAAACGAGGCTCTGAAATTGGATAAATGTGTCATCTGTAGGTTCTACATGTACTTAAAGAAGCCTCTGTGTAGCATTATTAAAGAAAAGCCGCATGGAAACTAGTGACAGTACATCACTTTGTTCACCATGTGCCATCAGTACACGGTTCCCGATTGGCTAGTTGGCGCCCCCTGGTGGTGTAAAAAGGGATACACTGAAATATTGCACAACTATGCTTTAAATGCCAATCCAGGAAGGCCTTTGGAATACTTTTTGTAGGATAACATGTCTGTTATGAACAGGTTTGGGCTGAATTTGATGATATAACAAGTCAAAGTTGTTTTAAAGGTAATACACTCGTTTTTTTAAGTAACATTTATGAGAAAAATATAGCCAAATCAAAGCTGGAGTGTAAGTCTTATTTTACAAATGGACCATAGTTTTTTTTTGTAGAGGACTTAAGCTTTGTGTCAGATTTCAGCACTAAATCCTTTTTTATACTACTACTTATATTAATGCTAATTTCTTTACTAATCGTCTTGATTACTTTAAAGGGACTTAAAATAATGAAAGCAATCTGTGACATCAAATGGATTTTTCAAGAAAGAATAGGGAATCTGAAGGGGTTTTAAACAGAAATGTGTTTTTTGTTTTATTATATATATTTTTGTTTGAAGTTTATTCTTAGTGAAAAGTCCGATCAGAGGAGGTGAAGATGTGCATATCTAGGGGGAGCTGTTGTCTGGGGATGGCAGCCTTGACAGTGAGTGTTTGCTTTCATGGGTTGGAGCGCAGTCAAGAGGAGGAGGAGGAGGAGCGCAGGGAGGTCGGCAAACAAGTGGAAAGAGGAGGAACAAGGCCGGGCTGAGGTAGGAGGAGCAAATGTTTATGTTGTTGGCTAATTTAACTTAGCTTCTGAGGGTGTAGAAGCAGAAAATCCTCATGAAAACCATAAATAAAACCCAAGTACATGACAAATGTGGTCAAAAACTCCATCCTCTAATATTTGGCTACATTTTAGGCAACCTGAAGTCTGTGACAGGAAGTTAAAAAAAATAATGTTTTCTTTTTTTAATAAACTACACACCAAGACTGTTTTGCAATTAAAAGAGGATCCTAAGAGTCCTTTGGAACGGGCCGGATCGCTTCTTTCCACCAGAGAATGTCCTGTTCTTTGGGGTGTTTGTTTTGGCCCACGTCAGCCTCCGCCAAGCATCTTCATTTTTCATTCATCCTTTCCAAACAGCTTTTGATGTGTTCTCAGCTTCTGTCTTTTATTCCAGATTTATTCTTCAAGCAGCTCATTTGCAGAAGAAGAAGAAGAAGAAGAAAAAAGGAGGGGGGGCAGGAATGTGAAGTGATTTGACACGTGGGAGACACAAGAATTTTCTGGAAGATCTGTGTTTTGTTAAGGTCCTTTCAGCTCCTTTTCCTGGAATTATCTGGGTGCTAAATTAATTGCTCCTTATCCCAACTTGTGCTGCAATCGGCTTAGTGGTAATCTCGGGTTCTCACAGAGCAGCCAGCCCGTCTAGGCGACGCCGCCGCTCCGAGCCGTCCTCTCCTTCCAAGAATTTAACCCCTGACGCTGCTTTTCACTCACATTTACCTCCACTCTTTTTAAATCTCGCAAATCAAACTTTGGTGCCCTTTCCTGTCCAAACACTCATCTCCGTCTTACCTCCTCTAAACCTAAGTGGACACGAGATGTCTCCCGCTTCTCGGTGCGAGGAAATGGTCCTCTGTTGCCTCTGTCATGATGCCAATCCCTGCTAAAATCAGGTTTCTCCTGCCACCTCTTCCTCTGTTTGACTTCCTGTTCTTTTTTTCTTCATCCGTACACTTGCTGGACATCCATGCCTCTTCAACCCCTTCACCTATTCAACTCATTTAACGTTTAACCATTAGTTATATTTACAATATCCTAGCTTGTTGAGCTTATTTTATTTTTGTTTAAAAATATTTTAAGATCATTTGGGATTTAGGTAAAATTTTCACAATATAATTTTAAGGCAAAATTTAGACATTCTTCAATTTTCACGCTAATTTGGTATTAAACTATTGTCTTTTTCTTATGCTAGCTCTTTTGCCAATTTAGGGCTAGTTTTAAGATATCTTGGCATTTAGACTTTTTTCAGTTAGATTGCTTTAGCATTTTGAACAATTATTTTTAGCTATTAAACAAACATTAAGCAAACATCAACTTCTTGAATTACTTTGGAGTCAACAAAATTGCTTTAGTGCTCTTTATTTCCAGTGTTTTTAGTTATTAGCTTAAACATTTTTAGCTATTAGCTTCAGCATTTTCAGCAGCCACACTCAGCTTATATCATTCAGCTTATCACTGTTATTTATTGGTCTTTGATCTCATATTTTTTCTTCTGGGAGGTTCTCATCTAAGCGCCCCGTGTATATGGGTGTGCAGCATAACAGGGATGTTTACTGCGCCCTCAAAAATGCAGGCTGTCTAGAAACCGGAAGCCCCATTGCCCTGAAGCGCAGCAGTCCTCAGCCAACATGCAGCCACTTCCTCCTCTTCCTCACGGCTCAGCAGCAGCAGCAGAAAAAAGAAAACAGCCCTCATGCTTATCAGAGAATTATACACCCCTCCCCTCTGCTGCCGTCCGCCTGAATGGCGCACATACGCAGCAGCCTTTTCAGCCGGCCCTATCTCGCCTTCTCCCATTCTCTGGTGCCCACAGACCCCCCCCAGTCCAAACGTCCTTCTCCCTGCCAGCACAGCATGCCTAGGTTTGCTGCCTGGAGATGGAGGAGCTAATTAATTTGATTTAGCCCCCACCTACCCACCCCAATCTCCCTTTTAGACAGTGGAAAAAGCAGCCGTCCACGCCACCTTCTCATCTCCTCCACGCCAATCCTGCCACCAACCCCCTCCCAGAGGATTTTCCATCTATCCTCTCAGCTCTCGTTTTTGTTCCCGTCCAAACATCTCTGACGGCGATCATCTGCCTGCAAATCAAACTCAATTTAAATTGAAGCGACAACCCCAAACTCTCGGTTGAGATGTCAAAGTCAGATTTAAGGCTCGTAGTTCCACAGAAGAGCTTCTGTTTGGATGTACACGAGTGTGGAGACGCTAATGTGATGCCATGTGATGGCCTTTCAGGCCTCCAGAGTTCTTCCCTTAGCCTTTCTACCCTCTAAACTTTCCCCTTTTCTCTGCAGGTTTATTACTGAAAAGGGACTCAACTTTCTGGCTGAAACCCTCATTTATGCTAGTTCTTGAAAATGTCCATTTCTGACCAGAAGCTACCTTTTTTTAACCTTCGATGCAGTTATGTAAGCGTCATGGCTTCAGGATTATGATAAAACCATTGACTCCAAAAGAGAATGGAGCGAGTAAGTGTCATGTCCTTCATAGAAAATGAATTACTTCTGGCTCCAAACTAAATGAAGTAAATTTAGTCGCTGTTTTTTCATTGTACGGTCACCGCCATGTTGGAGCCAGGCGTCGTCAGTGAGTAATTGGTCCGAGTCTGTGTAAGGCCGAATCTGATTTCTTTCCCTACCCCCTCAGCTTCTTTTTACCTCTACATGTAGCCCTCCAAGCTGAGGCTGATGGAAAAATAGTGTTTTCACATTCTGACGTTACTACCACTTGATGATGGGGAGCCGGTTGAGCTCGTGCTGGTTTGCGGCGCCTTCCGTCCGTGAAACCAGGGTTCGACTCCGGGCTGCTCCCTGTTCCCTTCTCTACTTCTGTGCCGGTCCCAAGCCCGGTTGCCTTGAGAGGGTTACGTCAGGAAGGGCATCCGGCGAGAAAAATTGCCAAGTTTACCATGCGACTCGTTCGCTGTGGCGACCCCTGATGGGAAAAGCCGAAAGAAACAACAACATTAATAGTTAGTTGCCAGTGCTAGAAAAACACATAACAACAGTTTTATAACTTCAAAAGTCATGCTAAAACAAAACATCACTACTTACATTAAAAAGGTTAACTTCTGTGCTTCAGAGCCCACCCACGCGAAGAAATGCATTTCTCTTCGGATCACCCTACTAGCGGAGGAATGTCCAGTCCTTCGTCCCTAAGTCTCCTCCGTGAAAAAGTTCGGACACCGCTAGCTCCAAATGTCCCTACAATTGGAGCAATAGGGAGTAGCTAGAGGGTCAGGCAAAGAACTTGGATTCAGGCTAAGTCACGGTTTCATGGCAACCACTCTCGCCAATCAAGAGTGAGCTTATTGGAAATCAACACCCTTACCACTTGAAAGCGGGCCCAGGAGAATCTGTCAATCAAATGTTTCGAACGTTGAACATGACGGGCGAGCTGTTGACTGTATATGAGTAGTGGACTGAGCGACTCCACCTTCCTCACTTTCCAAATAGGAAGTACCCGGTGGGTCCAAGAAGCCGAAATCCCATGGAGAAATAAACAGCCATTAGTCAATCATTCTGTTGGTCAGAATGGTAAAAATGGTAAAAAGGTTTATACTTTTATAGCGCTTTACTACCTTCCTAAAAGGCCCAAAGCGCTTTACAGTCACAGTCCCATTCACCCACGCACACACACATTTATACACTGATGCACTGCTGAACATGCATAACCACCAGGAGCAATGTGGGGGTCACTGTCTTGTTCAAGGGCCTTTTGACACACGGGTGGGCAAAGCAAGAAACAAATTTGTAATCTTCTGATCAGGTCGACCGCTGCACCACCATTCTTCCTTCACTATCTTTTTTTAAATGTTTTCTTGCCAATCTTAATTTTTCTTCATTATATATTTATTTCTCAAGTGATAGTTATTCGAAGTCATAAACTGGCCAATGACATGACTCAATAAAAATACGGGATTTAAAGATTCATACGTTTGACTAACAGATTCTACAGAGCAAACTTTCAAGTGGTAGGGGTGTGGCCTTCCAACAAGCTCACTCCTGATTGGTGAGAGTGGGTGCCATCGAAATGTTGACTCAGACCCATCACTGCTCACTGACATCGTCTGGCTCCAATATGGCGAAAATGTAGCGACTGCATCAACCTCATTTGGTTGGAGCTGAAAGTAAGCCATTTTTTTTGGATGATGTCACTCTCACTTGTTCCAGTTCTCACATACTGTCAAGAGGCACCAGATACTTTTATTGAGTCATCTGGTCAGTTTATAACTTGAATAACTTTCACTACAGACAAAATATGATTTAAAAAAACTAGGACGAGCAAGAACATGTTTAAAAATAGTAGCAGACCAATAATTATTACTCTGACAAAAGAGTTCTGTAGGATTTTTGGCTTCTTGGAGCCAGTTACTCTTAGGAACGCCAGAGGGGAGGAGTCGCTCAGTCCAGTTCTCAAATACAGTCAATGCTTAAGTAGAATCATCAATTTCAGTGTAAAATGTTATCCAAATCTTTTTGCTGATTTTGTGATATAATTGTGTGATAATTGAAGCACGTTTCCCGCTTTTTAGTTCTAATTAGCTCGAGGAATTGAGGTTTTGCTAGAAAATTCCCATGTCTGCAGACACCCAGCACACGTTTTTGTGAACAGCAGAGGAGTGTGAGCGCGTGGCGTGCCCCGGCACGCTCGCCCCTACGCCCCTCGTGTGCCTGCGAGACAGCGCCGAGGGAAAAGCCGGCCTTTCCTTTCATCCTGCATTCATGTGTGACATCAATCGTCAACATCTGCTCCTGCCAGGGCTCGCGCGCGCGCGCCGCGGACCTGCAGACGCATGGCTGGCTTTGACCTTGCGCGGCCGCCGCTTCCTCTCGAAGACGCCGCTGACATTTGAACTCGTCTGCAGACTCTTTGATCCGAGTCCAAGTCGGCAGGTGAGTCATCCACTTTCCTGACAGGACGGAGGATGTTTACCAACACTTGAACGAGATTCCCACGAGTATCGCAGCGAAGGAGGTGGAGGAGGGGTGGTGCTGGTGGCTGCGTTTGGGTGGAGAGGTAGACATGTGACAGGGAACGTGCAAGGCCATGCTCGGGGCGGGGGGGTGGAGAATCACATCCGCTAAGAGGAACCGGCTGACTGCAGGCGTGACTGGGCTTTGCGGGAACTGACAGCATGGAGAACTTTTCCTTCCTCCTCCTCCTCCTCCTCCACCTCACAGTCTGGACGGCTGCGTCATGCTGCTGCCGAACCGGAACCACGGAGCGCAGAGTGCAGGTCAGCAGGTTCACTAATGAAAGGTTCCTGTTTTCCACTGTAAGACATGAAAATAAACCTCCTATGTTAGAAAACTACAGAAGATGATCGGATCTACGATAGAAAAGTTAAATCAATAAATCAAAGAATTATGCTCATTTTCCACATAAAATCAGGATGATAATTCAGATTTTTCCGTCCACAACTTTTCTCAAAAAATTGCTCTTATTAATAGGACCTCTCAAAAATTCTGTATATAAGTTGGAAATTTAAATTTGAAAACAGAATTTTGACTTTTTATCTAATTTTGCCCGGAACACATTCCCAATTTAGACCCCCCCCCCCCACACACACACACACACACAATTTTATATTTAATATTTTCCCGTTTTGTTTAGAACTTTGTCTATACATTTTTTTAATGTTGTCTTTAATTTTTCTATAATTTCCAGATTCTGCCTTTTCCTGTGAGAATATCCCTTTAATTTGGAATTTTGTTTCTCTTCTTCATGTTGACTGTTTTGCCTGCCTTTGTTGTTTTTCACCAAAAGTTGTTTTTTTCCTAAAATTTTACATACTATATTAAAATTTTTGCTCTAAATCAGATTTTTTGATTGGAATTCCTTTCATTTAAATTGTGAGATTTTACATTTCTATTTCTATTTTAATGTTAGGGTTCACTTTTTTAATTGTGTTAAATTATGTTTAATGCCAAGATGAAATTTAATCTCTAAAATTCCATTGTTTTCACTTAAATTCTGTCTTTAAATTTCAAGCTTTCAAAGTTTGTTCTTTCAATTTTATAACTCACATTTTTTCAGTATTAGATTTCTCTTTGTCTATAATTCAACTTTTAAAAAAAAAAATTATTTTATTTTACCTTAATTATCACAATGTTTGTTCTATCCTAGCATTATTTAGATTTAATAATCTAAATTAATGTTTTTTTTTTCTTATTTATGATCTTGTGGCGTTCCCCAGGGTTCAATTCTGGGCCCTATTTTGTTTATTTTATAAATGATTTATCTTGGAAAACGAATTACCTAATTTTGCCACTGCGACAGATCGAGTGTTTTAAAGGCCAGGTGAAGACGTTTTAGTAGTTTAATTGATCTAATTTTGCCTTTTACTATGTTTTTCTTTGTTTTTATTGTCTTTTACTTTTTAAGTCCGTAATATATTTGCGATGATTGTTTATAGTTCATGTGTTTTTACCATTGCAAAGCCTTTGTGATTTTTATCTGAGAAAGGCGCTATAGAAATAAACATTTGCTTACTTGTGGTATGTTCTTAGATTATATATAAAATTCATAGACCTAGGCATAAAAAGTACACCCAAGCATTGTGTGAGAGCTGCAGTTTTCAGTCATGTTTCTATGTAAGTTTTCATGAGTCTGATGCACCAGTGTGTGAACAAAATGACGTCACGGCAGGTCTGTGTGAGCCCAGTCATGTTTTTGGTGTTTGTTGTTGATTTAAAGACGCACTCTGATCATCGCTTAATCAATTTTTAAATCGTTATCGGTCGTCTTTTAATTATGACGGTGCAGTTTTAATATGAAAACAAACTGTGTCATTTTCTACGACATAGTTTCTGCAGAGCAGCAGGAGTTCAAGTTGCAGGTGGGGTGGGGCAACCCCGCTTCCATTTCCCATCACCCCTTTTGTTAACACGCTCTCTCGCTAGCTTACAGCCCCTCACACCTCCTACCCTAACATTACTGATGCAACAAAAACAGTGAGGAAAACAAAGATGTACGTAGATCTATTTGTCTGCAAGTGGATGCATCAGCAGGGAGCTTATGACCCACCCAGCATCATTTCTGTGTCGCAAATACAAACTTTTTCCAACGGCATTTTTTCATCTGCTCCTGATTCACAATAATGTGAATAAAGAAATACTTGGAAATGTAATTTTCTTTACATATCTCCTCCACTATCAGACAAAATGCTACAAGAACATGTTATAAAACACAATTTTCATTAGAATGGGTCTTTAAGATTATAATGTATTGAAAAAATGAATAGGATGAACACACTTTAATTAACCTTTATTTCTGGTGAATCTCGTTTCAGATCCCAGAAAAGTTTATTTATTTATTTATCTTTTTACACTGAAAACAGTTCAAACAACTGCTAATGTTCGATGCTCTGATATACAAAGGTGGTGGGTTTCTTAGTCCATGTGGAACTGCTGCATCGCTTGATAGCACAGCGTGAAAAGCTGCCATCACGTTCAGCCAAACAGCGTTGAATAGGAATAGATGGACAACTGGGCGCCTCAGAACACAGAGCTGGTGACTGGCTGCAGCCGCAGAACAATGCCGGCACACATGTGACGGCAGGGCGGCTGAAACACACACACACACACACACACACACACACACACACACACATTATTGTCTTCTCCAGTGGGCAGGTCTTGTCTCTCACACAGAAAGTTCCCCCCTTAGCCTTTGTCTCCTCAAGCCGACATAATTTTATTTCCAATTTTGGTTTTCTCCTTAGCGCACACCCCCAGCACGCTTTGAGGACGTGCATGAGACCAGATTGAGGATGGAAGGGCAGGGCGGTTGGGGCAATGGTGGTTGTTGTGGTGGTAGAGGGGTTTGAGAAAAAAAACAAAAAAAAAGTTGGTCCAACTCCGGGAGCCAAAGAGGTCACAGGAACAACACCCAATCCCAGAGCGGTTCCCATGGAGACCAGAGTTGCAACGTACAAAGAGGGTGAGAGAGAGAGAGAGATGAAAGACAGGGAGAGGGGAAAATGGCGTGGGGTGGGGGGGGGCTGCAGGTTGTTGGCGTCAAGGTTCAGTTGCCGTGTACTTGTGGGAGAGTTGCTGTGTGTGTTTGGGTGGGCTTGGGGGACATTACAGAGGGGTTCCCACTTAAATTAGCAGTGGTGGTGCCGTATGGCTTGACAGGACTGGAACGGTTCTCCACCTCCACCACTTTTCTGCCCCCCCCCGTTACAGCTAAGGATCTGGCGATGCAGAGCGAGTTGTGGAAGGACCAAAAAATGGCATTTCCACTTACAATAACTGGAGTGGAGCAATCAGAACAAACAGAAGGGAAGGCGGTGGAGAGGATCAAGCTGTCGACCTGAACGAAGGTCACTGACATCATCAGCATCGTAGCTGGTTGCACTTGAGCTTTCGGGTGGAGGTCATGGACGGTAGGTGAGACCGCATTCTGGCAAAGTTTTTTGCTACTTCAACTTTCCCGTTATGTCAGGAAAAACAAATCGTCGCTGTCATGTCTGTGAGTCAGCCCGATGCTTTTCCAAAGCCTCTTTCAAGGCCAGAGCTACAGGGGGACAGCTGTCCCCTCAGCAAAAAGCTTTGCCGCCCCCCCCCCCATTTCAGAGTCAAAACTTGTGTTGTTATTGATGAAGATAAAAAAAAACATAAATAAAAGCTTCTTTAGGCATTGCAAATATTTAAAAGAAGTATTATATAAATAACATTTCAAAATTCATATTTCTGACCCCTCATTTGTAATGGCCTTCCATTCTTCTGTTCTCATGTGTCACCCTTCCAAAGTTTTCTGCCCAAACATATAAAATCTTCTAAGTCTGTCACTGGCCTAACACAAATACATGATTTTTAATAACTCTAAACCTAATAAATAAAGGAATCTAAAGCTTTTCATTTTTAGTTTTCTGAGTTTTCTTTTGAGCCTGTACCAAATAAAGTTATCAGCTATGTGTTTTTAACTTACCTCTGAGCTTGCAGTTTTTTTTTTAATTGTGCAAGTTACTCTGGGACGTGAGACCTCAGGTAAAAGGGAAAACCATAATTTGACAGCTGATAACTGTGGTGCTATGGTAACACAGCTAAACCCAAAAGAGTGTTGAGCAAACCCAAAAATACAGAAAATTTACAGTCACAGCTCCATTCACCCATTCAAACACACATTCACACCAGAGGCAAAGTGGGGGGTTCGGTGCCTTGCCCAAATACACTTTGACACGTGGGCGGGCAAGGTAGGAATGAAATCTTTAAAGACTCCCCCTGATGAAAATTACATTTTTGTTGTTTTTAGCATGCACTAGTAGCAGTTTACCAATAAACAGATAGGTGACGGGAAGTGGGGGTGGAGTTGCTCTTCATCAGTCAAGTCCACAACTCAAAGGGGGAATTTCTAATGAACTATTGCCGCTCTGCAGAAACTATGTCCTAGAAACAACAGTCTTTTTTGTTTTATGTTGGCATAAGTATAATTAACAGACAACTGGGAATATATATCAAAAGATGATCAAAAGATGACCAAAGTGGGACTTGAGCATTAAAGGAACAAAAAAAAAATACCGTATAAAGATAGAGACCAAATGAGAAACATTTTGTGTTCACAGGAGCAAAAAAGAGAAGCATCAATATTTATGTCTGAATTTAAATCACAAAAATGCATCGGATCAAAATGGAAAAAATGGAACCCCTGTCCGATTCCAACTCTGTACTGTGTACTCCAATGAATGCCTGCAGGTGCCCTGTTGAGCAAAGCAGCAGTCAGCAGGCGTCAGTGTAATCTGACGCCATCTCCAACTTTTCCTGCAACCGGCAGCAATGTCGTCTCACAGCGAGCCAGCCGAGTGCAGCAGCACTTTGAAACCCCGAACGCCATTTTTGTTGCTGTGATGACTGCTCACACAAAAAAGAATTCTTAGTCTTAGTCTCTAGAACATTTTAATAATCTTTTTCATGTTTGTATGTGGTCCCACTTTAATTGTTAAGACTCCTTGTGGTTAGAAACTGAGGTTTTTCAGACATTAAAAAGGAAAAAAAAAGTGTTTAAAGCTGGGATTGTCACTAAAAGTATCACCAGTTTGCATCATCACCAACACACTCTGCTGGCATTTGTTGGCATGGTTCATGGCATGGTTCATGGCATGTTCCAGACGAGCGGCATGTCAGAACATAAATAGCCAGTATGTTCTCTAAAGCTGTGAGCTGAACGGCGGTCAGTGTGTTCATAACCCCCAGCTGCAATGGCTAGTTAGCGTGTGTTGTGTGTATGCAGAAAATACATGAAAAACGCCTCCAGTGTATCTCCAGCTGTGATCAAATGGCAGAGAAAGTCCTGTAAAATGTGTAACCATACTGAAACAGTGGAAAATTATAGATTTCCCGCAAATTTCTTTGCATTTTCCAGAGTTCCCATTCAGCAATGTGTCACTTTTTTGGCATTTGCCTCCACTTTGACCAGCTTCCACAGCTCAGAGGTTTCCGCTAAGCTTACTCGGTCTCTGTACACGCATCTCTGTCATATCATTTTAAGTTTCCCCTTATGCTACCATGGCAATGTCCCCATATTAGCAAGGTTTTAGAAGTTAAAGCAGGGGAAAGAAAAATGTATATGCTTCTCTGGTAGACCGTTTAAGTGGCACAGTGAAAGAGTGTCTGCCATGATCATGCCAAAGACTTTAAATATGAAATTTGATGCTCGCACAGTATATCAGGAGCTAACTATAGGGGAGGTTAAATCGTCAAAGCAGTCCCTGACAGCTTTGACGACTGTGGGTCACAGCCTCCTTTCGATCAAACTAATTATGAAAGTCCGGCAGACCTAAATAGTTAACCCTTTAACACCAGAGATGTCGCCACCGACATCTAAGTAACACGCTCTTTGACCCTAACTCTTTAACCTTTTACGCGATTAACGGGACTCAGCCACTCTGACATGGGAAGAAAAACGGCTTTTCATATCGGCTTTGCACCGAAATGCAACACTTTACATTAGTAATGTGTTTCATAAGGGCACAAGGCTGCTTTTCTCCACATCAGAATAATGGCGAAAACGGTTGAGGAATTACGGTAGTCAAAAGAATGTAAAGACTGAAGCTACAGCTCAGACGTTAAAGGGTTAAATTAGATTGGAATTATGTAACATCTTGCAGTTAGAGCAGTAGCTTTTTTAGCGTCAGTACTTCTTGGAATGCCAGCTTTTCCTCTGACAATTGTATATTGTTGAGGGCCTTCATTTCTCCAATATACCGTCTTCTGACATTTTGCCGTTTTTGGGATTTGTGCTTCAAATATTTTATTTATTTCTATACTTGCAATGCACAGAGTGTACTTCACTTTCTTTATTTGGTATGGTTTGGTTTTGTTGCGGGCTGCATGGTGGTGCAGTGTCTAGTGCTCTTGCCTCACAGAGAGCTGTGTCCTTCTGTCTGGAGTTTGCTTTTCCTCTCCCATGCATGCGCAGGTTTTCTCTGGGACCACCGGGTTCCTCCTGCAGTTCAAAAACATGCTTTATTGGTTGACTGGTGATTCTAAATTGTCCGCTAGGTATGAATGTGTGTGTTTGGCCGTGCAACGGACTGGCAACCTGTTCAGGGTGTACTTTGCCCAGCAGTAGCCAGGTTGGCTACAACCACCCCATGACCCAAAAAGGGATTCGGCAGATTCTGAAGATAGATGGATGATTTTTGATGGTTGGCTGGGTTGTCCAGTTTTATTCACACTGTTGTGAACTGCACCAGGGTTCACGTGTAAGATCCTGATGATCGGACAGAACAGAATCAATTTGTTTGAACCACAGCACAGCTCTCAGAAAAATGACAAACCATCTGGGCAAACAAACTCTTATGCCAACCAATCAGGATCCTTTGGTCACTGAAACTTTCCAATGAAAAGTTTAGGTTCAGGGTGACATTGATTCACTGTCTCTAGGACAGGGATGTGCTTAGAGCCACTTAGGGCTGCATTCCTGCTATTTTTCCAACACACCCTGATCTGGCATGTCCTGAATGGCTGGACACACCTGGTCCGGGTAACCAGCTATGAGTGAGGCAATTAAATCTGGAAAACAGGCAAGCCTGGAGTTGCCCAACCCTGCTGTAGATAACCTGAAAGTGTGCAGTTCTGGATCCTGTCAGTTTCAAGAAGTTTGTTGCTATGTTCACAACTAGCTTAGAGATACACATTCGAGGGGACACTTCCAATGAAAAGTTTATGTAAACGTGCATAAATGCTACCCCGTTCAAAATTCTCCCGTTCAGGTGTAGCTATGCACGTTTTTGAGTCTGTTCTCTGGTCTCTGGTCTCTACGTACAAAACACAGGGCCAATGCACGCCCTTTGGAAGTTAAACCATTTGAACGTTGACCAATCAGGGACAATGATTTGGTGGTGACCCATGGTAGTGTCCATTTCACTTCATGGAAGTGCCAACCATTTGAAAATTCATCATGAAGGAGAACTTAATAATTGCGGTCTGTGCCTGAGTGGAATTATACAACATCAAGTCTTTGATGTATCGAAACAGAGCTGTGAAAGAAAAAGCGAAGATTTGCACCGCTTTAAAATTTCGCACCAAGCCTCTTCCAACTGTGAGTACATGCACCAGTATGGGGTAGCAACACTGTATGCTGAAACCGTTTTCAAGTATGCCCGTATGGCGATTTCTTGAACAGAGGTCACAGGGGCAGCTGTGGCGCAGAGGTAGGGTGGTTGACCTCTGGTGGGAAGATTGCAGGTGTGATTCTCACCTTGCTGTATCGTGTCCTTGGACGAGACACCAAACCCCACTTTGCCTCTGGGGTGAATGTGTGTGTATTAATGGGTGATTTGGGCTGTGACTGTAAAGCGCTTTGGGCCTTCGAGGAAGGTATAAAAGTGCAGAGGATGACCCACAAGGACTTAAAGTTGGGATATTTCGGCCTCCACCACGTCGAGTTTCATAGTATTTGTGGTCAACTTCTCAAACCAACCAAAGCCGAGTGTGGATACGCTGCAGTGCCACTGTCCCTCATCCAATTTTTCAGTAACTGGACTGGTTTCAACGCTTTCCTCGGGCCGGCCGTTTGACTTCCGCCAGTTTGGTCTCACTTTCCGGCCGCCTCTCCGGCTCGCGCCCTGTCTCGCCCCCTCGGTGTCTGTCCGTGGGTCTGTCGTCGTGCCCAGGTTTTTTGTAGTTGGCACGGTTCCTGTTTGTTTTCAGCCATTTTGGGGACTTGCAGTGCTCGTAACAAACTGCTTAAATGGCGTCCTCTTGCTTGCTTGCTTGCTTGCTCTCCCACTCTGTCTCCCTCTGCCTCCCCCTCCCTCTCTCTATCACTGGGCTTTGTGTATATAAAGTAGTGTCTGTGTGAGTCTGTGTGTGTTACAGAGAGGGGAACAACACTTCCAAATAAAAAGAAGATTGGATTCAGTGGGGGTGTCAGTTTAGGGATTGCAGTGCAAGAGAAAGAAGGAGGGGGGGGTCATTTGCCTGGAAAAATTTAGGCAGAAAACACCAAGAATCGTGTTTCAGGGGCAAAAAAACTGGTGTAAGTGAAGGGAAAAGCAAGAAAGGAGGAGAGAGTGAAGGAGAGCAAGCAAGTTGGAGTGTGAGAATCGCTCCTGCCCTCTGTCTTCACACACTGCCGCCTGTGGATGTGTGTGCGTGCGCACCGCCTCTCCCTGCGCTCGCCCTCACACACACGCAGCCGCGCGCGCACACAACGACCGAAAGGGGGAGATAGGGGAGTGTGAGGGGAGAGGACACATCGCAGCAGAGATGCAGCGGGAGGTTTTCCGAGGTACGTTCTCTTGTCTGCTCGCCCTTCCTTCCATGAGAGCCGGAGAATCCGAGGCGGAATTCTGCGCGTTTTTCCTGCGTGTTGTTGTTCTGCTTCCCTCCGCTGCCGCGCGGTCTCTCCGGGCGTGAAGAGGAGGGAGAGGGGAAAAAAAAAGGTTTTTATTTCACTCTGCGTGTGTCGGGGGTGTGAAGGTTGCTGCGTGTTTGTGTCTGTGTGTTGTGCGTTCGTGGAAGAGCGTTTCAGGAGTGCGTGCATTTCGGTCTGCGTGTGCCAGTAAGAGGCCTTGTCTCCCTCATCCTCCCCTCTGACGCACCACGCAGTTCTTTTTCAAGAGCGATGACTCGCTCTGAGATAGGGATGAAACTTTTAATTTATTAAAGCCGTCTGCGTCTGCGTGATTCACCGCAGGTGATGTTGTGTTGGGGCGCGCGCTAAAAACAGGCGATAACGGGGTTTTTGTTTTTTTAATTTTAATTTTTATTTCTATGGTGGGCATGACTCCCTTACCTGAGAACTTACCAATAACAACAGAGGAAGTGTGAGCTAAAAAATAAATAAAAAGTTGCTCTGTAGACTGGTAAATTATATCTGCCAGCTGGTTCTGTGTCTTTTTGTTGTTTTTGTTTTTTTTCTGTCAGTTGTGGACTGCCCCGCTCGTCCTCCATTTTACCAGCCTTGTAGTTTCAGCAGCAGGCTGCAGTTTGTGATGTCCCTAACCCTGTTGCCTTAAGCCTGATTATTTTTCCAAAACAGCTGAGGCTCTGCTGCCAGCTACTTCACATTCCTCATTTTTAAGGATGCCAGGCTCCTGAGCTTTGACGTATAGAGCATATGCCTGAGGGTCAGGGTCATAGGTCAAGCAAGAGAAGGTGTAGCTTCCCGCTTCTGTCTGGTGACAAACAGGATACTAGAATTAAAAAAAAATATGAAAAAAAACCACTTCTTAGGCCTTGTTTTTCTTGTAGAACACACTTGTTGCCTTATTTGAGTGAAATGAATGTGTACTTTGTTTTCCGCACTATAGGGTGCACCGTCAGTGATTGGTCTATTTTTGAACTTATGTCATATATAAGGCGCACCAAGCTATACGGTGCATTGAGCGAGACAAAATACTCACAAAAAGTCCATCAGTAGGTCTATTATCTGCGTTCACGGTAATTCTAGAACTTGTTTGTGACACTCGACACGTTAGCTGGGTTTGGGTAATCCCAATACCTGTGACTCTCAACCTTGTAACATGTAAAAAAATGAGTGATGCTGCTAAAACAAACTTTACTGTGACCATGCTAACTCCCAACCTTGTAAGTGACACGTAAAAAACAGACCACTATGCTACGCACCTTGCTAGTAACATGTAATTTAAAAAAAACATCTAACACCACTACATGTTAACCACATTACCTTCTTTAGTTATGGATTACACCGAAACTTGTTTGCAACTCGTAAACAAACTTATACAGCTAAAACAAACATTACTGTGAAGCCGCTAACTCTCAACCTTGCAAGTAACACGTAAAAAAACAGACAGAGGTCGTGTCCGATTTCCTTCACTACTCGCTATATAGAGCACTATGTAGTGCGTTCGCCGTTTTGTAGTGCTGTCCAAATCTACAATTCCAAAATTGAGTGGCCTAGAAATTTCCCAGAAGTCTCTGCCAAAAACCAGTGTGCATCAATGCTCACTAGATCGGCGAATGTAGACCACAATGCATTGCGTCAGAACAATTTTTACCAAATTAATTTGTTTGAATGTATTTTTTTAATAAACCATCAACGTTTTCATCTTCAGAAGACAGTGGACTCATAAATGATTTTCGCAAAACGCTCACACCAATTAGATTTTAACTTTGTGAAATCGATGACGTCATATCTGCCGTTAAAAAACAAAAGTAGTGAGGATGGTGTCCAAATTGTTTTAAAATTCAGGGCACTTAATAGTGCCACACTATATATTGTTTTAGTGGTTAGGTGTCAGGGCGGGACTTCGGACATAGTCTGATACTCCTACATGTTAGCCGCGTTAGCATTTTCACAACACCTGTAACTCCTAACCTAGTTTGCATCATGTAAAAAAACAGACTGACACTGCTAAACTAAACTTCATTGGAACTATGCTAACTTGCATTGCTGTTTGTAATCCGGAAACAAACAGACTGATATAATGCTACAGTTTAGACATGTCTAAAAGTGCTAACATATTCAAAATAACTGTAGCTCCCAATCCTGTTAATACTAGGAATGTCAAATTGTTGCGTTAATCTCGATTAATTAATCACTCACAAATTAGCATGTTATTTTTTTTATTGCATTAATCTTATTTTTAATTTAACTAATGTCGTGTTCTGACATAAAACAAAAGTCCAACTTGCATGAATGTTTTATCTGAACTCGACTGAAAACGCATTTTACATTGCTCCCATTGCAGGTCTTGATGTCCGTTTACGCATTACTGCTGTGATGTTGGCAATGTGTCACTTTGTAGTTCCATACAAAACTAACGCAAACAGCCTCAACTATTACTCTATTATGTAAGGGATAAAGGCCCTACAAGGTGTTATCAGAAATTAACGGGGTATGAGGAGGACTGATCGCATCAGATGGTATAATGTATGTCAACATATGTATTATAGTATTAATAGGAGGTTTGTGGTCAATATTGTTTGGATTGCTCATACTTTATATGTTAAATTAGAGCAGTCTGGACCTGATGTTTTGATCTTGTGTTTTGTTTTTCTTTATTGTTCAAGATTTAAAAAAAATCATTGTTGGTATAAGAATAAAGGTTGGAAGTCTGTTATAGTAAGAAAACATCATAAAGCCAGTTTTTAGTTGTAATTTGATTTTTTTTACTGCGACATATTGTCACAAAATGTAATGAAATACCTCAAAAACAGAGTTTTGCAGCAAATATTAAGTTAAAAATATCTACCATAACAATAGATTAATTATATTAATTGCAGGTCACGATCAATTAATAGAACAAAAAAAAGTGCATGACAGCACTATCTACCGCATTTAAAAAACCAGACTGATACCGCTAAGTGAGAAGTTAGCATGACCACGCTAAATCGCAAAAAAACACAGTCTGACACAACTACACGTTAGAAGCTAGCGCTAACAGCGTTAGAGTATTTTCTTTTAAAAATACTTTTAACTCCCAACAATTTTTGCAACACAAACGAAATTTAGATTAAAACCAGAAAAAAAGCATTACTGTGAATACACTAGCTCCTAAACCTGTTAGTAACACGTAAAAAAAAACGAAGTTTGTCAAAGCTACATGTTAGCCACATGAGTGTAATTACAATAGCATCCAACCTTGTTTGCTACTCATAAAAAAACAAAACTAATACAGCTAAAACAAATGTTACTGTGACTGCGCTAACTCCCAGCCTTGTTAGTAACGTAACAAAAATATAGTCTGGTACCGCTATGCATTAGGAGCATTAGCATATTCGCAAACAAATCCAACCTTGTTTACAACACGTAAAGGAAAAACACACTGACAGAGTGCTGGGTTCCTCTCAAAATCCCTGCGACCCCAGTAAACTCAACCAGGATTTAATCCATATATTAGGTCCTCCAGATGATAATGCGCAGTCGTTTGGTGAGACTTTTAAGTGCGCTTTGTAGCATGGAAAATACGGTAATAATAATTCAGGAAGGCTGGCAGATGTTTTCATCCACAATGTTGCTGAATGCTTCTATGCTGCTTTGGCTGAGTGTAAACTTTTATTTGGGATGGCAATGCCCAAAAAATAAACAAAAACGTTTAGCCGTCTCTTGCCTCAGAAGTTTCCTGGAGGGGAATTATGGGAATTTGGTGCTGTGCTGAGAGCTAACGGAGCGTGGAGAGGCGGCGATTTTTCGGCATGTTGGTGTGTGGCCTTACATTCGAACGCACCGCAATAGGGCCGTTTACATGTGAGGCCAGAGCAGGCGGTCAGTCACCCTGTGGGAGATCAGAAAGACGAGGAAGACCATAAAAACTGAACACAAAATAGACACCCCCCCCTCTACGCACACACTCTCTTCCCGTGCCACCTCAGCCACCACAACCACTCCCTGACTGATACCAGCCTCACTCCCCCCCTCCTTCCCCCTCTATCCCATCTGGCTGGCTCCAGCATGCTCTCCTGGCCTGAGGGTTGTGGAGAGTTCAGTAGCGGCTGCTCAACAATGACCCCCCCCCACACACACACACACACACACGCCCACACCCATTTACACACCCACAATCTCATATGTACACACACACACATGCAAACTGCTGCCTACATAGCTGGGCCCTTCTCGTTGGCCCTCAGTAGACAGAAAGCTAAGCTAACACCTCCTTCTTCTCAAATGATACTTGCTAGCTCCCCGTGTGTGAAACCATAGTCTTTCTTCCTGATTCCTATCTCACAGTTATAGCAGCCCTTTAACACAATTTTGTTTGTCTTTTATGTAAAGAAAAAGAAAAAAAAAGCATCTGTCCTCCCTCCGTTTGACCTGCAGCTTAGCCTGCTAGCTCGCTGCAGCTCCGTGAGGGATACCTTCATGCTTGTTCACTGTCTGACAGACAGGAGGCATGGAAGGAAGCTCAGGTCCAGACGCCAGCTGAAGGTTTTTCACACGCATGCAGCACACAGCAGGTGATTGTGCGTGTCAGACATGTTCTCACGGCTGGAACGCCTCTGTTTGGTTTAGGCGAGGGTGGTGCCCTGTCAGAGCGTTCTGGAAGCAGGACATGATGCTCGCCTCGAATTCCAGGCGGTTGTCGGCTCTCGTCTCACACGAGCTCAACTTGACATTAAAGACTTTTCCTTGCCGGAGCTGTTACTGTGAAATTGGATCCAGCATTCAGTTTGGAGGAGTTTTTGGGTTTTATAATTCATCAAACTCTGTAAGGCGCTGCAGTTTATATCCAAAAAGCACTTCCTTTATATCTTTACAATAAATGTAAAAATAAAAATGCTTAAAATCGAATGTATTTGTGGAGAATAATTGCATTTCCATACCTCTTAGAAAATGCAAATCATAATAATCAACAGCTGAATTACTGGAGCAGTCGCCTGTTTAAAGATCCACTCCGATGAAAATTGTCTTTTGTTTTTTTTTAACATGTTCTTGTAGCATTTTTATGACAATGGAGGACATGTATGAAGAAGATTAAGCTTAAACTTGCATATCTATGCATTTATATATTCAAGTTGCAGCAGACCAAAATAATGCGATTTGAACTAGAGGGAATTTGTGATCATGTATGTTTTGTTTTCCACGTCTGAAATGGTGTCTGGCTCAAAACTGCATACATTGCTCGCCATTTTTGTTGCACCGAAAATATTAGGTTGGGGTTGTTAGGAGCCGTAAGCTAGCGGGAGAAAGTGTAAACAAAGGGATGATGGGGTATGGGGGCAGGCTTACTCTCTGCCAACAGTCCCGCCCACAACTCAGAGGTGAATTTCTAATGATTTACTGCCGCTCTGGCGCAACTATGTCCTAGAAAACGACACAGGTTTTATAATTTGCTAAAATGGTGGTCTGAGTGGGAGTTTGAAACTTTTCAGTCTCATTTCTTTCATAATGCTTCACATTTAGTGGGGCTGAACAATATACAGCAAATTTATCGTTATCGCAATATCCAGCTCTGCAATATGCATATCGCAAAAGACGGCGAATATCGCAATAAATCGCAAACCCAAAATGTGTTAAAACAATCTTCTAGCAGTTTGAAGCATTTAACGAGTCAAATAAATCCCTTTATGCTTTGACCAATCAGATGGACGCCTTCCCATTGTTGACCAATCAGATGGAGGCCTATTATGCTAGATGTTTGTCCCCCATGTCGATGAGGGTCATTTGGAGTATAATTTTTAAACTGTTGCAATGAAATGGGAATGATGTTTTTGTTTATTTTTCTACTTGTTTATTTACCGCAAATTTATCGTTATCGCAATATTGATCACTAATATCGCAAGTTTTCCTCATATCGTGCAGCCCTAACATTTAGTCAATTTAAAGCACAATTAAAATCGAATCTGCTGTAATCCTGTCATTAATTGTTACTTATAGGATGTAAAACTGTTCAGCTGTACGTCTCAGGCTCAGGCTTCTGTTTGGAAAGCCCTGAATCAAAAAATGTTTGGCTCCAGCATCGCTTCCTTTGAGAGGCGAGAAGACCAAAAAAAAAGGGTTATGGAGTCCTTACAGCAATTTGTCTGTCAGTTTCAAGAGGAATAAACAGATTGCTCAACGTCTGGTTCAAGGCCTTGAGCACAAACTCTTCTGCTGTCCCTGCCTTCTGTTGTGAAAGTCGACTGGAGGAGCCTGGCTTTTTCTCCCCGATTGGTTAAAACTGACCATCGCAAAACCGTTGTTCCAACCAAACCAAACCAAACCAAAACAAAAGCTATCATGTGTACAATGGGGTGTAAGGAATTCATCTGTGCTCAGAAAAGGAGACTCTTTTTCCTATTTGAACTGTTTTGACAGTTTTTTTTTTTTTGCAGAAATCTGAAAAACGGCTCCCTTCTATTTGTCATCAGATTTGGAGCACAAATTGAATCAGCGCTCGCCGAAGAGTCTGCAAAATGAAAGTGCTTGGCGTTTTATTTACATGCATCCAGCTTGTAATCTGTTCTGCACCAGCTGAGCACCTGCTCACATTGCATTCTTTTTTTTATTTTGCAGAGCAGCAAGCTGAAATAGATGCACCCTTATGCAGACCAGCCACCACATTTATTTGTTGCAGAGCATCCTGTTGTGGATGCGCCCGCAGAATTGTGATCTCGCCCAAAGGGCCTCGTGGTCACATGTGTCGAGTTGCACCGACAGCTTAACGCCCGGATCCGCTAGTTTGCGCAGACGAGGCGGGGAGCGCTTCCTCCACGCGTCGCCCCGTCGTTGTGTGTGCGTGCACACGAACTTGGCGAATCTAAATGCGCGTTAGAAAGCCGCCTGTCACAGTCGGACGGCGTGTCGTGCTGCCTCTGACTGTGCAGCGTCTGCGTGCGTCACAGGGAGATGAGGACTAAGAGCGAGGGGGCGTCGTACGCATCTTCCTGTCCGCGGAACAGGCATCAGATGAGAAATTTTTAGCGCCGTCTCGCTGTTTCCCGCCTACTTGTGGCAGGCTGGCTCCTGCCGTGAGGGATTTCCTACCAACGTCTATTGCACAGCAGAAGCGAGGGACAATAAAAGCCCTCATGAAGTCACAGCCAAACATTAGAAGCCCGGGGAGACAGGAATCTTCGCTCCGTCCCTGCGTGGATTTCAAACGGCTCGTCTGAGCGGCGCTTCAGAGACGCTTGTGTTCACCCTTTGTTGGCTGCACCATCCCGCCAGCTGGAGTCCGGCCGCGGTGGGCCGCGCTGCACTCCGGTTCACCTTTTACTTCTGAATATCTTTCACAAAAAGGGCAAGCTCATATTGAACCACTTTGCTTCTGTGAGCACACGTCCGTGCATGGAGGTGCAGTTGGTGCTCGACTGTTCCTGTTCCTGTGCTCTCCTCACTCACAAACCCTCACTCTTTTTCTCTCCCTCCGTCACCCTTTCATCCCCCCCCCCACTTCTCTCCCTCCTCTTTCCTCTGCAATAACAGTGCTGACCTAGTTTCTGCCTGTTCAGGGCCGCCTGTGGAATTTTACAGCGGCCTGCCTTCCTGGCCGCTTTGCAGCTGGAAAATGACGGCAGAAAAGCATGACTGAGTATTTTTTTCTTCTTCTTTTTTTCGGTTTGTTTGTTTCTCGTCCAGTCGCATCATTATGTGACCCCCCTCCGCTCTCGTCATTAGCCGCCCCGGCTTCAACACACAGACCCGGTTTGAGAAGCAAACAGCTGCACACGCCGCCTCCTCATGGGATCCCGCCGCAGCGCTTCATGCACTGACATACCAGTCAAATTAGAATGTAAATGAGAAGAGTCTGTCACTCATCTCCTGCAGCTTAGCCGAGATCACACCAGATGCAAGGAGATGAAAAACACCCCTTCTCTGGGCACAGGCGAACACTCTCCCTCCCTTCTTCCCTCCACCTTCTCAGACAATCACGCCTGGTGCATCTTAGACCGACGGCGGTCTCGCTCAGAACTGCTTCTCTTAAGCGTGTTTTAGGGCCGAACTCGGAGGGAATCTTGATTAAATCTGAGCATCTTCCAATCAGGCTCAGGGATTGTTGTGTCATCGTCGAGTGAGATGGATCCGTGGAATGCGTTCCTGAAAGCTCGGCTTCGGCACGCTGAAATCGAAACCAGCACCGCCGCAGAGTCGTTTCTTCCCCCTGCCCTTTTGCTCACCAGTCCTGATGATAGGAGCTTACAGTGGAGAAAATAAGTATTTGAACCCTTGGGGGTGTTGGAGGTTTGCCCACCATCTGTAATCTTAATGGGAGGTTCATTTGAACAGTAAAAGATAGAAAATCAAAAGAATTAATAGACATTTATTTGCATTTAGGGTCAGAAGGGTTAAAAATGAGGAATCCATACATGCATTCAAAAACGACTTGTTAGCCCAAAGTTGGGATGAAATTTACAACAAACAATGCGTTAATGAGGCCTATGAATCCTTCTTAAAGAAATTTGAATCATTATTTGATAAAAATTGTCCTATCAAAGCATTTAGAAGAAAAACAAATTATAGCCAATGCCCATGGGTTACAAAGGGGCTACAAAATGCCTGTAAAAAGAAAAACTGTCTCTACAAAGAGTTTTTAAAACAAAGAACTAATGAGGCAGAAAACAGATATAAAAAATACAGAAATAAACTAACCAATATTATAAGAAGATGCAAAAAAGAATATTATGATAAGTTATTTGACAAAAACAAAAGTAACATCAAAAACATTTGGAGCATTCTTAACGCAGTTATTAGAAAGGGTGCCAAAGAAAATGGTTATCCTAAATATTTCATTTATGATGAAAGGGAAAATTACAAGATGGAGGATGTGGCTGAAAGCTTTAACCAGTATTTTGTAAATGTTGGACCAGAATTAGCAAAAACACTCTCTGATTCAGGACCATCTGGATACCAGTACCATGAACTAATCAGTCGGAATCCCAGTTCAATGTTTCTCAGTTGTGTCACAGAAAAGGAAATATTAGATTTAGTAAAAAATATGAGTAACAAACATTCAACTGATGTCAATGACATTGACATGGCTTTATTGAAAAAAGTGATTGAGGGTATTTTGAAACCACTCGTGTTCATCTGTAATTTATCTTTTCAATCAGGTTCCTTTCCAAACAGCATGAAAATAGCCAAAGTCATACCGCTGTATAAAACTGGGAACAAGCACCACTTCACAAACTACAGACCCATATCCTTATTACCACAGTTATCCAAAATATTGGAAAAACTTTTTGAATGTAGATTGGATGCATTTATGGAAAAGCACAAACTTCTTAGTGAAAGTCAATACGGATTCAGAGCAAACAGATCAACGTCTTTGGCAATCATAGACTTTATAGAGCAAATCACAAATGCAATTGATCAGAAAAGATATGTTGCTGGAATTTTTATTGATCTAAAGAAGGCTTTTGACACTATTAATCATGATATATTACTGAATAAATTAGAACGATATGGTATTAGAGGGATAGTGTTAGATTGGATCAGAAGCTACTTGAGTATGAGAAAGCAGTTTGTGAAGCTGGGAGATGTTTGTTCAGCATGTTTGGACATTGCTTGTGGTATCCCACAGGGGTCAGTGTTGGGCCCCAAGTTATTCATTCTGTATATTAATGATATATGCAAAGTATCTGAAATATTTAAATTAGTTCTGTTTGCAGACGATACAAATATTTTCTGTGATGGTGATGACTTAAACAAACTGTTGGAAGATGTAACTAAAGAGATGAAAAAGTTGAAAATATGGTTTAATATTAATAAGTTATCATTGAATTTGAGCAAAACAAAAATTATGTTGTTTGGTAACTGTAAAAAATGCATGGACATTAATGTAACTATTGATGGGGTAGAACTTGAAAGAATATATGAATGTAAATTCCTTGGTGTTGTAATTGATGATAAATTAAGTTGGAAGCCACATATCAAATACATACAATCAAAATTGTCTAAAAGCATATCAGTGCTAAATAAAGCAAAATGTGTCCTAAATTATAAATCCCTTTACATTCTATACTGTTCCCTGGTGCTACCGTATCTAAACTACTGTGTGGAGGTATGGGGAAACAATTATAAAACATCATTATATTCACTGTTAATTCTTCAAAAGAGGGCGATACGAATCATACATAACGTGGGTTATCTGGATCATACACATGCATTGTTCTTACAATCAAAATTATTGAAACTTACAGATCTGGTGGAGCTGCGCACAGCATTAATCATGTTTAAAGCCACATACAGTTTACTACCAGCAAATATACAAAAATTATTCATGAAAAGAGAGGGAGAGTACAGTTTGAGAAGAAAACAAAATTTTTACATACATAAAGCACGCACAAATAGAAGATGTTTCAGTGTTTCTATTTGTGGAGCAAAACTGTGGAACAGTATAGAAGATGAAATAAAGCAATGTCCCAACATAAAACTCTTTAAAATAAGATATAAAAATATGATTTTAAAAGAGCACCTTCTCCCAACCGCTCTAAATCAGAGGTGTCCACATTTTTGCGCAGAAGGCCGGATTTAAGGAGGGCCAAAGACTCAGCCTGCATTCTTTAAAAGCTTATAATAACATTAAATACACTATTTAGTTAAATAAGTTCCATATTATTCACAATTAAATGCTGACTGTAAACATCTAAATTTAAATTATGGGAGCAGAAACAAAGAAACAAATCTGTTCTTGTTGTTCTGCCCTTTAGGGTCTGAAGGTCAAATAGCATACGTTGTTGCCTCTGGTTTACTATGTCTTTCAGCCAATCCCCATCAAAGAAGTAGTAGCTCTTAGAAAGTGCTGGGGTCTACATTTTCTTGATTTTAATGACAGGAACCTGCAGAAGCAATTTGAATGCGGGCTACATTAGCCCTACGGGCCGGGCTTTGGACATGCCTGCTCTAAATCATGAAAGCGTTCATTGGCAAACTTAAGGTGGATCTGCACATGAGCCTTTTCTAAGCAGGGGGGGCTTTACAAGGACTGCAAGACATTTAGCCACTGTGGCATAAAGTATTCCCAATGGTTATCATGGTGACTCTGGTTCCAGCTGCTTTTAGATCTTCGACTGTTGTTTTAGGCCCTCTTCACTGGAGATGAGAATTTCACCTGTGAGCTGTGGTCAGGACTGTAAGGGGAGCGTGAGCCTGCTCCTATATCCCATCATCCCTTTTTGTCACGCTCTCTCCCGCTTGCTTGCGTGGTTTGTCACTGTTCTCATGATCACGGAAACCCCACCAGGTGAGATCGTGTCCGGAGCCCCAGACCTATAGGTCCATTGACCTATAGGTTGTCAACTTAACCTCCAGCTTCTTGCTTCCTTTTTTTGTAGTCCTTTCCGGTCTTGTTCAGGTCTACAATTTTCTCTCTTCAATCAACTGAAAGTTCTTTAGTCTCTTGTGTTGGAGAGTTTGGACTCTGTGGACAGGTGCCTTTTCTACGGGTGAATAGTTCAGGCAGGTTTTTCTATTCAGGCCACAGGTTGATAGGAAGAGTGTAACCCTGGATAGTCCGTCTGCGGTACGTCTTCTTCGTGTTACGTGGAGAGTCCATCTCACGACCGTCAGTTTGTTTACATCACCTCTATTGCGTGTCCAGTCTGTCCCCCCTCCTCTCCTGGCTTCCCAGAGGAAGGGTTTGCCACCCCTATGTCAAGCAGTTCATCCAAAACTTTGCCAATCAGGCCCCATGCCCTCTTTTTCCTCACAGAGTCCATGTAAAGCGGCTGTTTTGTGTCATAAATTATGTTGTTTTTGTACTTCAAAAATTAAACTTCCATCGTCCCTGAAGAAAATGGACGCCGGCGTTATCTGAAGTGTTTACATGCAATATCGTATGTGCATTAAATATAAAATAAAATATTATACATTTTGATTTTGCAAGTATGACAAAGGTTTTTATTTTGAAACCCGGACCTGTTTTTCCAACTTTTTGCCATAAAATTGACGAGTCAACGGACTGAAATAGAAGTCCTGCGTAAAGCTTGCACTGTGTTGCAGAGGGACGGGCGTCAGACATGACGGAGGCGACGTAAACACTCCGATTGATTAATTAACGTCCTCATTTTTTGTGTGAGTGGAGACGGACACAACTGGTCTGTGTAAACTAGAACTCTTATTGGTTACTAGGGGATCAAATACGTATTGCCCTCAAGGAAATGCAAATAAATTTATATAAATTCTTTTTTTTAAATTTAAGTTGTAATTTGCTATTTTTCATTGTTCAAATGAATTATTAGGATGTCAGTTTCTCTTCAGATGGGCAAACCTACAAAATCATCAAGAGATCGAATATATATTTTGAGATTTTGTTGCTTGTGCAAAGTTCTTAGAAAACAATGAGTTTGTTGTTTCTAGCTAAACTGAAATGTTCTCTTCTGCTGTTTTGTTGCAGATTGTGGGAGCAGGTCATGGTGTCCAGTGAAAAGGTGTGGGACCCCCATCATGCGGGCCATATTCCATCACATCTAAGTGAACGTGAACGGCACCTGCCTCCTAGCCCTTCTCCCCCCTCCAACCCCGCACTTATTGCACCTAAGGGCGCCACGATCCACCAGCGTCGCTGGCCGTCCCCTGCGTCTTCCCTGTCGCCGCCTTCAGTGGCTCTCAGTGGCGCCCATTCTGCTCAAGTCTACAAGGTGGAACAAGGACGACACGGGCCCCTCCACTGTGCCCAAGAGGAAGAAGGGCAGCTGGACATGAAGGGCAAAAGACTCCGCGGAGAATCCACCATGGAAGACAAGCTGGAGGACGTGGGCGATGGACCCAAAAATGCAAAAATCACTCTAAGCTTCCCGCTTAGTGCAGCCCCCCTCCCGACATCTCTGACCTCACCAAACCACTGTCACGGCTCTTCCTCGTCTTCCTCTTCCCCTCACCGGCGGCGACCATCCTCCAAGAGCTCAGACAAGGGGGTGCTGTGGAAACTGGATGCCACCATGGACGTAAAGCACAGACCCTTTAAGCCCCCGAGACACGACAGCTCTCCGTCCTCCTCTCCCTCCTCCTCCTCATCCCCCATGACTGTTCCGGCGTTTACCAGAAAGGACATAAAATCACCCCCTCCCCTTAAGTGCTCCAAAATCAATTCAGAGACACAGATTCACAGGTCACCCCCGCGGTCCTCCAGTGGGCTGTTAGGGGGTTGTTTTCCTGGAGATGGATGGGATGAGAGGCAGAGAGTGACCAACGGGACCGTCTCGCCCTCCCAGACCGCTCAGATTCTCTTCAGCCTGGGCACGCCAGCCTATCCGAGGGGGGAGGCAGAGAGGAAAGAGAAGCTGACTGGGAGGCCAGCTGGGAAAGCGGGAAGTCCCCATGGGCCCAGCCTCCATCCGCCCACCCTCCAACTCCCTCCTCCCTTACCCCCTCCGCCTCCCCCACCATCCGAGGGTTTGACCGCGCCGCCACACTCTTCCTCCTATTCTCCTACCAACAGCCTGAAGCCGGAGTTGATTTGCGGAGTCTGCCACCGGCTCTTCAGCTCGGCGTCCTCCCTCACGGTCCACATGAGGCTGCATCGCGGCAGCCGTGGCCTCAGCTGCCAATACTGTGGGAAAGTTTTCATCCACAGCAAGAGACTGCATTCCCACGAGGCCTCCTGCAGGCTGCCCGGCCTGTCCTCCGGCAGTCTGCGCCCTCCTCTCACCGTAAAGCCAAAAGAAGAGCCTCTGGAGGAGGGCGAGGTGAGAGTGGAGGGGGGAGTGATCGTGGAACAGGGAGGCAGCAGTGAGGCACGGCCCGGGAAGAAAGTGAGGAGCCTCCTGGCTCGTATCCAAGGTGATGATGCAGCAGGCGCGGAGCGGCTGGCTGGCGACGAGAGCCATTTTGTGAAAGTGGTGGATGGCACCGTCATCTACTTCTGCTCCGTGTGCGAGCGCTCCTACATGACTTTATCCAGCCTGAAGCGTCATTCCAACGTGCACTCGTGGCGCCGCAAATACCCGTGCCACTACTGCGACAAGGTCTTCGCCTTGGCCGAGTACCGCACAAAGCACGAGGTGTGGCACACAGGGGAGAGGCGGTACCAGTGCATCTTCTGCTGGGATGCTTTTGCCACCTACTACAACCTGAAAACACACCAGAAGACGATTCACGGGATCAATCCCAGCCTCATCTCCAGTGAAAAAACAGCCAACGGGGGCTATAAGCAGAAAGCCAACGCCCTCAAGCTTTACCGCCTTCTTCCCATGCGCTCTCAGAAGAGACCCTACAAGACCTACAGTGACAGCTTACACAACGGGCTTCTACTCCCCTCAGCTGAAGCATCTGCCCTCTCTCTGCCCGGCCTGGGTTGTCCTTTAAGCCCAGGAGAACTACAGAGCCTCATCGCCGGGGCCTCGCATCAGACCCTAAAGCCTGATCCAGATGCTTTTCCTGACGGTTTCCCTGTTTCCATCGCTGCTGACCACTCCCCGCTAACGTCCCTCCCCCAAGCGAACGTGCCCCAAGTTAGAAGAGAGGAATGCGAGCTACTAGAGTCAGAGTCAGAGCAAGGGAAAGGCGTTAGCAGCTACAGACCGTCGAACAGCACCAAAACCAAAACCGTCAAAAGTAGCAGAGTTACAGAAGCGAGCATGCCCTCTGTGATCACGTACGGCCACACGAAACCCTCCGTCATAGTTCATGGCACCGCAGTGTCATCCTCTGTTATTGTGCATAGCAACCAGGTGACCTCAGGGAGTGAAAAAAGTCCTGTGAGCAGCCCGTCCCCCGAAACAGAAAGCAGCCAGGCTGCACTTAAAGCAGGTCCTCGGTCAAACAAAAAGCAAAGGCACAGCGCAGATAATCATAGGAAGAGGTCAAGAGAGGGTTCAGACACACGAGATGAGGGTTCTTCAAGAGACAGGCGGGAGGCAGAGACAGGCCGATTAGTTCACAAAACACGCAAGTCCCACAGCAAGAGTAGCATTTCCATCTCAAAGCAGCTGTCTGCATCTGCGGGGTCACAGGTCAGAGAGGCAGGGTCGCTGTGTCAGATCACTGTGCGCATCGGGGAGGAGGCCATCGTGAAGCGCAGCATCTCCGAGACAGACCTGAGGAGAGACAAGGGCCTCTCCCCTCCAAAAACCAAACGGAGCGAAACGGCTTCTGGAGCCAAGGAGCCACGCCCGGCTCACTCGCACCACCACCACAACAAACACCGCCTTCAGAGCAAAGCCAGCCTTGAACAAGAAAGGCATAAAAATGCAGGAGACTGTGAGGAGGAGGAGGAGGAAGAGGAGGAAGAGGGCAGACAAAAGAGCCCCAAACCTCCTGACCGGGTGAGGGAGTACTTCTTCCGTAAAGAGGTGCGTGAGCAGGACAGCGACAATGACACCGAGGATAATTTATGGCGACCCTACTACTCCTACAAGCCTAAGAGGAAGGCCCAAGCACATCTACAGAGAGTAAAGAGCTGGCAACGGAAACTCAAGTACAAGCGTTCCATCCGACTGAAGAAGAGAGCAGAGAGACTTAAGAGCCTTCTGAGTAAACAAACCAAGAAGTTACAGGACGAGGAAGATGACCGGTCGACCAAAGAGGCTGAGAGATCATCAACAGCTAGCAGAGACGAGAAGGAAGAAAAGCAGAAAGAAGCTCCTCTGAAGGAGAACAGTAAAGATGCAGAAAAGCCGGTCAAAGAGGACCCTCCCCAGCTGCACCCTCCAAAGCCTTCTCTGTCTACCTCAGCGCCACCTGCAGGAATCAAAAGGCGACCTTGGTCTAACGGGAACGCGGCTGAGTGCAGCACGTGTGGCCGCTGGTTTTCCAGCCCTCGTAAAAGGGACAAGCACGAACTCAACCACCTGCTGGAGTTCGTTTGCCTCTTCTGTCGAGCCACTTTTCCCTCAAGGGACAAATTGGAGGACCACCAGAGAGCCCAGCATCCGAAGCCGACTGATCCGTCCTCCGGGCCTCCGAAAGGGGAACACTTTCTTGGGGGCGGGGTCAAATCGGCAACCGAGACTGCCAAATATGATGAAGACAGAGGGGGGAACGTTCGCTTGGCGGGGAGTCCGAGTCGCCTGAGCAGAAGAGCCTTGTCACGACACACCTGTCCTCAGTGCTACAAGGTGTGCAAGACGTCTTCGGCTCTAACTCGGCATATCCGCCGCCATGAGCTGAGCAGCTCTCCAGAGAGAGAAAACGACGAGTCCGAGCCAAAGACATCTCAGACGTTTTCCAACTCTCTCTGTAAAGATTCTGACAAAGAACAGATTCCCAGCGCGCTCTCTGTTTCAGTTATCAGCTATTCCGCACAAGAGCAGCAAAGCGATGCTTTGACATCCCAGAAACGTGAAAATCAGCTTTCAGATCACCTGAAGTCAGATCCCTGTGAAAAAACCAAAACAACAGAACTCGAACCATCAACTCCAGAGAGAGAGCTGAGACCAAACGCCTCAGACCCGACGACTGAAATCCCAGTTAACCTCTCCCCCTCCAAACCCGAGGTCACCCCTGCCACCCTCCAGAGCGTGCTGGTCATGAACGGCCCAGACTGTCTCGACTACCGCACCCCCAGCAAAAAGACCCTTGACAGCCAGGCCCACAGAGCGCCCAGCCCTGTGCAGCTGACACCCTCCAGCACCTCCCCGATTGTGCCTGTGACATCACAGACCAGAATAACCACTGCTGCTCCTCCAGTTTCCATGACAACCCCTCTCATCTCTAAAGGGGGATTCATGAGACGGGATGGGGTCATTATGGAGAGTGAGAAGCAGAGCAGGAGTGCTGCATTACTGCACGCAACTTACACAGAATCCCCTCTGGTTCCAGATTTCAGAGCGCAAGCTTTGTCCAGAAGTCCGTCTCCCACTGAAGCACAAGACCTTACTATGTCCTCTATGCTAGCTCGAGAGAGGGATCTAGAGAGGCAAAGGGAGGCGGAGAAGGAGCTGGAGAGACAGAGGGAACGAAAGAAAGTCATTGAGAAAGAACGAGAGAAAGAGGTAGAGAGGTCCCAACAAATTGCTAGAGTTGCTCACACCCCACAGAACCAAAGTGCGCTCTTGGTCCCCAAAGAGGAGCCCCTTAGCCCCATTCCATCTCCCCAACACATCCCCACTCAAACCACTATGAATGGACCCTCTTCACACAGGCACACTCCCAAGTCCCCCTGCCGGTCCCCTTTGACTGCTGGACTGTTGGCGCGAGCGAGCCGCCAGGTTCACACCGGTTCACAAGGACTCGACAGGCTCACACAACCCATCGGAGCAGCTGGTGGTGGGGACCGCCCCTCTGCGCACGCTCTGCTTCTCCCCAGAGCTCCCCAGCTTCCCCAGCCAGACAACCAGGACACTGTTTCTCCGAGAGACCCCCAGCAAAGGGATGCCACGCCGGTTGGATATACTTCCCAGGACTACCCTCTGCCCCTGATAGTGCCGGACAATTACCACCCTGGGAAGAAGCACGAGGAAAACCTCCTCATGTCTTCCTATCCACCGGGGGCACTTCCCTTTGGCCCCCTGGGAAAAGTGATAGGGCCTAATGGCGGCGACTTGGCCAAGCTGCCATTTTATCCCGACCCCTACCAGCTGCTCTATGCGCCCCACCTCCTGGCCTACCCGTACAACCTGGCAGCGCTTCCTGTTGCTCTGAACATGATGGGGCCTCGGGGCGACAAGGTGGAGCCTCTGCCCTTCCTCCCTGCCATCTTCAACTACGCCGCCACCGGTGGGACCTACATGGGCACAGCCCCCCACCCTTTTATGGCAAACCCCAGCCTCTACAGCGGCAGCAGCGGCAGCAGCAAAAAGCAACAAGACGGCACCGGCAGCAAACAGTAGGACATCGTATGCACTAAAAAAAAAAAAGGAGAAAAGATGAAAGCTTTTTGCCTGGGAATGGAAGGGGTGCATGCTCACTTCGCTTGCACAGTTAGCTCCGCCCCTCCCTTTCTATCCTACGGACCCAGGCATTACAGGAGTAAATGTGAAGGGAGGAGAAGGAGCAAAGAAATGGCGTGGAGAATACCCTCTTATCTTTACTCCAGCTTTCTTTCTCCACATCTTTCCTGTCTTCCTGTAGTGTGTTGCAGTTCTAGAGCTTGAGTAACCTTCCTCTCCGACTCATTATATTATCTGTAATTTAAGAATAACAACTGCTAACAGGGTTTGTGTTTTGTGACCAATTAGTTCAGTCTCCTTCCCTTTATAGTCACCGTGTAAACGAGGACGGGCGCCGTTTGGGGTGTGGGATAAAGGAACATCCAACGACTCCAAATTAGCGTATTTTTGTATGGGCCAGAGCGAATGCAGGTGCATCCTGCTGTTATACTGTCTGTGATAGTGCTAATATGAGCGTGCACACGTGCAGGGATGTGTGCGCGTTGGGGCGGGCGTGGAGCGCGAACGTCCGGATCATTCCGTGTGATCATTCCGAGGCTAGCGTAGGTCCACACACGGAGACTAGCGCTTCAGCTCCCATCCGTGGAAGTCGAGGCCGGACGTAAAGTGTGTAACAGTGACAGATCCGCTCCCATTTTTTGTTTTGGTTTGTTTATGTCGTCAGACCTGTCGGATCTGCATTCCCAATAGTTTGTTCTTTCTGTGTGCAAAACGCTAGCTCAAAGGGGACATATGTAGCTGCTGTGGATATGTAGCTGGCCACTGGGTATGAGGTTTAAGGCTGGTAGACCGTTGCACTTCCATTTTTTCATCTCATTTCCTTAAAATAAAAAAAGATAAAAATTACCAAAAAAAAAGAAGAATGACCAGTCAGCCTTCATTTATTTAGCTGTTTCCCTCTTTGTTTAGAAGAGAACGAGAGCCCGTCTCCTCAAGCCAGGAAGACGATGCCACATCAAAGGCGCAAAATAAAACACGGATTCAGGGTTTGACCTAATCCTGACCCCAGACGAGGACTTTACGGGCACAAAACCGTTCAATCAACAAACAAAAAAGGCACTTTGGGGGGAATAAATGAAATCACAGCTTAAAGAGATGAGCAATGAGGAAAAAGTCTGATCTCTTTTCTCTGCCTTGTGTCATATTTAAGAGAGAGGAAAAACAGACAAACATAGGAAGCGGCTGAGCTTAGCAGCCAAAGTGGCGGACTGAAACTGCTCAGACCCCGTCCCCCTCGTGCAGGGGCCTTTTTTTTTGTTTCTGTTATATGTAACGTTATCTTTTCACGTTTGTTTTTCCTTAAACGATGTTGTTGTTTATGTTGTTTAGCCCTCTTACCGGATGGAAGTGATTTCAGCGGGGGGGAGGGGGGAACTTCAAGAATATGAATGTAAATTTAGTTGCGAGGTTTAATGAAGTACAGTTGCATTAATGGTAGAGGTGGTTTCAGTTCCTGTTTTTTTCTTCTTCTTTTCATTTCTTTTGACTCAAATAACTTGTTAAAGAACAGTATAACGTCTGGTATGCATATATACAGTAGTCCTAGGAATATGTCAGTAAACTTGGGTTCTGTATCCACAAAAGCATGAGAAACACTTGCTTCCTAACCATTTATTTTTACTTCAGCAAATCTGGCACAGCTATTGTTTTCTTTCTTCATTTTTTTTTTTTTTTAAATCTTCCATATCTCCGTTAGGATCTGCTTTAATCACCACAGGCTACTCTTTTGTAGAGAAAAATTAGGAGCTGGTATATTTTCCCCTTTAGCTCCTCCTCTGAAGAACACGTGAGGCGGCGTGCGTATCATGGTCAGGGGGCTTGGTCGCCGTTGAGACGTGGTGTGCCTGACCTTAGAGGCCCCCCTTTGTGTGTGGTTACAAGCCTTTTGCGTGCTTGAGTGCATGTGAGTGACTGTAAGAAAAACCAAAATAAATTCAGCAGAGTTTCCCTTGACAGTACATGAGCCACGTATGTGTTTTGGGGGGTTACTTGCTTTTCTTTCTTTTTTCATGAATATTTTCACCCTTAACCTTCAATGTAAGAAAGCCTCGCTGTGTCACAGTAACTCAAGCGACTCCCGTCAAATATTTTGGACCATTTCTTATGCCATATGCCGCCATCATGGTTGTCATAAAAACCAAAAAAGCATGCAAATGAACATATTGTGGTGACTGGGACTGGAATCTGGTGGTAACATCCAACTATTTACTGTACGTTTTAGTTCAAAAATGAATGTGCCTCTGCTTTGATATTTAAATAATTGTCTATTCAAATGGGGGGGAAAACCAGATTTCAGCTGTTAAGGTGCCTTGTTTTGGCATAAGAAATTTGAAAATCAAATGCGATTTTTGTTTTGTTTTTATTTTTTCCTTGGAAAAATGACTTGGAGTTAGAGTCCATGGCTTTGTTTGCTATGAAGCTGTTAATAGATATAGGAGTGTGGCTAAACTGTTTTTTGGTATTGTGTACATGTCTAGGATAATACTGTGCCATATAGAACCCACAGAATATGTTAATGTTATTTTTCAGAGATGTTTTAATGTTGCCTGATGACTTTGTCTTTAGATTTGATACAAAGGCTTGTAGCCACAGCTCTCCCAAAGTCTGTAGCGTCCTTTTCAGCATTTTTCTTGTCGCCCCCCCTCCCCTACACACACACACACGTTTGTCTCCCCTTCTTTCTCTTTGCTGCAATCAAACAAAATAAAGTATTAACCTGATGACCCAATGAACTCAGCTGTTGTCTGATCTTTTTTTTTTAATCATGTCTAATTTTTAGAACTTGTTTTGATATAAAATGTCTTTAAATTGGTGGAATATGTTTTATTTTAGTGTAGTTTAATTACCTGCAATGCTTTGCTTAACCCTTTTAAGCTAAAAGACAGTGATTCTGGTGATTTCTCACATCTATCCCAAAGATTAAGCGCTCTTAGCAAAGAAAAAAAAAAAGTCCAACTGTTTTATATGACAAAGTATTAGGGCCACCATTGCATAAACTGTGAGAAAAAAGAATCAATTTTCAAGGAATAAAGTTGTAAAATCAAAGAATTCATTCAAACAATTATGACCTAAAAAAGCGTAATTTTACGAAAAAAAATGGTACTTTTTACATTTAGCTTTTAGCCTAAAAATGTTCCAACAATGACAAATGATGCAACTTTATTTTACCTGAAATTACAATTTTATTAAAAAAAAAGAAAAAAACTTTTTATTTTATTAATTTAATATGTTGGGTTTTTTCTCACAAATGCACAACTTTATTCTCTTGAAATTTGGACTTTTATCTCATAATTTTTAGCCTCGTAAAATGTTGACTTTCTGAGGTATAAGTTAATTTTGTGACATTTAGATTTTTTTTCTTATTGTTTTACAACTTTACTCTTATATGTATAGATATATCCATTTTTCTTGTATGGTGGCCCAAATACTCTGTTGTTGTTTTATCTCTATTGAAAATGTTAAATTACCTCAAGGTTACATTTCAATTTTGTGTATCAAGTATTTATTTTTTCATGTATTTTCACAGTTGGTCTGATCATTCTTTTCATTACCAAGAACTTCTGTTTAAAGAAAAAGATGGAGGTTGATAGCTGTCAATCAAAAACTAAAGTCCCACAGTTCCCAGTGGTTTTTCCTATGATTATGACATTTTAGCCAAAGTTTAAAAAAAGCAACAGTCGTTTTCTGGGACGTAGAAGGCTGTGTCCGAATTGAAGGGCTGCGTTCTTTTTTATGTTTTGATTTTTTATTTTACTGAGCATTTTCAGAATATACTACAGAAAAGCAACAATTACGGCCTTCATTTTCCCAATTTCAAGGATTGGTCTGGTGTTTCCTTGCTATCCATATCCCAAGAAGCATTGTGGCCAAACCCTGAGATTTTCTGACAGCTTCTTTGAAGCGGGACCCAGAGTTGGAAATAATTGGACTTTTTTTTTTTTTTATAATTAAACCTACAAAATTAAAAGTTGGATCACATAAGCCAGAAATCTTTTGAGGTCCGTGCCTCGTTCAGGTCTCCTCTCTGTGCGGGACTCACGATTGCTAGGCTACAGGACATTAGCGGATGTAACGACTGGAATTATGCAAAGGCTAGACGTGTCCAACTTCCCAGCCGTTCACATCCGGCCTTCCCACTCGACGAAGGACCCAGCCAACGTCGCTCAGGAAGGCCAGTGGCTAGGGACGCACTTGTTTCTAATGAGCAGCAGGAGTTCATTAGAAATATATCTCTGAGTCGTGGGTGGGCAATTGGTGCAGAGCAACTCCTGTTGCTGAGGGCTGTAAGCTCTCCTGCTAGTTTACAGTCATCCCCAACCTAACATTAGCAGTGCAGCTAAAATGGCGACTAAATATTGGGCGATCCGATGCAGTTTGAAAAAGACTGTATCTGTGACGTAGACAGTTCTGATGCATGCACTTGCAGACAAACAGATCCATGTGCGACTGAGCTGGAAACTGGATCAAAACTGTAGGGCTGGATAGCTATAATACTGCTTGCAGTTTTTGTTGCACGAGTAATGTTCAGTTGGAGGTGTTTAAACATGGATGATGGGAAGTAGGGCTTACTCCACACCAACAGTCCTGGCAAATCAAATGAATATAAATTAATACGATATGAAATCCTTATAGTAATCTAAAATTGAATAATTCTAAGTCAAATGAATGAACAAGGAATTTCTATTCCTAATCCTTAACCTCTACTGATCCGATTTTGCTCCAGTTACGTGTTTTTCTCTTTTCCCAGTACTTCCAAGTTATGACAGCCTTCCTGGAAGAAGGTTGTGTCAGGGGAACCCAGCGAGCCGAAAGAGAAAACAGAGCTCTCCTCGCTCCCTCCTCCTCCTCCTCTTTTTTTCCCCCTGCAGCACACAAACCGACACGTGCATGCGCCGGTTAACAGCCGACGGCGGTGAATCAAGAAGGTTCCTGTGTGACGGATAAACACACAGAAGTGGTCCGGCTCAGGAAACTGACCCGGCCTGCAGACAAGTCGCCGCTGCATGAATCATCATGAAGACAGCGGCAGAAGAGATTTCACTTCTGTCACCGCCCTGAGCTGTTATTTTTAATGATTTACTAACCTAAAAGGGCTGAACTGAAGTTTTAATATCTTTCGTGAGAGTTTTTTTTTAACAATTTGACAACAGCTAACAACTTGCTTTTGACTTTTCTCTGAGTTGTCTTTGACCACCATAGCCCTCCCACCCACCTACATTTTCACAAACATCCCATTAGTCACAGCCTTGAAGCACTTCCTCGCAGAGATCAATACCCTGCACTGACTGACCATCCTCCGTTTGCCCTCTGGACCCCAGGACGGCAGGCCAAATCCCACCTACGCTCCACACAAACACTGTGGCAGAAAGCCTCGGCACCTCATCCCACCGCCGCCGCCGCCGCCTGGGGAACGCTTGGACCACCCAAAGGCTCTGGAGAGTGCACCCTGGGAGGCCTGGGGTGGGTGAACGCTCTAAAAGATGGCAGTCTTTTGGAAAGCAGTAGCAGGTGGACTGCTCCTCACTGTGAGCCTGCTGGGGGGACCAACTGCGGGCCAGGGGAGTTTACGGGGTAAGGTAGGTAGATGTGACCCCTTTTGAATGAGCTTGACTGAAAATGTCATTTAAAAAAACACAAGGGATTCATATTTGCATCTGACCAATTTACGATCATTTTAGACATTTAAAGGACGATATGATTTAAATAATAAAAAATTCAAACGCTCATATACGACTTTTAACCATCAAGATTGTGTTTATTTGTTCATATCTGTTTTTGAAAAATCCTCTGCACATTTTCAATAGTTAAACCAAAAAGACGACTCAGACTTTACACACTACAAAAGCATCAATAGACTTAGGACTTTGCTCAGTTTGTGGACAAATCCAACAGCCACTTTTGCCCCACTCAAGATTTTTTTTCAATCCTCTCCATCTAACACATCCAATGAGTAGGTAATTACAAGGAATGCAGTCATTCGGTTCAGACCTTCCATTTTTTTGGGTCACGATGTAAAACATAATTTTTTGTATTATAAAACAACAACAAAAAAAGGGAAAAATCCCTTTTTAAATTTGCTTTAAAGAAAGTAACAGTAAAGGTAAACCTTTCAGTATTTTGTGGACTTTAAGTCACTACAGAGTAATAGTCACAGCAGCAAAAAAATGCACAATAAGAAAGAAAAGAATGATACGAGTCGCACTTTTGGAAAAAAAGGAATTTAACAAAATACGAGAACCAGAACAGGCAAACCATCAAAACGGAATAGATAAGGAATATATCCACACTTTAGCTTCATGAAACATTGGAGTCCGGTGTATCAGCGCCATAACATAACCATAGCGTAAAGAAAATGCTAACAGGTAAACTTAACTAAATCATTTAAAATCACCAAATCTGTTGAATTCTTCATCTTCTGCATTTGGAACATTTCGGCCAAGCCTGATTTTTGAGCGCGGCAGCGCATATACACTGTTCACATAGTCCACATAGTTCTGAGGGCGGTGCAAACGTAGCACGGGACCTCTGCTTCTGCGCTGCTGTCTGTAGCAAATACAGATACACATACCTACAGTGCCCTCTAGTGATTGTTGCTATTTATTTTACAAAATCACATATAAGTCGCACCCGAGTATAAGTTGCACCCATGGCCACACTATGCAAAATTAAAATGCGACTTATACTTAAAAAATCACAGCACTTAACGCAACATTAACCCTTTAAAGTAAACATACTGGTAACCAGTAGGGATGCAACGATTCAGTCATCCACAATTCTGTTCAACAGTGTAACATACGGTATGACATACAAACCGAGAATTGTAGCATCCCTAGTTATTACCATACCATACTGGTGTCAGCAGCGATTGAGCGCTTCATTACGGCCTAAAAATCGAACTGTGCTTCCTCTGTTGCACACTTTGCTGTGCTTCATGTTGAATCAATAGACTTTCAGCCAATCAGAGGCAGTTAATGTGCATGATGCAGAAGGAAGAGCTCCTGTTTTTTTGTTGACGTTTTTCAGAAACAAGTATCGGGCGATTCCGTCTTCTACCTGAGTCAGACCAGAGACCTCTGGAGGCCGCTGATCCACACAGCAGTCAACCTCTCAGAAATCAACAGGTAAATTAGGAGAACAGTAGGGTTGGATGAAGGAAATCTGAGCACAGGAACGTAGCAGGAAAAGGTGGAACTGTTTATTCTTTTATGTTCAATAACATGACAAGTTCAGACATTACCTATCACTTGATTAATCTCTTTGTTCGAGCAGCATCAAGTCCTCCTTCCAGTTTCGGACCTATGATCCAGAAGGTCTGATCTTCTACGGAGACACCAAAAACGGAGAGGATTGGTTCGTCCTGTCTTTGATGAACGGCATCCCCCTGATGCAGATCAGCAAAGAAGGCATGCTGGTCAGTGTGGAAGGTGGGCTGAAGCTCAACGATGGGAAGTGGCACACGGTCAGTCTCAACCAGGAGGATTTCAGGCAGCTCTTTGAGGGCGCTTTCACACTGGGCTGTTTGGTCCACACCTGACTGTCATTCCTTGGACAGTCTGCTTAAAGTCCCACTCCCTACTTTTGGTCTTATTTTAAGAGCGTTTTTCAGAGGTCTTTTCGTTACAAAGCACAACTCCAGTGAAGTGTTGTCTACCGAAAAAGCAGACCTGAGATTGGAATAAAACAAAAAAAAAGAGACATTACCCCAGTGCATTTTGGGAAGAGTTACACTAATTCAATGAAGCTCAATTCAGTAAAAAACTGTGAAACTACTTGTCAGTACTGAAAAAAATATAACACTTAATTCATAAAATTGAAGTAATCTCACACCTAATGTATTTGCATTTATTCAATCTAAATACATAGTTTAGCATAACCTGTCACTCTGATGCCCTGCTATCATTTACATTATAGTAACGTAAAAAATACCAAAGAGATGCTTAAGTTTAGAAGAACAAATTAATATTTTTTTACTATTGCAATGAGGAAAAATACACTAAACTGATGACAGTGATTGTTTATTTTTTCAGTGATGCTGCAAAAAGGATAAAGGGCCACAATCCTCAGAAACATTGCAGTATATTTAAGTTTTTAATGTAATTGTTTTAAGTAACTCTGTCCCCAAATGAGCAATATTTGTTACTGCACCCATTTACAGATGGTTCAGTCCACCCTTTGGAGTGCAATGTCAAAACAAGCCAGATCAAATCAAGGTGTGAGAATTTTTAGAGGAGTCATTTTCGACGTGAACAATACAACAGTCAGCTGGACCGTCTCAGTGTGAAAAACACCCTTCAGCTGGAAACACACTTTTTTGTGAAACAAACCTGATGTTGCTTCCTTGGTGTCTCCAAGCTGGAAGTAAGCAACCAGGGAAAGTTTGTCATTCTGGAGGTCGACGGCTCAACCGGACTAAAGGTGGGCATGAAGTCTCAGCAGACGGAGGAGGTCATTTCAGGCGGACTTCGACTGGCCCTCGGTGGGATCCTGATCGAGAAGGAAAAAATGATTGTTCAGGTTTCGCCCTTTAATATCGCTTTAAACCACTTGCATTCTCCCAGTTTTCCACTTTTGTTGACACTTTAACATTATTAAAATAAGTTAAATTATCTTTATTGGTTTTAATGTTTAAGGCCTAAATGTACATTCCCAGTCACAAACGATGGTGCTGGTGTTTGATTTCATTTTTCATTTCTTTTTTGCTGTAGTTTAAGCCGCAGATGGACGCCTGTGTGCGGCACGGCAGCTGGCTGAACATCAGTATTCCATGGGAGTCGGAGGTGGAGGAGCTGCGGCCTTGCTACCAAAACATTCGACCTGGAAGCTACTTCTCGGGCACAGGATTCGCCGTTTTTAACACTTCAGGTGAGATCTAGATAAGTGTCTCCTTACCACATGTTCCCCGGCAAAGCGGTTTGTGTAAGGGTTAATGGCTGACGAAGTGTGCATTATCACTTTTTAACGCACACCGTGGAAGCCTGAACCGTCCGACGTGAAACAGAGGACAGTTGCTTCCGCAAAGTGCGTTAAAAAGTGATAATGCACACTTCGTCGGCCATTAACCAGCTTATACCATGGTCACTTACAAAAGCAATAAATATTAACCAGATTTTAGTCCTTAATTCTTGTTTTTTTTTCCTATTTGCATCTCTTTTCTCACAAAAAGCTGACTATTTGTTACATAACAAATAGTCTGCGTCGCGCCGCCTCACCGCTGCAGTCAAAATTCAGCGATATAAAGCGTTATATATATGCTGATTTTTCTAATGGGTTGAATAAAGCATCAGTTCAGAGAGAAAGTTCACCTCTTACTGCTTGTTTTTGTCCAAATGATGAAGCAAAAGGTTGTTTTAAAGAAGCCGGCAGAGTGATACAAAACATTTAAGCTAGGTGACCGTAACTTATTTCTTCACCGTGCAGTTATCCCTTGGTATATCACTTTTTAATGCACACCCAGCAGCCAATCAGAATCGAGTATTCACCCGGACCATGGTATAAATAAAGTTAACATTTGATTGGCCTGCACAATAAAATCTCTAATTTATCGTTATCACAATATCAAGCTGTACAATATGCATATCGCAAAAAATTGCGATAAATGGTAATCTTAAATGTGCTAAAACCATCTTATAGCAGCTTGAATTAACAAATCAAATAAATCCCTTAATGCATTTGACCAATCAAATGGACTCCTATTATGAAAGATGTTCCCCTCCCATGTAGACTAGGGTCTTTTGGAGTATGATTTAAATTATGTTGACTTTTCTTCAAGTTGCAGTGATATGGAAATTGCATTTTTGGTTGTTTTCTTATTTTTTCATGTATCGCAAGTTACATTGTCATCGCAATATTGATCACTGATATCGCAAATCGCAAGTTTTCCTCATATTTTGCAGCCCTAACACCTGAATGATTTTCCTTTTTTGTTGTTAATCATGTGAGTGATTAATTTTCTGGAGTATTAAATTCGCAGTAGCCAAAAAAAAGGACAATAAAGAATAAAAAACAAATACGCTCTTTTGGCAGAAAAGTGTAATGTGTCTGAACAAATCCGCCAAGCCTGGTGTAAGGCAGCGTTCACACCAGACGCGATTCACGCGCCAAATTAGCGTTCATTTTGCGAACAGGTTTTTTCTTGCCATACCTGCTGCCTCTTTGGACGTGTGTTATATTCCCATCCGCTGCCTTTTATTTTCACGCGCATCAAGTTAGCGTCCTTTGCCTATTTTGATGCACATTAAAGTAGCGTTTGGTGCCTTTTTTCAACACGTGTCAAATTAGCATCCTCTGCCTGTTTTTGACATGCATGAAATAAGCATCTGCCACCTCTTTTGATGCACATAAAATTTGCATCCGCTGCCTCTTTTCATGCGCGTCGTCACGTTTTTAGCTTTATCGCTTCATGGAAGCTGAATATCTTATTTACATGGATGGAAGACACGGATAATGTTAAGTAATGTTAAGAGTTTAGGTTTATATATTTGGAAGAGTTCAACAAAAACATCAGTAAACAAGTCATCATGTCTGGTTTATGAAATCATTCAGTCTTTTTTTTTCCAGCTGTACTTCTGTCTCCCTGTAACCCAGTTTGATGACTTGTTGTCCCACATTAAACAATAAAATCAAGAACAACAATGTCTCGATGCAAATCAGAAAAAATAATGTAAAATTCAGGAGGAGAACGTTCATATTCTCCTCTATGTTTGTTTTGGATGGCACTTCTTCTTCTGCGTTGCTGTCAGTAGCAAATACTGACGGTGCCCTCTAGTGGTTGTTAGTGGGAAACAACTGCTAGAGGGCAACCAGTAATCCACACGAGCCAATACTTTTTTTTAAAAATCACATATACGTCAATCCTGAGTATAAGTCTCACCCCTGGCCAAACTGTGCAAAAAACACAACTTAAACTCTGAAAAATATGGTAAACTGCATTTCTTTTACTGTTGTGACCCACTTTTGTTCGTTTAAAGTTTTTCAGACTGATGAGTATGCTGCGCTCAGGGTTGAGCTTTGGGCGGATTTCCGTCAGATGAATGGAACCATTCTGAGCATAAAGCCTTTACAAAAAGAACTGGAGTTTAGGGTGGAAGCCAGTAAGAACACAGAGGTACATCTGAAAGTTCACCTTAAGTCCTAAAACTTTGTGTAAAACCAAAGTTGTGCAAATAGATGAAACGAGAAGATGGGATAACCACGTTTGTCTCTTTTCCTCTGATTCTCAGGAGCTCACAGTCAGTTTCAGGGAGGAGAAATTTATTTTGAAAAGCACTTTCAAGAAACTACTCATTACGTTCTCGAAAAGTGAACTGAAAGTGCTTCAAGACGGAGATGAATCACAAAGCACAACATCATCGGTCAATCCAGAGTTGACAACTTGGAGAGAGGGTCTTCTCGCAATTGGGGGTCTTTTAGGTGAGATCAAACATTTGTAATGCATGGATTATTAAAATGTCACATTTCTACATGATTTATTAAGAGCACAAACTTAAAAACAGTTTACAAGTGAGATGGAAAAAATGAGGATTCTCTTTTGTCTTAAAAGAAAATCCATTGAGTCGATTGTCTTGGGCTGTGCAGTCCCCTCTAACGTTCTCTCCTCTTCCTCTTTTTCATTCATCAGGTGAAGGTGAGGACGGCTCCCACTTCTTGACAGGCTGTCTGGAAAAGATCCAAGTCCAGGGAAGGGATTTGGATCTGGATTTAGCTGTCAAGCACATGTCCATCTCCTCTCACAGCTGCCCTGCATAAAACAACAAAAGCGTGCGCTGCATGTCAGCAGCACCTGATGCCTTTATTCTGTCTAAACAGAACGATAGACCCACCTTCAGACTGAAAAATAATCTGTTATAAAGTCCAGACACACGAAATAAAAATGAAGACCTTAAAGCTGGTCTGAAAACTCTATAAAATCCTAATGAAAGATGTGAATAAACAGATGGAGAACGGCTAGAAGAGAGAAGTTTTGTTGCTTTTTTCCCTTTGGTTTACATATCCAAACATTTAGTCACTCAAACTACTGTATATGGAAACTAAACCTCCCAAAGATTCAACACTGGAACAAAGACCAAGCAGCAGCCATCAGAATCTAAATGCATAAAACAAAATAAAGACCAAAGTAAATTGTATTAAGTGAAAGCAATAAAAAAAACGACCAAAAATGGAAAAATGCAATTGTGTACGTCAACAGATAAATAATCTGAGCGTTTTATATTTTTTATTACTTCATGATTTTTGAAGGGATCTACAGAACAGATTGTGATTGTAGTTGTTTTTAAACGAAAAAATCGGTGCTCAGTTTCATCAAATGACGTTCATAATTAAAAGAATGTTCCTAAAAAGATCAAATAATTAACTCCTTCTATGCCTGTTGATCCACATATGGAGAATTACTCCAAATTCACCTGAATTTAGCATCTAATTGAAAGAAAAAACATAAGTGATTAGTTTTTATAGCTGGAAATAAATTCAGGCGTCAAGCGGTTAGCTAAGAATTGAATATGTTTTTGTGCATAAAACCAAATTGAATGATATTACATATAAACAAAGGAATATCTTTTTGTTAAAAGCCAATCATGTAAATCCTGCCAAAATAATGAACCAAATTACAACCATAAAAATGTTCCTGGGTTTCAATATCGTTTTGAGACAAAAGGCATAAATTACCCTCAATAATAAATCTAATTCTTGGAAACTCTTTGCATTAATTTTTATTTTATTTTAGAATTCATTTCAATTTTATCTAATTTATGTAGCCCAATTTCACAATAGTCTTCTCATTGGGCTTCTTACCGATAATTGTATAAGAACATTAAAATCGGTCGTGAAAAAATAGGTAATTGCTCAACTAAACTAAACAGATAAAACTGAACTGGGCATCCCTTCTTGGTAAGGAAAACCTCCTAAAACTCCACATGGAACTGGAGGACAGCTGGGAGCGTGAGACAAGCCAGAGGCGAGGTCAACGGCCAAGTACAGGAGCCCGGGCGAGCCAACTGGAATCTTCTCCTCTAGTTCTCTTTACCCCCTTATATTGATCATTTATTTATCATTTAATTCTCCATGCCTCTGTTTGGTGCAGTGCAATTCATGTATTGTTCCTCGTTCTCACTCCCCTGGAAGGAAGCAGGAGTGATTCCAGATTATTTTAAAATGAATGTCTGAAAGTTGGAGATAAATCAGAAAAGTTTCTTAAAACATTTTTTCTGCATGTGGGAAAAGGAGGTAGAAGCTTTCAACCCAAAAGAGTGAGGGATTAAGCAATTCAACTGCGCCCTCTAGTGGTGAACTGAAAACAAGCCAGCTTTAACCCTTTTTTTATTATGTTGGAAAAAAATCTTCAAGTTATAAAACATTTACATATTCAGTCGTTTCTGCACTGAAAATGTCCATAACACATCTTCTAAAACATTTAAATTGAATAAAGATGAAGACAACAGACCAAACTTCGATCATAAATCTATTCTGGTGGTTATTATTATTAACATAATTGTAATTATTATTATTATTATTGGGTATTTTCTTAGCCACTTCCCAAAAATTGTTTCATTTTTTCCCCTTAATAATTTAACATAATAACTTTATATTAACCTATAAACTACAGATTATTAGCTGGGATGGTTCTCTGATTTAGACTAGTTTATGCTGGATGCTGTGAATGTATACATTTATTGCCAGCCTTCCATTGAAACTACATTTTATTAATCCAAATCAATATTTTTCCATATGGTTTAAGTTTTAATGAGAACCTCAGGAGAAAGAAAATAAGAATTGATGTTTTGTCCTGAAAAAGGAGAAGAATGAAAGTCCACTCCCAAACAGATAATGTGTCTGTATGTAGAAGAACGGTGATTTCATTCGTCACAGATATCAATTCAATTCAATTCCATTCAATTTTATTTGTATAGCCCAAATTCACAACAACAGTCGTCTCAATGGGCTTCGTATCGGTAATTGTAAGGTAAACATACAATCAAAAATGGATCATGAATGCATAGAATTCAATAGGATAATACTAAAAATGTAACTAAAAAGACTACCTAAACTGGGCATCCCTGCCCTTACACCCTCCTTCGTGGGGGGTGTGATATGGAGGCGGGAGAGGATTTGAAGGTATTTAGGATCAACAACGTTGCGTTTTTAAAGCATTTGAAATAAAAACAAAAAAATGTACCCTTCACTAAAACAATGTCTAAACTAAAACATTTAAAGCAAGAATACCACAGACTAGACTGGAAAATATGAGGAAAACTCGCAATTTGGGATATGAGTGCTTAATATTGTGATGAGGATATATCTTGCATTACATAAACAAATAGCAACACAACTAAATATATCATTTCCATGTTATTGCAAGAGTTTGCTTTAAATAAGAGACAACATAACTTAAATTACACTTCAAATGATCCTTGTTTAAATAGGAGGTGCACATGTAACATAAAATGGCTCCATCTGATTGGTCAAATGTATAAAGGGATTTATTTAATTCATTAAATAATTCAAGCTGCCATGAGATTGTTTAAGGATATTTAAGGTTACCATTTAGTGCAATTATTTATTTATTTATTTTTTTATCTTTTGCGATCTGCGTATTGCACAGCTTGATATTGTGATAATGATAAATTAGCGATTTATTGTGCAGGCCTACTGTAAATCATGTACTTGTACATAGTGTAGAAAGTAACTGAATACTTACTTAGACTAACATGGAACATTTTAGGTTTACAATATATATAATGTAAACCTAAAATGTTCAAAGTTAGTAGTGTATTTAAGTTTATATACTGTCTATAGTATATAAACGTAAATACACTACTTTGCTGAGGGGATCCACGAAGAGAGCAGATTATATTTTTGTATATGTAATTAAAATTATGCTCCAATAATTTTATTATAGAATTGAATTACAAATTAAAAGATCAAAAACTGAGTAATAGCTGAGGTGCTATTACTAACGCTTAAAGAAGGCTAGTATTGATGATTACCTAATCTTTGTTAGTAATTATACTAATATTGACAAATATGGGGGCAAGTGGGGTGGTGCCAAATTTTTTGTTGGGTGCAGTTGCCCCCCCAAGGCTCCGCCCCTGGTAGCACTGCTTTTCTGATGTTTTTTCCATTATATAACTAACAAAAGGACAGTTCAAGCTTATTTTAAGTGTTTCCTTTCAATAGTTTAATATAAATTCACAGTTGACAGTGTCTGTCTTATCATTAATCGTCCAAAAAAATCTGAATTTACTCAATTCTTTTCCATTTTTAATAATTTACTGAACGATTGAACATGACAGAACATGGCTTAACATTCAGCGAATTGACAAAAAATAAATAGTAACTTCACTCAAAAGATGCAACTACAGAACAACAGACGATAAAACAAAATAAACACAATTTAATAATGCAAGGCTTATAGGATTTTAAATTAAGTCACTTTCTAAAATTTGTTTTTACCACCTTTTTGTTAGTTGAGTCACTTATGGTTAATATAAAAAATGTAATTATAAAACAAAGTCAGCTTTCCAGTTATTTGTAAATGTGATATTTTGCCATTTATTTCGAAACAAGAATCTTCTTTTAATGTATTTCTAAAGAATTTCAAAGAAAATTCCTTATAAATATGATACATTCTTAAATAACTTTTGTTTATTGAATTTGCTGATGTAAAGTGACCTCTTTCCCGCGCTAAGTATCCAGCGCGACTTTCGGCAGCTAGCTCATCGGGCTAACGTAACGTTACTGTCGCAAAACCCGAGTGTCGTGATTTCTGGCCGCCCCCCTTGAACATGGCGGCGGAGCTGCACCCGCGGAGCGGAAAGCTGATCGGCCTCTCCAACTCGAACCGAACCGCCCGGCGAAACCAGCCAGTCCAAGAGTTCAACCACGGGCTCGTGCTCAGCAAGGAGCCACTGAGGGACCGGGATGTCTTCACCGTCCGGATCGACAAGAAGGTAAACAAGCGCGGGCCCGATGCTTGCATACTGCCTCCCCGAGCGGTGGTCACTCAGAGCAGCAGTGGGGGCTGTTAGTGCATGAAACCGGCTATGTTTCATCTTGCCACCCCCCTGCCGCTCTTCGCTCTCTACAGGCCGTCTACCTGTTGTGGCGGGGCACTATCGGGGCCGCAGCGGCGGCGCGGTGACTCGACAACCGCACCCTCGGCTCGGATGTACGGTAAACTGGTCGCCGGGCTCGCGATAACCGTAGGTTAGTTAGCTAGCTAATCAGATGCTAGCTGTTGTTGACTTTCTAGAAGGGTGTCGCTTCAAAAAAATGAAAACTGTCGCCTCTATTCAAACATAACAGTAGCACAATGGTTAAAAATAAATACAAATAATAATAATAAAAAAATTGTTTTGCGATTTTGAAAGAAGTCGGTGCTGCCCAGGTTTCCAGAGGGATGCTAGCAGCACCGCCCAGAGCAGCTGAAGGGGCTCAGAGGATGTTAGTCAACTGATCATTGTTGTTGCTGTTGTCTTATTTTGTGACTGAAAGGGTGGGTCGAGCCTTTTCACCCCCCAGCCATTTACCATTTTAGCACCAAAAAGCCTCCATCCGTCTGTAAACAAGCTCTGCTTGGTGTCACAGTTGGGGCTTAAAGGCTGAAATTAAATAAAAGACAGAAATGTTGTTATCGGTGTGTAACTCTAGTGTGCAAATTGACCTAATGGATTCAATGATCTGGTTATTAAGTGCATCAATGTGGGTTTTAAGCCGACGTTGACGAGTTGAAATCTTCTTTTTATGTAACATTGATCAGCTGGAGTGAAAAGTAAAGAACAGACAGGGTTTTATTAATTTTAACTTCGTCCCTCCCCCCTGAATGTTGCCTGCTAGAAGCTCCTGGTTTGACTGCTTTATCCGCAGGCTGCCAGGAGTTCCCTCTGCATACGCCAACGGGGCTCCACAGACCCACTCTGATCATCCAAATCATGTTGTTTTTTTGAGATTTTAACATGTTCTTGTGTCATTTTTCTGATGCTGGAGGACATAGATAAAGAAAATGAAGCTTAGTCTAGTCTTTCTTTATTCAGATCGTTGTGAATCGGGAGCAGACAAAGAAAAGTGGTTTTATAAAAGCTTGTATTTGTGATGTAGAAATCAGGGGTGGGGCCGCTCCATTCCGATGCGCCCTTTTGCAGACGACTAGATCCAAGAACGTCTTTGTTTTATCTCGTCTCGGCTGGTCTCTGACTCCAAACTGTACATCTGGATTATTGCTTCAATATTTTTGTTGTGTGTGTGTGTGTGTGGGGGGGGGGGGGGGGTGAAAGGCTGTAAGCTAGTGGGACAGAGTGTAAACGGGGAGCTCTCAGTTGTGGTGATGGTAAGGGGTAAAGATGATTTTTCTCATCTGTGTGTGTTGTTTTCTGCTTGGCTTTTTATCTGTCTCTGTTTGCTGCACCTTTAGCTGACTCTGCTCAAATAGAAGAGCACAGTTACGGGGAAAACGTGATTCACTCGTGTGACATCCAGTCCTTTTTCTTACAAAGCGTCAGGAGACCTTACAATCAGAGTAACGTCACGATCAGTCACCTTCAATATTTGATGTTTCAGCTTTTGTGAGTGGCTCCTTTTTTTTATATATAAGTACAGAACTGCAAGGACTTACTGTGCTTGACTGCCTGTCATTTTCTGTCATTTATTTCAGTGTTTTGTCTTCAAAGATGCTCCTCCTGAGTATGAAGATGCACTGCAGACTAAAAATAACAGCAAAGCTCTTTTAAAAAAAGAATTAGAACTTGCTTTCATCCTGCTGCAGTTTTACACAAGCTTTATCACCGATTGCAGCCCCATCATTTTTAAATATTATGTCTCTATACTGTTGGAGCTTCATCACACACCTCCTCCCTTGCTAAAGAAAGCCTTTAAAATGTCTACAATTAAACCTAAAACGCGTAATGTTTGCAGGCCATCTTACTACTGATGGATATTTTTATAATTCATTTAAAGCGCAAATGTTTTGCAATTTCAGTAAATATTACTTTCTTCATTTTTTGGGGGGGGAACAGAAGCAGCTTCGGTGAAGCGTGCAAAAAAAAATGAGAGAAAGGCGTCTGTCATAGTGTCAAACTTTAATTTTTTTTTCATTTTTTTACAGACATCGAGTTGATGTGAACATTTGAAGGATAAAAAAAAACATTTCCTGTCATTATTTTGTAAAATTGTTCATTTACAAAAAAATCTGGAGCTCGTTTAGATGCAGATCTGCTCTATTTTTATCTAAAAAAAACAAACAGAAAATGTCCTTGTTGTTTTCTATATCAGCCTCGCCTGAAAGAATATCAGCAGTTCAGGCCAAAAGAAAGTAAAAAAGCTGCCCAAAACCTTGGCTTCACTCTTTGTTACCCCCACCACTTTATTCAAAAACTGCTTTAAAAGCCATTAAATGTCTGTATCTTGTGTGATGCTTCTTAAACCTAAAACTGCATGAAGTAGGATTTTCTTTTTTTTTTTAGTGGAAGCCTCCATCTTTTCTCCGTCTCCCTGCAGGTGAACTCATGGAGCGGTTCCATTGAGATCGGGGTGACAGCTCTGGACCCCGCCGCGCTGGACTTCCCCAGCAGCGCCACGGGCCTGAAGGGTGGCTCCTGGATCGTGTCGGGCTGCTCTGTGCTCCGTGACGGCCGCTCCGTCCTGGAGGAGTACGGCCGCGACCTCGACCAGCTGGCGGAGGGCGACCGCGTGGGCATTCAGCGCAACTCCCGGGGAGAGCTCCACCTCTGGGTGAACGGGCAGGACTGCGGCGCGGCCGCCAGCGGCCTGCCGCCTCGACTCTGGGCGGTGGTGGACCTGTACGGGAAGTGCACCCAGGTGACGGTGGTGAGCTGCGAGCCGCCTCCTGCAGAGATGGAGAGAGAAACAATAGAGCGAGATGAGGAGGAGAAAGAAGAGGAGGAGGAGGCGGAGGAGGAGTTGGTGGTGTGTGGTGCTCGGGAGAATGGGGGGATCGCAGCACTGATGAATGTGGCAGGATTGAATGAAGTGATGAACGGAGATGAAGGTAAGGAGACTTGTTGTTTTTTTAAACCATTTGATTCTATCTTCGATTGTTTGATCTGGAGTGAATCTCACTCTGCCAGTGCCTGAGCTGACCTGTAACCACAACAGACCAGACAAGTTCCCCAACAACCTGGAGCCTGACACAGGTAAGAAGATCCACCTGAGATCTCCCATCAGGAGGAGCAGGTCTGACGAGCGCCACTCTGTCCTCAGTTCTCACAGAGCACCAGCTCTTCGACGTCTTCAACAATGCAATAGTATCGTTTTATCGCTCTGAAGATGAGGGCGGAGGGGGAGATGGGGGAGGTGGGACAGGAGGAGGAGGTGTCGAGGGGGGAGGAGGAAACCCAGGATCCGATTCCTCTTCCAGAGGCGACAGAGGGAGCAGCGGTGGAGGAGGCACGACACACAGTGACAGTGGGGGAGCTGCAGCAGCAGGAGGAGGAGACGGGAGCTCAAACAGCCCCGCTGGGAATGGAGGGGCGGGGCTTGGAGCCTTAACAGGGATGACCACCAATGATGCGTTGCTGTTCCACGAGAAGTGCGGCACCCTGATCAAACTGAGCAACAACAACAAAACGGCGGAGAGGCGGAGACCGCTGGACGAGTTCAACAACGGCGTGGTGATGACCAACCGGCCGCTGCGACACAACGAGATGTTCGAGGCGTGTACACAACCCATTGACTGTATGTGATAGCTGGATTGAGTGACCCCTCCCCCCTGGCGATCCAAACAGGAAGTACCTGCTGGCTCCAAGAAGACAAGTCCCATAGACTTCTACTAAGAAAACAAACGGCTATTATTCAGTCGTTCTTTTAGTCAGAATAACCAATGTTCTTGCTAAGGTGTTACATTTAAACTGACCAATCAGAGGCCTCGGTAAAAGTTTGTGGTCTCACCAAAACATTCAGAGCGTTTGGCAGATTCTCCTGAGTCCGCTCCCAAGTGGTAGTGGTGTGCACTCTCGGCCAGCTCACGCTAAATGGTAAGCGTGGTTGCCATAGAAATGTCGACTTAAACCGACTTCGACCAATCACTGCTTACTGATGATTTCTGGTTCCAACATGGCGACATTTGTATAGACAATAGTGGCGACTGAATTCATTTGGTTGGAACCAAAAGGGAACCATTTTCTTTGGGTGACGTCACTCTCGCTCAGTCCAGTTCTCTAATACAGTCAACGGCACAACCGACCTCTTTATCCAGCTGGTTCCACTGGTTGCATTTGTTGCTGATGGGACGCCCATCTCTTGCTCACCATCAGATCCGCATCGATAAGCTGGTGGACAAATGGTCGGGGTCGATCGAGATCGGTGTGACCACGCACAACCCCAACAACCTGGACTATCCCGCAACTATGACCAATCTACGCTCAGGTAGGCACCCAGACGCTGACGGGAACGAAAGGCTCCAAACCCAGTCGTGTGACAGCGTGGCTTTGGCTTCCCCATCAGGTACAATCATGATGAGTGGCTGTGGGATTCTGACCAACGGGAAAGGAACCCGCAGAGAATACTGTGAATTCAGCCTAGACGAACTCCAGGTTTGGCCCGACGGGAACAAAGGTGCCTTTGAAGGTCATCTGCTCTCCGTTCTGCTTTTAACATACTTTGCTCGTAGGAGGGCGATCACATAGGATTGATGCGTAAAGCCAGCGGCGCGCTGCATTTCTACATAAACGGCATCGATCAAGGTGAGGCTTCAGAAAACCTGCGGTATTTACGCACCTTTGTTTCCTTGGTACACTGTAAACAGAAACCTTCAGCAAATCAAACTTTATTTATAAAACGCTTTTTACACTTGTGTAACTCAAAGTGCGTAAAAATATTCTTTCAACCTAAATTCCAAAGGCAAAAACACAAAAAACAATAAAACTGTATTTTTAAGGCAATGATGTAGTAGTTTGTGCTGTAAGAAAACAAATCTGCGAGTATTTTGATGTGATCTAAAGCAGATGTCATGTCATGTGATGTGGTAATGAAGGGCGGGAACTCTGTGTACATGTAGCAAGTTAAGTGCCAAATACTGGAAGTTTTGACTCATAAAATTATTTATGTTCATATTTTTTCTCTAGTTTTGATGTCCTCTTATTTTGAAAACTGATAAAAATCTATTTTTAGAACATTGCTGTCATGAATTGTTGTTGTGGCTCAGTCTAAGGGGGAGGAGCTAATAGATTTTGGTGCACGGCTGGAGCAGCTTTCCTTCAGAAACCCTTAAACTTTCATGAAGTCGTCCTAAAAATCCACTCCGAGTGTCCTCCTTCTGTGCTGAAGGTTGTTGCTCTAAGCCAGGGCTGGCCAACCCTGCTCCTCAAAGCCTAAACCCTGCCTGTCGTCCAGTCCTGCCCGACCAGCTCTCGGCTAACTCGATTAATTCCACATCCTGATTGACTGAAAACACCTGGTTTAGGTTGTCAGCATCGAGCTGGAAACCAGGCGGGGTTGAGGCTCTCAAGGACCAGTGACAGACTTCTGGCATCAGTCGAAGCCTTTTTTAATGCGCTGTAATGGATTTTTTTTTTCGTCACCAGGTGTGGCTGCAGCTCAGACTCCGGCGGTGGTTTATGGAGTGGTGGACCTCTACGGCATGGCTGTCAAAGTCACTATAGTCCACAACCACAACCACAGCGACCGCCTCAGGCGCAACAACGCCATCATGCGGGCTCTGTCGCCAGACGTGGGGCGATCCCGGCCCGCCCTGTCGCTCACTCCGGACGCCGAGGCGCCCGACCGTCTCCTCTTTCACTCCAACTGTGGCCAGAAGGCCGCCATCATCTGCGAGGGCCGGACCGCGTTACGGCCGCAGTGAGCTTTATTTGTGCTTTTTGCAGAACTTTGTTAAATATTTCACTAGGGTTGAATCTGTGATCCAGGTTAACGCCGCTGATTGTTTCAGTGCGACCGACGATTTTAACCACGGCGTGGTTCTGAGCAGTCGGCCGCTGCGCTCCAACGAAGTGTTCCAGGTGCGGATTGACAAAATGGTCGACAAGTGGGCGGGCTCCATTGAAATCGGAGTCACAACGCACAACCCCGCCTACCTGCAACTGCCCTCCACCATGACCAATCTACGCTCAGGTGAATGACCGCGGTACCTTTTCTTTTAAAGCAGGTCGGTTAGGCTAGTCGGAGGCTAACCCTTTGATGTTTTCAGGGACGTGGATGATGACGGGGAACGGCGTGATGCACAACGGGACGACCATTTTAGACGAATATGGACACAACCTGGATCGACTCAAAGTAGGTGTTAGTTGATATCGGTGTTGGTTTTTGGGGTATTTATTGTTTTGACATTTTTCCTGCCCGTCCAGGCAGGCGACACAGTCGGCGTCGTTCGGAAAGAAGACGGCAGCCTCCATTTCTTCGTGAACGGCGTGGCGCAGGGCCCCGCTGCCTGGAACGTGCCACCCAGCGTCTACGCTGTGGTTGACCTCTACGGCCAGGCGGCGCAGGCCACCATCATGGACGACATGGGTGAGTCAAAGGACTTTTTGAGGGGGTGGTGGTGGTTCCCCTGTGCTTCATGTTTGTGCCTCTGTTGGCAGACCTCCCCCCTCTGCCGGAGGACAGCTCCGAGGGCCCCACGGCCATGTCCCCTGGCAGTCCCTGCTCAGTAGCTGGAGCCACAGCAACCAACGACCTGCGCTTCCACCACCTCCACGGCACCAACGCCGTCATCACCAACGGCGGGCGCACCGCGCTGCGCCAGAACTGCCGCAGCGAGTTCAACGACGCGATTGTTATTTCCAACAGGTCAGACAAATAACATAAAAATCACTTTAAGAGACTTTGAGAAAACCTTTAAAGAAGACATCAAACAAATACCATCACTCTTTAGCTCACCGGTAAATAGAACACAACAGGAAGTTCTGTTAACTTATTCTGGTTGAAAAAAGGTTATGTTTCTTAGTTGATTACTTACTCAAAGGCTCACATGTTTATCTGACCTGGCATGAACTTTACTCGTTGCAGGTGCCTTCGAGATGGAGAGCTGTTTGAAATCGTCATCCAGAAGATGGTGGACCGCTGGTCAGGTTCAATAGAAGCAGGTTTGTTGGCGTCTCTAATCGGTCCATTGAGTTCACATCCACGACATTTGAAACTTACATGAACTTTCTGACGTCTCTCTCTGGATTTTCTGTGCGTTTAGGAGTAACGGCGATCAGGCCAGAGGAGCTGGAGTTTCCAAACACTATGACTGATATTGATTACGATACTTGGATGTTGAGGTAATCAATTGAATTGTCTTATACCGTGGTCCGGGTGAATACTGGATTCTGATTGGCTGCTGGGTGTGGATTAAAAAGTAAGAAGTAATAAAAAAGAAGCTTAAATGGTTTGTATAACTACGTTGGCTTCTTTAAAACTAACTTTTGCTTCATTATTAAGAGGTGAACTTTCTCTCTGAACTGATGCTTTATTTACACATCGTGATCATCAGCATATATATCGCTTCATTTGCCCCTGCCAGTTCGGTGCTGGCTAAGCGCGTCATGCGCCGCACCACGTAACAACTAGTCAGCTTTTAGTAAAAAAAATAAAAAAGCGATCTAAACCGAACAAATAACCAGAATCAAGTACTAAAAACTGGTTGAATATTTCTCTCTTTTGTAAGTGACCATGGTATAAGTGGGTTCATGACCTTCGAAGTGTGCACTAGGAGAAATGTCTGATGATGCACACTTCGTCAGCCATTATGCCTTGTTTTTTGGTTATGAACCAAAGTCATTATTTTGAAAGCTTTTTTGAAAATTTATATATATATATATATATATATATATATATATATATATATTTTTTATATATATATATATATATATATATATATATATATATATATATATATATATATATATATATGTATATGTGTGTGTGTATATATATATATGGATGGATGGATGGATTTTTATCATTCTTTTCCACTAGATGATTGTCTTAAAGTCTCACTCCAATCATTTTTAATCTATTGTAAAAGCGTTCCCAGTGGTCTTTTTAATTATAATTATACGTTTTACGAAAATCAAAAACCTGTATCGATAAATATTGATTCAGTTCAAAGTTGTGGAAGCTATTACTTCCTTCCCCTCCCTGTTACTAAGTGTTTTTGGCCCGCCCAGTGTATTTACTACAGTATGTAATAAACGAGCTCCTTTTGAAACGTTTTCTGTCTGCTTCTGATTCACAATGATTTCAGTACAGAAATGCAATTTAAGCTGAATTTTCTTTGTATTTGTCTTTCATCATCAGAAAAACGCCACCACGAACATGTTAAAAACACCATTTTCATCAGAGCGGGTCTTTAACTCTGATGTAATGATACCTTTATAAGTGACTGTGCCGTTACATTTAAGGGTCCTGAGTGACTGAACAAGTCATCCTTTGGGAAGAAAAGTTACTCTTCAGGACAAAGTGGATGGCCCGTCAGAGACAGAGCTCTGTAATACATGCCATCTGTTATGACTTAGGGAGGACAGGAAGAGGCAACAAAAAGTTGCCCAGCTGCAACAACTAGAGATTAGAACAGAGATAAAACTTACTGCAACATTTTGAGACTTTTTTGTTTTGTTTTTTAACATAGTTCTTCTTTGTTTCTTTTATTTCTCCCAGTGGACAGCCATCTCATGCAGGATAGAACTGTCATAGCAACTATGGATGTGATCTGGACTCCCTATTCTGGGCTCTAGGATAGGCATGATCTGTCGTCCAGTAAGCAGCCTCCATTATTACATAGGCGGGCGTGGATCAAGGGTAGCCTGCTCAAGATTTCACCTCAGGTAAAGTCTGATGGACTGCATGCACTCCCTGATCCGTTGCAAGCCTCAGGCGGTCCGGCTGAACCACGGATGGGTGTCTTTCTGTCTCAGAGGTGTACGCCGTGATCGACCTATACGGTCAGTGTGTTCAGGTGTATCCTATCCTCCGGCCGCTGGACAACAGCCTGTGTACCAACAACATCACAGAAGAGCTTCCCTATCCACTCTCCCGGGTGCAAACGTAAATGGCGACGAAAGCTTCGGGTGACCTTCAATAACTGTGCTGTTGTGTCGTGTGTGTTCGTCTCTGCTGCGTGGGCAGTAGCAGGCGTCGCCCATCGGCTGCACAGTAAACACGGTAAAAACTTGGTGCTGCTCGGGCGAGGCTGCCAGGCCGTCAGAGTGGTAAGATACTCTCACGGCATCGTGTTCAGCGGGAAGGAGCTCAAAGCCGACGAGTTATTTGAGGTAAAAGAAACACTGCTGCATTTGATACAGTGGACAGTTTTGGTCCCACAATGATCATCCTTTGATCTATCCAAGTGTTCCCAGTGGTCTTTAAATTATGAACGTGCCATTTTTAGCCAAAATCCTAAAGACTGTGTTGCTTTCTATGACATAGTTTCTGCAGATGACGTGGTTGCCCTTTAAGCTGTGGGCGGGAATGTTGGAGTGTATTTTCTCCGTCACAAATATGATGTTTTTCCAACAGCATTTTTTTGTCTGATCTGATTCACAATGATTTGGATAAAGAAATACTCAGAAATGCAATTTTTTAAAAATATAAATGTCCTCCATCATCAAAAAGAACATGTTAAAAACACCATTTTCATCAGAGTGGAGCAAATCTGTGCTGATTCTGATCATACTTTAAGTGTGAGATCCTATATGTGAGCATTGAAGTCTTATTTGGCTCCTCTTTGTTGTGGAATCCAGGTTCAAACTTGGAGCCTCTACACTCTTCTATCTGTTTCCCTTAGGATCTTTCTAGAAGGACATGGCTTTCATGTTATGCAGATGACTCTCTAATCTATGTGCCTTTAAGAAAACATAGGATGTTTCTGTAAAGTGCCATCAGAGGCAGGCGTTCTGCTTCTGCATCCATTGATGCAGATCTCCATGTTTGAACAATTTTGAGTTTTGAAAATAGATCAAATTGAAATTGAGTCATTTTTCCCCCTTGACCAAGTGAAAATTTTTATTTGAGATAAAAGCGGCACTTTTAAAGCACATACCGTAACAGGTAAGTTTTCATGGTTTGGGTTTAAGTTAGAGATAACTTCACTTTTTAGTTGAATCTGCAAAGAACACCCTGCCTCTTAATGACTTTAAGGTCACAAGACAAAACCTTTTATTGTAAATTGACTGAATTCAAAACATTTTTCCTCAGATTGGAGTTTTTGTATTTGATCTGGCGTGTTATTAGGTTCGCTTATTTCTTTTTTACTAGGATAGGGCCCAATCATATATAGTTTCAGACTTGGTGGGGTAGTGGCAGTCTGAAGTCAGGGACCAGATATCTATTTCATTATTATTATTTTTTGATCTGTATATGTATTTCAAGCTTTTAATTTAATAAAATAAAAAATAAATACCTGGTGACGAGACTAGAAGTCAGCATTTCTTGAACGTATCACGACATTTTACTGCAGAAAGCGCCGCAAAATACGGTAGAATCGTACCAAAACAATTTGATAAAATTAGCGAGATTCTCACAGATTCGGACTTTTAGGGTCAATAACTCTTTTAATAAATGCTTTAAACTCACAGGAAATGTCTCTATTGGTGTATCGTAATGCAAACAATGACCTTCAAAGGGATAATTATTTGTAATTGGGATTAAACAGAGAGACGACCATCTACAAAGAGCAAAAAGTGATTAAAAAAAACAAAACAAACTGAGCTACGGTAGTCTTGAGTTGATATCATTTTGTTTTCTATACACTTTAAGCTTTTATAAAACATTTTTTACGCAGCTGTTCCATCTTCCTTCATCTTCCTTCTCATCCTCTCCTCAGGTCCAGGATGCGATGAGGTGGGCGGCTGACCGTTCTTGATTCGCTACTGTCAGTCTGACCACGCTGGCCCCCGGGCTGCCGTCCTGCCGCTGTCGGGTCTCCTTCCTCCCCAGCTCCGCACCAAGGTTACCTGGCTGCTTTACGGATCCGAGGTCCGTCGCAACGGCGTCCTGCAGCGCCAGAACTACTGCTATTCACTGGACCGGTTGATGGTGAGCCGCAATCCCCTCCCCAGTTTTCCACTAGATTGATCTCTTAGCCCACCAAAAAAGCAGCGTCTCACTGACAATTTTTCATCATAAATGTGTGTCCTTTTTGGTGGCTTTTTACTCCCAAAAAGAATTCTGTGGTAAAAGAGAACAAAAGATTCTTTTGTTCTAGATATCTATTGAAGATCTTACAGACTGATTATTTAGCAAAATTTCCAATTTTCGACATTCCCTGAAGAAACATCTGGCTGTGTTTCCAGGTGGGCAAATGGGCGTGAAAGAGATGCAACGACGACACCATGCACATCTTCATCATCGGGGAGGACATGGGTCCTGCTGCTACTGCAGTGGCCAAGGTTGACCCTCTTTCTCATGTTCACCTCTTCGGGGAAAAAACCCTCCATGTAACGGCGTCTCCATGTCTGCAGAAGCGATATGCAGCTGTGTTGGGCTTTATGCCAGGCGGATACTTGGTGGTTTCCGCCGTCAGTTCTTAGCTGGCGGAGGACGGAAGCGTCAAGCCCTCGCTTTCTTCAGACAGCTGCAGCGAAGGCGAGGAGGACGGTACTCCTGTCAGAGAGGTAAGGAGAGACGACAAAAAGGCTTTTGTCTTTATATATTTGGTTTTTATTTGATGGTTTTATATTATATGTTGTTTTTGCAATTCTTCTTTTTTTACTGCACGTTCGGGGTGAAAATTTGACCTCCGCCATGTACTGAAAAACTCACCAAAATGAGTCAATGATACTTTACCTCCCAAAATGATGACATCTGGCAGGCAAAAAACCTCATCAAAATGAATGAGGTCAAAAATCTCTTAAGGGGGCACAAAAAAAACATCTGGCTTACGTTTACAGTGTGTAGGATATCCTAGGACCTCTGACTTTAGCCAAGTGTGAAATTACACAAAATGAAACTTTTTCACATATTTACTGTTAGCTTAAGTCTACAACCACAGTTAGTAGTAGTATGCAAGTATTATTGACCTTTGACCTTGGCAAGAGGTCCCATCTTGAATTTTCCTTAGTGATGATAGCTACAAACTCCTACGGATTAAATCATTGAGAGGAAACGTGGGACAAAATTTAGTTTTAAAGTTTGTAGAGTTTGATCGGTGTTAGCGGGTCAAGCTAAGACAAAACTGTTTTCTTGTTGCTCGCGTTTTCGTTACCAGAGTATAGTAAAAATGTAATACTTGATTGCTCGCTCGTAATAAAACAAATGACATGCAATGTGAAAATATTAGGAATGTGGGCATGGTTGACTGAAAACACTCTGTTGCCAAGAAAACCAAAAATCTGCTTTTTGTCATTTTTATAAATGACATAGATCTATCCGTCGCCCCAGGTGATCAAAAACAATATGGATTGCTATGGGTTCAGCCAGCAAGCTGCCTTTTGAAAAAAGTTTTTTTTTTAATGCAATAGTGACATGCAGCTTTGCCCAGGGTGGCAGGGCTGAAGGGGGAGGGTGACTGTAGCCAGATAGTGCAGATCAAAAGGACGCTGCGGGGGCAGGTCGCTCCCGCGAGCCTTACAAAGCTGCTTGTGGGTTTGATTTTTATTCTTTGTGTGTTTGTTTACAACTTGATTGTTTTATGGCGTCCAGGTGGAGAAATTAAATGCGCTCACGGCGCCAAAACATAACTTCCTGGAAAACACGGCAAAACATCCAGCTTTCCAGCAGAACCTGACAGCAGCCAGAGTATCACTTCTGTTCAGGGCTACTTTCGTCACATGCCGCTGGCCGTCGCTGCTGTTTCAGGTGCGGTTTCCATAATAAAAGTTTCAGTGGAAGTCCGCTTGATAAGCCATCAATCCTTTCTGTTGTCGTTGTTCAGTTTCAGATCGACCGTCTGAATCCCTCGTGGACGTCATCGCTGTCGTTAGGGGTGATCGGCCACTCCCCCGACAGGCTGAACTTCCCTCACCGGTGTACTGTCTGAAAGCGCTCCGCCTGGCTGCTGCAAGCGGGACTCCATCGCTACAACTACGCTGAAATTTCGCCAAAGGGCATGTCCGTCGCGGCAGGCTCGCCGATTCTTGCCATTTTTAGCGGACAGAGCGGTGCTGTAAACTGGCAGGCGTGTGGAGCCACGGATTCCCCTTCAACCGTTATCCCGCTGATCCGCTCTGTGCGTCCATTTCCTCCTCTAGATATGTGAGAACTACGGTCCAAACCTTGATACTTGTCCGGAGGGCACGGTGTTGGGTCTGCTGGTGGACGCTAACAGCTGCCTCCACCTCTACGTCAACGGCATGGACCAGGTAGCTGCTGGTTGTCCCCTCCCCTGCCCTTCCTGCGACCTCTCGGCCAGTGTGACAGGTCGGTGCAGATAACAGGATGCAAAGGCTTTCTGAGTTTTTTATACTCTGGACGTGTCTTATCTTTTGGCATCGATTGATGTCTGTGTTGCAGGTTACCGCGAAACGGCGAACAGTGTGTGTCGCTGTGGGGCAGCTGGCGGAGACTCGCTGTCAGGGCGATATGGAAAAGGCAGACATGGTTGACGGTAGGAAGCGGATTCTGTTTGATTCTATCCCGAGCCGCCGGGAGTCCTGAGTTTGTCCGGTCATTTTTAGGAATCAAGAAGGCGTGTGCTAGACACCCCCTCAGAGGTCAGCAAGACCTCTCCGTACCAGAAGCGCTGTGCTCTCGCTGAGACCTGCCTGGCGTTACAGGTAAATCCGCAGCGCTTTTTTTTTTAGAGCATTTTTCACCCCAGCAGAACGGCTGCTCTCTTCTAACTCAGACAGTTACTTCAGCGAAAATAGGAAAGTACAACCTGTGCTACTGCGAGTCCTGCCACAAGCTCCGGGGCGACGAGGCGTATTACAAAAGAGGAGAGCCGCCTCGGGACTACGCTCTGCGTTCGGATGGTGCCGCTTTGCTCTCAGGTAAGAGGCCGGTGTTTGGAATCTGAAAAAAAGACGGCACAACAAAGAAGCTAGTTTTTGTTTATATATATATAAAAAATGTCTTCTCAACAAATTCCAACCAATTTATTTAAAATTGCTATGCTTTAGTTTTTTTAAACACAAGCACATTTCAAAAGTATAAAATATGACTTCAAACACCCACTCAATGAAAATGGTGTTTCAAGCAAATCCTTATTGGCATTTTCTGGATGGCGGAGGACATTCACGGTTATTCATTGTGGGAGTCACTTTGTAAAAATAACCTGCAACAGGTGAAATAGTACAGATGTTTTAAGGCTGCCTCACTACACACTTTCTACACTTTTGTCAGACAGACGGGAACCTTTCACACTTTTCTCTCTCATTTAAACTCTCAAAGTTCAGACTTTCATAGACAAATTGCCAAAGATTTGCTGTTAGTAGCACATACTGACGCACACGCCCACAGCGCCCTCTAGTGGTTGTTAGCGGAAAAATATAGAAAATACAAGCAGATTAATTTTTCAAAAATCTGAAATGAGTTACACCTGAATAAAAGGTCCCAACCCCCAACCAAATACGCAAAACAATGGGACTTATCATGGCTTAAAATCGGTACTCACTTTTGCTTTTTACAGCAATTCCTATGTAATCTTCTTCTTCATTTGTGTTTTGTACGGCAACTCTCTCCTCTGTGCAGGATAAAGTCCCACTGTGACGTTTCTAATGCGCCAAGAGTGTATTTTCCATCGCATATCCGCGGCACCAGCGTCAGGCCCTGCGCTGGATACAACCAGCTGCTGCCGGTACAGCGATCCTTCCTGACCTTTGCCTGTGAAGCGTCTTCCTGTATCCTCACTGTCTTGGCTTCCTCACCTGTCGGTCTCAGGGCGTCGTCGTGTTCTCGGTGTCTCGGCGAAAATGAATTGCTCGACTACGGCGAGCCGGAGGAGAACAGCGCCCCGGGCAGGGAGATACCCAGAGTGCGGCTTTCCCCCACCATGCGCTACTCGGGTTTGGAGACCTTTGATCCTAAAGTGCAGTAAGTTTGTTGTGCGGTTAAAAACAAACCAAAACGGGGCGTTACTATTGGAAACTGAGACGGGCTCGCCTCCGGCAGATTCCCCCGGGACCCCGTTCTCACCGCTGTCCTGAGCCCAAAGTGGGATTCAGGTGTCGCGTCGCGTCCGAGCTCCTACAAGGTGGGGCCTCATTCGCTCAGCAACGGCGAGCCGCTGGATCCTCGCTTCAGTAACTCAGAGATAGAGTGGATCACGAAGGAGCAGGGCGGCACACTCCTCTACGGGCTGCTCATCAGGATCAGTGGGCCGCCCGGTAACAGGTGGCCTTGGCCAGCCTTCGGGACCTCCAGGCTTTGATCGCGGAAAAGCCAATCCAACCCCTGAGGACAGACTCACCTGGAATCAGCTGGTCCCATTTAAGGATTGTTGACAATTTAGAGGTTGTTTGTTTCTTTTAGTTGTTCTCGGGTTCTTACTGTTGCAGGGGCTGGCGGCTTCAAGTCAAACACACACCTGCACTTTTATGTTTGGACATTCATGGGAATTTATCAGCCTTTTCTCCACCTTCATCAGTGTCTTTATTTTTGTATATTTGACACTTCACTTTCGCCACCTCTACTTGGTCAGTGTTTGTTTCATGGTCAGATAAATTACCACACCCGTCTGCACGTCACCAAACGAACACTAGAAACGACTCAAATGTGACTTAAATGGGGGGAGGTTATGATGTTGAAAAAGACAAATCTTACCCTGAACCTTACAGTGTTCTGAGTGTGACTTTTAGAGGGGATCTTTGAAAACTGGAGTGGAAAAGAGATGTTTACATATAACTTTACTGTATATTTGCTGTTGTCACGTGAACAGCAACCTCGCCTGTCAACAAAGCGCTACTGAGCTTTTAATCTCCAGGCTAAACTGGAAGAAATGTTGGGTTTTTATAAACATGACCAACAAATTTCTTATTAAGTTATTTTAACTGACTTTTTTTTTATTTTATTTTTTTCTTCGACCAGGCTGTTGGTTAAAGGTGCATGCATTTTTTTCCAAGTTCCAACTTCTCTTCAAAAAAGTTAAATGATTGTCAATCTAAATAATGTTTGCAATAGTTTACATTAATTTCCTTTAAATAGAATTTGACTCTCCCATAACACACAGACACAAAAGAATATTTTTAAGCAGAACTTAAAAGCCAAAAAAAGTTCCTATCAAGTTTTGTAGTTTACATATTAGAATTATTTCACTTTAAATGACTAAATGCAACAAAAACTTTTCTTTTTTTTAATCCTTACCCATTTAGATGTAAGCAGGTTGCTTCTTGACTGACATTAGGAAGTCAACTACAGCGTTTAAAAAAAAAAAGCGTGCCAAATGACCCCAATTGCATTTATTTTCGTAATAACTGAAAATATGAAACGATAAACTTTACTTCAGAATTGACTATACAGACCCCACCCTTGATAAAAAAGTATAGATATTACTTTGGCCACCTGGCAAGAATTTAACCAAAAGTTTTCACATGAATGCTTTCCATTGCCCCCCCCCCCATCTTTTTCTCTCTCCAGATGTCAGCGAGTTTTCCTCGTCATCTGCAACGATTGTAAGCGAAAAGCCATCAGTTTGGTTGATGAGCGAAATGCTGCCAATTCAACGCGTTTCACGCACATTTCCGATACGTTCGGAGGATGATTGACCTTCTCGGAGCAGCTGATCTGACTAATGGGAGATCATTGAATTTTAGCAAAACCATAAAGTTAAAAAATTGATCAGAAATGTGAACAATATTTATTACATTTAGCCTATTTGCAGCTCTTGGCTGCTTTGTACACTTTTTTCTGTTGTTTTTGTTGTATAGGCTGTTCATAACAAATCTTATCCTTTCTGATTTATAATAAAAAAATAAAGTGACATTATAAAACAAAAGTAAAGTTTGTGTATTTACATCAAAGAGACCAAAAATCTTTCTTTTAATTATTGTATTTATTGTAGGAAAAAAATATGGGTTCCACTTGCTAAAATGAAAAAAAAAAGGTATGAGTGGAAACATATTTGCAGCTTTTATATTTTTTTTGTATCTCTTAGCCACTATCTAGGCAGTTCTGCATTAGGAGTTGGGTCATCTAGACCCACTAGACAGTGCACTGAACCTTTTTTCTTCAATGATTTGTGATCTTCACTGGTGTCCATGGATTACATGAAATCTTTCCACCTTTATTCACCTTTGTCCTTGGTAAGAAAGAACAAATCCAATGGAAGGGTGGGGTCATCTAGATAACTAGAGGTTAAAAATAATTCTGGTTGACAGTTTCAGAGACTGGTCTGGTGCTTCTACAATCTGTTACATCTTCTTTCTAGCGTAATTGTATGGAATCACCTTTGTAATATTTTAACCCTTGTGCTATGGGTATTACCCTTCCATTGGCGTGTTCTCCTACCATGACAAGGTGGATAAAAGGTGGAAAGATTTCATGTAATCCATGGACACCAATAATTCTAAATCATTGAAAAAACTAAGAGATAACACAAAGACTAACTTAACTAAGATTTTTTAATGGCTTTTTTTATGTAAACTTAACTCTGTGAAAAGACATTTTCAGCTTTTTCTTTGTTGCTTCAGGCATAGGGTAGATTCTAATAAACTAAGATTTGAGTCAGTTGTAGACGTTTGCTCGTATTCAGGGTTTAGCTGAAGAACAATAAATTCAAGTTTTTTTTTTTGCTTTACAAAACAGCAGTGAAAAGAAACTGGGAAAAAAATCTATGATGTGTCAGAATCATTTTAAAGTGATTAATAAAACCAGATTGTAAATTTTAAGAAAAAAAAAAAAAAAACATTTAAAAGCTGGTAAAGGAAACTGAAAAATCTGAAAATTTGAAAGATAAAATAGATAAAACATTATTTGAAAAAAAGAAATTAGAAAAATAGCTTTAAATTGGAAAAGTTCATTGTAAACTAATGGTATGGAGCCAGAGCTCCCGCTATAAGAATATGAAGATAAAAAATTAAAAACTTTTTTAAAAAGAATTGACCATTGAAAATGTGAACAATAAAATTTCAAAACAATATTTAATTTGAAAACACATTTAAATGTAAAAGTTCACATTATAAACTTGAACAGAATATTGAAGATTTGAAAAAAATAAAAAGAAATTTTAAAATGACTGAACATAAAAGTAAACTCGAAGGGAACATTGAAAATGTTAATTTTAAAATAAAAAAAATTGAAAGTGCCTTACATTTCATAGTAAATGTTAAAAAAGAGAAAAATAAAATAGGAAATTAAAAAGAAAAAAAATCTTAAACTTGAAATAAATATTGAAGAAAAAAAAAAAGTAAAGTTGAAACTAGAATTTTTAAAAACTTTATAGCAGAAACTGTTACCAGAAGTGAAAATGATGTTCATTGTAACGCTATATTTCATTTTAAATTTTTCTTCCTCTTCTTTCAGTTCTCGAATCAGCTTCAATTCAGAAGATTGGCTAATTTCCCGCGATGGGGCGGGGCCATGACCAGGTGACGGCGGTGATGGTGACGTCATTTTTGCTCCAGAACAGCGTTTGTTTTGCTGCCTGTGTCATCCCCTGTTTGGGAGCAGAAATGAGGTCACCATAACCTCTATCACCTGTCCAATCATGTCCTGATAGCCTCAAGCCCCGCCCCTATGCACAAAATGTGGATTTCATTTAAAAAATTAAATGTGTAAATTGAGGTCTTAAAGTGAAGAATGAGAGAAATAAAAAAATGGGGGGGGGGGACAAAAAATTGTTGCTAAAATCACAAATAAACATTTTTCATTTGGTTATAGTTTTGGGTTTATAGATTTCTTTTTCCATTTTTCCTTCCTGTTCTGCTTTTCTCTTTCCGTTAAATGTACAATCTGGTCTTCCCATTTATTTTAAGCTGATCCTGGTTTGACCCCACAGAAATTAAAGGATGCCTGCGAGCGTTTTTTAAGGTGGAATGAAGGTTAGCAGCACGTTTGAACGTTAGCCTGAAAGGAGAGCGACTGACGGACGAGACACAAACGGAAAAAGTTAAGTTTGGTTGAGCTTCATTTCAAATATACATACTTCATATTTACACACACACACATTCTTAACTCGCATAACAGTTCAGAAACCAACAACAAAAGAAGGTCCCACACAGTTTAAAAAAATAGTTTGTACAGTGGATGGAGCCGATGCGCACCGTTCACGCTCGTACATAAAGTTGCAAGCTTCTGATGAGTTAACATAAAGGCAGGCGATACAGTAGGTTGTGTGTTTTGACCATTTTTTTAAAAGAAAGAGAACATCTTTGTCAATAAATAAACCAGGCGACTTTGTCACAGAGCGTTTTTGAGTAAAAGCGTGAGTCAAAAACAAAAACGCCAGCAGATCTGAAGTCCAAATCAAAAGAAATCCTTACTACTCAGAATTAATAGTAAGGAGTCATTAAAGAAGTTGTTTTTTCTTCTTTAAACAGCAGCTGCTTTAAAAAATGAGGGTCGCGACAAAGCAAACCTCTGTTTTCTGCTTCATCTGCTGTCTGAAAAAAAGCCTCGTCAGACTCTAAAACATACAGCTTTTTTTTTTTTTTTAAGGTTTAACACCCGTCACTTTCCTGAAAACGCAGCCGCTCCACTTCCCGCCATTCCACTTCGCCACTCCACTTCTCCGCCTCATCATCAGCAAGGATATATGGACTTTCAGAGGCGGGCTGACCACCGAGCAGAGCAGAACCATGGCGATAGCAAAAAGAAGACAGATAAGAAAAGAGGTAGAGAGATCTCTAGAATTCTTTTCTGGCTGGTTGTGGGAAGCAGAAAAAAAAAAAAAAAAAAGGATCACAAAGAGACAGGGGTGAGCAGCAATTTGATTCAAGATTTTTGTCCCATTTAAAGGAGTTTTTTTGTGTTTTTTGTGGATTTGTCTTTAGATGAAGAGCTTCAGAACTTCTTTGGACCCCAGGCGGACGTCTGCTTTGGAGCTACACTTGTCCCGAATGTGGGGAAATCCTCCCATCAGGGAGCCTATGGAGACTTTAAAAGCGTACTGTCTTTGAGCCACGAATACAAAGTCTTGGGACTGTGTCAGCAGTTTTTGGGAAATAAGATTATTACTTTAACAAATGATATTTCCTTCATAATCATAAAACTACAGTAAACCACAGACATTTAATGAAAATATTTGTGTTCTGGCCGGTAAAAGAGACTGAGATGATTTATAAAAACAAATGTAAATATATATTTTTAAATGGAAGGTCGTTCAAATACAGTAAAAATTGAGCATCAATGCAGACTTTTGCAGGGACTGCTGGGTAATTTCTATGGCAGTGTTCTTGGAACTTTTTCATTTAGTTATTTTTTTTGTCCCCATTTTCTCTTAACTTCTTCATCCTCAGTAAAAATCTCTGCAGCTGCTTTAAGTTTATTAGTAAATTTCATAAAGGAACCATTCAAGTGTGATCTATTGATTTTCCCTTAACTGTCAAAGTGGAGGCTAAACAACCAGACGCCAACTTTGGCCTCATAAAATATCGATTTTTGAATAACTTTATTAGCAGCATTCTCGTAACAACAGACAGCTGGTTCTGAATATTCTGCATTATAATTATGGTCTGTCGTCATAGTTGGAGCACAAATCGGGTTTTGCCTATTGGATACGACTCTCTTTTATTTTTGAAGTTGGTTCTTCTTCTGTTTCCTCGTTATTATTTTCTGCAAAAAATGCTCCCAAATATGTTTGTTTTGTTAACATTGGCATGGTGAATCAGTTCAAAAGAAATTAGCGGATGGATTTTAAGGCGTAACCGAGTGACTTGACATCGTCAAGAATGAGTGTAGATTTTTCCAAATAAACTATTCAGGAATGGATTGGAGAAAAAACTGAAAAGAGTTATTGGAGTCGTGTTTGTATTTTCTCTGCATATGATTCAAACTCCACTGATCTGGACCAGAATTGTAGATTGGTCGGACTCCCGGGCAAAATGCGGGCTACCACCGCCTTTCAGCAAGTGCGTGGTGAGGAATTGAGCAGCTTTCATTTTACTTTTTCACTTTATGAAACGTCTCCCTGTGTTCCCCAGCAGCGTTCAGGGGCGTCCGCACCACAAGCCCTTAGCGGGGCCCTCCCGCTGCTGTCGTCCATCCTATGCCCCCCGCCCCTCCGTAGCGGGGCCGGAGGCTTCATATGTCACCCGTAAGGTCTCCCGTCTCCGTCCGCTGAGCATCTGAGGACCAAGCGAATTCGTCTGCACACAGAGAAAATCGGAGGGAAGACAAAGTGAACTCCGCGTATTCACCTCCTCCAGGTTGAGCAGATGATTAAGCCAGCCTTAGAGCTGATAGTCTCTGGGAGCCGTTATCGTCCTCTGTCGGGCACCGTCGGAACCACGGCTGGGGAATTTCGAATATCAACGCCTGGACAGACAGAAGAATAATCCATCAGTGCGGTTCGTACCTGGTTCGCTCCTTCTTTCGCGGGATCGTCGCGGCGCCTCACCTTGAACTCCTCCATCAGCTTGCGGATGGCCTTTCCCCGGGCGCCAATGATGCGGGCGTGGGTCCTCGGGTCCAGATGGATGTCCTGGCTCATCTCCTGCAGCTCGGCCTGCCAGCTGCTGGATGGCTGGCCAGCGCTCCTCCGCGTTCGCTCGTGCCGGGAATGGCGATCAGATCGCTGTTAGCAGATTGTGACCGAAAAGCTCGCGGATCCGGCGGGAAAACAAAACAAAAAACACACTAGTTCCTTTCAAAATAAAACAAAATTCTGCTTTTCCCATAGGAAAATCTGCTAAGTCGGCCACCTGCTGCTCGTCTCCTTTATCAGGGAACTGGATGCGGCGTCGTGAGTCGCTTTCTGATCCTGAGATATCCACGGCTCCTGCGACCGATGATCTTGGGGTGAGAAACTTGGGATCTCTGGACATCGTGACCTGCATCCATAGCCTGAGAGATAAACAGAAAATCGTTTCTTTACAATAAACCTCAGGCTTCTGAAAATCATCCTTAAAGATCCACTACAAAGAAAATCGTGCTTCTAACATTTTCTGATGGCGGAGGACATTTATGAAGAAAGTTAAGACTCAAATTGCATTTCTGAGATTGTTTTTGATTTTTTTATTTGAATTGTTGTGAATCAGGAGCAGACAGAAAAAAAAAGCTGCTTGTGTTTGTCGCGTGAAAAAAAAAACAGTGCTCGCCAACTACCCAAATACTTCAAGAAGCAAATAATGACAAATAAAATCAAGACAAATACTTTACATCTGGATTCCTATTAGACACAAAGATTTTTTTAGCAGCATAAAATTAGTTTTAAAATCTAAAACCTAAACTGTCGGTGGGGGCGGTTGTGCAGTTTGCAGAATTCTCCTACTCAGCCTGCAGATCCTTCACCCTCTCCAGCAGACCCATTTTAGCCCGCTCCCGTTGGCTCACGAGGCCACGTGACCTTATTGACGTCAGCACCAGCTACTCAGGCTGCGGCACCCAGATGTTCACCTGCATCCGACACAACACTGTGGAACTGACCTTTGATTTTGAGCCTTTATTATTTAGAAAAGTGGAGGTTGGGCGATGTCATATCCTGCCTAAAATTGGACGTCCGCAGACATGAATCCTGGGCGTTTTGTGTCTCATTCCCAAACCTCACATTTGTAGCAGAACTTTAGTGGATTTTGCGTGATACCTTGCAGTATGAACAAACCTCATACTCCTCCATCATCTTCCATGATTCATACCTTTCTGTCCGATAATGTGGCAGGTGACTCATCTGGCTTCCGTCCTCCGTTATGGGCATAGCGCCTAAGGGAGAGTTAAAACACAGCCTTGAAGGCAGGTTTCCAACCGCCGCCCGTGTCCTGTTTGTAATGAAATTGAGGCTTCATTGCCAGCAGAGCTACTTTAATAAAAAGCGCACTTCTCTACCTTCCGTCAGAGATAGTGATGATGTGTGTACAGCGAGGAACAAAGCTTCGGTTTCAGGCTGGCCGTCTCGTTCTCCTGCACTGAAAGCACTTCCCTGACCTGTAGTTTAGGTCAACTGGTTAAAAGCTTTTATTCCTTAAAAGACTAAAATCAAAAGCATTGGAATTGAGACATTGGTTGTGTCAGAAGTTACTCACAAACCCCCGGTTAGTGCACCATACAGGCCTTTTTTTGGGGGGGTTGGCCAAATCTACAACTCCGAAATCTAGTGGTCGTGAAATTTTCCCAGAAGTCTCTGCAAAAAACTAGCATGCCCCTATGCTCACTCGAGTGGTAAAAATAGATCTTTCTTTTGAGAAAAAGGTATTCAAAATTCATTCATTCATTCATTCATTCATTTATTCATTCATTCATTCATCTTATTAACCGTTTATTCCCTTTCGGGGTCACGGGGTTGCCGGAGCCTCCAGCCACCGGTATTCAAAATTATTTTTTGTAAACGATCCAAAACTCAGTGGATTCATGGGGGGCTTATTTTAGATGTTCGTATTGATGAGATTTTTACTTTGCCAAATGGGTGGCATCCTGCTGCTGATTAAAAAAAAACCTGGAAAAAAAAGTGAGATATATTGTTTTGTAAAACAGACGCTTTGCAAAGAAAGTTATGAACAGTTATGGACTTTAGCACTGGAGTCTGGGTAGCTAAACTAGTTGATTTGATTTAATGTATTTTTACTGTAATTTTGAGTTGATGATGTTTTTGTTATGTTAAACCCAACTCTACTGAAAAGAGTTTTTGGTGTTTTGGAAATGTTCTTGTAGCATTTTCTCATGATAGTCCGACATGTAGAAAGGAAGTTACACTTTAAGTGCATTTCTTTATTTTATATCTTTGTGGATCCAGAGCCCGACGAAAAATGCGATTGGAAAAAACTTACTGGCGGTGTTGTGCGTCGCCCTGTCGGTGAGACCAATCAAGGCTGATGAATTCCTGCCGCTCTACAGAAACTATGTCCTAGAAATAAACATAGATTTATTGATTTTGGCTAAAAAGTGCAAAATTAGAATAAAAACCCCACTGGGGCTGACAGAAAATAGGTCAAAGATGATATTTAAAGCTTTATGTTATTGTTAGTTTATGGTGGTTAAAAACACGATCAGACCATCAATAAGGGCTAAACCGTTGACCGCCTGCTGCTCTGCCACGTCGTTCTGACATGTTGTGTTTCCTAACCTGCAGCGCTATCGTCTCTCGGGGCACTTGATCTGGACCGTGTTCTCTGGTGATGTATGTGTTGGATCTGACAGCCTTGGGCTATGGCGGTGTAGTAGGCGCTGAGGTTAATACCTCACACTCACCTGGGACTCTGCTCCAGAAGGAATAAAAGAGACAACATACATCGTTTCAGGGATAAAAGTGGAGTTTGTTTGCCGTCAGAGACTACAAACATTTGAGAAATTTGTCGAAAAACGGGTGAATAAAACCTGAAGATAAAAGTGTATACCCTTCTAAACCCTGCTGATGTTTGCATGCTTTTTTCAATCAATCTCCTCTGTGCTGTGTCTCTATACAGGTGCATTCATTCTGCCAAATCTAGATAAATCTTCCATCTCTTTTGCTTCGATGTTTAACATTTTGTTTTGAAATTACTTTTGTTTTCCTTTTTACGAAAACCAGAAACGGTCGTTATCATGGGGCCTTGTGATTAGATCTCGCGTTTGTCCATGCAACTGAATGTTGTTGGTTGCTCGAGTGAAGAGACTGGATATCACGGGCCGTGTCCTGACATTAAAATGAAAATATCGTTCATTTAATATCTTGTTCCCAAGATAATATTCCATTCCTCGGAAATAATTAGGTGATGCGAACGCAATAATTATTCACATCATAAGTCATTCATAGACACGGATATGATTCTCCCGATCCGGCTGCAAATGCCGCTTTCAGTGGTAACTTCCGTGTCTCTGTGACCCGCAGTCGTTCAAGAAAGGAAAAAGAAAAACAAGAATGATCAATTTATTATTGTCTCAATGAATATAAGAAAAATATCTTGGATTTATGATGAATATTATCTTGTGGGAGCAGATATGTTCAGTTTTAATGTCAGGACATGGGCTCCGTATTTGGCTCCGTATGGATCTGCTCCGTGCTAGATGTAATTTTTTTTTTAGTATATGGGCGTGAAGGCGCATTTGAAAAAATTCTTACGTCAAAAATCAGCGATGACTCACAGGACCTTCTAGTTTTGTTTTCCGCAATTTTTAGTTTTTATTTCGTTTCATTTTTTACTGTGTTTGTGGAGGTTTGTTCCTGATTCCTTAAATTCATGTTTTTATTATTCTTTTTTTGCTTTTTAATTGTCCTAATCTTTGATGCTCGTTTTGCTTTGAGTGATTTGCTGGGGTGATTTGTCCTTCAGGGCCACCCGTACCCCAGGAGTCATCTATGATCTCTGAATGCGTTCTTAGCGCCTCCGCAGTCATGGCTCCCTTCAGGGTGACCTTCTGGCTGCTGGCTCCGGTACGAGGGAAGCTGACAGCCACGCCGCCGTACTCCTCGGCCAGCTCCCGGAGCACCTGAGCTCTCCGACACACAAGAGAAAGTGGCTGATGGTGTGATGTCACTTCCCATGCTGTCCTCCACCATTCATCCTGGGCAAGAAAGACGGTTCTGTGGGAGTGTGGTGGAGAAGAAACCATGTTGAGATTTTTCTGTGGACAGCTACCAGGTTTTGACCAGCGATCTCCAACTCCCTCTGGGCCTGGCCTTCCAGCCTCTTCTTCCTCGTTAGTGATCCGGCTCCTGCTCCGTGTCGTCGGGCGACGGGAAAATGATGCGTGCTCCTGTCCGGTCTCGCGCAGCGGCGAATGTTGCTCCGCCTCGCCCAATCAGAAACTTATGGTATTCCGGTTTGGCCTGCAGCTCACGCTGTGAGTTGATGACTTGCTGAAAGCAGCGCAGGCAGGGAAGCAGACGTGAATCCATGTTACCTTTTCTTGCCACTACAAAATCTTTTGTAGCATCCCTTAAAGTCTGACCTTCTCCTCCGCCAGCTGCAGCAGCTGTTTCTTGGCTTTCTCCACTTCACCAACGGGGCCTCTGATGGTGACCTTGTCTGAGCCGGAGCCCTCAGAGGAGAAGTGGATGTGGACGCCGCCGAGTCTTCCATGATGGAGCGCACCAGGCAGCCTTTGGAGCCAATCAGGGAGTTGTGGAGCTTGGCGGGGATGGTGACCTCTGTCTCTTTGAGGTTGGCCTGGATCCTGCGAAGCTTTAAGGCTCACAGTTGGAGAATGCTTGGAAAAAGGGGCGCCCTTCCAGCAGATGAGGATGCTGGGGCTGCTGTCCAGCGGCTCCACCCATACTGCAGCGAAAGGACCCCTGTGCGCCCCCCAACCTCAGACATCTAGGGCTGAGTTCATTTCCTTCGGCAAGACTTTTGAATCATGTTTACCAAAGTTTCAATTATTCAGACTTTTATTTACTAATATAGTAAACAATTCAAATTCAAATTTAGTTTATTTATATTATTTTATATTATTTATTATATAATATTAAATTTTATTTATATAGCACCTTTCATGTACAAAACAGCTCAAGGTGCTGTACATAAAAACAAAACAAGAATGCAGAAAACCCAATGTATACAATAAAATAATTTAATAATCCCCGCCCAATAAAATACACAAAAACAAACGTAAGTAAAAGAGAAATGACTAAAGAAAAAAAGCTATAGAAGAGAGAACCCAATATCCATGTACAGTATATTACCTTTGGCACACAAAAGAACAAATTTTTATGAAATATGAGTTATTTTCCAGAGTTCTTTTTTAACTCAGGAGTCAGACGACTCGATCTCTGAGGCTCCGCCTTTTGTTTCTTGTGGGTGCCGCCCATTTCATGACATCCTCCTAGAGTCGGCCTCGGCAGTGTGTCTGCGTTTCGCCCACGAAAACAAACAACATCCGAACTTTTCCAAAGATGGATGTGCACATTGTGCTTATAAAAAGAAAGCGACTTAGCCCTGTGTTGACCTGGGGGCGGTGCTGAAAGCGCAGACTCTTCCTGGAAGGGGCGGTTCCTCACTTTGTGACATCACGATGTGAGGAACCCAATCGGAGTACCTGGTGCTCAGAGAGCAGGTTTTACAAAGATGAGTGAATGGATCACATACTGCTTTGAGGTGTCGTGTGAGAAATTAACATTAAACTTCAAAGCTACAAAAAAAAAAAACAATATAGGCCGATATAGGCCTATATTAATTTATATATAGGCCTATATATATTTATATATAAAAAAATGATATAGGCCCTCTATGATTAAAAAAAAATCTAAAATAAAAAATTACTTTGTAATATTTCTTTTAAAAAATGATATAGAAACATTTTGGCCTCCACTTTTCTTTAACTTTTGAGGCTAAACTTTATCTTCATCCTCCGTAAAATATCTGCAGCTGCTTTAAACTTTATTTGTGCACTATAGGAACCATTAAAACGTGATCTAGATTTTCTCTGAACCCATAACTGTCAGAGTGGAAGCAAAGAAATCCGACTTTTAAGGTGCGACGAATAAATACAAAAAAACAAGTCACTAAAATTGGTATTTTTTTAAATTTATATTAAACGTGAATCCACCATTTGAGCAACTTTATTAGCATCTTTGTAACCTTAGACAGCCGGTTGCGGAATTTTATGGATTATTAATATGCATTATTTTCTGATCTGTGGGAACAACTGTCACAATAAATCCATATTTCAAGTAAAGACTCCTGGTTATTGTCTGTTATATGCACCTGTCTTTTATTTTGAAGTCTGTTTCCTCGCTGGCTCTTTGTAAGGCGTTGGGAACCATTGATAAAGGACGAGCAGAGGAAGAGTGAAAAGCGTTTAGTGTCTTACCAGCTCTCTCTGGATGGCGAGGATTCGATCTCGGGCCGCCTCACAGTTGACCTTCTTTCCTGTGATGACGATCATCTCCGAGTTGCTGTTCTCTGTCGGCAGGTCGATCTTGGTGTTGGTCTCCTCCCGGATCTAATGATACAAAACGCGCCGTCGCATTAAGTTTTTCACTTTTTGCGTTCTTATTATTAAGTGTAAAAAGCGTCACCTTCTTTATGTTGGCACCGCCCTTTCCAATGATGTTCTTATGAAACTGCTTGAAGATGGGAACCGACAGCGAGTAGCTGTTCTCGATCTGTGTGAAGACGGAGCAGCGGTGAGTCCGCACAGACAGAGACGAAGCCGAGGCAGAAAGAAAGCGGGCGGACGTACCAGCTCTGCAATGATTTTCTGCAGGAACTTGGCACATTTCTCCACCTCGTTCTTCGGCCCGCGCAGCTGGACGATGTCGCTCTTCTGTGACGGGTCGGGGAAATTGATAATGACCTAAAAAAAAACAGCAGAAACGACATAAATTATGTGAAAAACCATCAAAATAAAAACGTTATTTGGAACTAATTAGTTAATATAAAGTGTCCAACTTCAGGAAACTTGTCCCGAACTTCCTTAATCTTCTCTCCCTTCTGCCCGATGATTGTTCGATGGAATTTCTGCTCCACAATCAGGTCTTTGGTGCGCTCATTTTCCTAAGAATCAACAAACCGACATTTTTCTTTTTTATAAAGGGACTTTCAGTGGTTTAAACATCAGATCTGCTAAACAAATAAACTTCTCACCATCCTCTGGACCATCTCAATGAGTTCTCTGCGAGCCAACTGCACCCCTTTGGGGTCCCCTTCGATGCGGATCAGGTTGCTTCTCTCCGAGTCCTGAGGGATCCTCACAGAAACCTTGTACTGCTCCTTGATCCGATTAACTGCAGGGTGTTGGAATAAGATGAAGAACAAGAAGGTCTCTCAGCCACACCCTCTTCCTGTAGTGACCACTTACAATGGAGGTCACATGGACGTAATACACAGCTGGTTTCATTCCCTGTAAACATCAACAAAGCTACTCACTGTTGGCTCCGTTTTTACCAATCAGGTGTCTGTGAAAGCGCTGGTCTATAATGACTTCAGAATAGTCCATCCTCACCAGCTGCATCCATGAAACACAGGATCAGAAGAGACTTCCCATTGAAAGTTCAAACAATTCACATATGTAACATATGAAGATGTGTTTAAAAATGTCAGAAATCATTGTGGATGTTAAAAAACGAATAAATCGTATGTGAAGGGATTCCAACAGAGTTGAAGAATGAGATGTATGTTTGTGTGTAAACTGACCAGGTCCTTGATGATCTCCTGGATTTGGATCTGAGCCTGCTCCACCTCCTCCGTCGGCCCCTCCAGACTGATGCGCTCCTCGCCATCCGTGAACTCAATGTGAACCTGAACGTAAACAAAGACTTTTAGGACATTTCCAGGCAAGAAAAAGATTAAAGGACCTATCATGCTATTCTTAGGCCTTTTATAGCCTTCTATATCCATGTATATGATGATATTTTACCCTGAGCACACTGCAGAACACATTTCTTTTATTTGAATGTGAGTTATTGTCCTGAATTCTTTTCCAACCCGGATGTAGTTTCACCCACAAAAACAAACAAAATCCGAACTATTGCGAAGATGGATGTGCATATTGTGCTTATAAAAGGAAAGCGTTCCCGATCCCTGCTAGCTCTAGCTCCAGCTTTCCTCCTTCTTCACTTATCTATGTCACAATCATAAACCGTAAAAACAATGGACGTATCGAGGCGTGACGTCACCTGTAGAAAACGCCTTACCTCCAGCTCTCGCGAAATAAGAAAAAATCCCTCACCATGAGTGGATTAGGAGGGGCTGATGCTCAGAGTGCAGGTTTTTAGAGAAATGCGTGAACGGATCAAAAAAACGCTTTGTTTTTTTTCCCCCAGAGAGGGATGAACATTATAATACACTCAAAAGCTAATAAAGCTAATATGCATGATATAGGCCCTTTAAATATGAACTCTGCTTTTAGTTCTTTTGTTAAAAGCCCACTCCGATAAAAAGTGTGTTTTTGGTGTTTTTAACATGTTCTTGTGTTATTTTTCTCATGATGGAGAACATATAGTAAGAAAATTAAGCCTAGAAATGTATTTCTAAGCATTTTCTCATTCAAATCTTTGTGACGTGGAAAAAAAATGCCGGGTGGGGCACGAGCTCCACGCTCTTAGTTTAAGCACTGGGGAGGAGAAGGGCGGGCGGGGTTGCTCCACGCCAACGGTCCCGCCCACAATTTAGAGGTGAATTTCTAACGAACTACTGCCCCCTTTGTAGGAGCCATTTTCAAGAAAATGACATCAGTCTTTTTTATTTTGGCTAAAAACAGCATAATAATAAATAAAAGACCACTGGAAATACTTTAGAAACTGTTTTCATGCCCCTTAAAGGTGTTTTCATTTCAGAGGAAGGATGGGACTTCTCTCCTTCAGGCCATCATCACAGTCTCCCTTACTCGTGGCAGCTGCTGCGTGATCCGTCCGATATTCTGGCCTTTTTTGCCGATGATGAAGCGATGTAGCCACGCGGGGGCGCTCACCTCCACCACCATCACACTCTTTGCCTAAATGGATGAAAATGCTCCCAGTCACAAGGTCTTCATCCATAAACCGCCAGTCAATAACATTAAAGTGAACTGCCCGATGGTAGAATGCATGAGGCTAAACTTTGACTTTTATTCATTTCATTCGTTTTTAGGTGGGTTTTTTCTTCTCTCAGCTGACCTTAGCATAGACCTGGGTGAGTGCAGGTCCCAGTTTGTCGGGCTCCCCTCTTAGGATGATGGTTTCTGAGCTGGAATCCAGCGGGGGCATTTCCACAGACACTCCAGTGGCTTCCAGGATCTCCTGCAGGGTGTTGCCTTTTGGACCAATGATGTATTTATGCTGAGACTTCTTCACTTCCACAGAGATAGTCGTGGTCTTCCTCTTCTGCCACACAGAACAAACGAGACAAAGACTGGAATTACTCAGTGAAGGAAAAGGTAGCGGAGGGCAAAGAAGTGGAGGAAGGAAAGAGAAAGAAGATTTGTAGTTTTTATTTACAGTTGATATCTTTATTTTTCAACCAATATTTAAATCTTTCAATTCTAAATAATAAAAAAACAGATTAAACGGACACCTTGTCTTCATAGATGGCTCGGATGCGGTTGACCGCCAGGGCGACAGCCTCCTTCTCTCCTGTGATGACGATCTCGTCTTTTGGCAAGCTCGGCGGCGGGATGCTGATGCGAGCGCCCGTCTCCTGGCTCAGCTCCTGCACCAGCCGGTTGTGGGCGCCTGCAATGAAGGGGTGGAATGCCTTCTCCAAAGACAGACGCTCCACGGCGCGCTTGTCCTGTCCGCAAGGAGTGAAAGAGCATCCGTTTCCACAAACAATGATGTCACTCCACAGAGCACAAGATGAGAGAAAATTAAGCAGATTTTTCAGTTCTTTGGAATAAAGCTGTTCTAAAAAAAAGAAAGGCGCCTTATAAATAAAATGTATTATTTATTATTATTATAACAAACCTTGCATAGAGCTATAGCATTTTATTTAAATTCTTCACGAAGGAAATGTTTTTGTTTCAACAAAATGAAAGGAAGTGGTTGCCTGAAAGTGCATTTTCAGGGCAGTGTAAACATAGCATCGTAATTCTGACAGAATGTCTTTAATGCTAAAAATGGCCCTTTACAGTGCCTTAATAAATCTTACTAAGCTCAACGTTGAGAGCCACTTTCTGCTGAGTAATTTGTTTCATCACTTCCACCTCTTGTCGAGGACTTTAGTTTTTCATTGGGCCCTTCCTTACACCCTTTGTTTGGTTCAGACTCAGACCCTAAGCTGAAGTTTAACCACAAACGTAGCTACAATGGTTGTGCTTCCATTGCACATTTGTGCAAAACTTTATTGAAATTCTACAAATGTTGGGAAAAAAACCACAGTTCCGCAATTAAACTGTTTTCATTTAATCATAATTATGCATATAAACACAAACCACGGATGTGAACAATAGCTTGATTTACAGCATCCACATTTCATGACAATGCATGGAAGACTCTGAGGATGTATAGAGATCGGATTTATCTATTTTAAAATCTCCACAAAAGCATCGGTAACCCCATCTTCATGTTCATGAGATCTTTCTGGTGTTGTGAGCTTCCCTCCTGCTGCAATTAAGCCGCTATCCACTGCTACTTCCGTGTCTCTGTGACCCACGTTAGTTTGAGAGGGGAAACATTAAGACAAGAACCAAACTAGAGGATCTTTTTAAAATTGTCTCTGTGAAAATAAGACCAAAAAAAAAAAATCTGTAAAATCATAAGATCATAATCAATGATCATAATCATAAGGAAGCCTGAGCTGGCTGCCTCCCCATCCTGCACCGGCTCTCTTTCTGCCAGCTAGCCAGCCCCCCAGGGGCCACCCGGCGCAGCGATCGGGTCGCTCCAGCCTCATGGGCCCTGGTTACAGGCCGGCGCCCTGTCAAGGATTTATCCCCTTCTTTACCCAAAAGTAGCCGGGAGAGTCTCTGGCAACCCAGCGGGTTAAGAAAATGGATGCAAACTGGCTTCTTGTTGATGACATGTTGATCGCCTCAAAAATCCCTTCCTCGAAGCACAAAAACTCGCATTTTCAATAAATGCGAGATTTTTCTGAATTGACATGTTTCCATTAAGTGAATTTATTATCAAAAATCCAATTTGCGCACGTTTTTAGTCAGTTAGCTTTAGTAACATACATTAGCGCCGATTAAGGTTTTAGAAAAGCATGGATGCAAGATCAGGGAAAAATATCTTTCTTTTATCTTTCTTATCTTCTTCTGTATCTTAACAACAGGCATAAAACCTTTAGAGATAACACTTGTTTTTATTCTAAAAATGCATAACCTGCTTAATTTACATCCAATAGTCTTTCAAAGCAGCTCGTTGGCTGCTCCGTTCATCGTCCGGGGAACCACTGTAAGGTCCACATTTACCTGGCAACAGCATTGGACAATTTACCAATCAATGATATGCTGATGACACCTTACTGTTGGTAACTTCTCCTTTATTGGTCTATTTGAGGATTACCCTCTAAGACCAACAAAAGAGTTGACTGAATCTGCCCCGACTGACCTGCTCAGCAGAGATCAGCAGGATTTCATGGCGAGCCTTCTCGATGCCCTCCTTGGTGCCTGTGATGCGGATGCTGGTGCTCGGGTCCTCAGGGCGTGGAATAGCAATCTTGGTGGCGGTCTTCAGCTCCAGCTCCTGCAGCTTCTCACCGTTCTTACCGATGACAAATCGATGGTGCTCCTTAGGAATGGCGACCGTAGCCGATGCCTGAAAGAAAAGAGGAACGCTTTAATAAAAAACAATAACAAAACGTTGGAATTGTATCACGCCATAATAATTGTACAGAACAATGGGCATTTCTTCATCTTTACCTTTTTCTGATCCTTTTAGGGGTTGCCACGGTGAATCACCCACCTACATCTAACCCTATGCATTAGAATACACCCATGAACCTCATCGTTGATCTTCTAGGCCTCTTTCCTGATAGCTTGAACCTCAGCATCTTTTTACAACATCATCACTGTTCCTTCTCTCAAAGTATCCAAACAATCTCCATCTGTGTCTCTCCATTTATCTACAAAACATCTAACATGATCTGTTCCTCTGATGTATTAATTCCTGATCGTATCTTTTCTCATCACTCCCAAAGAGAACCTCAACTTCTTCATCTCTGCAACCTCCAGCTCTGCCTCCTGACTCTCTGAGTCTCTAAACCCACAACATGGTTGCACTCATCACAGTCTTCTTCACCTTTCCTTTCATTCTTCGTGATATTCTTTTGTCTCAAATCATGCCTAAAACGTTCCTCCACCCATTCAAACCTGCTCGCACACACACAGCTCTTCACCTCTGCTCTTTGTAACCTCACCATTCCACTTGAGTTCCTTTCATTTACACACAGATTCTCTGTCATACTGTCATACCTTTCCAGAGCAAACCTCCACCTCTCTATCTAGATGTTCCTCCACCTGCTCCCTGTTCTCACTACACATCACAGTGTCATCTGTAAACGTGATGGTCTACAGAGATTCCTGTCTAACCTTATGAGTCATTCTGTCCATCATCACAACCAAAAAGAAGGAGCTTAAAGGTGATCATTGGTGCAGCCCCACCTTCACCTTTAACTCCTCCGTCACATCTACAGAACATCTCACCCCTGCCTTCCAGCTCTCGTTTATGTCCTGAACAACTCCAACGCTCTTTTTTGTCACTCCAGACTTCCTCGTTCTGTATCCTGTCTTTTATTTTCTGGTTAACATCAATTACGACAACTTGATGAACAAAATAAAAATGCATCAGCTGACAGGAAAATCAGCAAATTTGCAGCAAAATTCTTGAAAAGACAGAAAGCAGACGGTCTGCAGGCCAAATTTGACTGTAGTTAAAAGATGTTTTCCAAACTTCATCCTAACAGGAACGGAATAACCCCAAAAATATCAACTCTGACGTCCGTTTGTGAAGACACATCTGACCCACAGGTTAAAACTCAAGGGAATTATTTAAACAGATCTTTACAAAAACAATGTTTCTATGATGATACCAAATAGAGCTCTCTGCACTAAAAGTCCATTTTTTTTGTTTCCTTTGTTTGCATTCACATATCCTGTTTCAGCATAGGGCTGGGCGATATGGCCTAAAAATAAAATCTCCGATTTTATTTTTTTTAATTCGATTTCCGATTTTTTTCTCGATTTTTTTTTTTTCCCCCACCCTACTTAAGGAAAGCAATAAGTACAAACGGCAGACAAGTTCAAGCAAATGTTGCTTTGATTTAATCAAACCCAAGACAAATGTAACCCCCATTTCTGGGATGTATAATAAATAAATGAAAACACTCTTGGAATCAAAGTTAAGTATAAGATTTTTCTTCTTACTCCCTTTTTGGACTTGTGTTTAAATAATTGTGTCTTGTTTTATATAATTTTTGTCTTGTTTTTGTCTAATTTCGTTATTCTAAACTTATCCAAAATAAAAAGGTTACTTCCTTACTTAAAGTCCCAGCTGTGTTTTAAGTCACACCTTGTAGTCTAGACTAAAAGGAGACAAACATTCACCTTGACAGTAGCACCATCTTCTAAAGGATTAACAATATAGCTCATATCTGGGGTCTAAGGTTTTAATTAAATTAAGAAACCCCATCTTTTCCACGGAGAAGATGATGATCATGAAGCAGCAGGAGTCAGCCCCCCCCCCACCCCCCGCGTCGCAAATGAATATATCGGTACAAGTAATAATTACAACGCCGTATTCTTTATTAACAAATAACAGTAACAACTAACTAACAATACAGGCGTTGTAGAATCAGTATGTGTGTGTGTCAGGGCGCGTGTGCGTAGAGGACTGAGCGCGTGCCACGCGAGCGCGCGTGAGAGCCTTCGACTCCGGAGGGCTTTAGGCAGCGTGGGGGGGGGGGTCTATTCCTCCACGTCTGTAGCAGCAAACCCAGACCAATTCCAAACAACAGATAATTTTATTTCTTTCTTGGGAAGAAACTTCCCACTGTCACCGGTAGCCATGCTGTCGCTAGCTGCTTCGTGCGTCGCGTGTCGCCGTGTGACACTAACGCTACGGAAGCTCTGGGGAGCCAAAAATGCGCCAATAAAAACTCGATTTAGTTATTTTTGAAATCGCCCGTAACAAAAAATTCGAATTAATTCATTTGATCGATTTATCGCCCAGGCCTATTTCAGCACTTTATTTATGTCATAGCATGAAGTCTGCATGATAAAAACCCAAAAAATACACTTGAGATCTTCTCTGTAACATCTCTTAAAAATTCTTTTATTTCTTAAATATACCATAGTAAGAAAGTTTTTTGGAAAAAAAAGCAGAGAAGCATTGTTAATCAAAGGCTGACATGATTAAACTTAAGGGGAAACAGAAGCAATAAGATGTGTTCATGTCTAAATATAACCCAAACGCAATAATAAGTGATTTTCACCCTGTTTGTTTTTTGAATACTGTTAAAAATGAGTTACCCAATCATTGACTTCTACCAAACCATTGTAAACACTGGCGGTGGGAGTTTACCTGAGTCTGCAGACGAGCCACGATCTCCTTGCGAGCCTTCATGACAGAATCCAGTTTTCCGGTAACCATGATGGACAAGCCTTGGTCCTTCGCCAGCGACAGCTCGATGTGCGCTCCTGTTCGTTGCATGATGTCCAGACACACCTTAGCCTCCTCTCCTTCCCCAAACTGGCTGTTGTCCTTGTAGCGGCGCTCCTCCAGCGGCACATGAAACACCTGGACGGGTTTGGGTCGGATTTTCAAGACAGTGAAGGGCATCTGATTTATCCAGTTATTTTGAAGAATATATATAGAATATATATGTCCCCCATCATCAGAAAAATGCCACAAGAACCTGTTAAAACCACGATTTTCCTCGGAGTGGGTCTTTAAATGTGTATAGGCTATCTGACCTGTGTGATAACGGAGGCTTTGATGGGCCGGATCTTGCTTCCCCAGGCTGAAGCCGGCTCCCCGCTCTTCTCCCCCGGTGTACCTTTCTCCGGCAGCGGGGGGAAGGCCTCCAGGTAGGTGGGGATGTAGGCCTCATCCTCAGGGACGCAGCCTAGCCCAGTGAAGACAAAAAATATGTAAATAAAATAACAGCATTAACATGAACCAGTTAGATGTTTTAACAAAAAGACAGTAGCGTCTGGTAGCAAATTGATTGGAGGTTACCTGTTAAGTCCTGGTCCTTAAGACCACTGCGGTGCTCTGCAAAGCTCTCTGGGGTCAACACAGCCACTGAGCTCATGGTTCAAGACTTATTCCGCTTATCTACTGATACAGACACATGAGTGAAGCAAAACCCAACGAAGCCCGATTAGCAGCAGACAACAAAACAATGCAAGTCATGTTCCTTCCTTTAACTGAACACTGAGTGCACTTTCTTAGATTGCTCTCTACACGCCCCTGAGGGCCCCGCTGCCTCTGTAGCTTTGCGAAGCCGCATGGGTGCTGTGAGTTACACCTGAGACCCCCCAATTAAAGTCTCTAACAAACACGCTACGCCTGAAAACCTCAGAGACGGCAAATCGCACATCAAGAGCGCGTCCAGGAGTTGAAAGATGGAAATTGAAGAAACTGCAGATGTATACGGCTCACCTTTGGACAAACTATAAAAGTGCCAGTGTGAGGAAGCTGCAGGTGGCGTACAATGATGCGCTAAGAGTGCTTTTAAATAAGCCAAGGAGGACGAGTGCTAGTGAGCTGTTCCTTTCTCTTAGAATAACACTCTCTGGGCTTCATGCGCTCACTCAAGTTGATCTGCAGACTAAATGCTTCAGAGAATTCTCTCATCTTGGCTATAAGTAACATTAGATTTAATGCCATACGCTTCCAGTCAAACTTATGGAAACACTGGAGGGACTGTCTTTTTATTTGTCATTGTAACTAATGTTTTTATGGTGTGGTATGTATAAGTAATGTTTTTATCTTGTTATTTTATTCTTATCCTTTTCAATTAATTTATTTTTTATTAACTGTTGTAATTTTTCATATTATGTACCTCAACTTGTGTGTTCTTGACACTGTGCCTTTTTAATGTAGTGGGTGATTGGACCATGAGTCTGGAATAAATTCTATCTATCTATCTATCTATCTATCTATCTATCTATCTATCTATCTATCTATCTATCTATCCATCCATCCATCTATCTATCAAGTACTGAATGACAAAGAGCTGATTTTGTGAACACAAAAGTCTTGTGACTGCATAGTCATATCATATCATTAATTTGTGGTTGCAAACAGGAAAAACAACCATTTGACGCTGCAGAGGCAGGCAGGGAGCGTCAATAAAGTGCAAAAAACAAAAACATCCCAGACAAACAATATCAGTTTCTCAGTATCTCACCATAAATAATCTCAAAAACCTCCCAAAGATCTCATTGTTGTTTAAAAAAAAACTCCCCAGAAATCCCTAATAACATTACTTTTTCCCCTTAGAGTGAACTAGCGTGTTCAAGTAATGCAAGTTGTAGACGTGTCCTTATCTTTCCGCTTTATTACAACTGTTGCAGCACTAAAAAAATTAAGAGAAAAAAAAAAGAAATTTGTTAAAACTACAGGAAAAAAAATCTTCAAAAAACAAACAAAAAAAAGGTTTAAAAAAAAACTTAAAAATGATATTGAAAAGCTTGAAAAAATAATAATTAAAAAAAAAATAAAGAACGATCTCAAATATCACATATAAAGTTATCTCAAAATCCAAAAAAACATAACATGGAAAAACAAAAGAAATCTCAAAAAACAACAAATTATATTGAAAAGTTAAAAAACTTCAGGTGGAATAAACATAAATCTCTGGAAAATCATTGAAAAAATGTATTGAAAAACAATCTAGGGGCCAAAAAGTTGACCACAGCCACAACATGAGTGTCGCTGCTTAGTGCTTAACGTTGATGTCGCCATTGACTCACAGACAAAAACAAACAGTTCATACTGGTCAATATAGTTCATATTTAATTTGTTCTTAAAGTTAGCACAAAAAGATTCAAAAATTTGGAATGAAAAACACTGTTTTCTTTTTTATTAAATACAATATGCTTCCATATTCCTCTGACAGGTATCGTTAATACACTTCTGAAAACAAAGTGAACAAGCGCCAACACACCTCTCAAATGGATCTTCACTCAAGAAATATGCATGGAAGAAGTCATGAGTGGAACATGGAAACACAGAGCCACATGGGTCGCTTCAGCTTACCTGCAAAAGGGTCGATTGCCAGAGAGTCCGTCCAGTTAGCCGCTACCTAAGACGCTTCAGTGTGAGTGTGTGTTTCAGCTCCTGGAGGAGGAAGACAAACGGGGATGAAGGTGAAGCTGAAAGCCACATGTTCCGTGTGAAGACTGTGAACACGCAGAGATCAGTGGAGCTTTCACTAATGCGATGTGATTCAAGTTTCTCCTCTCTGTTAATAATAAAATAAAGAATAAAAATCAGATTTTCTGGAAAATACACAAATGCAGCAATAACTACATTTATTCTTTACACACAAAAACAACATTGTAACTGATGTGATATTTTCCTTTTTCACAAAGACTTTACTCTCAAACTAATTATTGATGGAACGTTTGTAACTCCGAGGACTCTCGGCTCTAATTTCCCAGCCGGAGCATCTCCATGTGTCTCATCTGCATTAGAGATGCTTTGCTGTTTCTAAATGGCTCCACTCCTGCATCAGTGTGTTTGTCAACTAAACAAAGACAGCCACAGGCTTCCTCCTCAATGCCCGACTCTGACAGGGTGGGACACGTTTGGCCAAACAGACACGCATAATTACTCCATCTAGGAGATCCCACATTTCATGTTAAAGGACTTGTTTTGAGTCCAAATCCTATTGTGCTGTAAGAAGAAGGTCGAACGCTCGCCTCTTACTGAAGAAACAGAAGCAGCAGTCATTAAAGCTAATTAGGAAATGAGAGGAAGTCTTTAAGAAGACGGACGCATCAGCAGATGAGAATATATGAAGACATTTCCTACATTGTTTGACCAACCTGATCATTTATCCACAAACTAATTGTCAAAGACATAATAAAGTATTCAACCCCTCTCTTTTTCCTGGACAAACTCACTGATTCTTGGATCCAGTGAGACATCTGATCCGGTTAGCAGTCAATCATTTAACCGGCATGTTGCCACGTGGGGCTTTCTTCAGGCAGACAGCAGATCTTTTAGCTGCCAAACTGGGACTGAAACACTGACACACTGGTTTTTAATGAACTACGCAACACCTTTTGGTGTATCCTTAAGCCATTTTAACAGTCTTTTTTTTCCCCTGGAACACGACGTGCTTAAAAATTCAATTCAACTTCAATTATTTATAGCAAGACCATAAAAAGAGTCTCAAAACAAACAAGGAAACAAGGTACGAAATAAAATATTGTTTTAAATAATATCTAAAATACAAATTGAAGTGCAGTGGCTGGCATTGCCACACACCCAAAAATGATTTAAAGCAGGGGTGTCAAACATACGGCCCGCCAGGGGGTTTAGTCCGGCCCACACATGAAGAGTAAAAACCATAAGGATGTTTAAAAAAGAACGCAAGTTTCTAGTCCATTCCTGTGGCGAGTTATGATTTTTTAAAGAAATAGCCGAAATGTGCAATTCCGCCACTAGGGGGAGCAAAAGAAAAGCGAAACAGGTGAAACAGCATATCTGCACGTGCCAAAGGGAAACCTAACAGCTCTGTGTCTGGGTAAGATGCACTTTGGTTCCCTATGAGCCTTACCACTGTTATCTTGCTATAAGGATGATCAGTAGTGACAACGTAATGACCAAAATGTTGTCAAAAAGGGAAGTGGAGTGGAGAGCTTTCCAGGAAAATGGACAGTTTTTCTTTCTTTCACGAAGCTGAATGCAAACCTGAATGCTTTGTATTTCATCAACAGATCGCAGTGCTCAAAGAATATAACATTCAGCACCACTAAGAGACTCACCATAAAGAAATGTTTCTGGAGCGCTTCAGTGTCAATGTGAAATATTTTGTCTGTGTAAAATTGAATAGACCAACTTTTTTATAATTGAATTTAATTTTATTCGAGATCCATTGGTCCCAAGTGATTAGGGTTGTATGTTGGTTGAGGCATTATTTCAAATTGAGAAAAAAAATAAAACAAAGCTGTTATTTTGCTTTGACGTTACCGGTCCGGCCCAGTTGAGATCAGAATGTGGCTCCCGAACCAAAATGAGTTTGACACCCTTAATTTAAAGCCTCTCCCCTCCCTTAAAACTTTTCAGTTTATTTTTAGGCGGCAAAAAAACCCAACTTCTGTTAGTATTTATGGGAAGAATTTATAATTTTACTAATACAAGTTCTATTTTTTTCCTCTCCTGATCACTATTTTTGAGGACACTTATTTTTATACCCAAAGAAATTTGATTTTGGATGAAAATTAAGCAAATCTATCTATATTCCGTACAGCTGAGTCAAAGTCGTGAATTGTAATTGGATTGATTAAGTATTTAGTCAGTAATAAGCAGCCAAATGTTTTAGTAGTTGCTCTACTTAAGGAAGCCTGATTCATCGAGCTCTGAAGAAACCTAATAGTCCTTAAACACACATTCTGATCATCATTTCATATATTTTCAAAGCGTTCCCAGTGGTCTTTTAATTATGATTTTTTTTATAATTAAAAAAAAAAGGTGTTGGTATATTTGACATAGTTCTGCAGAGCAGCAGCAGTTTATTAGAAATTCCCCTCTGAGTTGTAGGCAGAGTAAACCCACCCCCACTTCCTGTCACCCATCTGTTTACATAGTCCCCCTCACACCTCCAACCTTAACATTACAATATTGGAGCTATCCAGCCATGCAGTTCTCATCCAGATTCCAGCTCAGACGAAGAAAACAAAGACGTTCATGGATCTATTTGTCAGCAAGTGGATGCATCAGAATGGAGCAGAGCAGGGAGCTTGTGGTACACTTTCTAAATAACAAATATTCAAACTGAATTTTTTCATCTGCTCCTAATTCAGGACGATTTGAATGATGCACATTTTAGCTTAATTTTTTTTTTATATATATCTTCTCCATTATCAGAAAAATGATAAAGGAACACATCAAAAACACAAAAATTATCATTTTTCATGTGGTTTATCAGTGTACAACAAAACGTTATTATTATAGCTCCTCATCTTCATATAAACTAGTTATGTTTAGCTTATTAGTCATACTTTTAGAACCTTTATTTATTTATGAAATACAGTTTTCGATATAATCCGGCTGCAGTGGTTTTAGGGGTAACTTTAAGCCTTATATAATATTTCATCCCTCACTAATAACTGTGCTTAAGGTGAAGCCATTGAATGCCAGCATGCTCCTCTCCATCCTTCCATGTTAATTCTCTGCAGACCCACAGGCTCTTAATCCTGGGAGGCTCTGAGCTCGGTGCTACCGCGCGGCTCCGCTTCGAGGAGCGCCTCTGTCTCGGCGAACGTGCGTTCTTTCTTCACTGCTAGCTTGATGATGATGCTCTGCCTGAATCCCGTTAGCTTTTTTTTTTTTTTTTTGCTATTTAACCTCTGTGCTAACGGCGGCGAGCACGCGCTCTACAACATTCGTTGGCCTGCTCCCGTGTGGGGCTAACCGCATTGTTGTGCCCCGACCTCAGCTAGAGATGATTAGGCGCAAGTACGTCCAGATAATCGGCTAAAAAAGCAAGCCTTAGCGGGGATGGATAACCCTGCTCGAACTCGCTAGCTTTTGGGGCGCTAACCTTTCTGTCCCTGCCCTCTTCCCCTTAATAGGCGAACCTGCTGGTACGCTTTTCGGAACTTCACTCTGACAAAAAAACATTTTATGTATTAAAAAAAATATTGCAATAAATAGAAGAACCATACCTTTCAGAGAGAAATGTAGCAGAGGGTGTGTGTTTGACAGGTGACGGTGTAAACACAAATGTGATTGGTCCAGGAGCATTTCCTTTGCTGGCGGAGTGATACACCCGTGAGCTGCGGCTGCCGACTATATAAAATCAAATGCCGCAGTATCTTTGCGCAATAAGGGCATCCAGGGGAAATAGATCCACCTTTTATTGACCTTATTTTAAATAATTAGAACTTCCAAACATATGGGAAAATGCGCATTTTGTTTTATAGCAATGAATATATTATTCAAACCATTTTATTTAGATGGCATGTCTGTCAGCTGTAGTAGTGTCTCACGTTTGTCAAATTAACCGGGTCTACTTCTCATTCATAATACCCCATCTGCCGGAATAAAAAAGTAATAAGTAACAGGTTTACAGTTAAAAGCAAAAATATAAAAATAAAAATCCTAAAATACATGAATAAATAAAATTATGTTATGATATTTTTTATAAATCAATAAAAATGTTATACAGTTGAACCCTCTGATACTAAAATCAGTTACGTTGTATGGGCACACTGGTGATAATAGAGCAAAAATATTAATAAATCCGTTATTTCTAAAATAGTTTAATAGTTATTATCAATTAAGTAATCTGCTATAATCAAAAATAGTTAAAATATACTTTAGAAAACGGTAAAATGTGTTTTATTTGAGAAATATATCAGACAACATATATGTCACCTTTCAAACATAAAAAATAAGAATGAATGTTAAAAAAATAAGGTTTGGTAAGAAATGCTATAACCTAACAAATACAATGCAGAAAGTAAATTAACTTGCTAATATTAAAGGTGTTCTTTGTGTAAATCTAGAAGCCTAACCTAGACAATAAGAATCACAGATTAATGAGTTACACATCAATAATTACAAAAACCTTAATTTCCAAATAATACTTTTTCGATTTTTTTCTGACTGGAAAATGTCAAATCAACTTGTCCCAACATGAAGCACTAGGTGGGAGTAGAGGCCAATCAAATATTCAAATGTGGGAAGTGACAAAACAGTCTGGCACCTCCTTTTGTGCCACCTTTTGTTAAAAACAAGCTCAAACCACAATAGGCTTATCATAGTTTCTTTTATTGAGCTATATACATATAGTTAGGAATCTTTCATTGACACTACAACGGAAGTAGGAAGGCCTTCAAAATAAAATCCCCCAAAATAATCTGAGTTAAAGTTCTTTTTTTCCCTCTCTCTCGCTTTATCACTATTTTAGGAGTTCAGTTGAAGTTATTATAAATATTGAACACATATTTAATACATTTCCTTTTTACTATTACATTTTTTACAATATTTTTTATTTGACTTTAAAGATTCTCAGTCATCCAGGCTGTTGTCAGAAGTAAACATTTGCCACAGATCAACAATAAACAAGTAGAACATGATTTCTATTTATTATTCACATTTGCATTCATTTACTGTACATGAAATCTTAGACTTTTTTCCCGCCACACATCTAAAATTGTCATGTTATAAATAACCCCAGTTCCCCATCAGCTGTTTTTTTTCTTCTTTAAGGTTTGTCCAAAATTACTACAAGTTGAGTCAATAAAAACTGGTTTATTCATTGTGAAGACAAGTAAAAAGATTTTTTAATCCATATCAAAGTTTGGAATTATTACAATCCCAATCCAGTGTGTGGAAACAGAATTTTGCAAAGACGTGTGACCATACAGTGTGGTACAATGTTTTAATAATGTTCTGTTTAATAATGTTTATATTATTTGTTGTGGAAAACAACAGTGGGTGGAACTTTATGAAACTAAAATGTAAATGGATTTGTCAAAAAAACTTGTTTACTTCTGTGTTTTTACACCATTTTATTTTATATATTAGATTATCTTGCAAAACATGCAAGGAATCTGCACCTGCACTGTTCAGTACCCATGTACTGTAAGTTTTGGCTAAAGATGTCCTGGATCAATTTTAGGTCAGTGAATCGGATCGAGTTAGATTTTTAAAATGAACCAAAATCGATTTTTAATCGTTTTGGCAACCACAAACCATGAAATGCTTGAATCAGTGTTAAAATGAATCGTTACACCCCTTGAAATCATACAAATTTTGATGTTTCGGTACAAGTTCAAAGTATCTTAAAAGCCTACAAGAAAAAAAAAAGCTGATAAGCTCTTGTTTGTTTATCTATTATTTTTAAGGTATTTATATTCCTGTTTTTAAAACATGCTGGTATTTCAGCTTTATTTTGAAAAGCAAACCCGGAAGCAGGTTGCGTCAGCGCTGGATGAGGGCGCCTCGCGGGGGGTTCGGCAGCTCTCCTCCTTCTTCCCTGTCCGCTCTTCTCACGCAGACCGACGCTGCTTATAACAAAGGCAGGACAGCAGCAGTGGGGTGATGGGAGCTTAGACAACGACCCTGACAGAGCAGCACTCATGAACTGAAGACATTTTTCCTATTTTGCCCTCTTTAAAAAAAGAAGAAAAAAAACTTTCCTCCTTCTTCTTCTAAAACCCTTATTATTATTTTTTCCTCGGGAGAACATACGTGGAAAGTATAAAGCGGAACGTAAATGAGAGCCGGACCTCATCTAAATATATATACATAGTCCGCACAACACCGGTAAGTTTTAGCTAACTCCTTTTTTAATTTTGTACTAAACCAAAGTAGTTTATTTTTTGCAGCTTAATTAATTTAAGCACCTGTTATGTGTTAATATGTTGTAAGATACTTTACAGATATGGCACATTTAGATGATATTCTGGCTTCAAAATGTTAAATACGAAAACATGGATTAATATGTTTAGCTATCGAACGTCATAGGCTACAGCAGGTGGTGTACAGTAAAAAAAAGCTCCCTGCTAGCTTAAGATTTCGATACTTTTTATGCCCCTCTTTGATCAAAAATGTACTATCCTTCTGAAACAACTTCTTTTTTTTCTACTACAAGTGTGTAGTTTTCTGTGTAACAAAAGCGAAATGAATGCGTAAGTGAAGAAAAAGCCCAGCCTTCAGTTGGTTCACCTTTTCCGGTGTTCCCACCCCCCCTTCCCGTCTTCCTGGCCAGCGTGGAGCTGACCATCTCATCATGATAGCATTCCTTACAAACATGTTATGACCCATTTTCCACCTAAACAGGTTTAGAAATTCAATTTAGTGTCCCTACGTATTTATTTCACTATGAATACATTTATTTAAAAAAAAGTGATATTTTTATACGGTTTAAATAGCTACATTAGGGTTTTTTTCTGCCTAAAAATTTGTATTTGCAATTGTTTTTTCCTTTTTGTCCCACTCTATTGGTGTATATAAACCTACCATGTGTTTGTTAGGGGGTATTTGCCAAAAATCAATTATATGGGGTCCACTGCTTTTGTTATTCTTTAGGGCAGATGATACCCTTTTAGACAGAAGGAGCTGCATCGATTGCAACTCCTTAAAGCACTCACGCATTAGTCTGAATGGAGCATATCGACGCCACGTCTGTTGTTGACTCTATTAGTTTTGCACATGATGAATATGTGTCCCCATGACCCAGACTTTAAGAGCTCAGACTTGTTAGAAAGTGGAAGAGGCAGCCATTGAACTAACCAGGTCAGCAGAGCAGATTGTTTAGGTGCGTCTTCGAGTGCATTGACACAATCCGAAGAAATTATTTCGACTGGATAGATGGTTTCTTTATGAGGATAGACACTCTTCTTTTAAAGGGCTGTTGTCATTCTTTGAACAGGGATTATAGCCAGAGGGGGTGGGACTAAAACTTGACCATGAACACCCTAGTGTAGTGGTGCTACTGTCAATATTGTTTTAGAGAAACTTTATGTTTTTCTCAGAATATGTAATAATATCAGTATTACACAACAGTCTGCTGGCAAATAGTCCCATTAGGATCAGGTATCAACCTTTTTTTCTGCTTTGCCTGTCCCAACCAAACTGGTTTGACTTGCTGGTGTACTTCTTTTTTCTTTTCTTTTAACCTTTTATTTGCATCTCACTCTGCATTCAAGTGAACGGTCTGTTCTTGAAATGTTCTTGGCTGGTTAGTTACAGGCGTTCCTTGACTTATTATAAAGAGTAAAAGAATGACAAAACCTTTAACTCTATTTCTAATATGTAGTAATACATTCCTGTTTACTTAAAGCTCCCACCTTGGTGTATGAAGTTTGTCCTCTGTATTTAACCCATCCTCTGAAGGAGCGGCGAGCTGCAGACACAGCCGCGTTCAGGAATCATTTGGGGGTTTAACCAGCATTCAAAATAAGCGGTTATCCTGTTGTCTGAGACAACCAGATTTCACGGAGGACAACCAAAAATGAACCTGATGGTTGTCCGTGCAACAACCATGTCTTTTATTCAACATTTGGGTATTTTTCGATTATTTTTCAAAGTTTTTGGGAAACCGACGTCCGACTTTTTAACCCTTGTGCTACCCTAGGCACTTTACCATTGGGAGTTGGGTCATCTAGACCCACTAGACAGTACTCTGTACATTTTTTCTTCAATGATTTGTGATCTTCACTGGTGTCCATGGATTACATGAAATCTTGGATTCTATATTTGTCCATGGATTACATGAAAGGCAGTTGATATTAGATGTATAGAAGAAATAAAGATGTAGTTACTGACATCTGAGTAGGTTTTGTTGCTGTTGAATATTGGTATCGAAGGACAACCAAAAATTTGGGAGGACAACCAAATTTTACTTGCCTTTTTCCCCTTATTTCTAACGCTGTTTAACCCTCCACTCCCACCCCATCCAACCCCTTAACTCTGAGTATAAACCAGGAATGCATTGGGTCGCATTTCTGGTGCGACTCGTACCAAAATCCAAAACTCTGGATTTGAACTCACAATCTCAGGGTGAACACTATAACAAGGTCATTTTTTTTTTGTAGTGTTTTTTTTTTTAAAGCACCAAAAACCTGCCTCTTTATTCTTTTTAAATCAGTACACAGTACACAGTCTCAATCCTCCTAAATAATATATTTGTGCATCTATTTTATTTCTTACCATTCCACCCTTTTTTTATTTTGAAATACCAAAATACTTGCTCCTGACATGCCCATTTAAAAATGATTAAAATAATTTAAATCATTCAGCAAAATTGGATTTTTGTCAATAAATTAATAAATAAATACTACCTATAAGGTTTTTTTTTAATTAACTTGTGTTGTCATAGTTTGGTGCCAATCATCAAACCTTCTTAGGTGTACAGATACTCTAGTCTAACAGCAGACAACAGGTTTTAATCTTAGTTAAAAATACTCTGTAGTAATCTGTGTGTAATCAGAAATGCTGATGCCACTCCTTGTGTAGTCTCACTGTTTTTTACTCGCTATGACTCAGACGATGGCTATCCCTGGGTTATGATTGTGTCAGTTGTCGCTCACTCATCAAAAAAACATATGCTGCGGAGGACATTCAGTGAGGACATCGGGTCACCCAGAGAGCAGACTGAGATTGCATTTTGGCTTGCATCATGCTTCCATTTTCACACATTTCATACAACAGGGTTATTAACTTGGGTGACTAGCTCTGAATGTCAGAGCACAACCGAAGCCTGTCGAGTCAACAGTAGGTCACATGATTGTGACAAAACAGTAGTTCAATGATGACTCATGTCTCACACGAGACCATTTGAGTTGCTGTTTGCAGATATTCAAGCTGAGCTTTTATTTAGATAAATGTAAATATATTTTCGGCTGCTCATTTTCATGTCATGTCCCTCCGCTGACTCCTGCTGCCACTGATATGTTGCCCTATAGCTGAACCAGAAATGCTCACAAGTCACTTATTGCAAGTTCAAGTTCGGTCTCAAGTTGGTGGCCAGGAGTACAGATCCTGTCTCAAGTCTTAGCTCACAAGTAAAGATTTTTTTTCACAAGTTCCCTTCTTTGAACAGATCTTTTGTTTGTTATTCTACAGGTTTTACAAGTCCAGTTTGTTCACAAATTTAAAGTCTTAAGTCCAAGTCTTTGGTCATTCATACAGGTCTTTGTTCACAGGTTAAAGTCATTTGTAACAAATACAGGTCTTTGGTGACAAGTCAAAGTCTTTTTTCATCAGCACAGGTCTTTAGCCTCATGCCCAAGTCTTTGCTCATAGGTACAGACCTTTGGTGACAAATATGAGTTCTTGATAACAGGTACAGGTCTTTGGCCATAAGTTTGAGTTTTTAGTAATAAGTGCAGGTCTTTGATCACAAATCCAAGTCTTTGGTCATGGATACAGACCTTTAGGCCTTTGGTAACAAGTTAAAGTCTGTGGTAATAAGTATAGGTCTGGTCACAAGTTAATTAATCCAGAATCTGATCCCAAGTCTGAGTCTTTGGTCATAGATACAAGTCTTTGGTAACAAGCTCGTGTCTCTGGTATCATGCGCAGATCTTAATTCACAAGTTGAAGTCTTTACCAAAGTCCTAGTCTTTGGTCATAAGTATTTGCTAACAAATTTAAGTCTTTCATAACAAGTACAAGTATTTGGTCACAAGAACTGATCTTTGTTCATAAGTTAAAGTATTTGGTCACAAGTACAGGTCTTTGATCGTAAGTACAGGTCTGTAATAATAAGTTCAAGTCCTTGGTTCACAAGTCAAAGTCTTTGGTCCAAAATCCTAGTCTTTGATCATAAGTAAAACTATTTGCTAACAAATTTAGGACCTTTATAACAAGTACAATTTGGTACTTGGTCACAAGAACTGATCTTTGTTCACAAGTTGAAGTATTTGATCCAACTCAAGTACTAAGTGTCCGAAATTTCTGGTCACAAGTACAAGTCAAGCCTCAAAGATTGGCTCATAAGTCCAAATTGGGTGTCTGGTCTCAAGTCAAGTCTCAGTTCCTGGGCTAAAAGTGCAGATCTGTGGCCTTGATTTTCATAAATCAAGTCTTACATCTGAGGTAAAGTTTCAAGTTGAACTCCTGATGTTTTGATTTTAGATCCATTTCGATGTTTGATCAAATTAAATCAAATAAACCTTTATTTATATAGCACTTTTACAACAGCATATGTCACTCAAAGTGCTGTTCATAAAATACAATAAAATTAAAAAAAAAGATGACAAGATAAACAGTGCGACAACCCCCCCCCCCCCAAAAAAAAAAAACAAAAAAAAACACACACACACACACGGACATACATATGCACACCATGATAAAAAAAAAGTGATAAAATGATAGAATGTAGAGACCTGGCTTTGTCCTGAAGTGGTTTAATATGTTTTAGGTAGAAATAAAACAGCATTAGGATGCAGGTCCCATTGCTGAAGTTACAAGTTCTCATTTCCTGTTTGTCAGTTTGAGTGAATAATGATTATCTCTTCTGAGTGTGAGGAGCTTTACTAGAAAAACTTATCAAACATCTGCAGAAAGAAGTTTGGTTTTTCACTCGTCAAATGCAAATGGTTTTATTTCCTAGCCACTGAATAGAATCAGCACAAAGGTGTGGCCTCTTTATAGGTCAAAGTTCACTTTTGTGGATAATTTACAGGGTTCAAAGTTTGTCTAAGGATTACAGTCTAATGGTTATATGGAACCACTAAGAATGTATTCCTCCTTTTTGTTTTCTCTTTAGAAAAGGATGGAAGGCTGACACTTCAGAGCTGTCCTCTGATTAGTGGGGACTAAGAGGGAAAAAAACATTTTTTTAAAGCAGCTGCCATGTCTGATCAGGAACGCTCGGGGTCTCCTTCACCCCTCAAGCGTGAGACCAAGTCCAAACCCGAGATCCCACCAAAGCCTCCATCCACGTCTTCGCCCGCAGACAGCAGCTCCATCTCTGACTTTTCCGGAGGAAAGGTGAAGAATATTGTAAATAGACTGAGTAAGCAAGAGCTCAATGGACTCGGTGGGCAGCTGGTTAATGGATCTGCGGACATAACACCGGATAAAGAAACTAAGAGACCTCCAAGGACAAAGCCCAAACCAGAACGGAGCAGCATCCAGCTCCTGGCGAGCGTAGAGCAGACGCCGCCGCTGCCCCTGAAGAGGAGCGTCTTCGCCAGGAAGCAGAAGGAGAACCAGGAAGGAGAGGAGGCGGACGACACAGATGGAGGTCGACCAGGTACTCAGGGTTCTTATTTTCACATGTGTCAGATGGCTGCAGTTCAGATAATGAAATTAGATTTGAAACAAAAGGATGACTCACTGGTGAGTCAGACGTTCATCCGCGTTTGAATTCCCACCATTTTTGAGCACATTTTAAAGAAAGTGATTTGGATCCTAGTCCTCCACCATGATAGCACTAAGAGTTTACCTCAAAGTATGGCTGTTGAAAGTGACAGAATCTCTCAAAAACACAGAAGATGCAGCGCGTAATCAGATTAAGATTAGGATGATTACTGTCCTCAGTGGCACTTGAAGTGAAGATTGGACACCAAAGGAAAACATTTAGAGCAGCCAAACTACTAAGACGTCCCATCTGTTCGTTCCATACAGTAAGACCTGATGTCAAACTGTTTTTTTCTCTTAGATTCTTCTTATGTGACTTTCACTTCCTTTGTTCAGACAGTCTCACGGTTGGGTTTATCAGCCGGATATTTATGAACGAAACTGAAGTTTTATTGAGCAGGGGAGCGTGAACCGAGGCTGATCATGGTGCTGATCTGCAGCTGTCGGGAACAGCTGATCACTCGAGTGTTTGCATAAGAGTGTAGGAACCCAGCTGTTGAGAGCAGAGGTTCTCGTTTTGAAACCCCATAAACAGTGATTCACACCACATTATTTATTAAGTAGAAACATCTAAACTAACTTTAAACATGTCTATGAATGAAATTTCAGTTTGATTTTAGTCTTTCAATTTCCTACCAGATCACTTAACTTTTGATGATTTTGAAAATCATAGTTTTGTAGTATTTTAGAGGCAGCAGTAGAAATAGGAGGTGTTTTTGACAAGTTATCAGTCGGTTTGAGCGGAAAGCTGTCAGAGTCTGACAGAGTCAGACAAATGTGTGTTGTAGCGACTAATCAGTTTATGAATGAAAGCAGAACATTCCGGGCATTCCTTGGACTGGAGCTTGTTTGTCCCAGCTGATTCGTCTTTGGAATTCAGCTGAAGATCTGTTGGGTTTTTGTTTTAAACGTCAAATGTCCATTTTTAGTTCACCAATTCAAATGTAGCAATTGTTCGTCACCTTTTGACTCAGCATTAATGTTCATTTTCATTTTGTAGTTATTTGACAGCATTGATCGGTAGTCTTTTTCTAAACTGTGCTGCATTTGTTAGCAGCTGCTCCTTTTTAAAGTTAGCTTGGCTAAACGTAAAAAAATCTCAAACACATTTTTAAGCAAACAGATTTCAGTTTTTAGTGTTATTATTGATCTAAATCTACCTTATCCTTACTTTAACGTACACATTTGCAGGATTTACAACCCAGATTGGAATCTTTTTAGGTAATAATCAGCATCAGGTCATCTCCCTATATTTCCTTTGTTATTAGAAAAAAAGAAAAGAAAATTTGAATTTGATTTATATACCCCCCCACACAAAAAAAGTCCAGATATGAGCTGAATTATTTAGATAAACACACAAAAAAATGTAATGGTTCTAAAAATAAGGGTTAATATGTTAGGATTTGTTAGAAACAGAAGAAAATGAACCAAAAACGGAAAAAAGCAGGAAAAGTTATAAATGGAGCTAAAAGCAATCACAAATGAAAAAATGTATCTAATATGCAGCAATATTACACCATTAAAATATTCACAAAAAAGTATCTGGCTTATGTTTTTTCACTTTACACAAAAAGATACAGGTCCTTTGAAATCTTTCCAGATTTAATTATTAGCTTTTTTTTTCTTCTAAAACCAGTAGAAAAAAAGTTTAAATTCGAAACTTTTTGAACCACTTTTTTGTTTTCTTAAACCACAATTCCTGAATTATCTTTGATACTTCCTGAAGCCACAATAACCTTAAACAAAAGGCCTAATCCTCACGTGTAACACTATGATAATACAACGAAGCAGTAATACAATAATAATACAACAGCCACCTTAAAAATCAATTCACATTAAAACTATGAGGAAAAAAAGGCAAACATTTACAGGAATAAACTCATAGAATTATGAGTTAAGGAAGTTATAATTTTACAGGTTATGCATTAAGAATTTATGAGATTAAAGTCATAAATTTATGAGGTCAAACTGTTTTTACTAAAAAAAATACAAAGAACAAAAAAAAGAGCAATAGTTTCAGTATGAGAGACGCATTGTAAGCGTTTCCTTCAGCTTTGCTTCCACCAATAAGGAAATACTTGTGTATTTTTAACGAGTCAACATTGTTTTATTATAAGCATGATACCGTTTAGCTAAAGAGGTCCAATGCATCATGGGACATGGATTCCTCTGATAAACTAAAGCCTCATGACATCACCATAAAGTGATGCATTCATGGAGTTACTCATGGCTTTGTCCTTGTAAAATGACGCTTTCTTCTCATCGTTTTACGTCTATTCTTTTACATTTGTGACTTTATTCTCATATCTGAATTTATTTATTTTTTCTTTCATGGTGGCTCTAATGGTTTGTCCAACGAAAAAGCATCAAGAGTTTTTTGAGTTTTTACTTTATCCTTAAAGGTGAGACCATGAAGTTAAAAACATCTGAGCACAAACATCCATAAAGGAAATTAGAATCCTTTTCTTTTTAACTTAACACATACAGCATCACATTTTTAAAGCCTTATAGTCACTATAACTGAAGGTCAAATGGTTTGTTTTGATGCTTTTCTGCATTTTTGCTTGATCTGGAACAAAAGAAGCTGAAACATCAAAAAGAAAATGTTGCTTTCTAAAAGCTGCAGTAGGTTTAAATGACCACTTGGTTGTATTTTCTGGAAATTTTCGGGAAATTACTGTTTCCCCTGGCACTTCATCTTTTTTTCTTTCTTTTTTTTTAATTTTTACTAATTAAAAAACTTTGAATACCAAACTCAATCTTGATTTAGAAGATGTCACATACTTTTGTCAAATCCTTTCACCAGTTTTTGATTTAAATGTCTGTTTTCTAGCCTTTTCTGTTCATTTTTTCTGTAATTTTAATACTAAAAGATCCACATTTGATCAGTTTATATCACTACTTACATAAAATATCTTTTCCTGGATGGAAATGTGTAAAGTGTTTAATTAAATCAAAAGTTGAATTGGAAGTTTGTGAGTCTAAAAGAATTATACGGTTTTTGTGAATTACATGCAAATAGACTCCTAAAAACAACATTGTGGGTGGATTCTTCTTTAACTTTGGGTTTATTTTCTCGAGTGCCTCTTCTGATGACTTTGTCAGAGCTCAACAGTGAACAGAGAGCAGCAGAGCTACAGATTTCAGGACTTTTTGTTCACGCTAGCATATCAGAATGTTTTACAGAAGGAGGAAACGTTCACGTGTCGGCGCAGAGCGGTTTGACTTCATTCTTTTTCACGGTTCTTCTTGTATTCATTGTTTTCCCCACGATCATCAGTTTTCCTGCTCCACCTTCTTATGCACAGTTGAAGAAGCATCTTGTCTTCAGGCTGCTGTTGAGTCTTTGGTGCTGTTGTCAGGAGTCAGGGTGAAAATGATGTTGCCGTGACAACCTGAAGGAGGTTTTCTTGAACGATGACAGAAAGCGCCAGGAATTGATCACGGCTCGTTGGGTCTCTTTCTCTTTGGATGCAGCGCCCGATGGAAAGGAGGTGGAGGCCCTGACTGGAGGAGATGAAGTGGAGGCGGAGCAGGGTCAGTGCTCCACCCCCCGTACCCGCTGCGAGGCGGACTGCAGCTGCATTTGCCACCTGCAGAGGCCGGGCATGATGCTGGTGTGGGTGCCTGTGGTTGAGGAGGAGGAGGAGGATGAAGGCTGCAGAGTGAAGGATGCCAAGGAGATGCAGGCGGGTGGGGTCAGGGAAGAAAAGCAGACGGACAGGGAGGTGGAGAGCAGGACTTCAGAGGTCGAGGGGGGCGTGAAGCAGGAGAAAGCTCAATTCCAACGCTCTTTAAACGCGTTGCTCGCCGAGGCCCCCAGAAGGCAGTCAGACTCGGGTTCCCCCGCAGTTCATCCGGATCCTCCTCCACCGGAGCCCGCCGAAGTTGACGAAGATGATATTTATGAGTTCACGCTCCCCGTGTTCAACCTCGCCCCCAAAAAGCCAGAGAAACTCATCGTCCCGGACATAAAAGTGCGCACGGCGGTTCGCCAGAACAGACTACCCTGCAGCACCATGACGGACGCAGCCGACGCCGAGAACCCGGACGTTCCGCCTGACATCCCCCCCAGGATCCCCATCCCATCGCCACCCATCCCCGTTGTGGCGATCGACAGATGCAACTCCTTTACCAGCTTCCCTGGCGCCACAGGGCTGAGCCCACAGCGGGGCGCCGCCCTGGCTGCGAGTAACACCCTGCAGCCCGTCAGAGCGGCCCCCCTGCCGCCCAGGACAGACGACAGGCGGCACAGCTCCGCCTCACTACCCCCCCACTCACTGAACAAAGGTTAGTCCTTTTTTTAAATCCACTAGTTCAGAATACTTCATCAAAAAATCTCACGATTCTTTATTGTCATCGACAGAAGAGGAGAACAAAGGGAACGAGGAAGCAGAGCTGTGAGTCCTCACTAACTTCTTCTTCCGTTTTTATTTTACCAGGAATCAGTAAATCCCTCACTGTGTGCCTCATTGATAGTTATTGACATATTGATCCATCCTTCCTGGTTAGGCCTGTGACCAGAAGAGACTCCATCAAAAAGAAGATTTCATCCCTCTGGGAGTCCCGCCTCCAACACGGTGAGGTCAAACAACAACAAAAAAGTCTGGATATTTTCAGGCAATCAATAATTTAAAGTCCCACTTCAATCATCATTTGATCTCATCTAAAAGCTCCAATGAAAATGTTTTTTTGTTGTTGTTGTTTTTATCGTGTTCTTAGAAAGAAAACTGATCTTAAAATTGCATGTCTGAGTTTTTCTTATCTCACACAGTCTTGAATTAGGAGCAGAAGAAAAAAAATGCAGTTTGGAAAAATATTTGTGACGTAAAAAATAGGTAGAGTTGCTCTGCTCCAACTCAGAGGTGAATTTCTGATTAAATACTCCCGTTAAACTGCAGAAACTATGTCAAAGAAAACCATACAGCTTTTTATATTGGGCTAAAAATGGCATCAACATAATAAAAAGACCACTGGGAATGCTTTTAGAATAGATCAAAAGATGATAGGAGTGGGACTTAAAACATATGGAATCCGTATGTTATTTTGTACCTTATATCAGTCAGCAGTTTTTATTTTATTTGACCCAATTTCATACTGAGGTTAGAAGGAGCAGATGGAAGGCCCAGTTTTCAAATCTGCTTCCTTTTTCATATTTTTAACGTAAATTCCTCAATATTTACATATGTTTCTATAGTCGTTAGTCTAAGCACGCATCAGCGTCTTAATGTCAGCCTGACAGAGAAATGCATTCTGGGAATAGAACATTTTCTTGAAAAAAAAAGGTCTTTTGTTCTTTCTGAAGATTCAGTTTTTGCAGTGCACTAGCAAACCGAGGACTAACTAACCCAGACCTGGTGGGATCAGGAGAAAAAACTGAAGCAAAAGCTAATAAACACTTGTTGAAAACAAATGCAGCAAAACACGGAGAAAACTCTGACGGGCATTCCTACAGGCTGAAAGCTGCAGGCCTGGTTTTTATCTTTTTTAGGGGAGAAACTGGAATTAGCACTTTACTAGATTACCTTAATTCCTCCAGTTTTGGAGTAAATTGCGTTTTTTTCTGCAATGTTTCCCTTCAGAGCCTCTGTACCAGACGTACCGCGCCTCCGTCATCACTAAGGAGATCCGTCGGCAGACCGTGTGCCGGAACATCAGCAAAACCAGCGCCGACTACGACTGGGCCGCCCGCCCCAGCGCCAACGGAGGGGGACCCCGAAGCAGCCCCATCCCCGCAGACAAGAGCACGCTGTGGCAGGATCTCCCCCAGGTTCGGGAGAGCGGCGTGCTGGAGACGCTCACGCCTGAACAGTGCAAGTACCAGGAGGTGAGGGAGAGGAACCAGAGGAGCAGTTTTAAATGAAATCTTAGAGCAATGAGGTTGCATTTTTATCCCTTGATGACCCCACTCCCCCACGTTATAACAAGATAGCAAGATAGTATTACAAGATAGCACAAGGGTTATAGAACATCGATGTCCATTTAGGCTCTAGGGGTGGAATGCATGTGGAGTTTATCCAGCCGAGCTCTCTGCATCAGTCAGCCTTTTTCAAGGAAGGGAAGTGGCTCCTCCTGAACGTTTTCTCTTTCACAGAGCATGTTTGAAGTCCTGACCTCAGAGACCTCCTACCTGCGATCCCTGCACGTTCTGACTGAGCACTTCCTGGATAACCGAGAGCTGGGGGAGGCGCTGATCATCAGGGACATCAAAACGCTCTTCTCCAACATCCTGCGGGTGCGCGAGGTCAGCGAGAGGTGAGGAGTTCACTTTAAAGTCCCACTCCCATCATCTTTTGATCTATTCTAAAAGCCTTTCCAGTGGTCTTTTAATTAAAATTGTGCCTATATAAGAAAAACCTGTTTCTAGGACATACTTTCTGCAGAGTGGTAGCAGTTTATTAGAAATTCCCTCCCCGTTGCTGAGAGCTCGCAGCCTGGAGCTTATGGCCCACCTAGTGTATTTTCTACGTAACAAATAAGCTTTTGGGTCAATCAGCATTTGTTCTTCTGCGCCTGATTCACAACGATTTGAAGACAGAAATACTCAGAAATGCAAAGGCTTACTTTTCTGTATACAAGTCCTCATAATCAGAAAAATGCTACAAGAACACGTTAAAAGCACCCAAAAACACAATTTTCATCAAAGTGGGCCTTTAATAGCAACAAAACGGCGTCCTGCTGCTTCTGGAGACTCTCTCTGCTCGATGCTGCAGGTTCCTAAAGGACCTGGAGGACCGCGTGTTTCAGGACATCGTCTTCCCTGACATTTGTGACATCATCCACTACCACTCTCAGCACAACTTCCCCGCCTACATCGACTACGTGCGTAACCAGATTTATCAGGAGAAGACGTACGCCGTGCTCATGTAAGCAACGCCTCCCATGCAGAAATCCCTGGAAGCAGCTCAGACTGCAAGGAATCTCTGTGTGATCTCTGTGTGTGGTGATCTCTATGTGTTGTGATCTCTGTGTGTGTTGTGATCTCTGTGTGTGTTGTGATCTCTGTGTGTGATGTGATCTCTGTGCGATGTGATCTCTATGTGTGTTGTGATCTCTGTGTGTGTTGTGATCTCTGTGTTGTGATCTCTGTGTGTTGTGATCTCTGTGTGATGTGATCTCTATGTGTGTTGTGATCTCTGTGCGATGTGATCTCTATGTGTGTTGTGATCTCTGTGTGATGTGATCTCTGTGTGATGTGATCTCTGTGTGTGTTGTGATCTCTGCAGGAAGACTAACGCTCAGTTTGCAGCGGTCATAACTCGCCTGCAGGAATCGCCGCAGTGCCAGCGCCTGCCTTTCGTGTCCTTCTTGCTGCTGCCTTTCCAGCGAATAACCCGCATCAAAATGCTCATCGAGGTGACCCAGTTACTCTTTAAATAAAAAAAGGGAAAATCTCAAAGAGATCTTGACTTTATCCTAATTCATAGAAATAATTCTGTGAAATTAGTTCTTTTTCCAATCTGAACCAAAACAGCAGCTCATCACTGCTCCTCTCCTTCTTTCTTTTGTTCTCTCACATGAACCTGAGGAACCAGTTCTGCCGCTCCTTGTTTCCACATTTAACCCTTGTGCTATCCTAGGCACTTTAACATTGGGAGTTGGGTCATCTAGACCCACTAGACAGTGCTCTGAACCTTTTTTCTTCAATGATTTGTGATCTTCACTGGTGTCCATGGATTACATTAAATCTTTCCACCTTTATCCACCTTTGTCATGGTAGGGAAAACAAGTCAATGGAAGGGTGGGGTCATCTAAGATAGCACAAGGGTTAAGTGTGTCAGAGCAGAGAACAGTGGCTTCTTTCCAAAAAATGGGAAGCTGTCAGAGCTCCAGCTTCCTACTTTTAAAGTTCAGATTATAAAGGTAAACAAACCCATCATTGAATGAAAATTCTTTGTCTCCAAAGTAAGAAAAAAAATATTGTTTTGTTTTACAGCATTACAGGATGTATATAATAACTGGATGTCCATAATCTGAATGTACATAACCATACGTTCACTGCAAAAACAGGTCTTCTAAAAATAACTCAAATATTCTTAAACTTCGAAAAATGTCATCAAAAAGGAAGAAATAAATTGCCAATGGAGTGAGGAATGGTGGTTTTACCAAGAATTCTTATGTTAGGAAAACATTCTGGTCACTTACGACTTAAACTAAGATTATTTTTAAAGTTTGAAAAACTTTCAAAATAAGAGTATTTTGAATAAATAATAAGACAATTCTTCCTAAAATAAAGGTCTTTTTTACTTTCTTAACCCATGAGAAGCCATGATGACATCAGTTTAACCAAAAAATATCAGAAATTGATTCTGTGGTCCACTTAGTTTGTGGTAAAATACACATTTTATTTCGAAGAAAAAATGGGCTTGGGTTCTTATGGGTTAAGATTTCATTTTTGCAGTTTAAACCTACATTTTTACAACTTGAAATACATTTCTCAAGTTTAACAAAAATGTCAATAAACAACCTGAATGACTGGAGTGCCTTTTTTCTGAAATGTTTTAAATTCCTATCTGCTAGCAAACACGTCAGCCCTTAACCTTCTGACCTTTTAAAGACTCGGATTTAAAAAAATGTGTTGCCAAAAGACAAATGTGTTGTTCTTTTGCCGTAGAACATCCTGAAGAGGACGAAAGAGGGGACAAAGGAGGAGCAGTCGGCCTCCAAGGCTCTGGAGTCTGTCTCCAAGGTAAACGCGCCTCGCTTTTCCTCGCATCTCTTCACGCCACTCCAGCGGCTCGACATACATTTGAACTCCTAAAACGACGACAAAAACAGGACTTTTTTTGTCACGTAGATCATCAGCGAGTGCAACACCGAGGTGGGAAAAATGAGGCAGATGGAGGAGCTGATCGAAGTTTCCAAAACACTTGAGTTCGATAAGCTAAAGGTTTGCCTTTTAAAAATAATAAAATAAATAGATGTCTACATCACATCTATTTATTTACTTTAAAGATGTGAACTCTGTCGCCAGGCGGTCCCGATCATCTCTCAGAACCGATATCTGGAGAAGAGAGGAGATCTCCAGGAAATGTCCAAAGGAGCAACGCTCTTCAACGTGCGGGGAAAGTTCAGCCCCGTCCATTTCTTCCTCTTCAACGATCTGCTGGTGATCGCCGTCAAGAAAGGGTGAGACGCCGCCTGAGAGCCAAAAACGCCTTTCTTTGACTTTAAGAAATGCTGATACTTTCAATAAATAATAGGTTAGTTAGTTAGTTAGCCCTTGTGCTATCTTGTGGGGTCAAAATGACCCCACCCTTGCATTGACGTGTTCTCCCTACCATGACAAAGGTGGAAAGATTTCATGTAATCCATGGATACCAGTGAAGATCACAAATCATTGAAGAAAAAAGGTTCAGAGCACTGTCTAGTGGGTCTAGATCAGTGTTTTTCAAACTTTTTTGAGCCACAGCACACTTTTACCTTGACAAAAATCCCGCAGCACACCAGCATCCAAAATAAGAGAATAATAGAGACTCATTGTGCGCTAAGACAGTCACTATAACCCAATGCATCATGGGACATGTAGTGCTGAAAATCCGCCGACCGCAGACAGACTAGTGTCTCAGAGCGTCATTGTTTTGTTCACTTGTTCCACGGTCTGATACCGAATTCTGGGGAAAGCTACACCGCTAAAGACGAGCTTTAGCTGGTATTTTTGTTAGAACTGAGAGACTTATGAGCTAAATGGAAACAAGGAAATTGAGACTTAAACCACTTCTGATTGGTCAGACTGATGACATGTGATCAAGCCTTCAAGAATGATTGGTGGATACAGTTAAAGGGGCGGGACTTTTCCTAATAAAGCTGCAGCTGTGGCTAAATCGCGGTACCGTCATTCTTATAAAATTTCTTTAATAGAATCAAATAAACACAAAGAAAACATATTTTATGATCTTTCATATTCCTAATTTCTCAGTGATTTACCAGGGTTTGTTTGGATGAACACAGAGCTGATATCCTGGAGATGGAAAATGTCTTTAATTAATTAGTTAATGAGGGCAATTTCCCACGGCACACCTGACCATCTTCCACGGCGGCACACTGGTTGAAAAACACTGCTCTAGTGGGTCTAGATGACCCAACTCCCAACAGTAAAGTGCCTAGGATAGCTCAAGGGTTACAAACAATCTCTTCAGAATATTTCTGGCAGAGGCCGGTTTGCCGTTGCAGCACCACTTCCTGTTTTCAGTACTGAAGAGCAGCAGCGTCTCATTCTTACCCGCTTGGCTTTTGAGCCGCAGAAGAGTCGCTCGCCATCATCATCATCATCAGTGGGTCCGGACTGCTGTCAGCCCGCCCCCTCCAGCCTAAGATCACCCAAAATCTGACAGAAGTAATGATAAATAAATCTAAAAATGAAACAAAAAAGTCAGCTTCTATTTTCTTTCATAAACAGTTTGTCCTCAAATAAATGATGTTGAAGCCCTTTTAGCTCCTCCCCTTACAGAGAACTGAACGCCGTGAACGCACACACGGAAAGGTGTCCTTCCTGCTTTGAGGTTTCATTCTACATAGGTAAAAAATAATAGTAATACGTTTTAGGGAACTCCTGTTGCAGTGAAGGGATTTTATAAAATCCTCTGAACTCCCTTTGAGAGGAAAGAATAGGACTTAAAACTGAGAACCAAACGGCTCAAACTTCCTCAAACGCAACAAGAAGTGTGTGTGTTTTAAGGGAAATGCTAGAATCTCTTTATGTACTTTCAAATTCAAATTAACTTTATTTCTAGAGCACCTTTCATGTGAAAAGAACAGCTCATGGTGCTGCAAATAAAAACAAACAAACAACAATCCCCACATGCCAGAAAATAATCAAATAAGCCTTTCAGAATAAAGTACACTAAAGCAAACGGTTTATTTGTCTTTTTTTTTTGCAAACGCTTGATATTTTTGTGTTTTGTAGCTCGGAGCGCTTCGTGGTCATCGACCACGCGCACCGCTCCCTGGTGCAGGCGCAGATCTTGGAGGAAGGGGGCAGCAGCGGGCTTCCCTTTGAGAACTGCTTCGTCCTCACGCTGCTGGAAAACCACCAGGGACGCATGAATGAGCGCCTCATCAAAGCCCCCTCCCAGTCAGTATCCTCACAGGACCACCCGCAACATTTTTTTAGCAATACAAAGCAAACACTGCTGCAGGGGAAACTTTGGGGAAACTTGAACATGCAATTTCTAGGTCCTTGATAAGTTTGTGAAATTTAAATCTGCTGTAAAGTTTTGGAAAAGTCGTGAAATGTTAATATTTTGGATGCAAAAAACATTTAAAAAAAATGACACGAGACTTTAAATTGTGGCAAAAGTTCGACCTCACGCTATGGATGATGGGAGTTTACGTCGCCACAGAGCAGTTCATCAGTTCAGCGCGTGGCTTTTTCAGCTTTTTATCGTGAAATGCTTCAAAAGGCCGGGAAACGTAGCTTTAATTACCATCGAGTGGCTTTTCAAGGAGAGGTTTCAACTGTGGCTACTGAAAAACACTAAAGCGTGACAAATGCAGACTTTACTCCAAGTCCTTCCACATCAGCAGCAGTTTTGGTGAGCTTCATGAGAGGGAGGAAGCAGCCATGACTGCTGAAAGCTGCAGAAGTCCTGATGGCATAACTGTGAAAGCTTATTGCATTCAATTCAAAAAATAAATAAAGTGGTTCAAAAAGTCCAAAGAGGCTGGGCGATGACATCATCTGTTCATGCAAACTACAAGATGAAGAAGCTGCAAAGCCACAAAGTGTGGGTCCGTGTCTCAGACATGATGGGTTCTGTTCTTCCTGCTGACTTTATCCACCAACACGACAGAGAAAAACTTTGGAAAGGTTAAATATTGACCACCATGAAGTGTTTGTTTATTTCTGTCGTGTCACATTGTGGGTGTGGTCAACTTTGAGGTCCTTTTTTTCTCACTTCAATCTTTTTTTTAGCGAGGAGATAAGGAGGCGTCTACAGCTGTCATTCCTGGAACTTCAGAGGAACCATATTCTGGGTTTCTGTGGAGATTATTTCAACAATAATGACAACTTGGGATGTTTTTGGGATCATTTATGGCAATTTTTCAGACAAACTGCAGCTGGAGCTCGTTTTCAGTTCTGGTCAATGGAACCAAATCCAAGGTTTTTCTCTGTCGTGTTGGTGGATAAAGTCAGCAGGAAGAACAGAACCCATCATGTCTGAGACACGGACCCACACTTTGTGGCTTTACAGCTTCTAATTGCAGCTCATCTCATAGTTTTCATGAGCAGATAGTTTTTAGTTCTTTGTTTTTGTAGTTCACTCATTGTTGATTGTCAGGACAAAACATGTCCCGCATTAAAAAAAATTAGTTTTATGGATAAAAATCCTTAATTTAGAGTTGATTGACTCACTGTGTTGTGGATACTGGTGTTATGTTTTAGCCGAGATAATGACTTTTTTTAAGATGACTAATGGTTATTTCTCTTGTCCTCTGCATTATGTCACAATAGTCACCAGCATTAAAAAAACATCTTTATAATCGTGAAAACATTTTTGTCAGAATAAAGATGAGTGCTAATAATGTATAAAACAATAACTATCATGAAAATCTAAATCTTTTTTTAACAATAAATCCGTTTTTCCAAAGGTTTTTTGTCCCGACTCTCGAAAATATTAGAATGAAAATTGCAAAAAAAAAATAGAACGTGCTTTTTATTTATTTTTATTGACTGCAGTGAACTTCCATACGTTACTGCAGTTTCCTCCATACCAACAAAAAACGGCCGTTGATGTGGCGGCGGCAGTTTTAACGGACAAACCTGGACGTGTCCAAATGTGTCTTGGTTTGATTTAGCGGCACAGACTCCAACAGTCCGACTGAAATGAGTTCAGTTTGGGTTTGGGAGGGTCTATGAAAGCTCAGCATAAGATAAAAGCCTGCTCAAGAAGTCTAGAGCGTGTTGTTGAACACGTGTCACATGAATGATGGAGCTTCAGATCACATGATCAGAAAGTGAAGACACGCGTTCCCACTCCAATTCGCCTTCTGGGTTCCCAAAGGTCTTTCAGTTCGGATGATGCCGTTTTTAGCCAAAATCCTGTATTGATGTCTAGGACATAGTCTCTGCAGAGCAGCAGTTGATTAGAGATTCCCCCTCTGCGTTGTGGGCGGGGACTAAGCACAGATCCTCCCACTGCAGAAGCCCTGACTGACCGCGGCTCTCCGTCTACAGGTCGGACATGCACAGGTGGCTGGCAGCTTTCCCCAGCTCCACCAACGCCGACGGCGATGAAGACGAGGTGGTTTACGAGGACTGGGGTAAGAGGAGCTGCAGGGCGCACGCTTCCCGCCCGTCCGTCCGTCATCTCGCCGTCATCTGACCTTCCCGCGTTGCTTTTGTGTGCGTTAGATTGTCCTCAGGTTCAGTGTGTGGAGCAGTACGTCGCCCAGCAGGCGGACGAGCTCTCCCTGGAGCCCGCCGAGATCATTAACGTCATCCGCAAAGCCAACGAGGGTACGGAAAAAAAACACCTCAATCCTTCAGGGATCTTTTTATTCTTTCTGGTTGTAATTGTTGATCTTGTGTCACACCTCAACTCTCAAATACAGATTTAGATTTCAATGTTGTTGCATGAACCATAGAAACACCCCCCCCCCCTTTGTCTGTCCCCCTCCCCGTCTTCTGTTTGCAGGCTGGTACGAGGGCAAGCGCCTGTGCGACGGGCAGAAGGGCTGGTTCCCCATCGCCAACGTCATCGAGATCACAAACGAGCACGTGAGGAGGAGAAACCTCCGCGAGCGCTACAGGGTGATCCAGGCCGCCAGGATAGTCACCAACAAGCCCCGCCCCGTTCAGTAGAACCAAAACTGCCAAAAAAATCAAGTCCTGAACACTTATTTCCTCTGATGGACAAACAAAGTGGCACATTTCTGCGTTGAAGCATTAGTTTTTCCCTAACATGCAAAATGTGGGCGGAGCCACTGTGCTGGCAATGAACTTTCCTGCAGCTCCCCCTGCAGGTCGTGGTGTTGTATTACTGCACATGTACAAAATGTAAATGAAGACAGAAGCTCCTTCAACTCGCTGGTTTAAATAAAAAACTCTTATTTTGTTAAAGTTTATGTCAGAAACGTTACATTAGAATTCTTCAAGGAAGCATCTACATACATTTTACGACAAATGCTTTTGTATTTAAATGTGAGGAAATCAACTATTATTTTAGAAAATTTCCCTGATGTGTTACTTAAGATTGCTGAGATTGAGGAGCACATGCACGGCGTCCACTTCCAAATCAGTCAGTTCCTTGGCTCTGCTGACCTCTGACCCTGGTCCACACGCCCTTCCATCCTCATCTCCGAGTTCCGTGACGCAGCTAAATCTTCTGCGATCGTGGTCACGACTTTCAGACCATCTCACCTCTTCTGACCAGCCCCTCTCCCCCCTCGGATTCTGCAGAGCCGCCTCGCCGCGGCTCCTCTCAGGGCTTAAAAGACTTCCTGTTTGCTCAGTGCAGTTGCCTCCTGTGGCCCCTTGGTGGTGCAGTGTCAGCAGGTTGGTAATGGCTTGGTCCTCCTCTTGTGAAAGCTGGATGACCGCCCGAGGAGGCTGCAGGTGGGTGTCCAAAGAACCTCCTCTCCACGTGAGGCTGCCCAGGTCTCTGGTCGGATGGGGTCCAAATCTAAACGGGTCGGGGTGGTTCGGTGGAGCCACACGGGACGACATGATGGGCTGTGGAGTGTTGAGCCTGGAGAAATCAAAAACCTTACAAAAGAAACAATAGATTGGTTATGGGATCCATCTGTAGTAAAAGTTGAAATAATTATTTTAAGGATTCTTTTACAATCATGAATTATTTCTACAACAATTAGGACTTACGTGTAATTTTCTTATTATATGTCAACAGAAATGCCACAAGAACCTGTTAAAAAATATCGTAGCGGGTCTTTACAAAGTCCCTAAACATCCAAACCTGTAACATCCTTTTTTTTTGCAGGGGTTCCATTAAATTCATATCTGGACTCGTTTCAGAACAATTCCAGCACCTTGTTTTTAATAATTTCTAACATTTTTAATGTTTAAAAAAAATAATAATAAAAATTGTTTTATCTATTAATGTTTTAAGATTTTGATTTATTATATAGACTTAAATTCAGACCAGTCGCTTACTTTTATGATTAATATTTCACATTTTAGTACTATTTTGTTTCCTGTAACTTTTGTAGGTGCTTCTCTCACCCTCATCCGGGTCAGTAAATTGGGGATCCTCTTCCTGCATCTCATGCTGGGGTCAATATAGAAAACCTCTTCAGGGAAAATCGGATGAACTGTGGAGAAAACACATTTATTTAAAAAATAATACTCTACTTTTATTTTTTTATAACTTGTCCTGTCCAACAGCTAAGCAAACACAGATCAGAGCTGGAAGCCTCTGGTGTAGGACAGATTTTACTGTTTATTCAGGGATTTATGGATCTTCAGACAGTGTATAAAACAGATTATTATTTCAGGGTGTATATTTGAATATACACTGAAATGGAAATAAACTTAATCGCGCATATGTTTGTTCAACTCACGTTGGGCTCCTCCATGGTGGCGCGCGGACAGCGGCAGGAAGGAGGGGTGCAGTATGGTTCTGCTGGACATGGTCGACACGAGCGAACCACTTCTCTGCTACAGAAGAAACTGCATGAGCTCAGGAGCTCGAACTGTGACTTTAAAATGTCAGGGAAAACGTACCTATGAAAACAGCCCACTGGCGCTCATGTACCCCTAACTTTCACACTTGTTCACGTGCTCACAATGCAAGGCTGTGAAATAGTGACACCTGTTGGCTAACGAAGGAAGTACGTGTTTGAAAAAGAAAATACAGGAGATTTAGAATTTCCCTTACATTTGTCTTGCTTTAAACATAGCTTCCAATGTTCACCTTTGGGTTTGCAAAAGTGAACCAGCTTTCCACTTCCATTTGGCAAAGATCTTTACACCAGAGGTCCTTATTTACAGACCTGCATTTTATCTGGACTTAGGATAAATCTATGGCTACATGATGGGCAGGACAAGTGGTCATGCCCAGGTGTATAGCGTTTCATCTCTGCCATAAAGTGAAAAGGCGTAAAGACAACTGAGCAGTCGTATTCAAGAAGTGAGTGAGTGAACCTTACAACCGCGCAGGTGCAATTTGTCTGGCAGGTCAGTGCGTGGCATGGCTCTTTGACTATCAGTTAGAAATGTCGGCTCTTTGTGTCAAACTTGTTCACCACCCCCGTTTGTGTTAGCGGCTTTAATAGAAAAAAAAATGCAGACGTAACGTGGATTAAAACGTTAACGACCCAAGATCAAGGAAAAAAAGTGCAGCGGGTTTTTTTGGGCTCTAAATTTTTCTCATGTGAAAAATCACTGCATTTGTTAGTTTTAATCCTTGTAATCCACGTTACAGCCACTGGACTTGACATGCAAATAGCAGCCAATCAGATCAACCAGAAAGGTTCCTGCCCCCCCCCCCCCAGTGACAAAACAGCCCCTTAACACGGAGGAACTGACTGAGCAGGATCACGGGCGCGCAGTTGTAAAATACAGAGTAGCTCGGTTAGAAATGCGCCTTTGCGGTTGTAAGGTTCGCTCACTCAGTTCCTGAAGACGCCCGCTCAGTTGTCTTTATGCCGTTTCATTTTATGGCCCAGATGAAACGCCATAAAGCAGATCAGAGCTAAACTGGCTAAAAGCATAGCAGTGTTGTGGAGAACACGCCATACACACAAAGCACGTTTATCCATAATACATTTACAGTACAGTGCAGAAGTTTGGGGAAATACTTAATCTACAGTGTTTGTACATCTTACAAGAAAAAAAAAAAAAGCTGTTCAAGTTGTTCATGAGTGCATTATGGAACACATAAATGCTCCATTTTTAAAGTCGGGTTTATCTAAACTTTGGGATCTAGCGAAACTGAAGACTGCTCTCATTTATAAAGCCAGATAATTAAACTTACAGCAAATTTCTATGGACAGAGACTGGAGTTAGATTCTAAGAACTGAATTTCAAAAAGCAGTGCATACGCACTACAAAGGGTTTATCAATTTGTGTGGATTTCTTGAACGATTGGATGAAGGTTTAAAAAAAAAAAAAGGAAAAAAAGGTGTCCGAATTGCTTTTAAAAATTCACGGCACCACAAAACCCCACACTGTAGTTTAGTAGTTAGGGGTCAGGGTCGGAATTCAGACACAGCAATTGTGTCTGAGGAATGAAACCCAGGTTTCCGGTGCATTGGTCTTACTTTCACCTAACAAACCGTCCACCCACAAAAAATTAGTCAAGTTGGGGGACAACACAAAATTCCCCAAACAGAATACCCTCAATACAATTCCCAGGCACAAACCCAATTATCAGTAGACAATGTTTAAAGAAATATTTATTATAAACTTCACAAAAATTTAAAATAGTTGACATCTTTTCAGGGGATTGGATTTCGCTTGGTACGAAAGTAGCCATTAGAACCTGCAAAAATATATAAAATAAAGTTAAAATAATTTGAAACAGCACCACCCTTACTGACTGAAGATACTCACCCCTGTAGAAGACATTTGGTAGGCTATGAACTCGGGTCACTCTGATATAGTGAGCAGGTGGATGGTAGGCTGGCAGGTAGTTGGGAATTATAATCTTTGGAGCAGCTGTCGTTTCAGGCTTTGGGGTTGGTTTGGTGGGAGTTGGTACAACTTCACCTGCCAAGAAATTGTCTCTTCTAGGTATACACATACAGCACCACTCGCCCAAGCAAGATAGAACATGATTGATACCTGGAGTGGCTTGCACATCATGGATGATTTTTCCTTTGCCCTCTGTGTCAGACTCAAATCTGTACACTGAGAAAAGGCGACTGAGGCCGTTCAGAGGATACGAACACTCAACTGTTACCCTGAGACAAAACGGGTAAAAATGATTAACCAAACATCGAGCACCCACAGAGTTGAAGAGACTACTTACCCTTTATCATCACCAGTTTGAAAGTTGAGGGTGTGGAAGATCTTGTTTCTGTAGGTTACATTTTCTCTGAGCTAAGGAAAGAAGCTCAAATTTATGTTGACGATCAAGAAATCCAAGTCAAGTTTGTTTGAAGGAAGAATACCTTAATGACAGAGCCACAGCTGTTTACTGGAAAAGAGAAGAGCACCCTGCTGCCATTGACTTCATTGGGTACACAAAGTTTGTTGTAGAGGTGGAAGTTGACTGGCATCTGGCCACTTGGAATGACCTCAGACAAGTCAGCAGCCACAGTCATCATCCCATCAGTAGAACACACTGCAGAGGAAACATGCTGGTCAAAGCCTGTACTAATCCCAGAGTCAGGAAAAGCAGGACATCCTTACTGATGAACTCTCTGGATTCAAAGTAGCACGTCTTGACGGTAGAAGCCCGGACCCTTAACGTGTCATGATCTCTCACCAGGATCTCAAATGTGCCATAGAAACCTCTCAAAGAAACATCCTGCAAAAGACAAAGTGCATAGTCAAGGACAAAGAGGTTAAACCTGCAGGAGAGAAGTTCTATTCATCTTACCCTGTAATCATAGCCAGGAGTAAAGAGTGGAGCGTTGAGCTCCAGAGTCTGACTGCTGTTGTTCATGATGTAGCCACGTCTCGTTACCAGCTCCATGGTCAGTAGATCTGCGCCGATGCTGAACTCCCACAGGTAGTCAGAGGGCTGATGGACCAGCATGAAGTTGATACCTGCTGCTGTGCAGTTGGCTTCAAACACTGGGGGTGCTGTCAATTACAGTATCAAGACCTCAATGCATCACCAGGACAGGCCAAGGATATTCTGGGTCAAGACTTACAGACATCCAGAAGTGCTGTGACTGAAGTTGTGTAGTGGTAAGGCTCACTCCCTGACACTGTCAGAGTGTAGTTGATATTCAGTTGGTGCAACATGGCTGCATGTTCCTTGGAGAACTAAAAGAGGAAATGTATTAACCACATCATGATGATAAACTTCCAGATTTGACAATGAATCCTTACCTCCTGGACAACCAGTGGGTCACTGAAGAGCATCTTCAGGGTGTAGCTAAAGGTGTTGTCAGGTTGGGCTTCTTCTGTAATCATGAATGTGCTCTCACTAGGTAAGGGCAGCATAAACTGCTCCCCATTCAGCTGGATAGATGTCAAGTCCACATCGTCAGGGACATTGCCAAGAAATACGGTGAACATTCCTTCTTGCAGGACAGTCTTGTCTTCTGTGACCAGTAGGTAAGGTGTGAGGGGAGTGACCAAAGTTCTTTGAAATTTGACAACCGTCTCTCTTTGGTACTCATCCACTGAGACTTGCTTCAAGTACATTTGGAAGATGCGAAACTCAAAAATGCCACCGCTCACCAAAGTCTGAGGTAGACATTTATCAGTTTTAGGCAAAGCTGTACAATTGTAAAGTAATCTGAATGCCTTACCTTTCTGTACCCTCCTACAGCATTGTATGGGATGCCTATATGGACAGTGTTGTTGCGCTTCTCCATAATGAAACCCTTCTGCTTTGCATTTACTTGTCCTACGAGATCACCATTTAGGCCAATGCTGATCTGTGTGCTGCCAAGACTGGGGTACAAAGCTTCAGGAGTATCCCACATCATATAGCCATCAGAGAACATTCCTTGATCTGCATGTAAAGAAAACAGCAGAGGTGATAAATACATCTCAGGCAGGAGTGAAGAATGGCCATCTCCATGCTTGTTGGAACCAAACCTTCATCTACTGGGTTGACCATCCACAACTTGTATGAAGTGAGCTAAAGTTGCAAAACATCCTTTTAACTAGGCAACAACTTTGTGTTAATATCTATAAGGCATGTAGAGATACTGGCCTCAAGTAATAAATTGAAAAATACTAACCCATGGAACAAGCAGCAACCAGGTCGACAATGATGACAAACCAGCCTCGTCTGGAAAATACGCTTGCTTGGACAACTTCTACTTGAATACCATTGGCCTGCAAAGAATAGTCTTCTAAGAATAGAAGAATAACAAACGGCTGACTTTTGCCTGCTGTCAATTACCTTAGTGATGTACGAGTTGGGTTGTCCATAAGGTGTCCGAAACACAAACCGTCCGTTTTTCAGCTCAAAAACATAACCCTGCTTTCGAGCCTCCGTGAAGTTCATGGGAGCCAGAACAACACCTGGTTTTTGAAATGACACCTGCCATTCTGATGGTGAAGTGCTGTAGGCCTAAAGAGAAATTAACATTTAGGTTGCCCAACAAGTCTGAAAACTTGCTCGCTGATACATACAGGTCTGAGAGAGCTCCAGTCCTCACTCAACTGATGAGGACAAGTAGACTCGTACTCTATAGATACCTGTAGAAGACACCTTCTAGTTACTGAAGCTGCTGCAGTAACCCCTCCCTTAACTTATGCAGACCTACTTCCATGTAGTTGGTCTCACAGGAAACCTCTCTGGGAGCCCAAGGGACAGGAGGAGAACAGGTTGCATTCAGAGTGTTTGTCACATTTCCATCAAGGTTTGTGTTCAGTTTAAAATAGAACAGAAACTTTGCACCCTGAAAAAGTGGAAAGCCCCATTGCAAATTTATGTAAATATGATCAAAGCGTATTTTAGGCTATGCAAAAACTAAACAGTCTACTGTACATTTTTTTCAGTGTGACAGCTGAAGTAAGACGATCTGAGTTCCACAACACCCAGAAAGGAGAGGACATTGATGCTGTACCCGCACTCTGCCGCATACTGCTGTGTCAGGGGATGCCCACCTGTCATATCTGAAAAATTACAAATTTACAGTTGATTAATACCCCAAATACCCCTTATGACAACTATTACATTGATCAAGTCCCACAAGATCACAGGGGCCTACTAAAGGGACTCACCAACAGCTTCAAACTGAGGATTCGGTCCAGTGACAGCAAGATCAATAGCTACCATGAAGTAATGTTCACGACACTCCATTTGAAGAACACCTATTCAAAAGCAGTCTTTAAGTGACCCATTTAACAATTGTTCCAAGCTTCAAGTTGAAGATGATCAAACCTTGCTTCAGGATATCACACCACACTGTTGTCCACAGAGACAGAATAAAGGCCACTCTGCAAGGACAGGAACAATAAAAAAAAAATCTATACTTTTTTTGTTTGTGTGAATTATTCAAATAAAGCAGCATACCTAAAGCACAGCATTAAAGTCATAGCTGCTGATGTGTTAGCAGTGTCTATAGCTAGCCAAAACTGCTAGCAAACTACACCTTCTACCACACACAAGCTTAACTCAACCAGTTGTTCAGAAACTTTCTCCAACACCAGATTTTATGAGTCCACAGCTTCACCAACCAACTGTCAAACACACATGTGCAGCCAATTATTAATCAAGTTAGACTGTGACAGTGCAGCTGGTGCAAGCATGTCAAAGATGTGACTTAGCTTTGCTGCGTGACTCATGTGGACATGACCATGAAATATTAAAAGATTATATCCCCATGCTTTGATTCAAGAAAATCCCAGAGGCAAAACTCCATTACGAGCCATCTTCGCAATCTTAGGACTTTTCTGCTTTACATTAAATTCTTATAGAACAATTTCTAAGAAGTCTACTTTTTCTGGATCATTAGGTCTTTGATCTAATTTGTTTTGGATAAAAATATCCACTGGATAGCTAAAGTGTTATTTTTGAGTTGTGTAACAATGTAACATTGTGTTGTGATATAGCATCTTTCTCCACATTTAGCTCTTACGTCATTGTGCCGTCTACTCTTACTCACCGATTGTTCCCTATTTATTTTAACTCAAACCAGAAAGGATGTTAAGAAGTATTGAAAACTTTCACCACATCACTTTGAAGTTTTACAAATGACCATGTGTGCAACAAAGATGGAAGTTGAAGTATGGCTGAAGGAGTTGTGTGCTAGCCCAATTTAAATTCCTTACTTTCTAGAAATGTGTGAAAAGTAGAGCTGCTTTCACTCCACACATTTTCTTGAACACAAGTTTAGCATAAGGTGCTCACACTGGACTGTTACTATTCAATACTAGCGCATGTCTGGCAAATACAGTAGGCTTGGTGCAAGATGTCAGAGCTGTGCAAATCTTGAGAATCTTGCTCCAGGCTTTTTCTTTCCCCACAGCTCCATTCCGATATATGAAAGACTGTGTCAAATAATTCTATGCGGTTACTAAACCACAATTATTCATTTCTCTTTCCTGATCAATTTTTAAACGATTGGAACTTCTGTGAATTCAAAGGGACGCCATCCAAACATCACTACTGAGTGCCTTATCGGTCAAAGTTTAACTACCAACGCTTGATCAATGGATTTGTATTTCGTACGCAGACCCTGAAAGTGGTCACAGAAACCTGCTTAGCCACGCTAAGACTTTTGAAAACAAAATGTGCATGTGCGCACGTTAACATAGTCTTGTTCTTGGAAGTGGTCGCGTGTTCCCCTTTGTCGAGGGCGATGTGAACATAGCTGAAGAGTTTTATACGACATGTGTTTTAACAACAGTTGTTGATTTTTGAGGTTTATAACAACAAATCATTTGAAAACACCAACATATAATGAGAACAAAAGTTCATAATGCACAAGAACATTTTGTTTTTTGTTTGACAATAAGTCTGCACAATTTTTATTAACCCAGAATAGAAACCGTTTATTTACATCCAGATGCATCACATTTCTTTATATTGTTCAAACAATCGTTCGCAGAGATCTTTAGAACCCACAACACTATGCTATGTGTTTTCTTGACTGCTGAAGGTGTAATTTTCAGAATCAGGATCAAGAATGCGATGTTGGACAGAGGTACTTGTAGCATTCACTGGGTAAAGACACTGGACCAGCACCCTGAAACAGAGAAAACTTGTTATACAGCCTTTTCCCTCCTCAGATAAAACGGCTAGTTCTATCTGCGATTCTCACCTGAAAGGGACATCTCTGTGTATCAGAGGATCATGAAGAGGCAGAAAGTCTTGGGAATAACTGATTTCATTTTCATAAACCAGGTGACTTCCCTGAATCTACTGGAATACAAGTTATGATGAACAAAAGCACCTTTTGCATCTGTAGTTTGAGTGAATCGATCTTCTCACCATGACTGCCGTGCCACAGGAGTTGAGGCCGAAGCTGAAAAGTGCTCTGGTGCTGTCGGTCTCTATGGGAACGCAGTCAGGATCCAGCAGTGTGGTTCGGTTGGGCTGGACAGGCGGGACGGTGTGCGTGGTGTCCACAATGACCACCATCTTTCCCTCTGGCAAACAAACTGAGACAAACCGAGCATCACAGCTTTGTGAAATAAACAATCTGGATTTAGCTGGCACTCTGTACCTAGAAGTTCCTGAGCTGGAAATCTGCATCTGTGGACAAGACTATGGTGTTCTTGGAAAGACTCTGCATCCACTACTGAAGCATTAACTCCAACAACCAGTTCCTGCAAGGAGAATTTCTAGACAATGAAGAAGAGGAGAGCAGTTATATGACACGAAACAGTGACTGAATTGTATGAGTAACATTTAGCTGTATAGAGTGAATCTATTGGCATTCAGACAATTTGAGGAAAACACTTCTGTAGATGTCCTCACTAAGTTTGAAAAGTCAAAATATTCTACAAAAACTTAAAATAAAAGTAAATTATAAAAATTTAGGTAATTCAAAAATAATTTTGAATTCAAAAGAATTTTGAATTACTCTAAAATGTATACTGTAATGGAAAAAGTAAAAAACAAAAACTTAAATAAATAAACCAAACAAGATCTTTTTTATTACCTCATAAAATAATCCTGGGCCGGTTAAGGGGATCCTTACAGTCAAATAGTCCTCTGCTGCTTCCACCTTGTAATCCCCCATATCCACCAAGTCCCAGTCTAGTTTGTGGGCTCCGAGGAAGAGCTCCCACTGCAACTCAGAGGGGGCCCCGTGGTGCAGCAGGATCAGGAGGCTGCTCTCTGTGCACTTACCCTCCAGCCGTGGGGTACCTGGATCTGCTACGTCCCACAACAAGAAGGGGTCTCTTTAGTTAGATTTCCATGGAGGAAAACTAACAATTTGTTAGATCTACTCGCATTTTTACACTTATTTCTGCAACAGAAACATGTGCATTTCTATGGTTATGTTCCCTTATAGCAGGGATTGTCAAAGTTTTTGTAGCTGAGGGCCAAATTAGGAACTCAACATTAGACTGGGGGCCAGTTTTTGGGGGAAAAAATGGATAAACAGAAAAAGTTGTTTTATTTAATAACTTTAACGACCAAGTGTCATTTGTAGACTTAACCCGGCCCTCCAGATGTTTTCCCAGTTGCGGTCGGAGGTTGCTGTCTAGATCTTCTACTCGTCTAGTAATTGTATCATTTGACACTTACTTCTTCAAACTTTTTCTTTTGCTCTGACAAACAATGTCAGCTACTTTCAGCATACATTCTTTTTAAGCATTTTTAAATATTGCTTTTTCTTTTTAATTTTGAGTCATTTGATGCAGCTTCATTTTGAAAATGAAAAAGCATTTCTGTTAATCCATTTTAATTGTCAAATTAGACATTTCTAAATGAATTATGCTACACATTTACCATGGAACGTCTTGAAAATGAAATGTCAAATACCATTTTCATTATCATTTTAATTAAGTGACAGAATAAGCTGTGTTGAAGGAGAAAATGAAAAAGCATTTTGGTGGATTGCTTTTTCATTTTATTTTTGAGTCAAAAAATGCAGCTTCATTTTGAAAATTAAAAAGCATTTCTGGTTTTGACTTTGCTTTTTATTTATGCTACATAATCGCTTCCATAATCGCCTGGGTGTGAACACAAAAAACGTGGCGAAAAACGCTGGCGAATAACGCCTGGCGAATATTCGTCCCGGTGTGTATGGGCCTTTAGGTTCACTGGATTTAGCAATTTTTGTAAACATCATCTACTGTGCAGCATAGCCTCGTTGTAGTTGTAGTTGTAGTTTTTATGATTTGTAACAGTGACGGTTTATATTGAATTCTTTGTGCATTGCACTTACCTGCTTGCAAATAAGGCACAGGACTTTATTCAGTCCTTGAGGTACGACAAAGTAAGCATTTGTCCACTTAGCTTGAAAGTGCCTATTCTCCTCGCCAACACAACGTTTTTCCTCAAAGGAACCTGCTCTAGCTCTCTTTTATTAAGGGCCACAAAAAATCTTCCAGCAGGCCGCCATTGGCCCCTGGGGCGCACTTTGAAAACCCCTGCCTTATAGGGAAGGAGGTACCCATTTTTACAGACTATATGTTAAATCTAATGCAGAACATAAGATTAACAATATGTTCTGATCCAACATATGTATAGCTATATATGCGGGGGAAAAGATACTGAATGGGATTGAATGGAAAAGAGGCAAGAGAAGTGAGAAAAGAAGAAGCACCAGGATAGAGCTTTGTGGCACTCCATCTATAGCCATAGATGTTAAAGATTAATAGAAAAATTGCTCAAAATTATTTCTCCATCCCTACAGTCTCCCACAACTCAGAGATGAATTTCTAGTGAACTCCTGTCCATCTCCAAGAAAATTACAGTTTTTTTGGGGGGGCTAAAAATGGCATAATCATAATTAAAAGACCACTGGGAAGACTTTTACATTAGATCAGAAATGATTAGAGTGGGACATTAAAAACAACACAAAAAAAACTAAAGGGAAAAAAAAAACTCACCTGTGTAATCAGCATTGTGTTTTACTGTGGCGTGGTGATAAAACACATCTCCACCAGGCATGATATGAAAAGTAAAGATGAAACTGAAGCTGTACGTCTTGTAGCCACCACCTATATGCTGAAATTAGACCACATATGTCACCAGACAGCCTTAAACTCATCTTTAATGTGCCCCTGGTTACCCTGTCTCACCAGTGGGATTATTTTTGGATGTGACAAAGACAAACGGAGCTGGTAGTAGTTGCTGCCATTGGGGTAGGAGAACTTTGACACCTCGAGATCCGTTTCACTTTGGGTTTGAGTCCAGATTAAGATGTCACCGCCGCCATACACAGTCACCTTCTGAAGTTGGACATTGGGCGCAAAGAGGCTCAAGGTGGCTGAAAACAGCTCCTTATTTGAAATTTCATCTACAAAAACAGATTTGTGTTAGCTTCAACTTGGTATGACAATGATTACTATACATAGAGTAAGAAAAAGACCACAGATATCATGTGAAATGACAGCAATCTAACCCATAGATGAAAAAAGTGCTTGGCCAAGCAGCATTTATACCATAAATACACATAATAAGATGGACCTAGAAAGTCTCACTGTTGGTCAGGACCGGAGTTTGTGGAAGAAAAGGAGTCTTGAGTCGCCTGAAGGAGCGATGTTGCGTAAGAGGCCACCGCTGGTCCTGCCACTGACTCATGAAGAACAGATCCACGGCCAACGCCTGACTGTACTGCCCCCTCACAACGCTGCTCTGGAAGAACACACCATGAAAGCTAAAGACAGGAGGTTAAGGTGAAGATTTCCCGTCCTGTTGCTTCTCTTTCTTACAGACCTTCACTTGGACACCCTGGGCTCCTTTAGGGATCCTGACTTCAACTTGCCCTTCCTGTAGATCAATCTTAAATCCTCTCTCTTTCAGTTCAAATTCACTCAGAGCCCGGCCGTTCACTCCGGTCCTCATGCCTCTGTACCCAAACTGGCCGTGAGCGAGTGGAGAGGGAACGTAAGGGACAATCCACAGCAGGTAGGAGTCCTCTGCTGAAGCCTCATCTGATTCAGGGGGGTTGGAGAAGGTTGGAGAGGTTTAACTGCACTATTCCCATGACAAAACACAAGACGTTCCAGTCATGCACTATACTAACTGAGAGGACAGGCGATAGATGCGTCAAATGTCAAGAGGTCGTCTTGGAATCTGTAGAGGATGGAGGCGTTCACCATCTGCAAGTCAACTTTGTTGTCCTAAAACAAACACACACACACACAAAAAGAAACTACCATCAAGTCGAATGATGAGGAAATGAATAGTGGGAAGATTTTGAGAGAGTTGTACAGCACCTTAACGTGGTATGACATTGGGGAAGAGTAGGTGCAGCGCAGTACAAGTCGGGACTTGTCAGTAGAGACTTGGTAACCCAAAGCAGTGGCCTCTTTGAGCGACACTTCCAAAGCTTCTCCCGACAGCTGACCGGCTCTGTGAAACTTGACAGTCACCTCCGTCTCATCAAACCCCTGTTGGACCACAAGAGGTCATCACCGTGAAGATTTATTTATAAGACAACAAAAAAAAAGTGAATTAAAGGTGCCACTTACATCGCTTTTGGACACTAGTGGCAGAAGAGAAGGATGAATCGACACCTATAGAAACATAAACGTGCTATTTGGATTGCTACAAAGCCACCGTAATTCATTAATTTAGTCCCAACCATGAAATACCAAATGCTGCAGTTCCTCAAATGACCACTGGGGGTTGGTTTTATTAAATTCTCAGGGACTCCCATCTTAGAAAAGCAGCTTTGCAGTGATATGCATAACTTTATAACTCTTTATAATAAAGAGTTACAGTAGCTCAAAGAGTTTACAGTTTAAAGAAATACCTCCATGTAGTTTTCCTCACAGGTAATCTCCCTGCTGCTCCAGGTCTCCTCCAGTGAGCAGTGCAGCTGGAAGGGGTACGCCACCACCTCTCCACCCTCCTGAACGTGTACAAGCCAAAGACCCAGATGATAATCTGAGCCTGTCTGTGGACAACAGACAAACCAGGAAGGGTTTTAGATCCAAGAAAGGGACCAGAAAAAAAAAGATTAAATACAGATGCATCTACCTGACTAGTGACATGGCAGGCCAGAAAAGAGGCACGAAACTCCAGGTCTCCAACATCACTGAACAGAACCGTGTAACCACAGAGCGACGCCTCCTGGAGCGACAGGAAGTGCAGTCCACGCTGGTCTGAAAACAGGCAAAGAAACTGTATTCATATGTTTAGCAACTCTAGCTGCTAAAATATGTGTATATCATGCAGGAAAAATCAAATCAGGAAAAAAAGGATGTTCAATACCTTCAAAATAAAAGTGGCTCATCTGGCCAAAAAAGCTGGACTTGACAGAAAGCCAGAAGTGACGCTCAAGACATCTGGTCTGAAATGCTCCTAAAAATACAGTTAGAGGTTTTACTTACCGATAAATAATAAATTTATATTAAACACTTTTTTAAAACCCTGCAATTTAATAGAAATAAAGTCTTAAATTTTAAAGAAAAAAGGGGATGTAGGAACAAAGTGATGGGATAGTGTTAAGGAAAAGGTTGTTGTAAACAGAAGAGTTCTGAGTAGATTTAAATGTATGGATGTTTGATGGCATGTAGAGTTTCAGAGTTGAGGAGAAAAGCTCTTTTTCTCCATGGAGCTGAGGAGGATAAAGAACAGAAAATCTGCGAGAGCAGGGGGAGATAGGTAAATGGAGACCAGACAATTACAGAGAACAACATGCTAAATGGCTTTGAACGCATCTAGAAAGTATTCCGGAAAAGTTGGTTCAGGAAGGGGTCTATGTGGGGGACAAAGAGGAGTTTCATGATGATGACAGCCTGGGGGGCGGGACTGAGGGTAAAAAGAAAATTAAAAACACTTTAGACAGCGGGGATTTGTCGTTTTGTTCCAACTTTATTAAACGGAGTGCAAGTACACAGCAAAGCATCAACTGTTGTAGAGAGTAACCAGCCATGCAAAGATTCCCAAATATGCATTGGTTTGGGAGAATTTTTTGTTGATTTATGTACAAATCTACATTTATAAATAAAGAATTTAGCCAGAAAAATTAATTAATTTACTATAAACAGCATCTTATTTAAAAGAAAGGTATCCCATATTCCCGTCTAAGAGAGAAATCTTTGAAGATATGAATAATAATTAATTGTCTGTGTGGACAAGCAGAACCAAATAAGATGAGGAATAGTTTCAGAATGATCTCTACAGAAACTACAGTTAGTATTGATGTCATTTTTAAATGTTGTCATGTATTGAGTTGCCAAGACAATTTTATGAGAAATTTTAAAGGATGAGTGTAGACATGGTCCCAACAAACACTTTTCACAGTTTTACTTTGTTTAACCTCTTCAGTGCTTAATTTATTTCCATTTTTTTTAAATATTTATTTTTCTTTGATTTTTTTCGTTCTGGGTGACGCTAAATTAAGTTAAGTTCTGGATTAAATGGTACATTGTGAGTTTTGTAGAAATTATTTTGAAAACTTTATAAAATTGTCTAACCTGAAATTAAATTCAGAAACAAACATTTAAAGAATCATATTGAAGTTTTACAAAACAAGCAAATCTGTGGATTATTTTTTGGTCAGCCTTTTTTTTAAGGTAACATTTTTTTTTTCAAAGTAAAGATGGTTACATAATATGTCACAGCAAATAAGACAAACCCTGCTATTACATCATACTTTAAAACAGCCAAAAATTACACATAAACCACCATACTGTAAATGACTTGAAGAAGAAAAAACAAACCAGATTTTCAAACGTGATTATTCATTCATTGCAGCTTTATTGTGTTTTTCTTTTAAACAGATTGATCAAATGTATGTATATATTTCACAGCAGAAATGAAATTTAAAACATTTTTTCAAAAATATATTTGAATCGCCTTTTAGGTCATTTTCAATTCATTTCCGTTTTCACCGCGTAACTTTTATTTTGGTGACTGCTTGCTGAGCAAATCCTTTAATTTACAGGATAAACCGAATGATTGATGAATGCACGCGGCCTTGTGATTTCTATCATTAACTAAATAAATCTGAGTTCATCAAATAATATTAGTGTTTTTTTGAGCCAGCCTTTTCAGACAGTGAACAGTTCTGGTGGTTTATTTGCATTTTTTGGTTATTTTTTTACCGGTTAGCTGCTCTGCTCACCTGTCGTCGACAAACGACTGCTAGCAGCACAAAACGAAAAGGCCAGGAGCAGTAAGACACTGAAAAATGCAAAACATAATTAACTAAAAGGAACTTAACTGGAGCCAATTATTATTAAAATAATCATTAAAATAACTAAACTCACCTTTTCAGTGTTTGTTCGATTTTTTTTGTCATCTTCGTGGCAAAATTATTCAAACCAAGTCGACCTGAAAGGTGTGTTTACTTTCTCCTAATGCCATGACGTCAGACATGTTGGCTAAGTAGTTTTTTTAAAAAGAAATTTTATTGTCATTATTTTTTGAAGAGCTGCTATTAATATTAAAAGGTTGTTTTTGAAAGTTAGAAATAAATAAAAAGAATTTGCGGGGTGAAAAAATGTATATATTTAAATTATAAATATGTAAAAGTAAAATGCTAATTAGCACCACTGCCAATTAGCCCCCTATATTCTTTTCAATTAAATTTATTAATACATATAATAATATATGTAATACTACCTATCCTATAAGTATATTGTGTTGTTGAAAAATTGTAAAGCAAAATATAGAATACGTCAAAATGTGCAGAATCAATGGCTGAAATATGAAACAACTCTGACGTCCCACAGCGACATCAAGCGGTCAGGCTATGTTATTACATGACTTTTTTCAGCACGTCAGACTATCAGGTGAACACAAGGAGACAGAAGATCACATTAACAACAAAAGGAATATTATTAATCAAGCAAAAAGAAAAGAAACATTCACATAATTTAGAAAAAAGGATTAGAGACTATAAGAGATAGGTACAAAAAAAATTCTAATTGGCCTAAAAACCTAAAGACCGGCAAACTTTGTCTATTTTAATTGGAAAGTAATCAAAATTAATTGATTGTTTATTTTAAATCTTTAACTTTTAAGAGGGGGCTGTAGAATAAATGAGGGAACATCTAGTCCAAAACAAAAGATATAATGATGGCATTCCTTATTTCTGAAATACAGTCGCATCTTGCTGTTATGACATAAACACATCACACATTTTTATAAATACTCATTTTACTATTTTAAATACACATGCCAATACAAAATCAATCAATAAATAAAAGGATCTAGTAAAATACTGCAATTTGGATACTTCTGTTTCTAAATACACCTTAAAGGCTCTTTCCAGCATGTCATCTATTATTAAACCTATTATTTTAGATATTCTTTCAATTTCCAGATGAGTTATAAAATGTTTTTGTCTATATATGAAAGAAAAAATGTTTGTTTCAAGAGTAAACTGATGTTTTATCAAAGAAAAATGACAATAAAAAGAACTCGTACCCCTGTTTCCCTGATACGATCATGTATCAGCAGTATGTGAGATACACATCATTTCCTGTCGTGGTGGAGGCGACTTTTGTGCAGCAGAGTTGCGATCACATCAGCGTTCAAGTCCTGTCCTTTAGTCCACTGCAGCACAGCAGGACTCCTGCTTCCTCCACATCTTCCGCTCCTCAGAAAAACCTACATTGAGTCAAACCACGTCACAATTAACGCCTGCAGATAATTAGGATGGAAAAGGTCATCCTAGGCGTACAATTAAGGAGGTAAAACTCACTTTAAGGGTGATGTGGCACCAGTTTAAATTAAATCACAGACAGGTTTTTTAGGGGAAAAAAGTGAGGAAAGAAGGAAAAATTCAATGCTGTTTTATTTGGGATAAATGTCACAAACACAAAAATTAATATGTAAAATTGAGCAACCCAGACAATACAATGATTGGAGTTTTGCAAAAAGTATCAGGCAGGAAATTGCTGAAAAAAGAAGAGAAAATTCAGAGAGGAATTCAAGTCTGTGGGTAAAAGTAGGACATAACTGGAGAAAAAAGGGGAAGATAATTCATTATGCAACCATTACCAGTGTTTATTGATAAAGATTAGCTGAAAACCATTTTTAGGAATGTTTTGTTTGGAAAAAGTATGTCAGTGTTTGAGGCAAAGGGAAGCGCAGCATTGAGAGGCTTCAAAATTCCTATTTTCCCTGTTTGTTTGACTTTTTTACAATAATTAACAACAAAATATTGCAGAGAAAAATTAAAGTGGTAAAGATGACAACCCAGGATGAAGTCAGGAACTAAAAAAAAAGGCACACGTCTTACTAAATAAAATAAAAAATCAAAATCAAAGATGAAATAAATGAAGTCAATAAAAAAGAATTTTTTTTACATAAAAAGACAAACTAAAAAATATTATTTTCCCATGCACACCATGAATTTTCATTAGTCTGTTTATTTTTTACAGTTAACATTTTTATGCTGAATAAGTTACATATTCCTGAAGATACAAAGGTGACATGGCTGCAAACAAATGTTCTCATCCTGAATTTTAAATTCTCATTGAATCTGTTTTGTACCACAGAAGCCTGATGGAGCGTGAGGCTGCGTTTCTGCAATTAGAGACTTCAGTCAGGGTTGCTGGTGTTTTCAGTGCAGCCAGATGCCTGATGCAGACTATGGGTCAGGGCCGCAAGTTCTTTCTGACCCAAACTGGATGGTTTAAAAGTGGAGAACTGCAGGAGGTTGATGGACTTGAACGTCCTGCCGTTTGTGCTCATATCCTTCAGTGTCTGAGCAGTGTTGGACATCACACCCACCATCTCAGACAAGTATCCATGTTTATTTCCGGGCCTCCTCTTCATCTTTCAGACGAGTTTCTTCTGAAGAAGCCGCCTCCTCCTCAGGCTGACATTTAAAAGCTATATTTCTCCTTCTTCTCGCCGATGGGAAGTGATGGCGTGACGGGAGCGGGGACTGTCCACCGTTGACCTCATTAACATTTGAGTCAGATCCAGTCATTAACAGCGGCGTGCAGCTGTGATTGGACACCCGCCATGATGCTGCTAAAGCATCAAGTTTTTGACTTTTGTTGATATTTAAAACATTTTTTTGTTATAAACAACATGCAGGTAAAACGTCCCAGAGGAGAAAGATTTGAAGTTTGTTGAATGTCTTTGGTTAATCTGTGAGGTCACTGCTAATGATGACCTTAAGGATGCTCGCCGCAGGCCGCCACTTCCCCTCAGGGCTGTTCTTCTCCGCCAATCAGGAGGAGGAGGCTGTTTTATCGCTCACCTTACTTAAAAAGTCTTCGCCGTCGTCCGGCACGCATCAGTTTGCCGTCTCTAGTGGAGATGCTTGGCTCTCAGGTGCAGATGCTCCTCGCAGCGTTGGGTTTGTCCTTGCTGATGGCGTGCGTCAGCGGGGCTCCACAGAGGAACCCGCTCACACACACCAAACAACTCCAGCTCCTCAAAAGCGAGGTGAGTCGCAGTCACAGCAGCTCCTTTCCCCCCATGACAGAAAAAAACCCAAAACAAACTGTTGGTCTTTCAGGATCCCACCTGCTTGCTCTTGATGAAGTTGGTGCTCGAGCTGGTGGCCTTGAGAAGACAGGAGATGCTCCAGGAGCTGGAGGAAGAGGAGGTGGGAGGACGCGAGAGGCTGATGAAGAGGCACATCCGCTTCACGCAAAGAGAGCGCAAGGCGGGCTGTCGAAACTTCTTCTGGAAGACCTTCACCTCCTGCTGAGACTCTTTTGCTGTCATGGAGAAGACGACACGGGACATTTTAGTGCAAGAGTAAGAAGCTGTAAACAGTAGCAGAGGTTGTTTGTCTCAAAGGGGTGAGAGCAGTTTCCAAAATAAATTCCCAAAGTGAAACGTCTGTTATTGGAACTTTTATCTGTCTGTATACAGATATAAAACTGTTTTTTTAAGACCCCAGCAGGGATTTTAGAAACCTTTAATGGTTTCATTTTTATCTTTTTTTTTTTAATTTCGATTCAAAAGAAAATCCATAAAAAAAATTAAATCGTCATAACAGAAACTATTTTAGCCATGGCTTTGAAAAAAAAATTCACTTGATGCAAGCAAGAAAAAACATTTGATCTTATCCTAAACTAAAATAGTTCTGGAGAACTGAAGTTTACTCACTAGTCTTTCTAGATGGCCAATAGATGGCGCCGTTTCATAATTAAAAGCAGAAATTTCCTCCCATGTAGTTTTCCTGATGCATTCTAATCCAGGAATAATACTTTTTATTATGACTTGAAGATCAGATGAGATCAGCTGATCGCGCCGTGGGAAGATTGTTACAACACCTCAGGGGATCAGGCGTCAAGGAAGAACGTAAGGGGAAAAATGGAAATGTACAAAAAAAAAATCAAGGTGAAGAAAAGAAAAAAGAAAATTAGTCTGAAAAACAAACATCAGAACCAGACAAGCAGTAGTGCAGTGAATGTCGGAAATGAATAGGTTATTTGCATATGCAGTTAGTCTGTTAAATTGTACAGTGAGAATTGCACATTACTTTCGAATAATTTAAAAAATGTTGACATCATCGCATACAAGTCCTTTCAAAATAAAATACACACCGTGTCAAAAGAGACCCCCCTGCTGCAGCCGTTTGACTTCAATAAAAAAATACAAGACAGTCAGAATTGACATTTTCATCATTAAGACTTCAATGCTCCTTCACTCTTTTTCCATTGAATGTAAAATGCTGTAGAATATTTTGTGAGCCAATTCATGTCAATGCAGTTATAGACTTTTAGAGTCTCTCTCCTCTGAACCAAGGTTATAATAGTTAACGAAAACGAACGAAAAAACTAAAACTAGAACTGAAAAAACATTTTCGTTAACTGAAATAAAAATAAAAACGAGAGTTTTAAAAAAAACGAAAACTAACTAAAACTGTTTGTTGTGTGTATAAAACTAACTGAAACTAACTAATATTAACCCCAAAAAATACTTCGTTTTCGTCTTTGTTAATACATAAGTGTTTTGGGTTGAAATAAAGTCTATTTACTTCACCCTGCTAGTTTTACTGTGTATCTGAACTAGAGGGCTGCACCCAAATCTCGCGGGATTGGGCGGTTTGAAGTGTGCTGCGGGCGGGAGCGGGCGGCAGAAAAAAACCCCGCGGGATCAGTGCTGCCATGAATATCTCATGAATATATATTAGCAGACTACGTTAGGCTGAGCGGCTGTTGGATTCTTATGTACTGAAGCTCCGTGAAGGCACCAGGTAGAGACGCCCAATGGCCTCTGTCATCTAATCTGTTGTTGGGGGTGTGCAACGCCCCGCCCCGCCTCTTACTAAGAGCGCGCTTCAGGCCGTCTGTCTGCGCGCGCACACACGCACACTTTTAACCGAACGGGATTTGTAGAAATATATTTAATAATTAAATTGCAAATTACACAAAAGAGGAATGCATGAAAAGAGGAGGCTGGAGGAGGGACATGAATCTCTTTAATAATATCAATACAAATACGTGTTTTTTTCCTGCGGGACGGGAGACGATACAAAATCAATGCATCTCTATTACTGTGCGGGACTAAATTCTATGAGTTTTGCGGGTGCGGGCGGGGAGTGGACATACATATTGCGGTAGTGGGCGGGAGTGTAACGCATACGTAGCAGGCGGGATTGGTCAGAAATTCAGCGGGAGCGGGATGAAGAAAATAGTCCCGCGCAGCGGCTTTAATCTGAACTTTACGGCATCACGTTGTCTGTGACGTCACATGATGTCTGTCAGACACTGCCGGCTAGCGTTGTCATAGACATTTACATGAGCGTGATGGCTGCATTAACAGTTGGGAGAAAGCGGGAGAGTCCTATTTGGGACTTTTTTGAATATAACAGCGTCGAAAACAAAAGTAAGTGCCTTGTAGTCGAAGCAGGAGACAACATTTGTGGAACGCTCCTCAAAGGGAAAAACCCTACGAATCTAAAAGTACATTTAAAAAGCGCACACAAAAACGCAAATCAACAGTACCTAGACAGGCTAGCCTGTCGCCCGCCCTCCCCCGAAAAAGAAGCGAGAGCAGATAACGTAATGCTGTTATCGGCTGTTGTATTTTAATTTAAGGATGGTTGTCCTTGTGTCCTCTGAATAACAAGTGTTTCAAAATGTATCTTTGATTTAGTTTTTATCATACAATACTTATTCTGGTGATTTTGAATCATGCACCTGACAAATATCCTAATATACAAAAAAAAGAAAAAACTAAAACTAACACTAAAACTAATAAAAACTAAACTAAAACGAAGCAATTTCAAAAAATAAAAACTAATAAAAACTAGTAAAGCAGCCTCTAAAAACTAATTAAAACTAAATAAATTTAAAAACAAAAATTCAAAAGGAAATAAAAACTAAAACTAATAAAAAATCCGAAACTATTATAACCTTGCTCTGAACAGCAACTATACTGTTGTGCGGTGAGCAGAATTCTAATAATATTCCATTCATTTTACTCTAATTTAATGTTAAAAATCTAGACGTATATGGAAAAAACGTAATTAACTAAAACATTTTAATCAAATCTACAAAAAAACACTACACGAGCCAGAATAGAGGAATCAAGGAGCAGCATGTGGCATCAGGTTGCAGATCTTCTGGTTAAACTTGTAAGTTTTATATTTCTTAAACTTTTTATTTTATTTATTTAGAACAAAGAACAGTGTGCCACTCTGCCTTCATAAGGGTTAAAATACCAACATAACTAATTATTGATTCAAGCATTTCTGGTTATGACTGTTTCAAAGCAATTTCTATGATAGAATAACTGTAGTTAACTCAATCCCACACATAATCTGGGATTATCCTGCCGAATAATCAACTAGAAATCAGGTTTTACTTGACAAAATATGTTAAGAACAAATGCGACACCCATCAACTTGCTTATTCTTTAATAATGAAGTACAGTTCTACAATCTGGATTAGGCGCAAACTCCCTTCTGCAGGCGACATATGCTGACATTCACCTCTTGAAAATGACATGTAATCCAGGATTAAAGTAGATTATCTTGTGCTGCAGGCAGGTGAAGTTTTTCCCCCCTAAAAACCTAAAGTCTAAAATTAACATTCAAGATAAATTAATGAACACAAACATGGTCTGATATCAGGAGTTTCAGATTACAGCAGATTTAAACAAACAGATGTCAGATGAACTACCAGGAAGGAGGATGCTGGGATCGTTTTTGGGTGACCAAAAAAAAAAAAAAAAAGGAAAAAAAGGGGTGAATTCACAGTAAATCCAGTTCAAAACTGAAACCCAAGGACATCCTGTTGATAAGGCTGTCGCCGTTTAACTAAACGCGGACGGAAAAAACGAATACCGTCACTCCTGGAGTGCAAGAAGGAACACAATCCATCTGATTAGTAAACAATTCAGGAAAACAAAGAATAAAAAAAAAACATCATCCCTTTTAAATTGGGGGAACTTTTCATATTAAACTAAAAAAAAAATGTTTCAATGAATGGGTTTTTAAATCTAAATGGCACAAAGGGATCATGAGTTTCCTTTAGACAGAAGCTTTTCTTTTCATTGCACCGTCAGAAACGTAACAGTCAAGCATGAAATCATCAAACGCTGAAGGAAAACTAAAGCGGATGGGAAACGTCTGCGACAGAGAACACTTTGCTCTAGCGTTTGAATCAAATCGAAAAGAAAATGTCCTTTAACACCTTCCTGTTATCCTCTTTTGCTGCTCCGCTATGCTGCTCTGAAGGAGAAATCCTTTCAAAGTAAAAGCCCCGGGGAGCTGATTAAACCCTGTAATTCATGTTTTCTGTACAATCACAGTTTCTTGTTTTCTGTGCTTTTGAGAAATGCTTTTAAGAGGCAGTTTTGAGCTTTTTGATTCATTATGTGACAACAAAAAGTATCTAGAAATATACACATTTTGGATTATTTTTAGACACACATTTCCCTCCACTCTTCATCCATTAATAGTGATGTGCAAGCTGAGCGGTCAGCGGTACCGCTGTGGGTGTGGGGAAGCTGGAGCCCAAGCTGCCTGCAGGTCAGGCCACTAATACTGAGCCGAACATTATAGACCATGTACCATAGGAGGCTGGAACAAACAAACCCTTATTGCATTTTAAATCTCCTCATTTCATAGCTAACGTTCATTTAGAGCTGCCAAAATTGACACTTGTGATTGCAGTGACCGAAAAGGAAAACCGTAACGCGTCTCGGTTAGCAGTCGGTGGAGATTTTGGCTGACAGGTCCTGGATGCGGCGAGCGCTGCAGCTCTTGCACAGGATGTGGCCGTCCAGCGGGTAGCAGCCGCGACCTTCGCCCTCAGACGACAGCAGGAGACCACATTCCTGACAGACAGGGAGGTTTCAGTCACTTCTAAGCTTGTAAATGAATCCAGCTCAATGCTGAAGCCAGGGTTTTTTTTTTTTTTATTATTTCCTTTTTTTGATCTATAATCTACCAGGGCTTCAACAGGACTTTGACCTAATAAATGAATGGAGTGGATTCAGCGTTCTGGCGGCGATACCTCACAGACGTAGCAGTCGACGTGGAAGCTGCGGTCCAGAGCTACAATCCTGACAGTCTCCTCCTGTCCGGGTTCAGGCATGATGGGTTCACCACACACTGAGCAGCGAGGGGCGTATTTCCTACAAAAGATATGAATGCAACAACAGAATGAAACTACACGTTCATAAAGAGTCCAACTTTGCTGCAGCTCTCCTCTTCGGACTTCCAGGTGTCGTTCAGAATGGTATGTACCTCTGGTGTCATAAATGCTGGGCTAAATAAAGTTTAGTCTAAATTCATTTAAACTTACACCTTGTGTGTTAGAAGATTCGTAACCCCATGTTGTAACAGTAAAATATGTCCAACACAAGAGGCCTTCAGATCTTATCTGTGTGCTCAGCTGTTGGACAAGTTTAAAAAAACAAAAACAAAAGCGTGGATGGTGATAGGCCAAGAACACAGCTAGCACGGGTTGTACAGAGTTAAACCCTTTAACCTCGTAGCTTTCCACTCCCGGAACTCTTCACATTTTTAGGCAATTAACGTAATTCTGAAGCTGAAAAAAGCAGCCTTGAGCTGATGTCCAACACTTCACAGTGGTGAAGTGTTTATACAATCAACGTACATTTTGTTGATTTTTTCGTGGCAAAAAAGTGGTGTCGGGCCGCCATGGAACACAACGAGTTGGACATTGATGCAAAGCCGATATGGAACGCTGCTTTTCTCCACGTCAGAATCAGCTGAATCATGTTGGAGCGGTTGAGGAGATTAACGAGGATAAAGTCATATAATTAAGAGAAAGAGTTTGTAATGTTACAATTTTTGAAAAGATAAATGGTTATCACCTCCATCCACATTACCCATTGACCAAATCCATCAATGCACCATTTATGGTGATATCATAAGGCTTTAGTTTATCATAGGAATCTATGTCCCATAATGCATTTGGACCTCTGCAGCTATACTGCCAACAGAGTCAACAGCGTCCGCCTGATATGTGGAACCAATGCTGAAGGAACAGCTTCCAATGTGCTCTACGTCAAAATAAAACCCCATATTGGTTCTTTTTGTTGTTGTTTCTATTTTCTTTTAGTAAACTGACATTTGCCTCATAAATTTATGAAATTTTATCACATACATTCTCACTTATGAAATGATAACTTTATTACTGTAAAATCTTGATTTTTATTCATAAATCTGTAGTAAATATGAGTTTATTCTGGTAAAATGTTGACCTTTTTCATATATATTGATTTCTTCACTTTTAATACTTCGTCATGCACTAGAAACTAATGTGTGCAGACTTTTATTTTGAAAAATAGTATCGACTTTGCACCTTAAACCTGAATGTCTTTGTCTAAATAGATGCAAACAGAAAAATCCTGGATCTAAAATCTCTGTGGTGCTGAAGTTGATAAGATTAATAGTAGACACATAATAAAGTCTTCTGTTTTTTAATATATTTGCTTGATAGAATCATATTCGATAGATTCAGGCAGTAATCGAACGGTTGTGAACGAACCGATGGAAGTCGTCTATGCAGTGTATCTGAGATGTGGCGTCCACAGTGAAGGGGACGCCGTCCAGGCAGCAGTTACAGACCACACAGGTGAAGCATCGCGGGTGGTACGCTTTTCCCATCGCCCGCAAGATGCGGTCCAGAATGGGCTTCGAGCATTTGGAACAGCGCTCCAACGTACTCTGAAAAAAACAGTGAAAAGACAGAAAATGGTCAAAATCACGCAGTCGTAGTGGCGCAAAACAGGAGCCGGTGGGAGTCTTTCACCCACAATGTAACAATTCTCGCAATAGCTCTTCTTCTCCAGCGCGTAGAACGGCTTCCCCCGAAGCCGCGTGTGACAGGTGATGCAGGTGAAACACTCCACGTGGAACACCTGCTCCATGGCGATGCACCCGCTGCCGTCACCCACCACATTGTCCCCACAGCGGGCGCAGCGACCTGTTCGTGTGCAGCACAAGTCCACAGGGTTCATTTCATTTCCTTCAATCAATAATTGTCTTATTAATTGCAATTTCCTACCAAAATAGTCCTCTGCAGGGGGGTGGTTCATGTCATAAACCAGCTTCTTGGTGAGCCGATCCAGCTCCTCCTCTGGCCTCATCGTTGCTGCCCCCTGCTGGCCAAAAAAAGGAAAACTTTTGCCATAAATTCTTCCTAATTGATCTGACAAAAAAAATCAAGCTTGAGTTAAATTAAAATGTCGTCTCTAAAAATGAAGAAAACTGCAGTGTCTACCTTGGTGGACTGATAAGCAGGACTCTGAGCCGGTCCTTGTCCTGCCTGATTGTTTTCCATCCCTCTCTTGGACATCTGGATCTGGCCGACTCTTCCAACAGAACCTGGGACTCCGCCCTTATAAGCGCCGTCGGGCTGCAGCTCCTGTACTTGTGAGTTGGAGTGAGGCGGGTACCAGCCCTGCGGCACTGTCTGGATCTGGGCGGGAGGCCGTGACGGGTGCTGGCGAGGGGGCGGCGGGGTGTAGGCCTGCTCGGCCTGCCTCCCCGTTTGGGAGTAGGTGACGGGCTGCGCCGTTTTCACCTGCACGCTGAACCTGGGCCCGGTGGGGGTGGAGGCGGTGGTGTAGGAGGCCGGAACAGGCTGAGGGTAGGGTTTAGGGGAGGAGGACGGGTAGTAGTCCTGCTGGTGGGAATATGGAGGGGCCTGGTGCTTGCTGGGATACGGGGGAGCCGAGTGGTACTGGTTCTGAGGGTGGGAGGCGTAGCCCATGGACGGCTGACCCTGAGGAGGGGCTGGTCTCTGGTGTTGAGGCTTGTAGTGTTCCCCTGATACATACTTGTTGTAAGGCACATTGTCGTAGAGCTGTGGACAGGCGGAGTGTTAGACTTTCACCCTGACAATCAATCGTCTGCTCCATTCTGCGTTTCCATGCCAACCTGAGAGCTGGAGTCCTGCGGGTGGCTGTCCAGATCCGCCAGCATCCCCGTCAGGGAGTCGATGTCCGCGTCGATCTTGGAGTGATAGCTGCCCGGCTTTTCAGGAGGAAGTTGCTAAAACCGACAACAGCTTTTTAGTCGTCAAATTAAATAAACAAAAATATCGACCACGGCTTTTCAAATCAGCGTTTGATGTTTTAATGTCCCCCCACCATCAGATCGTAGCTGTCCACACGAGGACTCCAGCTGCGGTCCTCTTTGGGACCAGGAGGAGGCGGAGGAGAATAGTAGCGATCGTTTGCTGGATGATGACTCGGAGCACCTTTGATTTGAAGAACAGCTGCTGTCAACAAGACTTGCACGACAACGGTCCTTTTAAAAGTAAAAGACGCCTTTGAATGTCTAATATTACTTCAACCTTTAAAGCTTTGTAGTTTCAATGGAGGACTACAGCATGCTTTTATTTTGTTAAAATATTCTTTTGGTTTTTTTGGGAAGTCAAGCAGTGAAACTATTGAATTCATCTGAAAGAAAAAGAAAATAAAAGACACTTGTTGGCTTTTGACGTTTGTTTAAATCCACAGAACAGTTTGAATGGAAGAGTTTAAAAAACCAGGAATGTCCTCATCAGTTTTTTTTACCTCAATCCAATTCATTTAAATTTGACCATCTGCTGATACAGAGTACCAATCTGAACCATTCAAATAAAATGAATGTAGTAAACAGACCAAGTTTGGTCCCTGTTTTGATTCTATTAGCTTCTGTTATCATTTAGCCCCCTGAACAGAGCAGGAGCTTGAACAGTCAAGTAAAAATAGTAAACTATCAACTAGTACAAATGGATGATTGATAGTCATGTGAGAAAGTCTGGTGACTTAACTTTAGCATCTTCACAACTATTGAACCTTTTTAAACAGATGTGATTCAGATATCCATAAGAACTTTTTTTAAAAACCCAATGAAAAAAAAACAAAAAAAAACCAATGATGACTTTCTTCTAAAGTTGTAGTAAAATAACTATAATGATGCGTCTTTACAACTCGCTCATATCAATAGAACAATTTATGATTTATGGTTGTTTTTCAGAGATTAATTATTATTATTATTTGCACTTGACCCTTAGCAGCCAGACCATTTTTTCTACAAGTCTGATAAAAACTGCTCATTTACATGATGTTGTCTAATTTAAGATGAGCTCTTTCAGAATAAAATTGAAATATTGATGTGCAGCTAAAACGTAAAAAAAAAAAGCTAAGAAAAGGTTTTACACTAAATCAGCAAGTGATGAACTTTTTTTTGTTTTTATGAATGTTTATAAGAAAAGAGTTTCAGGAATCTTGGAAGACTTCCTGTTCTGGGTGATCAGAACTACTTCATCATTTCCTCTTTCAAAATGTTTCAAAAACACAACTAAGCAAGTTTGAAGTTACTAACTAAAACACAAAAATGTTTCCAGTGGATCTAAGGCTATGTTCACACTGCAGGCTGAAACAACCCAACTCCGATTTTTTGCCCCTATGCGACCTTTATCTGATCTTTTTATGACACAAATCCGATCTTTTGAAATACGACCTCCGTCTGAACGGCCAGGCCACATGAATCCGACCCGTACGTCATTGATACACTACAACAGTGGTCCCCGACCTTTTTGTCACCGTGGACCGGTACAACTCAAGGCACTTTTACCGCGGACCGGTGTGTGTGTGTGTGTGTGTGTGGGGTTGAGGTGCAACGCAAGACACGTTTACCGTGGACCGGGGGTGGTATTTTCTCTTTAGTAATAATAATAATAACAATAATAATAATGAACGTAAATCCACTGTGTAATCATGTGCAACTCTATTAGCGGTGTCCTGGTAACGTCACACCAACAACAGAACATCACATGAACAACATCAGGGTGTATCATGTGATGTTTGGTGTCGCGACTTGGACGTGCGTTAAGTGTGACGGATGTAACAGAGAATCCGGTCACTTTTCAAAATAAAACGTTTTTTTCAAGAGAAAAAAACAATAAAATGGAAATTATTTTTTCTTTCTGTGTATCCTGGTGCCAAAATTTCCCGCGGACCGGTACCCGGTGCCAAGTGTCCCGCTGCCCGGTGGTTGGGGACCACTGCACTACCACTGCGCATCATCATTCTCGGTTGAAGTAGGCGGGAACGAGAACATAAACATCAACCATGGCAGACGATGCTGCCGAGACCAGTCAGTGGAAGGGAAGCGAGGTCTATTCAGGCCAAACTCAAGGGCTCTTATTGCAACCAGGCGGTTTTTGAAAAAAATTTCCAGCGAAATGGCAGAGCGTGGTGATGAACCTTTCCCGCAAAGACTTTTTTTCCTTTCCGTCCGTGGACAGAAGCGCTAGGGGGACCTTATCCAGGGCCGAAGGTGGATCCTCCTTGGGGGTTCACTTCCCCATTTGGACCCTCAGATTCTCCAGAGCGGGTTAATAAAGAGTCAATAGCATTTATTCTGGGGGAAACCTTCTTTTATTATCGTTTTCCTTCCTCCGTAACACACAATATGAATACGCGCCCCCACGGTCACACGGGACATCACAAAAGTTCGCAATCAATTGGAAATGTGAACGGCCTTCCAAAAAAAATTGAATTTTTTCAAAAAATAGGAATTGAGCATGAAGCCCTGCAGTGTGAATGTAGCCTATACCCAGATTTGACTCCAGATGTTGAGGGTTTCCTACCTGTGGCTCCTGTCGCCATGTACCTGTTGGTGACCCCGCCCACTCCGTTCTGGTCATACGGACCATATTTTGCTCTGAAGTCTGACATGGCCTTTTTGTTTGGGGCGCGGTAGATCGCTGCCCCGGAGGAGTGGGACATCTGGGGGATGGCGCGTTCGGGGCTGTCCAGGTTCCTTGGGGGCAGCCAGGTGGGACCAGACATGGCAGACCTCAGTGCTCTGACAACACAGGAAGTGCAAAGTAATGAATGAGTCCCTTTGCTAAGATTTTTCAGCTTTAATCCAGAATATTTGGATGCAGCTCTGGCTGATGCATGTTTGTAAATATCAGGTAACCAATGGAAACCGCAGGAAGCTTCCGCCTTCGTTTCCTATGGCAACGGGAGACGGAGCAAACAATGCAGTTTATGTTGATGGGTAAATTTAACGCTCAGAGGTTTCCAGCAGGCCTTACTAAGCACACAAACAATCTCCAGCTCACTCACACACACACACACACATACAAGCACACCAGCAGGTGCAAATCTGTGTTATCCACCACAATAGTTATTGTGTTTGGCTATTTACACACCACTATCATGCATTTCCATTCGAAACCGAGACAAAACCGGAGTCAGGAAATGTTGTGTAATATTATTCATTTGCGAACACCTGCATCACAACAATGTGTCATTTACTTTTGGTGGGATAAAGGCGTCAGAGCCTCAAAGCTGGGCTGTCAAAAGCCCCGACTAACACCTGATGGTTTTCAGGACACCGACGGTACAAAGTCTTTAAAACGTGCTCCATTTCAGAGCATCGATTTAAAATGTTAGGAATATCGGAACAAAGAAAAAAGACGTTTTTCTTAAGCAGGGAATCGCACCACAACATAATCTATTTAGGATTACAAAATAGTTTTATCAAAATTTAATTTTAATTATATTTTTAAAAAAGTGGTGTTTTGATCCAAAGAACTTGCTATAGTATTACTTTATACAACTATAAAGTAACCTTAATGTCTTGTGTTTATATTAAATGGATTTTAAACGTTAAAATCTGACTTTGCCACATTCTTCACACCAGTTTTGTTGATTCCCTCCCTTTAAAAGACCGACCTCGTTTAAAAGCTCGCACATCTCAAACTCTTACGGCAGGAAATATTTGTGATAAGCAAAGAAGGCCACAGATTTCTCAGCAATCACACAATAAGAAAAATAAACCTGTTTCCATTGCACTGCTTTGCACAAGTTACATCATGACTGAATTCATCAAGATGTTCCAAAGTTACAAAGGCTGACCTTTTTTTTCCTGGAGTGTTTCATATCAGGCAGCAGTGGATGCAGTTTATTTTTTTATTTTTTTTGTACAAACAGAAATATAGCAACAGAAGGATTGTTTATACTACTTTTTTGGATGTCATCTATATGAACTCTATAAAGCCAGATCCTTAAATCATGGACGGCTATAAAAACCCAGAAAAAAAATGTAATTAAATATAAAACTAAAACATAAACAGTTTTCATGAGACGGTTTAAGTGTAGTTCTTAAAATGATAATATGGGAAGATCGTGTCCCTCATTTAAATACTGTCTTAGCTTTACATTAAATGTAAATATAAACAAACTTTTTTTTATTAACAGTTTACAGAGCAGGTGATGGCAGTAAAAATAAAAAATGTAGTTTTCTTCCAAAAAGCAGATGTTTCGCTGCATGTTTGACCAAATTCATAGTTTTACATCTGTGTCCGCATGTAAAAAAACCACTGGAAACTAAAGTTGTTTAATTAGGATGTTAGACCAAAGATGGACTCCTGTTTCCTCCTCGTTGAGTAGAAATGGAGGACAGAAGCATCAGATTCTCTATTTTACAGAAATATTAGCTTTCTTATTAGCTGTTTATTACAACAACAGAAAAAAACTGGAAAAATGTATCAAAGTAACATAAAATTGGCAAAAATGATGTCATTATTTACATGTGTTCACTGAAATAAATAAAGTTTTGGACTAAAACATGTAGAACAGGATTTTCTGAGGATCACTTCACTTCAATATATCTAATAGTTGTAAGCAAATAAACAGTTTTACGGTTTCTTTCTAAATGAAGCACCGATATGCGTGTAAATGGGTCACATTAGTACGCAACCATGTGACACAGAGGAGGTAACCAATCAGAAAAGACCCAGTTTAACAGTGGAAAAGGGCTAAACAGCTTGGAACAGACAGAGGAAGAAACTAAAGGACAAAGGAATTGGGTTACATTCAAAATGTCTTTCTTATTCTTTCTCTTTCGGCTTTTTCCCATCAGGGGTCGCCACAGCGAACAAGTCTTTCTTATACTTACTTTTAATTTTGGCTAAATATTTTATTCACAAGTTTAAATAAGCTCACAAAAAAACAGTATTTTATATTTTTCAAAAAGAAATAATTGTGTATGTAAATAGTATTGAATCCTGCACTAATAAAAAAGCTGTTAACACAGTTGAAACATGGTCACATTTAAGACTTTAGCAGAATCCTTTACCTTTATTATTTATGTTTTTTTACCTGTTTTATCTGGTTATTATTATTGCTTTTTGACATTTTTTTTGTTTATTTTACTGGCAAATGTGAACATTTTGTGATTTGCACACAGTGTGAATATTTGATATTCTGTATGTGCAATATTTGTTAATAAAGTTTATTTTAAAAAGTATGTCTAATAACTAACCGGAAAACTAATGCTGGTGCGAAAGTAAATCACATTATAGGACATTAAAAAGAGCATAATATAGCCTCTTTAACCTTTAAAAAGTCTTTTATTTTTTACTATTAAAGGTATTACATCTATTTTCATGATGACCTGAACACAAATCTTTCAAATTGAATATATTACTTAATAAATCTTTATCTTACTTCATGCGGGTTGCCCAATATGCTCTCAAAACATGCCGTCACTTATTTTGTAATGTTGGTACCGCTGCAATCAGGAGCCTCACGTCAAGCCAAAGTATTGTTGATGTGGAAAAATAAATAAAGCTCTCAGAGTGATTGTAAATAGGCTGTGGGTCCATCTTTGCAGCTAAGAGGATTATAATGACAGATGAGGGAATGATGAAGCCACACTTTAACACAATGCTCCACAGAAAATCGTTCAGCCTTTTGTTTATCGTTATTATGATGATTATTTTTATTTCTTTTAGCATTCTGATGGTCACAACACAGCCATTTGACCGTCTGCTCCATCCTTGCACATGTGCCAGATAACAACCAGCCTTGAAGAACCTGAATTAAGTCTGTCTGACTCTGTATGAACACACACTCAAATCCCAGGCTGGAAAATTAATCCCAGGAGTTTCATCAGTCTGCGGATTAAAGCCAGTTGTTCTGTCTCTGAGACTTGCATAACAAATCATCTGATGAGGTCGGACTCATTCATTATTTTATTTAAAGAGGCACAGAAACTCTCAAAAATGAATGAAAGGAGAACACAGGCAACAACAAGCAATCTACTGATGTATTTTATAACTGATTTTAAATTTTGTACAACTAGTAAAATCCGTTGAGACAACCGTGTTGTAATATGGGGCTTTATAAATAAAGCTGAACTTCCGGTAATTCAAATAAAAGAAAAACCAAACACCTAAAATAGCCTAAACGTTGGCACGTTAGAAATAATAAAAGAATACAAAAGCCTATTCATAATGTTCTAAGATATATTTAAGGGAAAAAAAAACTATCTGGAAAATGTTCGGTAGAAGTAGAAATTGAGGCTTTTATTTTGAAAGCATTGAAAAGTGGTCAGAGACAATTTTGATTAAAATATGTTAGCGCTGTAAATATATTACATTAAATAAAAAAAAGGGGGGGGGATAAACACACATATCTATAAAAAATAAAAAATATTCGTGATTTCTTTCTTACCTGTTACGGTGAAGCTATTGTCTTCTTTTCTTCGGTCTCATCTACGAAAACATCAAATAAATTAGTAAAACGACATTATAAGCAATACACGAACTACTTTAGTTTAAAAATAACATTTACAGCAATGTTTTTATGTGCTGCTAAGAAATCTGCAGCTGTCTAAATCTGTCAGTCAGTGCGTCACACACACTACCATAACAAACACGCAAAAAATAAAAAGTAAAAACAAATTAAAGAAGGATAAGAGCAAAAATTAACTGCCTATCTTTGATAGCAAAACGACTAGCTTTGCTAAGAAAAAGAAAGAAAAAAAGAACCGTTATTTGAACTCGACATTTCGCTAGGTAGGCTAACTTTCCAGCCCGACCCAACAGGGATGAGGGAACAACGCAAAAAATGTCGCCAATAAACCGAAACCTCGTAAAAACAGGCGACCTGCAGCTTAGTTTAGGCGTTCCGAGGTGTGTGAAAAGCATTTCCAAAAAGTTTCTTTCTGCGGAAGCGCATAAAACCCACTTTGTCGCGGATCCACAGGCCTTTAGCAGCTCCTCGCTACATTCCCAACGTGTGACGTCACGTTACTGCATGCGCGTGCCCGCAATGGCGCGTGCCTGCTATCAAAATAATTGAACTGAAGGTAAAGTTGCAATTCTATGGAAAAGGATAAGGAACGAGAATAATAAAAAAAAAAACCGGCGAAAATAGCTTTTCTCCATATAATTCAGACTTTTTCCCCCTTCCAGTTCTGACGAAAACTCAGAATTCAAAAAGAAAAAAAGGTTTAAAAAAATAAATAAACCAGAATCTAAAGAAAGAAAAAAACAGAGTTGTGAGGTAAAAGTTGACATCATGCAATCATGAGAATAAAGTCCATTTCTGACTTTTTCTTTCCTGAGAATGAAATCAGAATGTTTACTGAGATTACTGAGAAGTAAAAATTATGGAAAAAGAATTCTGAGAAAAAAATACATTCTTTTAGTTTTATGTCAGAGTTCTTAAATTAATTCTTAATTAAATAAATGTAAATGTTGTTACCACATTTTTTTTCTTCCTGCCCTTAATCTTTTTCAATACCACCAAAACAATTACCCAAGTACTCTAGAGTTAAAAAATAATTACCGGTATGTAGTAACACAATAATAATTAATAATAATAATTGATACTTTATTTATCCCACAATGGGGAAATTCTTCTCTTCATCCCGTCCCCTGGGGGAGTGGTGAGCTGCAGCCGAACGGCGCTCAGTGGCGTTAAGGGGCTCGCAGAAGGGCCCTCACTGGGGATGTTAATTGCTCGCCATTGATATGGTTATTGCACCATTACCATTTTTCATTCCCCTCCGAACCCTGGATTCCTGCGTGGTAGCCTCTCACCTTACCAACCGAGCTACCCAGCCGCCAGTAAAACACTATTAATTAGTAAAACATAAAACAGTGAAACATATTTAATTAATCAGAAAAAAAAACACCAGAAAATGACCAATTGTAATTCTGTTTTCTTTTCAGATTTAAATAAGTACAATTACGATAAATTGAGTACAAATTAATATTTTATTCTGCATTTAGGCAAAAAAAAAAACATTTTCGTTTTTAAGGACAACATTCCACCTGACACTATTTTAATACAATTTTTGAAAGAACTACTTCAGGAATCTTTTTATTGCAATTGCATCCTTTTCATTTCTTTTTATGGAACAAATACATCTAAACATATTTTTTACCAAAATCACAGTCAATTTGTCCATTTTTGATACTGTTCATTCCCAGTTAGTTTGTCATAAATAGCATGTCTTGTCTGGTAGTGCTTCCTCATAGTGAATATGAAAACATAATTTAGCCAATCTCAATCAAGAAATCATACACAAGTTGTTTAGGAAGTGCTGTGGGCTGCAGATTATTGATTTTATGACAGGCATCTACGGGCTGTTGGAACTTTGGAAGCGTGCCACATTTGGCCCATGGGCCGGACTTTGGACATGCCTGACTTACATGGATCTAGTTGTCTAAAAGTTGATGTGTCGGACTGGAGTGGAGTAGGGAGCTTATGATCTGCCCAGCGTATTGGCTACATTACAAATGTGATCTTTTTCAAATGACAGTTTTGTTTTTATGCTCCTGATCCACAATAATATGAATAAAAATACTTAGAGATGCAAATGTCAGCACAATTTTCTTTATAAATGTCCTCCACCATCTGAAAAATCCCTCAAGAACATTTTTAAGAAACACCCAAAACACATTTTTCATCTGAGTGTGTCTTTTACATTTGTTTTCCAATATTGTAAATAAAACATCATACCTTGTCCTTTTTTTAGAGTTACATTTTAATTCTTGATACATATATTATCAATTTACCCATCATGCATCAATGCTACCTCATAAATAATTCCTAGCAAGTCTGTTGCAGAATCCCTCAAACAAAACAATATCAGTCAGGTTTAGAGGTGAGTAAATCTCATTGATATCATCCAGCCTTTGCTTAATTGCATAGGAATGTTGGATATCTGTGTTTTTTATGATATAAACATGTACATATTTGTACCAATTTGTGTTAAGAAAGCGCAGCGGAGGCTGTACTTTATCAGGCTGCTGAAGAATGCTGGAGCCTCGCCCAAGCCTTCAGGGGGCTTGTAGAAAGCATTCTCACCAGCGGACTAACAGCTTGGTTTGGAAACACCTCCAGGAAAGAGAAGAAGATGCTGCAAATGTCATCGTGTGGGTTTCTTTGAGTTGGTTTTTGCTTTCCATTTTGTTTTTGTCATGTTTGAGTTCTGTTTCCTGTTTTATTTTGAAAGCTTTCCTGTTTTGTCATGTTCTTGAGTTTTACTTCCTCCGTCCCAATCTGCCCTGATCATGTTCACCTGGGTCTTGTCATTCCTGTTTGTATTTAAGTCTTGTCTCTGCCTTCCTCTTGTGCTGATCCATTAATGTCCCATGTAATGTCTCTCATGTAATGTCCTTAATGTCTCTGACTCCCTTCATGCCATGTTTTCATGCTATGCCATAGTAAGCTTAGTTTTAGTTTTGTTACCCTGCTCTGCAGTGCTTTTTGTTAGTCATTAAACCCTTTGTCCTGGACCCGTGTGCTCCCGTCTCTGCATTCTAGGTCCTTCACGCTACCACAGCCCCCCCAGCCTGACAGCAAAGGGTCATCAACACAGCTGCAACCTTCCATCCTTCGAGACCATCTACAGACGACGCAGCAGGAGGAGAGAGACGAAGATCATTAGGGACAGATACCCCCCCCCACCCATGCACTGATCTAGTGTGTGCACTCAGGCTACAATCAAGACGCCGCAGGCCTGTAAGCATCCACGCAAACACCACACGCTTCCACAACAGCTTCTTCCCAGCTGCAATCAGAATGCTAGCACAGGACAGAAGACAGGGAAGACTGGAGTGGACTGAACTGACCTGCACCACACAACAATCTGGGACACACTTAGTGCAAAGAACAATTAACTACCACAACATGTCAAACAAATGACAAAAGCGCAATAATAGAAAAGGTTGGGACGCTGCAATATTTTATATTTTTCTTTTTTTTTTTTTTTTTTTTTTATAAAATAAAAAAATACATTTATGAACATTTATTTTACATTTACATACATTATATACATTTATTTTATTTTGTTGTCCCTCTGTAATTACCCTGACCTGAGAGCTGCCAAAGAAAAATCCCAATGTACATGTCTTACATGTTCAAATGGCAATAAACCCCTTAAACCTTAACTCTGTAACGACAAGGGTGTGGCTCCTGACCTGTCTGTGTGCAGCAGTTGGTTGCCACCCCCACACACGGAACTTCATTTGGGAAATCAAGTGCTTCCTTCATGATTTTGTGCTTCATGAGATCCGGTTTGCGCTTTCTCACACTGCCTTCTTCCCATTTTTTCCCCTTCCTCCTAAAAATTAATTTTGTGGGCCTCAGGCTTTCCTTGGGGGACTTCCTTCAGGAATTGGTGTCATAATAACCAATCATTTCTAATGCCTGATGCACCTCTGCCAAAGCATGGACACACAGCAAAACAGCTCTTTGGGATCTCCCTACACTTCCTCCTCCAGTCTTTGCCCTTATATGTCCAGAATGCTTTGCAGTGACAGGAAGAGGCAGTTTTACTCAGATCTCTGTTATTGTTGCAGGGGCCATCAACACTTTGGCACCAGTTAGATGTTTTGAAGTCAAAACATAGCCTCGGTCTGTAGGCCATCAAATGAACGACGGAGCTCTGTCCAGGCAACCAGGAAACCACAAGGTGAAGGGAGTAGGATCAGACAAGGTTTTCTGTTTGATGATAACAAGTCTGCGTTGTGGCGTTTAATCACAAATAAGGCCACCAGGTCACCGATGGGCAATGACAGATGGGGTAAGTCGCAGGAAGTCACTGTGAGGGTTGCCCACATTTGCCAAGGAGGCCAACTCAATGGCTTCCGGCCATTGGTGAACCCATACGGTAATGTTCTCACTTTTCCTCAGCCGCCCCCCTCTTCTTCCGTTCTTCTCACAATGCCTGGAAGTAGCTGAGACCTACATCTCCCACTCTGTTTTCTTCATTTTATTTCCCTTTATGATTTCCCCCCTCTTTTTCCTTTGTTTTTCTGTTGTTGTTCTTCTCTTTCTTTTTTTTCACTTCACAAAGGAGACAAGCGATTCAGTATCTGTCAAAACACAAACACATTTATATGCAATCCTTATGCTCACATTTTCTCACATTTTACCTCTGAGTTTCATAAAGCAGTTTGTATTTAATGCATTTACTTTAAGGTGCCATGCAGACATTGTAATTACAAGATAAAAAATTATAAAAAAGTTTTAAAGTTTCTGTTTATCTTTTTACATTTTTTTCTAAGGATACAGCAAATATTTAAAAGGTTCAACAAGATTTTAGCTTTGTTTTACAGTACAATAAACTCCAGGTCTTAAGGGCTGCGTTCCTGCATGTTTTCCAACATACCATGCTTTGTCATGTTCTAATTGGCTGGACACACCTGAACCAGGTAATCAGTCATGAACAGGGCTTGGATATCTGGAAATCATGCAGACACATCGGGCCCTCGATGCCTGGAGTTGCCCATTCCTGCATAACTTTACATAAAAATTTTGTGTACATTAAATGGTACTTTCTGTGTACTCACTCTCATCTCATTAATACTAAATACAATAAAAAACAAAAACAAATGACCACATAAGTACTATTTATATACATATCCTCTTATGCTGAGTGCAATGAAACACACATAAACATTCACAGTAAATAAATTCTGATTTCTTCACAGTATTTCTGGTATTTTGTGTTTACCAATTTTCTTGCTACACCATGAAACATTCTATAAGTGAACACTTAAATTCAAAGTTCTTCATATGGGCTTACTCTATGTGGTACTTACATGTAGTGGGTACCACAAGAAACACATGTGAATACACAGTAGGTTCCATATTTTTTGGAATGTGGACACAACACAGTAAGTAACACGCAGGTATAAACCAAATAGTACCACATAAATACACAGTGAGTACCACATACCTGCCACAGTAGGTACTACAAAAGTACCATGCAATTACAATGTTATTACCCTGTAAGTGCCACACAGTAAAATAAACCATTACCCTTTTTATTAATCAGTCAGAAAATGGCCTGAAATTTACAAAAAGTACTGATACTTATTCTGACACTATAAAAGTACATTTAGGATGCATTATAGCTTGAACTTGAAACATATGCTTTTTATATTTTAGATTGTAAATTGGTTGCGCCACTGTGCTCACGTTAAATATTCATGTCTGTGTGTCCTCAGTTTACCAAAAGAATACACAGTTATAAAACACAAACAGTGGACGTCATAATTCATGAAATGTAATTACATGTCAAAATAAAAGAACCGCAGCGCATCTTCCATTTTTTGGGTCATTTTTAATATAATTTGGGATAGAAAGAAAGAAAAATAAAAAGAATAAAATAGCCACAGGCATTGAATTACAAAATCCAAAATCCAGAGGGCGCAAAAACATCTAAGATAGCTAGCTCTTTCAAAATAAAGCAACTAAAATAATTTAAAAAACACAAAAAGCCAAAATTCAACATTCAGTCAATGCCTATTCTTTTGCTACATTTAAAAAAAACTACCTGCTTAATTTTACATTAATGACGTGTTCTGAACCAGTTCTAATACTGAAAAAAAGTGTTTTAGATTGTTTGATGGCATTTATCTGAGTTTCATGAAGCAGTTTTTAGTCTAAAATGCAATGCGAATATTTACCATAATGTGTTCAATTGCATTAAAAAATAAAATAAAAAAAGTTTTAAAATTTACTGGTTTAGTTTTTGTGTTTTTGCTCTGAATGGCAGAAATTCATAAAACATTATTATTATTATTATCATTATTAATTTTATAGAGTCAGAAAACAGCCTGTAATTCTTTTTTTGCTGCCATAAAATTTCCTTTTTTGATGCATTGAATCCTTTACTTTAACAACAATACTTTTATTTGTTAAAATTTAAATTGTTTGCACCACTGTGCCAACTCTATAAATATCTATAATGACTGTGTGCTTTAACAATCAAAATAAATGTACAGGAAAGAACACAAACAGTGGATTTATCATGAGGTATCCATAACTACTGAAATTCATACGCCAAAATAAGAAAAGTGCAGATCATCTACACTGTTTTGGGTCATATTTAATACTCTTTGGGGAAAAAAATAAAGAGAATTTTCTTTTTCTTTTTGCAAAAAAGTATCTAAAATAGCTAACTCTTTCAAAATAAAACAGCTCAACTAAATTAAAAAACACGTTCTAAATCTGCACTATTTCCTACACTGTTTATTGCACATTAATGACACTGTTGATTTTTTTAAAAGTGATTTAGATTGTTTGATTTGACTTAACCATATTTTTCTTTCATGACCTGTGTGCTCTAACTGCATTACCCCCCCCCCTTCACAGCCCGTGTTACTCCTACCTTTTCTCCTCCTCGCTTTATTGACGGATGTCCTGCTCCAGCGTTTTCATCCATGTCTCTGAGCACCTTCGCAGGATGTGTTCACATGTCCCTGTGTGTGTGTGTGTGTGTGTGTGTGTGTGTGTGAATGTTTGTGAGGTGGGCGTGTGGGGAAGTTCCTGCACATCTGTCGGCCGCATTTCTCTCACTCGTGGTGGAGTAAAGGTTGTTTTTCAGCATCAGGAGAAGGTGTCTCCATCTACAAAGATCAGGTTTTGTCCAGCTTCCTTCCTCTTGGTCCTCATGGCACGTCGCCTCTGCTCCGAGGCAACAAGCCAGAAGCTTCCGGATAGTGTTTGGAGCACTTATTACCTCCGCAAGAGGACAATGACTTTATTTTGTAATTTTTTTGGGGGGGTTTTAGATTTTTTAAACATGGTTACAGTCAAATATGGGCCATATCTTTAAATTTTTATTCCAAAAATAATATATTTCTTTATAATTTGGTGTCCTAATCAAATTTATGATAGTTTGGATTGATCACAAAACAGTAGGAGGTCACACACAATCAAAGTGTAGCTAACAGAATCAAATTGTAACAACGAGAACTTTGCCCAACAATAAGTCAGAGTTCCAGCTTCCTGTTGAGCAGCTTCCTCTGTCCTGAAGAGGCCTGAAGGGCAGGAGAGCTTTCGGGTGGTCAGGGAGGGGGATGTTCCCCGGCTCACCCCTTGACAGGCCAGGCACGTACCACATCTCCCCCAGGGGTCCCGGTATATATTTTTTCAACATGGCTCAAAAACACTCCAAGCTTTCCTGCTATTAGTTCTTTCAGATCCATGGGGGTTTAGAAAAACTAATAGCCCACTAAAAATACCTGGAGCCTGGAGTCTGGCCTTTTCCTGTGCCGCTTCCACTGGGCGCGTGGGCCATTGAGGAAAAAGGAAACAAGCGGCTCTGGTTGTAAGGGAGTTTCCTGCAAATGGTTATAAAGGGGTCTCAGGAATCCGCCTCCCCTCACAGTTTTGTTCTGACACAGTGGGTGCTCCTCGTCTCTGATCGCTGACTCAACAGTGAGTCAAGGGTTTGTCAGCCACGAGGTAGACGTTGGTTCTCGTCCCTGCTGGTCGGGGTAAGAAACCTTTTGTTTTATGAGAATGTAGGCTTAAAGTAACTTCATTAGTTAATTGCTATATACTTTTAGTTATTTAGTATCAAAAAAGCAAGTAACACGTTTTTCCCATGCAGGTACGAGTAGGGAGCTGGTCTCACCTAACACATGTGTCTGGGACACTTCAGTATATTTATTATTTAAATTCCGTACAGGTTGGTAAATCTGTGTTAAATTATTTAATTTATTATTAGTTTCACTGGTCATACTAATTGTCACACACAGGTCGTGTTTGTGGTTTCTGCACAGACAGGTCAAATGGAAGCAGGGCAGGGGTACCGGGGGGATGGAGACCACATGGTGAGGGCTGATGGGTATGTGAAGGAGTTCACGCGGCATTCCAACGACGTGCTGCTGAACCTCAATGAGCTCCGCCACAGAAGCATCCTGACTGACACCACCCTGGTGGTTGGCAGCGTCCAGCTGCGTGCTCACTGCGCTGTGCTGGTAGCTTGCAGGTTGGCGGACAGATCCAGCTTTTGGACTCTTGAAATCTTGTGTTATTTTTTTTTTAAAATTCATCTTTTTCTTTGCAGCGGGTTCTTCTACTCCCTGTACTCGCGGCATTTGCTGCGTCAGGGGCGTGGTGGCAGTGGGGAGCAGCTCATCACCGTGTCTCTCCCAAACACCTTGGATCCATCTTGTGTTTCCCTGCTGCTTGACTTCATGTACACTTCACGTCTCCCTCTGACACCAAGCATGGTCTCTGGAGTGCTGGCCGTGGCTGCCTACCTGCAGATGGACCATGTGGCCGACACCTGCAGGGAGTTCATGCAGCTTCACTGGTGAGCCTCCACTACACATCTGATAGGAGTCAAATTGGACACATTTAGGTTTAAATCAAATGATTATTTTACAGCACAGAGACTACGACTGCTAAATCCCTTCAATTGGAGCTGGACTCCAGGGTGTGTTTTCCCTCAGTAACACCCAAAAGAGGGGTTCTGCCCAGTCCAGGACTCCAGCGTTCAGTAGTTGAGAACTTCAGGTAAGTAAAAGCGTCTGCAATGAAACTTTTTTCCAATGAATTACATTTCATTGTTTTATTGCAATTCTTTAAAGGTAGCTGAAAGGGATGATGCTGCATGGTTTTGTCCGTCTGCCAATTTAGACCATTACACCACTTCCTGTGTTTTTGTCTATAGGCTCCCTGTTGTCCAGAGCTCTTTCCAGCCAGGGGCTTTCCTGACCTGCCAGCCCAACTCAGAAGAGCTGAAAGAAGACCATGAGTCATCCCCAAAGAGCCCTGCTTGCTCCAGCTGCCATCCGAACTCTCCTGCCGAGTCCAGCACCTGCAGCAAGAACCTTGTGGTGTGTCCTGCCAAATCAGACCAAGTACTGGTGCCGATTTAAGCTAAAGTGTAAGATCTAGATCTATGTGCATTGTGGGATAGTAGTAGATTTTGTTCATTTTGTTTCAGAGTGATTCCACACCCACTCCAGACCCAAAGGCTTGCAACTGGAAAAAGTACAAGTACATAGTCCTGAATCGTCTCTGCTCACCCACTAAGGTGAAAGAGGAGACGGAGGAGCTTCAATGTCAAGCTTCATCGGATGCCAACAGGATGAATTGGACACCAAAAACACCAACAGAGGCGTGCCCTGGAGAAGTGCCTAGCCAGATTGATAGGTAAGCAAAAAAGGACCCAAAAAATAACACATAAAAAAAAACACAGAAAGATCTTGTAAAATGTTGGCATTTGTATTTGTCAGACAGGGGCAGGCCTCCTGCTACGAGGGTTCTGGCCGAGCCCCTCCCCTTGGGCCGCCTCCCTCTGAGGATCAGTCAACTCATAAACATGAACCAGGTACACACAAGGATCCATTGTGCTCAGAGCCATAGCTAAAAACAAAAACCTATTCTCTTTAAAATAAAGGTTTTTCTTGTTGTCGTAGTTTCTCCAGTCTCACCTGGCAGCATTTTTCCCAAATTGCCTCCATCTGATCCAGAAAAGAACCAACTTGCCATGGAACACAAAAGCAACCGTGTGCCCTATTTCTATTCTAGCACCACCCCAGGAACCAGATCCATCTCATCAGGTAAAGCTTTAGCCATTTACTCTCCTATCAGACAAATATTTGCAGATGCAAGAGTGACATTTTTCCTTAACAGGAGAAAAGCCGTACCACTGTAACGTTTGTGGAGCTCAGTTCAACCGACCAGCTAACCTGAAAACTCACTCCCGCATCCATTCAGGAGAGAAGCCGTATCGCTGCGACACCTGTGGTGCTCGGTTTGTTCAGGTGAGGGTCACGCCAATCAATCTGACCGTCCCTTCTTTTACAGTGAGGGAGAAAATGGGACATTATACAACTATTTTTAAAATATCGACAAGGGATGACAAAAAATGCCATATATTTGGTTAAACATAAACTTAAAAGATATTGGCAGTGATTGACAGTTAAATAAACAATTTACTATTACTGTACTTATTGCACAATAGGGCACACCGGCGCATGGTCAATGATTGGGCTATTTTCGAACCTGTCATATATAAGGTGTACCAAACTATAAGTCAGACTTTATTAACTGCATTCATAATAATTCTTGAAAATATTTGTGACACGCTACAACACGTTAACTAAGGCTGCACGATATGAGAAAAACCCGCGATATGCGATATTGGTGATTAATATTGCGATAACGATATAATTTGCGGTATATAAACAAATAGCAAAACAACCAAAAACATCATTCCTATTTCACAGCAACAGTTTAAAAATTATACTCCAAATGACCCTTGTCGACATAGGAGGCTAACATCAAGCATAAAAGGGCTCAGCTGATTGGTTTAACAATGTAAATGGGTCCTTCCGATTGGTCAAAAGCATAAAGGGATTTATTTTATTTGTTCAATATTTCAAGCTGCCATGAGTTTGTTTTAGCACATTTCAGGTAACCATTTATTGCGATTTTCGCCGTCTTTTGCGGTATGCATATTGCACAGCTTGATGTCGCGATAACGATAAATTTGCGGTATATTGTGCAGGCCTAACGTTAACCATGTTAGAAGCGTTAGCATATTCACAATTCCTGTGACTCCTGACGAAGTGTCATTATGCAACAATGACAGTAAAATATTCTGATTCTGATAAAAAACAGACTGAACCTGCTAAAACAAACGTTACTGTGACTATGCTAACTCCCAACCTTGTTAGTAACACATGAACAAAAACTCAGTTCGACATGCAACACGTTAGCCGCATTAGCGTATTGACTACACCTGTAACTCCCACCCTCCTTTTCCACATGTAAAAAAACAGACTGATACTGCTAAAACAAATGTTACTGTGACTACACTAACATGCAACCTGTTAGTAACACCGCTACACATTAGCTAATTTACAATAACTCCATACCCTTGTGGCTAGACAAAAAAAATGCAATGACATTTTGACAGAGCGGTTTATAAGGGTTATCTGAAACACTGTTGTTTTTTTGAAAAAAAATTAAAGATTTTAAGTGCGTCTTTTAGTGCGGAATATTCGGAAAGTATTTCTTTATTATCCTTTGTTTGAAAATTTGTTTTGAGTGTTTTATTTTTGAAGGTTCTCTCTATTTTGATTTAGGTTGCCCACCTCAGGGCTCATGTTTTGATTCACACGGGGGAAAAGCCCTACCCATGCCACACCTGCGGTACACGCTTCCGCCATCTGCAGACGCTAAAGAGCCACCTGCGCATCCACACTGGAGAAAAGCCCTACTCCGTGAGTCAGGAGCAAACACAACCTGCCAACCACAGGGAGCAAACAGCGGGTCTGTCCCCATTTGGTCGGGCTTCTGAGGTCTAACCTGCAGGTGCTTGTTTGTTTTCCAGTGTGAGAAATGTGACCTCCACTTCCGACACAAGAGCCAGCTGCGTCTGCACCTGCGCCAGAAACACGGGGCCATCACCAACACCAAGATCCGCTACAAGGTGCTGACCGAACCATTCCAGCCGCTTCTGCAGGCCTGCTGAAGATCAACCCACAGTCAAGGAAGAAACCTACAACACCAAACCTTACATCAAATGATTTATACCAGGAAATTTGACAACAAAAACATTTTCAGTCTTGGACTGGAAATGGTAACATGACAGGTCATCCTATTGTTGGAAAATGTTGGATAATGTGTAGAGAGAGGAAAGGAAGAAAGTCTTGATTACTGACTGCTAGTTTGAAATGTTGGGTACATTTTGCCAGACCTTTTAGAGAAGGATTTGTGTACGTCTTTTTTTTAGGGTCTGTGAAGAGTTGAAAAGAAGGGAAGAGTCCATTAAAAGATAAGCTAGGGAATGAGGAGAATGTGTGTGTAGTAGATAAGAAAGATAAAGCAAGTTAAGTGAAGGTTTTGTAACTCTTTATATTTAGAGTAAATTAAGGATTTAATGTGAGTTGTTTTATATCGTACAAAGCACTTCGAAAGTTTTTATTTTAAAAAAATATATATTTAACGAATAATTATGTAAAATGTGCGGCCTGGGGCCCTTTAACTGTTTATTATGAGATATTTTTGCATCCATGTCATCTATGGACACAGTCCAGGCAGGTCAGGGACTTTGTTCACATGTTTTGAATTCATTGTGTAGAAAAGTATTCATAACATCAAAATAAATTGAAAGTGATTGAATAGTTAATAATAATTTTAAATTTGTACTTGGTAAGTTTATTTGCAGGGCAAATTTGAATTAAAGGAGTTTGATACCATTTGAAACCGTGTTTCTTTGAAGAGTTTCTATAGCTGACAGAATTTAGAAACCTACTCCAATCATCTTTCAATGTACTGTAGAAACGTTCCCAGTAGTCTTTTATCCTGTTGAGACCTGGCGCCCCCATGCGGGAACATCACATTGTGGGTCCTATTACCACTGTAGTAAATTCTGATTACATGGGGCCCCGTGACTACAAAATATCAAAAAAGAGCTCGGGTCTTATGAGGTTAATCATAATTATAATGATTATGATTATTACATTGATGAGAGTTCTCTGTTTACACTCTTTCCCGATAGTTTACAGCCCCTCATACTCACAAACCTAACATTACCGATGCAACGAAAATTGCTGAGCAATATCGGAACTATCACGCCGCATGGTTTTGAGGGAAACTAAGACATCCATGGATCTAGTCGTCTACAAGTGGAGCTTGTGCCCCACCCAGCATATTTTCTACGTCACAACTTTTTCAAACAGCATTTTTTTCGTCTGCTCCTCATTCAAAACGATTTGAATAAAGAAAAACACAGAAATGCAGTTTTAAGGCTAATGTCCTATATATATGCCCTTCATCATCAGAAAAATGCCACAAGAACATGTTAAAGACAATAAAAACACAATTCTCAAAAGAGTTTATCTTTAATCAGTTTCAACTTTCTGATATGTCAGAATGAAACACTCAAACCCTTCAGCTTCTCTCCTCCTTGGATTTCCTTCCATTTTCTTTTAGTTAAAGTCCATGAATCAGATTTTCTCTTACGTCGAACTCGTTCCGCCGTTTTTTTCAAGAGGGTGTTATGATGTGTTTTTTCTTGGAGTTGAGACAATGAGGGCGAGGACACCTGTTTCCTCCAGGGTCCTTGTCCTTTACAGTCACACCACCAGCCGACAACACGTGTGAGGGCCCGCGGGTGCTTCCTGAATGTGAGGGGTGTCACTGTGGGGGTTGCAGACTGCCACTGAACTCTCTCACCCTCTGTCATTCCCGCTTCCTGATCCCTGATGAGTTTTGGCTTGTTTAACTTATTGTCTGCCCTTGGCCAACAAACGCTGGAAGTTTGACGGGACTTTCCAAGATTCTGCTTTAGAATAAATAAATAAATAGTGCACATGAGTTGAAGTTTTTACCTTCATTATCTTGTAGTCACCCAAACCGTTTTAGGAAATAAAAAGACCTCTTGTAGAAAAGGATAAACATCTACAATAATAAAAGACAAACCAAGTCCAGTTGATTGATTTTATCAATCACTTCTTACCTGGTTAAATTGTCTGGCAAAAAAAACAAGTTTTAGGACAGATTTCTTCAATAAGTGTGATGAAGGATAACTGTTTGTTGTCAGTCTTTCAACACAAAACGGACATTTGTGTGGGGAAAAACAGGTTAGTTTAGGGGATAATGAAAGTTGAGAAGGCAGAATAGATTACACACATTTCCCTCGGGCAACACAGAAAATATGTTGGCTTTTAGTGTTTGCCTTGTTTAATGGCTTTATATACTTTGCAATAACCATGCACGGTTTTTCCTGCTTCAGCATCTTGCTGATGAACTTTTCATGAAGCTCAGGATCAAGTGAGAACTTTGCTTCAAAAACTGGATGAATATGTTTGTTATAGATTAACTAATGTTCATCATACTCTGAAAACAAACATTGAAAGTGGACTTTTTTGACATTATCTGAAAGTGGCTTGCTAAAGCAAATGCACTTGAAAGTCACTTTATCCCATGTGCTATCTTAGATGACCCCACCCTTACTTTGACCTGTTCTCCCTACCATGACAAAGGTGGATAAAGGTGGAAAGATTTCATGTAATCCATGGACACCAGTGAGGTTCAAAAATCATTGAAGAAAAAAGGTTCAGAGCACTGTCTAGTCTAGTGGGTCTAGATGACCCAACTCCCAATGTTAAAATGCTTAGGATAGCACAAGGGTTAAGCTGGAGCAAAAAACTAATTCTGTTAGTGGAACTTTGCAGATGTCTCCATCTAGTGTCTGTTCTCTGAACTCAACTTTGTGTGTCCAACGTTCTATTTGATTCATCGAACTTCAAAAGCCTATATATCATGGTTTTCTTAAACCTTTCAGAGTAAACTGCATCAATATAAATTACCTTTGGCACATTAAAGAATGCATTTTTATAAAAATATGAGTTGTTTTCACTAGATCATTTTTCTACCTGATGGATTGTCCTATAAGCATGCAATAAGAGCAGACTGAGCAGCTGTGTTGATTAGACGCACGTGCTACTTGTTGGACCTGATTTCCAGGGAGCCCGTGACGTGACACAGGTACAAAAAAAAAATGAATTCGCTCCCACTAAATAATGTATTTGTTCCCACGAAACGGGCTCCGTAGATTTAATTTCTTTGAAGGTTGAAGCCTGCAATCCTTTAAGAGAGCAATGAACCTGCATAAGGTCAGCTGCCTGTTGTAGATAGTTCAGGGATGGACTAGCGAGCGAGCTGGTCACTGTTTCTCTGGGGGCTACCTTTGTGACTTTAATAGTGGAATTCCATGCTATCTCTGTTGTCTGGTATAGCTAAATCCCAGAGAGTTGGATGGGGCCATAAGCTCAGAGCCATGTGTAGGGGGGGATCTCACTGATAGACCAAGGTGAGGAAAGACTTTTTTAAAGACTCTTCTGTTTTACTTTGAGTGCGTAGCAGTCAGCTGAGTTTTGATTTTGTCCTTTTCTGGGTTATTTGCACCACGTTTGTGGTTCCTCTGACAGCCGTGTTTCCTTAAAGCACACCAGTGCGTGTGCTTTGTAATGTGTTCTTTAACGAGGTTATGCTTTCCTGCGGGCTCCTCAACCTATGGTCTTGTATTGTTCAACTTTTCTTGTCAATAACGTTGCCTTTTTTTTAACCTGCACTTGTTAAAGTTGTGTTTGAGGCTTTGACTGATGAGGTTGAATCTTGCTATTGGATCAACCCATATTCCCATTCCAGTGTTTTACTTATCAACATTGACTGTAAAAATTAACTGAACTGAGTGTGTGTGAGACGTCACCCTTAGAAAATGACTCGCTCCTGGCTCCAAGGAAATAAAATCAATTCAGTTGCCATATTTTGCATGATATGGACATCATTATGTTCGAACCAAATATTGTCAGTAAGCTGTGATTGGTTCAAGTTGGTCGTCATTTTTATGGTAACAACTCTCGCCAATCAGGAGGGAGCTCTTTGGAAGGCCACACCCCTACTACTTGAAAGGGGCTACACAAAATCTGTCAATCAAAAGTTTTTTGAAGATGAGACAACAGACTTCATTGAGGCATTTAATTGGCCAGTTTCTAACTTGGATAACTTCCAATAAAGAAAAAAATCTCAAAAAATAAAAATAGGATTAGCAAGAACATGTTAAAAATGTAGCAGAGCAAGAATGGTTATTCAGACAAATAGAATGACTACCATTAATAATGAGCAATCGTTTTATTTTTGTTTCTATAGAAGTCAATGAGATTTTGGCCTCTTGGAACCAGTGGGCACTTCAGGTTTGGAACATCATGGGGGAAGGGTCATTTGGTCCAGTTCTCACAAACAGTTGATATTTACAAGCTTTTTCATGCCCCAGTTTTGCGACAAATATCCACTGTAATGCCAGTCCAAGCTAAAGGTAGCTCTGTGCTGTATACATGGAACTAATATTCCTTCCAGAGAGGTTGCCCTAATGAGCTCAAAAGCCTTTTAAACACCTGGGATGTCTAGTCATGCAAAAGACAGCTTATTAGACCACTGACTGCAGAACTGGACTGAGTGACTCCTCCCCCTGGCGTTCCAAATACAAAGTACCCACCGGCTTCAAGAATCTGAAATCCCATAGACTTTGATTATAAAACTGCTATTACTCCACTATTATATTTGTCAGAATAACCATTCTTGCTCTAGTACCTTTTTTAACATTCTTGCTAATTTTGATTTTTTTTCCTTAAAACTATTTTTTCTCACGTCTCACGTCAAGCATTTGAAACGTTTGATTGACAGATTCTCCCGAGCCTGCTTTCATTGGAAGTGGTGTGGATTTCCAGCAAGCTCACTTCTGACTGGTGACAGTGGTTGCCAAAGAAATGTTGACTTAGACCAACTTGGACCAACCACTACTTACTGACGTTGTCTGTTTCCAAAACGGCAGCGTCCGAATTGAAAAAAAAAAAGGCTACTGAATTGACTTAATTTAATTTGGGAATGGAAGCAAGTCATTTTCTATGGGTGATTTCACACCCACTTGGTCCAGTACTCACATACAGTCGATGCGCTGGACGGACAAACAGATGGGCGAACAAACCAATATTGTATTGTCTTTGTCAAAGGTACAACAACAGTGTGCAATTTATTACCTTTTTATTTATGGAGCAACTACTGGCTCTTGTGGTTTGCCATAATAACTACTGTATAAGGACAAATCTGGATTGCTTTCCTACCCCTGCATATGGAGGGATAACCAGAGAAATTAGGAAAAACTAGTGTCTTCAAATTCAGACATTTGTATCGCTCGATGACACCATTTATAGTCACCGGTCATCTACATTAGTGCCTAGCTGCCAGCACTCGGAAAATATATAACAACATAGGTTTTATAACTTTAAAAAGACATGCAAGAACAAAAAAAATCAGTATTCACATTTAAGTGTAAATATCTGTGCTTCAGAGCACACTCACGTGAATGAATGTGTTTTTCCTTCAAGTGAGGCTGGGGACGCCAGGCCCTAAGTCGCTACAGCTCCTCCTTAAAAAAAACTAAAAAAAAAAAAAAAAACTTTCTGACACCACTACAGCTTTAAATGCCATTACATTTGGAGCAATAGGGAGTAGCTAGAGGGGTAGGGAAGCAATTCATACTCAGCCTAAATGTTTTTAGATAAGCCTATTGGTGAACTAGGTAGTGTAAAAAAAGAGCTAATTTGTATTTTCCTTCTACTATTGAGGCAGCTCTGAACTGCGTTTGTGGAGATATTTTTGGCCTCAATGGCTTGCCATAAGTGAGTTTAGGGCTAGTTTTTCACGTTGATAGACCAGAAGCCGGGAGGTTCTTTTACCCCCTGCACTAAAGCAATAGAGTTTGGACCATGAGCCGCTCTGGAGAGTCATGATAAACCAACGGGTGAGTTCGGCATAAATAAATAAAAAATCGACTTACGAGACACAAAATACGGTTTAAGGAAGCGTCCGGAGCACGCGCTTGTTGTGTTATTCATTCAGCCAGGGGCAGCATTTTAACAAGTTATGAAACGAGTGCAATTGTTCTTAAAAGTCGGAAAAAGGACAATGTAATAAATAAAAACAATTACCCACATTATTTAACCTGTTAGCTTAAAAAAAAAGTATGACAGCGTTAGTTTGGTAGGAGAAAAGCTCGAATTCTCCGTGTTGGAGATGGTGTATCTGTTTGTGACTGATATATGCCCTCCGTTTCATATCATCATGCCGGTAGTGAGGTGTAATAAATGTGGGACATATGTTCTGTTTAGACACGAAACCTGCTCAGCCACGAACGGTAACAGATATTCAGCCCAGGTGGGGTCCCTGTCAAAGTGTCTGGGTGCTTTATCTAATTCTAAAACTCTGTTGTGCGTCTAAATAGAAAGTAATCAATAAATGCTTGTCACACGACCCACTACTGGGACTCACCTTTCACCCACTTAAGGTCCAGACTTAAGTTTAAGTTAATCATTATCGTTTTTGACATGTACAGAAAGCAGGGAAGGTCAAAAATCCTAGAAAGGTTTATTGGAAAAAAATCTTGGCGTAAAATGCGTCATATTTTATTGAATTGTGAGGATTTGTGTTTAAAGAACTGTCATCTTCATTTTGACACCAAACATAACCTGAATTCGTGATGTCACGAACTTGTCGTAAATCATTTCTCAGCTGCTGGCTTATGCGCATATCTGAAATAATGAATGTTTGTTGGGTTTTCATTCTCCCACCGTCAAAAAAAAAAACTTCCTTAAATTTTTAGAGATCCTAGAAGAGGATGTGAGACTTGTCCTGCACTTCTGTTTTACAGACTCCTGGTAAGTCCACAAAAAAAAAAATCCTTTCTTTTTGCTTTTTGCTTAGTGTCAATAAGTGACTTTTTCTCTAAAGGTCTTTCCCAGAGATGAGTAATTTAAAGCAGAAAGCAGAGGGCAAGAGCGACGGGGAGGACAGCCCGGACGGAGGATGGGGCTGGGTGCTGGTGGTTGCCATGTTCGTCAGCATGAGCCTGGTGTTCGGCCTGATGCGCAGCTTGGGGATCTTCTTTATGGAGTTCGTTCATTACTTTGAGGAAAGTGCTCAGGCCATCTCCTGGATCTCATCCATTGGTCTGGCAGCGCAGCAGTTCTTCAGTGAGTCGAGCCAGCATACAAAAAATACGTTGACCTTTTTGTTCTAATTTTAACCCTTTAACACCGGATATGTCGCCGGTGACACCTAAATATCGCACGCCCTTTGACATGCTGTAACTCATCGAGCTTAGTAAAGTGTTGAAGCCTCTTTTCTTCAATTCAGAATCCGCTGGAATTTTGTCAACTGCGTAAACGTTTGAAGAGTTTCGGTAGTCTAAAGAAGGTAAAAACTGGAGCTAAAACTCTGGTGTTAAAGGGTTAAAAGAGAACTTTTTGTTGTTGTTGTTGCTTAAGGTCTTTAAAAGGTGAACAGATCAAGTAATCAAATACGGAATAAATCCATTCGTTTCTGGAAAATCGTTTTATTCTTTTCCTTAATGAATTAGTAAATTTATGCAAAGTTTGACATGTATTTAAAAAATAAAAGTTTCCAAACTTGTCGTTTCAGGTCCATTGGGTGCAGCGCTGTGTAACGCGTTCAATGCCAGGGCGGTGGTCATGACTGGAGGCTTCTTGGCTGGACTTGGCCTGATACTTGCTTCTCAGGCCACCTGCCTTGTTCACCTTTACCTCACTATGGGCCTAATTTCAGGTACAAAAAGGTTGCTTTGTCTTTCAGTGGGAAGTACATTTAAAAACATCTCACAAACATTTGTAAAAATGCTTTATTGAGACATTTCCCTTTGTTTGAGGAGACCGGACATTCTGCTGTCAAGGCCTTTTATTCCTTTAATACTAGAGATTAGGGCTATAGATTACTGAGGTAGCGATTTGATTCACTGCACTTCACTTCACTTCAATGATTTACAACTTTTATATTTGTTAATTGATCCGGTTTGCTCCTCTAGTGTTTCCCTATATTTAGTAACTGACAGTACTACTAGCAACAAAAGCTTTTCAATGTCCTGTTCTGATCTGCTCACCGTTTCATGCACAGGATGACAGGTGGTTGATTTGTAAACAGAAAGAATGAGGCGGTAAAGACCGTGTCTTACAGCCACAACGTAGATTTTGTGCATATTGCAGGGATGAAAAATGGTCATACGTGAATATAAGTGGAAAAAGTGAGAAAAGTTATCGTCTGTATTCTGACATTCTCACAGATGTATCACGAATGAACCACCTTAAAACCACGGAAGAAATACGGATAAACCACGCCAAGAAAACGTAAATCAAAGTAAAACATAACCTGTACGTCATTATTGGGCCATTTATATGTGAAAAGTTTGTATGTGGAACAATCGTAGAAGGCCACAAATTTGCGTATGGATTCTGCAGAAATCACATAGAATTGCTCAAGGTTTACGTAATAATTGGGCATAAGCTACATAAAATGCTCAAAAACTCTGTAATTTCTCAACTGACCAAATATTTGGAACAGCTCAGAACCGATTTTCACGTAAAGACCCGTCAGACGAAACTTTTGGCGGACATCTGCGCACATCGACGAACGCAAGAAAGACTTATGAAATATGTATATCACGCATGTATCACGAAAGACCAAAAATTTGAGACATGGGCTTAACTGTTTAGCTCTGGCTCCAGCTACACGTCCCTACACAGTGACTCGTGCTTATCTCTAGACTAAAGTAAACAGGGAACAGCTCAGAAAGTAAACCCACTAATGTCTCACAGTGAACAAACTATGCTAACGCCGTTTGTTACGAACTTATAACATGTTTTAGCAGACTCCTGGTTGAGTAAAACACTCTCTGAGTCAGGATCAACTCCCTACCTTTGTAAAAATTACTGTTTCAGAATATTGATTTCATGGTGTTTCTACAATTACATTTTTGCAAAACAATAATAATAAACTGCATCCACTGCTGCTTATTGTAACCATTGTAAAGAACGACAAAAAACGTTACCATCTGTAATAGTAAAAAGGCACACCTATGGAGCATGACAAATCCAAGTGAATAACTTCCTTCAGTGTAGTGGAGACACTTTAGATTTTCGTCTGTTAGAAACGCAGCTTGTGATCTTTCTGGCTTCCTGGCCATCAAAGATACAGAAGATCTTCGGAAAGAAACATGTTTAGAGGGTTTCATAGAATATATCACAATATGGCAAGATGTGTACCTCAAAAAACACACTTCTAAATTCAAACTCTAGTATAAGGGTCATCCAGTGCTTGCAGTAGTGACCTGCAGCCGCATAGACTGATGTATGTTTCCTTTGCTGCTCCTCCAGGTTTGGGGTGGGGGTTGATCTTTACTCCCATGGTAGCTACAGTCATCGCTAACTTCTCCCACCGGCGGACCCTGGCTTTAGGACTGGGCTTTTCCAGCATTGGCCTCTCTTCTTTTGCCTTCAACCCCCTTTTCCAACTGCTGGTGGAGACGTACGCCTGGAGAGGTGCCCTTCTCATTTTGGGTGGCCTAAGCCTCAACATAGTACCCTGTGGAGCTCTGATTCGCCCACAGCCCCGCCCCAAAGCTCTCCAAAAGGTAAAGGCCGATGGAGAACATCTCAACATTGGAACCTGTTGGATTAGAACTTTAAACTTGTGACGTATGCCCTCAGTTCACCTCAGTAATTCATTTTCTCATTAGAAATGTACTTGTATGTCTCTTATTCTCCGGTTTTTGCTTTTCTGCTGTACTTCTACTTCAGCATTTCTGTGGTATACGTTGATATATTATTGTTCGGTATCAATCAGGTCTGCTATTAAAATGAGTAGTTAATTGTATCCCTTAGAAGTTTAGAAAGACACAAAACCTGAGAAAGCATGTTGGCCATGAGAAAAATCCAAAATGTCCATTTGTAAAGATGGCGGCCATACACCTAATGTCTGCAAAAATATTCAACGTCTATTTGCCCCAGTCTCTACAAAATGGCACTGTTCAAGCACAAAATGCAGTCTTAAACATGTGGGGTACCTACAGAATACATATGTACATTGTATATTTTAAAATATTAGATTTTCTCGTGGCTAATGTGCTTTTCTGGAAGAAGGGATCCTAAGGTACAACGTTTTCAGTATCAGGTACATCAAATTTAGCGGTCACACCATAAAATACATGATTTGTCTGAAATATCAACCACATATATCAGTCACAAACTTTATCTCTCCACTAAATTAGGCTCGTTGTCTCTTCTCTGCAGGAATCAAAGAGTACGCTGTCTTGTTCTGATGTTCTGCGTCGATTCTCCTCATACCTGGAGCTGTCTCTGCTCCTAGAGAGGCCTTACATCACCTACACCTTGGGCATCAGTCTTTTCAATGTTGGCTATTTTGTTCCGTATTTCCACCTGGTGGCCCACAGCCGCCAGGCCGGCTTCTCCCAGTACCAGGCGGCTTTCGTGGTGTCAGCCGCGGGAGCCACGGATATTTGCGGCCGAGTGGTGTCGGGGTGGTTCTCCGACCTGGGCCACTTCCGGCTCATCCACTTGCTGAGCTTTTGGACACTGCTGGTGGGACTGTTCATCATGCTGCTGCCCGTGAGCTCCCTGACCGGCTCTTACGCCGCTCTGGTGGTGATCAGCCTCCTGTACGGGTTCTGCTCGGGAGCGTTGACCTCGCTGGTGTTTGCAGTGGTGCCAAAGATCGTCGGTGTGCAGAGGACGATGGGCGCCCTTGGGCTGCTGCAGCTCATCGAGAGCAGTGCAGGACTGTTGGGAACCCCTCTGTCAGGTAGGAGCACGACAAAGAGGCCCACTGGAGTCCTAGAGGCTTGTTTTAAGGGTGTTTATATGTCATGTCACTATTCCGGAAGTCTGACATGTTGGCGATATTAAAAAATTGGATTGCTTGACAACGCCTCCAGAACTCAGCTTCAACCTTTCAACATTAGCTCCAGTGTTAATATTCTTTTGACTACCATAACTCTGCAACACAATTAACGTAACTTCTGCAGTGTCAAAGGGTTAAACGTGATGTCATCATTCCAGGAGTTGGCCATGTTGGTGATATCAAAACATTAACCCTCGCCGACGACTCCAGAACTCAGCTTTAAAGATAAACGGTCAATTGTTGCCGTGCACTCGGCTGTCACTGTGTTTCAGTTTTACCGTTTGACCAAAACTGCGAAGAATGTAAGAATGTAACGACAGAAGAATCACCAGCCTCCTACAGGATTTTGATGGAAAGAATGGGAAAACATCTACATCTGATCAGCTCATTTTGACTATAGTCACACATCCACCACAACGGCTTTCCTCTGTTCTGGTTGGTTCACCATTACCATCCTATCGGTCTGGATCTGGAAGTCCCACAGGATCTTTGCCCTCTCATTCTCTACCACCTTCTGAGGTGTTTCCCATTTTGACCTTGGGGTTTCCAGTCCATATTCTGCACACATGTTCCTGTATATTATTCCAGCCACTTGATTATGGCGCTCCATGTATGCTTTACCTGCCAGCATCTTACATCCTGCAGTTATGTGCTGGATTGTTTCAGCCGCCTCTTTGCACAGCCTACACCTTGGGTCTTGTCTGGTGTGGTAGATCTGAGCCTCTATTGCTCTGGTGCTCAGGGCTTGTTCCTGAGCTGCCAGGATGAGCGCTTCAGTGCTGTCCTTTAGGCCAGCCCTTTCTAGCCATTGGTAGGACTTCTTGATATCAGCCACTTCAGTTATGGTCTGGTGGTACATCCCATGCAGGGGTTTGTCCTCCCATGAGGATCTGTCCTCCAGCACTGTATCCTCTGCTCTCCATTGCCTGAGACATTCAACATCCAAGATATACAGCGGGGAAAATAAGTATTGAACACATCAACATTTCTCTCAAAAAACACATTTCTAATGGAGCTATTGACACGAAATTTTCACCAGATGTCGGCATCAACCCAAGTAATGCACACATAGAAAGAAATCCAAACATTTATGTCCATAAATGAAGTTATGTGTAATAAAGTGAAATGGCACAGTGAATAAGTATTGAACACACTTACTGAAATTTATTTAATACTTAGTGCAAAAACTTTTGTTGGTTATTACTGCCTCAAGACGCCTCCTGTGTGGAGAAATCAGTCGAATACATTGCTCAGGTGTGATTTTGGCCCATTCATCCACACAAACTACCTTCAAATCTTCAAGGTTGTGGGGGTCTCTTCTGTGAACCCAGATCTTCAGTTCTTTCCAAAGATTTTCAATTGGATTCAAGTCTGGTAATTGACTGGGCCATTCTAGCAGCTTTATTTTCTTTTTCTTCAACCAGTTGAGTGTTACCTTGGCTGTGTGCTTGGGATCGTTGTCTTGCTGAAAGATCCACCCTCTTTTCATCTTCAGCAGCCTGGCAGATGACAGCAGATTCTGATCAAGAATGTCTCGATACTTTTCTCCAGTCATTATTCCTTCAATAATATGAAGTCTACCAGTACCACATGCTGAAAAACAGCCCCACGCCATGATGCTCCCACCTCCAAACTTGACTGTTGGTATGGTGTTTTGGCGGTGCCATTTTTCCTCCAAACATGTTGTGTCTTATGACATCCGAAGAGTTCAATTTTGGTCTCATCTGACCAGAGTATCTTCTCCCAGAATGTCATGGGTTTATCCAAATGTTGGGTCGCAAACTCCAAACGAGCTTCAACATGCTTCTTCTTCAAAAATCGAGTCTTGCGTGGTGTGCGTGCATGGAGGCCATGGCGGTTGAGTGCATTACCTGCTGATTCCAGGTCTTTCTGAAGCTCTCCACGAGTGGTCCTGGGCTGTTGGAGAACCCTTCTGATGATTGTTCTGACTCCTCTGTCTGAAATCTTGCGAGGAGCACCTGGCCGTGGCAGATTCATGGTAATGCCGTGTTCTTTCCACTTCCGGATGATGGCCCCAATGGTACTCACTGGAACTTTCAGAAGTTTAGAAATGCGCCTGTAACCAATGCCTTCAGTGTGTTTTGCAACAATAAGGTTGCGTAGGTCTTTGGACAGCTCTTTGCTTTTACCCATCATGCAATGCTTCTTGTCTAACACCTTGCTGGTGAGAAACCTTTTTAAAAGGCATCAACCAGGACTATACCAGCTGATATTACTTTGCACTAATAGGGGGCAGGTTAACCTTCTGAATACTGACAAACTCCAGCTGCTTTCTGGGCTTGGCAGACCTTTTTACCCCTCCTTTTCTTCATGTGTTAAATACTTAGTCCCTGTGCCATTTCACTTTATTACACATAACTTCATTTATGGACATAAATGTTTGGATTTCTTTCTATGTGTGCATTATTTGGGTTGATGCCGACATCTGGTTAAAATTTTGCGTCAATAGCTCGATTAGAAATATGTTTTTTGAGAGAAATGTTGACGTGTTCAATACTTATTTTCCCCGCTGTATAAGTGCAAGTTGAACTGTGGATGTTAATATTTCTGAAGCAGCCTGTAAATTTTTACCCATTCAGTAGATCTTTTGATCTATTTTCAAAGCCTTCCCAGTGGTCTTGTAATTATGACGATACCGACGAAACTTGTCGTTTTCTAGGACAGTTTCTGCAGAGCGGGGGGGGGGGGGGGTGGACCGCCTGCGTATTTTTTTTTACATCGTAATCATGATAGTTTTTAATCAGCATTTTTTCATCTGCGCCTTTTTCACTCTGGTTTGAATAAAGACTCAGAAATGCAATTGTGAGCTAAATATTTTTAATATATGTCCTCCATCATCAGAAACATGCCACAAAAACTTGTTAAAACCACCATTTTTATCACAGTAATCTTCATTATTAACATACTCTAAAACACAAATCACATTCAGCTTTACAGTGCTGTGTTGAGTCTGCAGCGATGGCACCTTACAAGCATCATGTGGTCATGATCTTTTTTTTTTTTTTTAGTAAATGACTTTCTCTGTTTGAAGGGTTCCTCAAGGACATCACCGGAAACTATGTCGCCTCCTTCTTGGTTGCCGGTTCCTTCCTCCTCCTCGGTTCCTTCACCCTGGCCACGCTGCCTCACTTCTTCTCCTGCACGGACCCTCCACTTCCTGTCACTGACAAGAGCGACAGTTTGCCCCCAGAGCTGCAGCAGATGAGCAGCTTGTCTACAGATGCTAACAATCAGACAGACGAACCAGAGAGGTAAAAATACTCCTGACAGAGGACGGCTCCTTTCTGAAGACGGGAACGCTGCTGCGAAGGTGGATGGAGCGGACGCTCAAATCCAAAGTGAAGACGAGGCTCAAAACATTTTTGATGTCAGGTTTGCACTTTCAGCTACGTCAGCTAAAATAACTGAAATAACTTTCCCTCTATGTCATTGAAGGGACTGTAAACAGATACTAATTACCTCTGTACTCAAATGTATTATTTTTTTCAGGTATAACTTTGATTTGCACATTATCTTTCAACATTTTATCTGCATATGTCAACATTACCTTGTTATTAAGGTGCATTTCCTGTAGTTTAGGTTTTGTAGACCTGGATTTCCGCCTGAAGCCACAACTTTTTATTGACCAAGTGCTACAAAAGTCTTCTCTGGATGCAGATTTCTTTCAGCTCTTCCCTTTGTTATCACAGACATCGTTACCAGCTGCAAAACTTTGACAGTGTTGGAAAATTTGTCCCGCAGGAACCGTGCCTTCCGTCTGTTCAATACGTGCCTTTTGCATTTGCACCCTGAACTTTAGTAAACCATAAACCCTTTCAAACAGGAAAATTCTGTCTTTGAGGACAATGAATGAAGGTTTTTAATGGTTAAAATGGGGTCACAGTGAACTGCTGGTTAAAGGCACACTCACCCAGAGTTGCTCCATTAACAGAAGTCAATAATTAAGTGTTGCTAGGCAACTACCTAAAAGAAAAACATTTTTTAGTTTTCATAACACAAAATTGTTACCTCTTAGTACCAGCCAACCAAACTATGTTGTTTTTACCCCTACTTTACCTCTCTACACAAAACTAGTGTAAAAACCAGAGACCAACCAAACAGCTGTGTCGCCCTCTGCTGGACATTGTAAGAAATTAAACAAATCCTCTGAAACAGCTTCAATCCACAGAAAAAACAAAGAATTGAGCACAAGGATAAGAAATTTTTCTACTGTGGTTTATTTGTTCGCAACACAGATTTTAAGTACCATACATAAATGTGAACAGAAATGAAAAACATCAGCTGGAATGTTTTCAAACAATTCATGGTAAAGGAAAACATTTTTACTTTTGACAACTTTTACTGTTTTTTAACAAATGGATTTTGATCAGAAATGTCTTTATAAAATCAGTTTAGAAAGCATGTCATAAAAATATCCTTTTTGAATAATAAAAAAAAAAAAGATTTACAGGTTGTATTTGCAACTTTTGGCACAGCAGTGTTGCCGTCTGAGTGGCAACGTAAGCACACCTCACACTGGCCTCGTGAAGCTGGTTCCATTTGACACAACGCTCACACAAAGAATTCCCTGTGTGGGGGCACTCGGACCCTCTCAAGCCAGCACCAGCTGAGCTGTGACCGAACGAATGGCAGGGAGCCAGAAGGAGCGCGTGTCTGCATGCCTGAGAGCTGAAACGCTTCTGTTCCAGCGTAAAAACATGTGGAGTCGAGATGCGACAGGCAGGGTGGGGCGAGAGGAAGGCCTTTTTTTTTTGCTGGTTAGGATTTGGGGTCCATGCTGCGGCGCCTGAGCTTCTCGGGATTGTTTGAGGCCATGTGTGAAAAGTCTCTGAAAATGTCCTGATAGGTTTCATCACCTGGATAAAAAGATCAGAGAAAAAGCCATGAAGCCTCGGAGCTTTCTGGAAAGGCTGAGGGCTGACACATCGTCTCCATTTAAGCTACAAAACCTTTTGAGTGAATCGGGGACGTGCAGGCAGGTGAGGCAGGGGAGGCACGTGAGGCAGTATACCAATGATAAATACAGACATTTTAATCCACTTATCTGAACTGTAAATGCAATTTTAACTGCATGTTCTCACATTCTATTAAACAGTTAATGAATTTCATATGTATATCACTTATTCAATGTTGGGATCGGACACATGAAGCAGCACTGACAACATTTAAAGACCCGCTCCGATGAAAATTGGGTTTTTAACATGTTCTTGTGACATTTTTCTGATGATGAAGCTCAAAACTGCATTTCTGAGCATTTCTTTATTTAAATTATTGGAAATCGGGAGCAGATTAAGGCTATGTCCGAGTTCCACCCCTTTACCCCTAACTACTTAAAAATGATATAGTGCGGGACTATGTAGAGCCCTGGATTTTAAAAACAATTCGGACACCTTGCTTTCTGATGAAACGTGATGACCAAAGCTGACGCTTAAGGGCTCCAAAGTTAAAAAAGTTTAAGAATGTTTGGAGAATCCTAAAAATGCTTGCTCAAAGGAGAAGAACCTTAACGGCAAAGTCCCAAAGAGGTGTATGGGCTTAATTTACAGTAAAAGTAAGAACACTGTGTCCTTTCTGTGTGTGTGTTATAGGGATAACGCATCGGCCATGGCGTGTAGCCTCCATGCAATTCACATTCTTCTTTTGCCCAATCTGTCTCTGCTGTGTGCATGAAAATACAGCGGATTGAGATAAAAGGCATAATCCGCAGTTGGCAAACATAATTGAGGTACAGATTTGGAAAACTGACTGAAAGAGTCCAAGCCTCACCAGCCAGAAACCTCACCGCACGTCACTGGAGGTGATGCACCAAAAGAGTTGTAGCCGTACAGGACGAAGCATGCAAACAAACAAACAAACAAACAAACAAACAAACAAACAAACAAACAAACAAACAAACAAACAAACACATAACAGCATGCACATGCATTTTACCTCTTAATTTGCTGCAGGTGGCACACTGCACAAGCATTTGAGACCAGATGGACATCTCAGCGGGCAGATGGCAAAGACACATGAGAGCCAACAAAGAAAAAACAAACAAAAAAAAAGACACACAACGAAAACGCACGTCATGGGAAGTACTGACCGGGGGCCAATTCAAGCAGACAAACACGTCACACATTTGTGTTCCTTCTACGACTGAAACCCCCATCGTCCAGCACCGAGAGCGCACTTTCAAGCTCCAAAAAGAGCCGAATGACATGGAGAGAAAGTACTCTCATCAGTTTTGTGTGTGTGTGGGTGTGTGTGTGTATGTGCAAAATTCTAGATTTGTAGCTTTTTGTGCGTAACTGTGTGTACTTGCAATTGTTTATTCACATGTACACTCAAATATCAAGCACTTACAAATCCGATCTACAGTTTCCGCACGCACAACTTGAAATTACAGCAGCTAACAACTAACTACAAATTCAAAACGGCTCGTGCAAAGTACAAAGTACACACCAATCGCCTAATACACACATACACAAAACCGCCTTTACACACAGATCAGAGTTACAGGTTCACGAGGAGTTGTGAGACTCTTCACATTGTCACATTTGTGTGTAGATGATGCGTTTCAATGCTGCTAGAATGCTGGGTCATCTGAGTTTTCATATCAGCCGGTTTTAACTTGGATTGGGAATAATATTTAGTAAAAACTTGACCTTTTTTCTAAAACAAATCTGCCCCGATATAAAAATAAAAAAAACCTCTAAAGACACGTTTAAAAAAATTTAAACTATCAGGGAAATATCTGTTTAAGAAAGTAGGACAAAAAGTCACAATTTTACTAGACATTATTCACAACGTAAGTTCAAAGCGGCTGATGACCCAGTATTCTAGCAGCATTTAAACGCATCATTTGCACACATTTCTGTAGATGTGAATCTGATCTGTGCGTTAATGTGATTGTGTGTGTGTGTGTATATCAGGTGATCGGTGTGTACTTTTTACAGATTTGTGAGCGTATGAGTCGTTTTGAATTGGTTGTTAGTTTTAAGCTGTAATTTCAAGTTGCGTAAATTGTCAATGTGTAAATTCTTGATATTTGAGTGTGCATGTGAATAGACAATTGCAAGTACAAAAAGGTACACACAAAATATGTTGAATGAGTTACAAATAAGGAACTATGCATACGCAAATCTAAAGTTACACACAAACAGGCAGACAATTTCCAAATCAAGAATTACGCACACACACAAAACCAGTGAGGTTATTTTCTCTCCATAAACAACTAAATGTTAAGAAAAGAAAAAAAACCCTTCTGTTTTAAGACCAAGACAGCACAGACCGAAGGGCTCCAGCTGACAGACAGCATCAAGTTCTCCTTAGTGGGAGTCACATCGATCTGCATAAACAGCTCAAAGTGAGTCACTATTCACAGAATAGAGGCAGGAAATTGTTCTTAGGAACAAAACAAAAATCAAAGCTGAGTTTGACTTGCAGGACTGGATGAAGGTCCAGTCAGTACGCATCTGAGTGTCGAGACATACTGGATATAAAATATCCAAAACATTAGTAGAGATTGGCCTGCTTTATATCAGACAGCAGCAATGCAATGACAGCACATCGATTATCTTTAGATGCTTTTTGGTTTCCAAAGTGCTGGAGGATGAATATATATATATATATATAAAATGCAAAGTGCTTAAAGTTAAATAAATTAAGCTCCAATTTGCTTCCTTGTTGTAGTACCTTGTTTCCTAACATTTTCTGTATTTACAGTCACGAGATTTACGTCTTTCCTTGTGGTTGCTTTTACTTTGCTTTTAGCCAGTCACCTTAGCCCTTTTAGTCCTGTGACCCTCACAGTTTCCAGCTACTTATTTGCTTCTTTAAAGCCTGGAAGCCGTTTTGGGTGTGAATCAGTGAACGCCCCCTCCTGCCCAGTGTGTCCCCCGATCCCTGCCCCTCGCAATGACCTGATTGGCCGAACGCTCCGTCCATCTCCCGCATCTCCTTGTTCATTTTGGTGATCCGCAGCCTGAAGGAGAGGAGACCGGGTCAGAAGAGTCGGCGCTTTCCAAAAGGATTTCCTGCACGCCAACACTTACAGAGTGACGATGTCGGCGTTTGCGTTGTCCACGGCGATGCTTAAGGGGTCTTTTTGGTTCTTATCCCGGGCGTTGTAGTCGGCGCCGCGCTTCAAGAAGAGACAAACCAGCCTGGGAAAGGAAACAAACCAGATGGCGTAACAGTGTGAAATGGAGAGTTACAGCAACCTGGTCCAAAATGTAGTTTGCTAAGGTTTTTAGAAAAGCACTAAATGAAACACTGTCTACTCTAAAGGTTTTTGAAGAATCGTCTTTAAAATGTTCCTGAATCTAAATGTGTGTGCAGCCTTTTAGACCCTAGAACAAAAAAAAAACCCTGATCACACGTCGTAAAGGAAGGGGACACTACCTAGAGAACCTGGTGGGGGAGAGTCTTACACCTGATGGAACACTCCCAATACAACCGGATCAGATCACTAAAGAGGGGGAACAATCTTAGAAGAACCTGATCACATGACTTAGGAAGGAGGTATACTTCCAAATGACATGAGTCAGGAGAAGGGGGACATTCCCAAAAAGCCTAATGGGTAACACATCTAAAAGAACCTAATCACATGACTTAACCCTTGTGCTATCTTAGATGACCCCCCCCTTACATTGACGTGTTCTCCCTACCATGACAAAGGTGGATAAAGGTGGAAAGATTTCATGTAATCCATGGACACCAGTGAAGATCACAAATCATTGAAGAAAAAAGGTTCAGAGCACTGTCTAGTGGGTCTAGATGACCCAACCCCCAATATTAAAGTGCCCGATGGGAAGCACTGCCAATCAACCAGATCAGATCACTTCATTCTGTGTAATTCCTGATTCTTGCCATATTTTATGTGTAAAACAGTCCTGCTGTGTTTTTACACTTTTTTACCATCTGTTCTTCCTCAATCACAACCGGCATCTCGTTCCGCCCTTATGCTGAACCATTTTTCATTTTTCCAGCATCTGTAAAGTCTAAAAAAATAATTTGGAATTTGAAGTGAACAAATGAAACAGACACTATGAAACATCTTTCTGCAGTTTCAGTTTTGATCTTGCAGTATCTGTTTGAAAAAAGGACTAACTGGTTTTGGAAGGGCTGTTGCTTCAGGTATAACTCTACTAAAACAACTAAAACACATGACGGGATGAAGGTTTCCTTAGCAACAAAACAGAGTTTGTACAGTTCTGATTGTGCAGCTGCAACAGAATGATGATATAATCACTAGAAACTCCATCATGCCCCTGATCAGATGATTATAGCTTTCATTACTATGGTGATTGTGTGTGTGTGTGTGTGCGCAGTACCCTGTGTGACCCAGGATGGTGGCGTGGTGCAGTGGGCCCCTCCCATTGCTGTCGGCCTGATTGACGTTGGCTCCGTTCTGCAGCAGGAACTCGCAGGCTGCGAGTGCGTTCTGATCCAAACAGATGGGATTGCTGTGTTAAATTTACCAGACTGGTTTAAAAAAAAATAACAAACATTTGGAAATGGGGACTCTTGGTTGCCTTGTGTATAAAATAGAGTTCAGTCTGGGCAAAAAAAAAAACTCTGCATGTCCCTGAAGTGTTTGTTCTTCTTGGGAGGTCCTCCCTCTCACAACCCCTGGTTTTGAACCAGAGGGCAGTGTTGGAGAGGAAAAGGGCTGAACTCACCACCAACACGGCTTGTATCATCGGCGTGCTGGACTCCTCGGAAGGATTGACCCAGTTGACGTCAGCTCCGTGGGCCAGGGCGTCGGCCATGAGTGGGAAGTTCTGCAGAGCGGCCGAGCGGTACAGCAACGCCCCGGGATGAAGCCCGCTGAGGTCCTCCTCTTCCTCTTCTGTAATGGCAGGACAGCATTTCATTTAATTTCACTTAAGACAATCTTTCAGATGTGTTTGGGTGTGTACACGTGAGTTTAATCGTACCTTTGTTGAAGTCTGAACTGCTCTTTTGGTTATCACTGGGGGTCCCTCCTACAAACAGAGGAATAGGGTTATGATAACTGCTATGGGGATTATCTGCTTTTTCTGGATCAACAAGACCTGTGACTGCTTTTGATTCATGTTGTTGACGTGATAGAATTAAGTTAATTGTGTCAACAGCTGAAGAGTTACAGTAGTCGAAGGACTGTCCACCCCGAAGCTATTAAAGGTTTTAAGACCTGGACTGGCGTTTTATGTCCTGGGACGTACCTGATTTGCGAGGCAGGAGTGTTCGGCTCGGTTTGGGCTTGAGAGGCGGTTTTTGCGGCAGCGTGGCCGCTCTGTTGTTTGACCGGCTCAGCTGAGGGTTCCTGCCAGTTTCTGGCAGTTTTTGAATAAACTTCTTTTCGACATATTTTGATCGAATCCATGACTCCTTGTCCCCCCTAAGTTGCAGAAAAACAAAACAAATATATGATAGATTTACCACAAACTGCATCTTCTAAAACGCTGCACTCTTTGGTAAAATATTACATAGGAAGCAACAAATTTGGTTACAAAGTTTTCTTATGAAGATGTAAAACTAGTACCATATCTACTTGGGAGTCAGAGTCACGTTCTTGACGTTTGCAAGCACGTCTAGTGCAGAAAATCTGAAGTTGTCAAACATTGACTTATCAGTTTGTGGCCTAAAAATGTGGGGGCCACAAAACACGCCACCCTGCAAAAAAAGTTTCCAGGCACAACAGCATCGAGCATCTGTGTCACGTACGAGCGGCATTTCCTGTCTGCTGCATGACATCGCCGAACAAAGACGAGGAAGTCAGAGAGCGAGTCGAAAAGAAGACGCAATCTCTTCACAGGCTTTTCGGGAGACGAAGCGCAAAAAACTGAATTCAAATATGTTGGCTAAATTCTGCCCAGCAGTTAGTCCTGCTCTGTCTTAACTGGGTTTTCTAAATCAGGTTGTGGTCTCATTCTTTTTACTTCTGCAGGTATTAAGCAAACCCATCAGAGCGTCCTGACGCTTGTGGTTCATTTTTAACAGTATCTACTTCCTGTTTGAACTACATAAGATTCTCAGTTCCAGCAATTTATGAAATTTCCAAATACATTATAATAAAAAAAATGTTCGTTTAATCTTTTTCTGAAAGGCATTTTACTGTTTTATTACATAAACTACATTTACATAAATCTTTTTTATTTATTAAAGACCTACGACGGAGTATTAGGGCCACCAAAAAAAAAAAAAAAGTTAAATTACGACTTTTTATCTCGTAAATTTACGAGATAAAAAGTCGTAAATTTAGGAGATAAAAACTCGTAAATTAATGAGAAAAAAACTCGTAAATTAATGAGAAAATTTTTTACAAGATTTTAATTTTAGGTCGTAAATTTATGATTAAAGTGGAAGTGAGCATCATGCAGAGCAGGAGCAGGTGAACGCCGCGCAGCAGCAGAGCCGACCCACTAAACTTTGTTAAACAGGCGAGATGAATGTTCATTGATAACGTTCCTAATGTCTGGAAGCTCATTTGTTTTATTTACAATTTATTAAAGTTTTATTTATTAAGGTGTGGTTTGCAGGATCTCTGCAGCTCGATGAAACCATGATCGTCAGTATTCCTGCAGCTGTCCACGTCAATCCTTACTTCCTCCACCAAAGACAAATCTCTACATTTGTGTGACGCTTCCGCCGAGGAGAGGCACTTATTTGTCATTTTCAACGTGCTAATATAAAAGACTATTTTCATTCCTCTTTATTGTTTTATGCTGAAAGGGACGTTTCATCTGCAGGAGGGGCCGTATGGAACACTGTTTACTTCCGCATTGGTGTTAAGATGACAGGTTCATGACGTCAGTTGACAAATGAACTTCAGGGTGTGAATGAAAAGCAGAATAAAGGCTGCAGCGATACTTTGCATCCAAACGTGTCTCTGAGCTCCTTATTTTACGCATTAAACTCTGCTTTACTGACACTGAACCCCGGAAAGACGGTTACACTGACAATAATCTGATTTTGAGTCATCAAAAGGTTCAGAATCTCTGTTTTTAAAACCTGTAATCCGGAAATAAAGCTTCACAAAGGCTCCACGTATTTCATCTTCAAGATAGGCTCCGATAAACGGACAACTTCGGTGTTTTCTATTTGTTAATCTACGACTTTTTTCTCGTAAATCTATGAGATTTTAAGTCGTAAATTTACGAGATAAAAACTCGTAAATTTACGAGATAAAATCTCGTAATTTAACTTTTTCTTTTTTTTTTTTTGGTGGCCCTAATACTCCGTCGTAAAGACCAACTATAATAAAAATATATTTTTTTTAAATATATTTTTTAATGTTCTTGTGTTGTTTTTTTATTCAAGTGAATCAGGATCAGACTGAAAAATCCTGTTTGATCAAGACTGTATAAGTAAAATAAAAAAAGAAATGCTGGGCGGGCCACAAGCTCCCTCCTCCGAGCTCTCAACAACAGTGAGGAGGGGAAGAGGGGGCGGGCTTGCTTCACACCAACAGCCCCTCTCAAAACTCAGAGGCACATTTCTAATGTTTGTTGACCTACAAATCAACCCCATAATTAAAAGACAACTGGGAATTCTTTTAAAATAGATCAAAAGATGATCGGACTGGGACTGTAAGCTAAACCACAATCATTCAAACCCAAAAATCAAATTTGTTTGCAATAATATTCCTTAATTTCAAAAAAGTGTTTTTTTTGTTTGTTTTTTTGCAAATGTTTAATCAGCCATCCAAAGCAGACTCTAGATGATTTATTTTCTAATAATGATGTTGTTTTCTGGGTTCCAGCCTCATACCTGGCAGTGAGCACTCCAGAGTAGAAACATTTTCTACGCTTTTGCCACACCCACACACTCTGTATGTCATTGTGTTTCTGTTTGCTTTCCTAAATAACTGCATTTCTCAATCTTTGCAATACCTAATTCTGCCCAACACAGTGTGGGTCAATTCTGAAATGCACGGACGCAGAATGTTTGCACTGATCAAGCGCCTGCCAAAGATTTCAAAAATATTCAAGGTCCCTCCCTTTTAAGCTTGTGCGGCTTTTTGTTTTTCTGCTGCACATCATGTAATAAAATTATGGTTCTTTGCACATTTTTTTTTTTTTTTTTTACTGAAGTAGAGACTTTGGAGTATGATGACTCAGAAATATGCCTTCAAAGGCTGCTCATGCTGAACACTAACCAAAAACAAAAAAGGTTAGGTGCAGTACGAATCAATTCAAGCCACACACTTGTGGTAATTTCTCATTTGTGTGTTCAGCTGCAAATCTCAGCTGTTCAGAAGCATTTGAGAGCGTAGACTCACCGATAGATTCTCTTTGAATGTCAACAGATAAAAACATTGCAGTACCTTGGACTTGCGGGGTTGGGCTTCTTGATGGTGATCTCGTCAATCCGTGCCTCATAGATCCGGTTGATCACGTTGTTTCCCAACTCGCACATTAACTTCAGGAATAAATATAGTTCGAAAAATTAGGCAAAGTGAATTTCTTTTAGTGGTTATTGAAGAAAAAAAAACTTCTGTACAACTTTTTGAATCAGAAACAGAGCCATTTTGTTTGGTCTGTAGGAACATTTGTGGAGCTGCTTGCAATGATAAGTGGTTAAATTACCTTAATGAGCTCTGGCTCCCAGGAGTCAAGTGTGAGTGAGCGCACTTTGGAAAAATGAACTCCCAGGCTCCTGTTAGTAAAAGAAACCATTAGAGGTCGAAGCTAATGATTCAAGCCAAGTCTGTGTGTGCGTGTACTCGTTTATCTATCCCGGTGGGGACTGCTTTATGTTTCTAAACTACAAAACAGGAACTTTATGACAATGAGGAATTTCTGACTAAATAGTGTAAGATAAATCTTTGGTAAAAATTAATGATTGTGGTTGCAACCAAAGAGTAACCCTCTGAACGTCTGCCTAAAAAAATAAAGGTAGATGTAGCTTAATCAGGTCACGTCAGTTCACAGTGCATCCACTGTAAAGAAGTTAAAAAGCAAGTCGGTTTTTATTAACTCCACAGGCATTTGGTGAACATGGACAGCAAAGTGTATTTATATCCTGACATTATCTTTTTTCAAATTATCAGATAAATGTAGTTTTTATAATTACTATAACATCACTACAGTTCCTGTGCCGGTCCCTAGCCCGGCTAAAATACAGGGTTGTGTCAGGAAGGGCATCAGGCATAAAAATCCACCTGAAAAGCAGATAAAAGCTGCAAACCAATTTTGCCCACACTCACATTTCCTTAACAATGGAAAAACTTTTTCCTGTAAGGACAAATTGGTTGTTGCACAAAAAAGTTAAATAATATTCTGCGTTTTTTTTTTTTCAGTTTCACAAACTTTGTTTGCACAAAACGTTAAATATTTGAAAATCATTTCATAACCACAATAAATAAATAAATAAATTAACCGCTACATAATTATCCAGCAAACACACAAGGGACAGAGTTACTATTAGGGTAAAGGTAGACAATTGCATAGGAAGCTACAGAATTGGCATAAGACTGCTCATCCCAAAGTGTTTTGTCCTCCCCCATTATTCTGCAGCAATGGACTATTCCAGCAGCAGCAACAGCAAGTTAATTAACAGACTCTTCAAAAAGGTTTGTTTTTTAAATCAGTAAATAAAGCCTAGTTATCAGGGCAGCTATGAAAAAAGCCAGAGATGTGTAGCTACATTCCCAGGAACTGAAATACAAAGATAAAGAAAGTCAAGACTGTAAAAGGGAGAGAAAGGAGAGGAGAGGCAAAGGGAGGTGCAAAAAAATGGTAATTTTGAGAATATTTTTTATTTGTTTTTCAATTGAAGCCATTTCATAGTGTACTGTTTTGTTCCATCATTGAAATATTTCTCTTATTTTGCCTTCTTTAGTAAAACCTTAGAAACTTGAGAAGATTGTCATTTTTTTTGTTCCTAGAAAGTGAGTGGGTAAGTACTAATTAGTAATTTCAAGGTTTTTTCCAAGTAAAAATAATGTATATATTAAAAATACATTTCTTTAATAGTTAAATGTGATTTCAGCCTTTAGATGCTTATCAAAATATTTGGATGTCTGCGGGCAAAAAATGGGCAAACCTGTCCAGGCCTGCAGGTGGGCCCATTAGAAATATCAAGTCCTGTGGACTGAAAATGTTCATGCATTTTCTACGGGCATGCTGCGAGCAATAGGTTGCAGTGAACGCTTATACAGAACATAAAAGTAAGTAGGTGGGCTGCAGGTACGTCATAAAGATTTTTCTTTTCTTTTTTTAACCCCTCCCAAACCCTGAACACTATTCTAAGGGCTGTTAATGCTGATCAAGGGAAAAGTGTGTGCTCCTTGCACACAGCCGGACTTTAAGAAATGTAGAAATTAGACAGAGTGTAGTGTGTGTGAACATCCTACAGGCGTCCTAAATGCACTTCTGCATTACCTCACACCCTCTGCGTGCAGCATTGCTACAGACTAGAGTTGCATAAGGACACCATATGACAGCATGACCTGTACCCCAGAAGTGCATGCAACTTCCATTATTCTTACAAATACTTCCTAATACACTTGCCACAGGCATGACAATGGTACGTTCCATTCTCATGACGTCCTTTTAAGTGGCCGTACAAGCCTCAAGACACACCTGCGCTCCCTCAGATTAAACCTCTTCTTAAGGCTTTAGGTTTTTTTTAATGAAGGATTAATACAACCGCAGAAGAGGGCTCCGTGTAATTGTTCACCTGGAAACAGCATAAACCCCGAGGCCTAAAACTGAACTCTTATTTACCCAATATAAAGAAACAGGTGCCCTGGCCTCACCTGTGTCCACCTCCCATACACTGATTGGTTGGGATTACAGAATAAGGAAAGCCTGTCAGTCTTCTCAAAGCACACAAATGATCTACCTGTGTATTCCAGAGCAAACAATGCACAGCGTGATGCCCAGGTTGATGGAGGCCCAATCAGGGCTGGGCTCCCCGCAGTCACAACACTGTCTGTTCCCCGGGATCGCCTGGATGTCCTCCAGCGCCTGGCAGTCGTTGTTCTCCTGATCCACGCATCCTCCGCTTCCTCCAGAGCGCATTATGCTCTGCGACATGGAGCTGCAGCGCTGTCTCTGATAATACAAATGCAGAAATCACCAACACTGACTCAGAAGACTCACATTTACTCGTAGGATTCGGAAAGCGTTTAGATAAATGTGCGTGGGGCCCTCACCGGGCTTTGCGTGTCCTCCCGCCGCTCTTGGAAAGCTGAGGCGATGCTGTTCTGGACGGCGCTGATCCATCCTTGCTGCTGCCTTTCTGAGTCCGCCTGCAGCAAGCAGCATCTTTGCACCATCGAGCACGCAGACACGCAAAGTGACCATGCAAGTTAGAACATTAAACCATCCCACCATCTGCTTGTTTTGCGGCACCTGCCGATGTGCACAAAGCTGCATCACCACAGCTCAAGCGTTTGCGCGCAAAGACAAGAAATGGTGCATGCATGCAAACACTCACTTTGAAGGGGACACCACTTCAAAGCAGAACCGTCGCTCGTTTTCAGAGCTGGTCTTGACTGTGCAAAGACGCAGGTCCTCCACCACAACCGTGGGCTGTTCCTGCAAGACACATGGACATTGTTCTGCTTAGGCGACGCGTTGACACACTTCCCAAAACGGGCTTTCACACCTTTCAAAACTGTACCTTAAATTTCTTCTGATACACCAGCTGGTTTTTCTGAATCGAAAACCAACGTCTGGAAATAGACAAAAAAAAAAACAATACATCCTGCAATCATCAAGTTTGTCATTTACTCAAGAATAGTAAAAGTGCTGACCAAACTTTACCTGCTCCAGGTCTTAAAGGCATTGCTGGCTCTCTTGTACAAGTAGCCCTCCATTGCAATCCCATTAGCTGAGTCAGCATTAAAGTCCATTATGGAGTCATCATAGGACACATCCTTAAAATGATTAATATATTTAAAAAAGAAGGTTCATTTGTAAAGCTAAAAGCTGAATTCTATGGTTGGGTTTAGAGTTTATTTAAATGTTGTCATGAAAGTGCTGTTGCTGCAATCATTACGTTTTACCAAGGCCTTTTAAAGATCACAACGAAGATTTAAAAAAGCAAAATAAATACAAAAATATATATATATTTTGGAAAACAAAACAAAATTTTAGTTTTAGTTTCATTATGTTTTCTGTAAATTATTTTTTTTTTCTGCAATGTTTTTTTTTGTTTTTACATTTTGGTTTCTTAAAGTTTGCTTTGTTTTTTATTTGATTTGATTCGAAATGGTTTATTTCAAGCAATCAAGGCAAGATTAATGCACAAAACAATACAATCAGCAGTTATACATTAATACAAAGACGTATCATATTTAGGATTATTAGACATTTAATTAAAGATTGCTTGAAAGGGAGTGGAAGGAAGCGAACTTATATAACCAAACCCCTGTTCTACCGTAACCATTATTACATGATTTATCATTATCCAGTTCATAACTTTTTATCAGACATCTATGCCTTACCAACACAGTTTCAGGTCAATAGAGGTCATTTTAAAATGTAATGTTTTTTTAAATATTTGTTTTGCTTTTTAAAATTTTTGTTGTGATCTTTAAAATGTTTTTTTGCGTGGTGTGATTTCTTGATGTGATTGGCACTTCAGGGCTACCGTACCACGGGCTACAGGTGCATTCAAGAACCCACATTAAGCGTTTCTCAGTGAACAGTCCAAACAGCGTCATATGACAAAAATGAATGAATTTTTGGTAGCATGTAGTCTCCTTACTTTCGTCTTGACTGCTGCATGTTTTTGCTCCATGTCTCTCTTTTCCCTGGCAGAGTCTAGGACAAACTGGGTGTGCTGGAAAAAAAAACCACAGCATTTTTTTTCAGAAACAAATCTTTTTTCATCTTTTTTCTCTAACCTACAGAATCAACAGTTTTTGTTTGTCTAAGAGTTTATTAAGAATGTAATTTAATTTATTTTGCTTTTGCTGAGCTATAATATCAAACTGATAAAATCTGATTTATTAGCATACTTTTATAAAAGTCACAGAGAAGTAGCATAAAAAACAGGTTCACTATGTTTATTCAATGTTGTAAACATTCAGTAAAGATTGAATTAAACACTTTTTCTACTTTCCTAATAAAATACACATCCAGTAAAAAGTTTGGTCATGCTTCTAAATTTAAATGAATGACTGAGTGTGTGAAAACTTTTTTTCAACCCCAGTCCTCAGGATTCACCAATTTGCATGTTTTCCATGATTCCTTGCATAAATGCCTTTAATTGCAGATGCATTAATAGTTTTTAATCGATCCTGCTTAATAGTTTCTTTTACAATATGCTTTTTAGCATTTTAATGTTCCATTTGATTACTTTCTTTCAGCTGCAAGGACAAAATAATTATTTTTATTTATCTTTTTATCAGTTTCTTTTTTTAATAAATCAAAAATGATACTTTTCTAAAAAATGCAAATGACATTTTTCATTTTTCTGGCACCAAATTTAGATACAACACGGGAAGGTACTTTGTGTTTTTTCATTTCCACTTTTCTTTCTGTTATCATTTCCTGATGAAACAGGAAGAGCTTTGCTGTGGGTTCATAAGGACAGTAACGATTTTCACCGTTTTGTTTCTCTTTTTTTTCATTTTCTCATAATGTCCAAGTCTTTTTATTCAAGGCAAACGGTGCAGTGGACACAGCTAACAAATACATGAAATGTAATAATTTTTTTTTTGTTTTCCTGCTTTCTGAGATGAAGATCTGGAAATGACTTGAACCCGTTCAGACGTATGACACGTTTCCTGTTGCTGTTGATGCCAAATGCCAAATAAATTACAAAATCTTTTGTTTTAAGTGCTCTTAAGTCTTGTAGAAGACCAAGATAATGTTCAGAGAAGCTCTTTAGAAAGGTTATTTATTTAGGAAAATAGGCCAGATAGCTTAGGGTAGAACCATAATAGTTCAAATCTGTGCACATTAGCATCAGGCTATGCCCACAGCTTCCTGGTTTGCATATGAAAAGCAATAAGAGGTTTTTCAGTCTGTAAAGAACTGACAGATCCAAAATGCACTATTTGACTAAGCAGTTAAGTAAAAAATGTTTTGCAGTTTTCTTCTCCTATAATCAAAGATGAAAAACACATTTCACAAAGAATTTCCGTTCATAGATTCAATGGAAATGCCACTGCTCAATTGTTATTCTAAATCGGGGTTTAGCCCAGAGATGTCAATCCTAGCCATCAAGGGCCACTGTCCTGTCTCTTCCAAACCACTTGTGCCTTGGCTTCTTATTGGCTGAACACTTCTAACAAGTAGTAATTATAATACATTTTTGACGGCACCTTTCAAAGTTCACCTTGTAGATGCATTTAAAACAGGCACAGATACATACAAAGACAAAGTTTAAACAAAATTACAATGTCAATAAAAGTTAATGGGCCTATATCATGCTAATCAACTTTTTTTAAACTTTTAAGTGTATTATAATGTTCATTTCTCATAAAAAAACAACCCCACATCAGTGTTTTGATCCAGGAGCACCTGCTCCTCCCAACCCCAAAAAAACAGCGGGTTCTCACATTCATACGTACGAAAAGTGGGGGAACAGCCCCTTCCAGGAAGAGGCTGCGCTGCCAGCACCGCCCCCAGGCCAACACAAACACCCACTTTCTCTGTGGAGCTAGTGGTAATCGGCAAAAACGCTTTTGTAAGGCTCTACAATATTGTTATCGTTTGTTTTTATGGGCCAAACTCAGAGACGCTGCCGAGGTCGACGCCATTAAAAGGACGACACCCACAAGTAGCAAAAGGCGGTGCCTTGTAGATCAAATTGTCTTACTTCCTGGTAGGGAAATTTGCTAATAAAATAACCAATATTTCCTTTTTTTTTAAATGAGTGTGCCAAAAGTAACATATTATCATGTTAATGGATATAGTTTACTCTGAAAGGCTTAAGAATGGCATGATATAGACCCTTTTAGGTGCATTTTTTATCCCAAGTGTTTAATCTTAACAGTTTTATACGCTAATTAGGATTGGTGGGGAGGACATGTGATAGAGCTCCAGAGTCAGGTGGAGTGGGGAGGAGAGAACTTAAAGGCCCGTACACACCGGGACGAATATTCGCCAGGCGTTATTCGCCAGCGTTTTTCGCCACGTTTTTTGTGTTCACACCCAGGCGATTTTCGCTGACGATGAGCCGAGCGAACATGCAATTTCATTCCCTGACATTAGATGGCGCATAATGTAAACAGAAATACTCCTGTACACAAGGTGGCGCTGCGCAACTTTACGCTACTTAAAGCCGTTTTTCACTCAGAAGAAGAGAGCAAGTATTTACGCGATTGTCAGAATCAAACAAAGAAAACATGAATATTTCAAGCACCAGTAGCTCTAGCTCCAGTTCCAGCGATAAAGAAATTATTGTTCTGTTGAATGATGAAAGACGCCGGAAAAGACGTCGATTTTGGGTACATCCCATAGTTACGAGAAGAGAAGAACATGGGGAGTTTTTATTTATCGACTGGTACAAGAGCTGAAAGTGTATCATGAGTGTTTTCTGGGATATTTTAGAATGTCCGTCAGTGAGTGCATCTTCTTCGTCTTATTTCTTCGCGGCAGTGTAGACGCTACTTGGCGTATATCTTCTTCGCCGTGACGTATGTGTGCTCAGCAAGACAGTTTTGTGTTTGAGCGCCCCCAAGTTGTGTTTTACCGTAACTTTGGAAGCTCCAGACACGTGTGCAAAAGCGCCATTCTCATTGGTCGTATAGTTTTTGACGCGGTGCGACAAACCAAAAAAACAAACCCGAGGCATTTTTAAAAAATGACGCTTTGACGCCTGGCGTGTTTCGCGTCGGTGTGCACACTCACGTTGGTGCCCTTTGTTTAGTCACGAGGCGTTAAACGTCGGTGAATATCGCGCGCGAAATTCGTCCCGGTGTGTACAGGCCTTTAGGGTGATTTCAAAGTATGGGAGAGTAAATAGAGATGGATCGAAAGTTGGGCAGTCGCGATCGGTTGCCAGGTAAAACTGGTTGTCATTTGTGAAGAAGTGGAGTGAAACTTTTTGTTACAAAGACATAGTGCCTCGCAGAAGAAAATAAATGGTAAGGGACCCAGGACAGAGCTCTGGTGAACACCACATACTGTAGTTGACTGAGACTCAAAGTACTGGACCGGGTAAGAGGGAGATAGCCAAAAAAACAAGAAGCACGGTCATCTTGAAGGAGTTTGACCCTCCTGGAACTTTGTTCCATTAATCTTGGATTTTTTGTTTTTATTGGTTTGGTTTAGTCTGTATTAGAATGTGTGTCCATATCTGGTTTAGTTTAGATCTCTGTTAATGCTTTGCTTCCGTTTGGGTCTTGAATCTGAACAAATCGGTGGGAGTCGCCATGTTGATAGGCCAAGATAGTTTACCTCTTCAGACAGTTTCTGTCGATATTCATCGAGCTCGGAAAGAGACTCATGGCTTTGTTGGAAAAACTGGGCTTGGGCGTCCATCAGCACCAGCATCTGACCAGAAACACAGGACTACTTTTAGTCTGGAGAAACATCCACAGTGAGGAAAGCATGTAACGTGAAACTTACAGCCATCACAATATCGGTTTTCTTCTTGGCTTCAATGACGTTTATCTAAGAGAAAGAGAAAGCAGGTGTAATAAGTCTGTATTTTAGCCAAAATCCCAGTGGTTGAAAAGCTAAGACAAGAGTGTAGAAAATCCCAGATTTAGACCTAATCTCTCTCAGTACCCAACTACTTTTTTTCCTTCTTTTTTGGCCTCTGTGAAGGCATAAACAGCCACTTAGAAGTTTGTGTACACATCTCACCTGGAGAACGTAATCCAAAGCCTCGCATCGAAAGCTCCTCCGGGCATTTAACAGAGCGTTACTCGCCTCCTCCACCTCGTGCTGCTTCCCCCGTGGAGCCTGAGCGTTCCTCGCCAGCGCCCCCTCCAGGATCTCACTGCTGCGCTCAAACTTTTTGCGCACGTCCGTGAAACGACGAACATCTCTGAGGACACACATTTAGGAAGGTGACAAATGGACAAATGTCAACAAACTTCCTTGTTGACAATAAGTTAATGACTAAATATGAGAACTGGACTGAGCAAGAGTACCGTCGCCCTTGGCCCATGGTTTGCTTCCAGCTCTGACAAATTAAGTCAATTCAGTTGACATTTCTTTGAGTTACAGATGCTGTCAAGTTATAGCGCGACAACATCAATAAGCAGTGTTTGTTATGAGTCGGACAGAGTTAACATTTTCATGGCAACCACCCTGTCTTCAATCAGGAGTGAGCTTGTTGGAAGGCCACACCCCTACCAATCAAACATTTTTAATGTTTGATGGCAGACCACATGTTTTATTGAGGTATCTGATTGGTCAGTTTATAACTTGAATACCTTGCACTACAGAAGATTTATCATGAAAAAAATTTAGGATTAGCAAGAACATATTTAAAAAAAAGGTAGCATGGCGGAGTAATGGCTGTTTATTTCTCAATAGAAGTCAATAGGATTTTGGCTTCTTGGAGCCAGCAGGTACTTCCTGTTAGAAACGTGAGGGGGGAGGGGGTTGTTCAGTCAAATTTTAATATACATTTAATGGTTACAGCACTGAGAAAATTATGTTAAATCTTCCCTTTTGACTTTCTTTTGAACTGTTTGCTTTAATAAACTAGCCTTCTTTGTTTTCCATTAAAATGGAATCTGTTAAACCACCAAAGATAACTATAACTAACTTTAAACTATGACGTCTACATATGCCAAGTGATTGAAGCAAAATATAGCAAGGCTCAAGAGGGTGATTCCATCTGTAAGTAAATGAATCTAAACCACATTTGTTGGGCAACAACATGCACCAAACCCAGAAGGATTAAAACAAACAAACAGAGAGGGTTGCCAAAGCAGCAAACTTACTCCTTCACAAAGTTCTGCAGCTTTGTCTTCACCGACTTCTGGGTGGTCTCGATCATTTCCTAAATGAAAAAAACCCAAGATAAGTGGAAAAAATGAATAGAACACAGTTTGCATTAAATCCAGTTTACTCAAAAGCTGCTAGCTTCGTTTTGCCAGAGGCTTTGCTTGATCAACTAGTGCAGCCTATAATTGTCATGACTGGAATGAAGAAGTTACACCAACTGAAGCAGACAGGCAGACTCACCCCCTGAGCCTCCAGGATGACTGACAACTTGGTGGAAAATGTGCCCAAGCATTCCTGTGGGGCAGACGTCTCAGTTTAGACTTTGCACTAAATGACACATTTTTGGTTCATGCAATTCCTTACGCCTTCTGAGACCTTTACACTATGTCTCATGCTAATGGTCCACTGTGTCTGTTAAATTGATAGAATAAAGTATAAAGCTACGTTCACACTGGGCAAAAGCCCTGTTTAGCATGGAGGGGCTTCTTCTTCATCTTCTACTTCTTTTTGATTGATTGTTTCCTAGTACAGTGTTTCCCAACCCTGGTCCTCGGGGAACACTGTCCTGCTTTTTTTCGATCCTACCCTGCTCAAACACACCTGCCTTTGATAGCTGTTATGTTTCGCTTTTGGCATGTGCAGATATACTGTTTCAACTGTTTTTCTTTTCCTTTGCTCCCCCTAGTGGCAGAATTGCGCATTTCGGTTATTTCTTTAAAAAATCATAACTCGCCACAGGAATGGACTAGAAACTTGCTTTCTTTTTTCATCATCCTTATAATTTTTAGTCTTCATGTGTGGGCCGGAGTAAACCACCTGGCGGGCCGGATAAGGCCCGCGGGCCGTATGTTTGGCACCCCTGGTCTAAAGACTTGTGTAGCGCGACATGTGAGTTTTGAACACGGAAGCCCAAAACCCGCTTTCACGGGTGTTTACACTGACTTTTCATTGTAAGTGGTCGCTGAATGCATGCTGCCAAGGGTGGTGTGAGCCTAGCTTTAGTCTCCTCAAAGAAATTCCATAAATTGACTCCCAGGCTAGCAGTAAAACACACATTATCCTCAGGTTGCCACATTTACATACATAACTGCGGACTAATGTTTGAACGAGTACATCTCACCTCCATCATCTTGTCCCTGGAACACTGGTGTCCCAGTTCCCGCAGGCCATTGAAAAAGCTCTTGCTGTGCTGACAATAAGCCCGGCCCGCATCCAACATTGCCTGGCATTGTTTCACAAGCTAGAAACCACAAAGACGGAAAGGTAGAACAACAAAAGTTACCTGCGGCAGCAAATGTTATCAGTTTGAATAATTCAGGGAAGCTAGAAGTCATCCCTGGATTTCATACATGCTACAGTCAGAGAAGCTGCTCTAGTGTAATGAGTTCTACCCAAACCGCAAAAATACTTTAATTACAAATATTTTTTTTACCAATTATTATAACTCATATACAGTAATTAAGAAAGGACTTGTTGAAATAAACACTTTTCAAATTTGCACACAGATACTCTTGTACTGCAGTAACCATGTGTTGATAATGCTTTGAAGGATAAACATTCGAAAGAATCCTCAACGTAACTAAAGAAAAACGGTGAAAATCCCCCCATTAAAAGAAAAAAATGTCAAATGGTTGGACAGATAGCTGGATAGACTAGCAACCTACTAACAAACTAAAGTCTACCATCAGCTCCTGGGGAATCACTCACAGCAAAGCTGTATAATACACCCAATCAGGTTCACATTGCGACACAGACTAAAAATCACTGATGACTTGAATTTTGACCACAGACATGTTTTGTCCTCTTCACCTGTTTCTCACATTAGCATCATTATTTACCTGACCACAAACTAGTTCCAGAGAAAATATCTGCCAACTCCTGCGTGATGAAATATTGACCGATAACAAAGGTGGCATCCTTTCCATTCAGTATTACGCATTACATGTAATGTGTTTTGTGTTTATGGTGTAAATACTTGTGTGGGATTTTGGAAATCTTTTTTACCCACACAACCCCTTTCAGAAAATGTAAATGGAGCTCAAATGTGCACTTTTTGTTGAACTTTTTCCTCAATTTCCATGATCACGGAGGGGAGAACCTTTTTGTGAAAATATTTAACAAAAATGTGAAAGAAAAAGGCATCAAATAGCTCAAACCTCTGGTTTGGTAAGGTGTATTTGACCATTCAAAAGACAAATTGATTCAAAAAGACATTTTTGACATGATGCAGTTGGTAGATCACAGGCCTAAATAATTGTTGGCAGAAGACTTGGAGCTCCATTAGAATTCTGGCAGGATTTACGCTGGCACCAGTGGTTCAGAGGGACATTTTCACAAATGAGCTTTTGCTGCTGCTTTTTCCTGCTGTGAAAACTCAAAACAGCTGCAGGGAAAATGAATGATACACTCCAAAAAAATCCTGTCTGGACGTTGAGTATTTTAAAATTTTCAAGCTTCAACAAGATTAAATAAAATACACACACACACATATTTGGTTGTCATGACACCCAAATATGGGACATTTTAAATAGAAAATACAAGAAATGCTCAAAAGGAAGAAATTAGGTCTCAACATGGAACCCTGAGGTACTCCACAACTAAGAATGCTGGTCTTCATAGAAATTGTGCAGCAGAATGGGCAATAACCAAAACAATTTAACTCATACTATGAAGATTTCTGCAACAATAGATAGAAAAAAACTTTATAGTTACAGTAAAATTATATTAATCCTCACACTACATTCCATTAAAAGTCTACCAGATCCGTCAAGCCTGGCGTAAGTCTGAGCGACGTTTCTTTTTCTGCGTTGCTGTCAGTGGCAAATACTGATACAAACACCTACAGTGCATTCTAGATTTTATTGTTGCTGTTCTTTTTTTTTACAAATCACATATAAGTTGCATCCCCCAGCCAAAATATGCAATAAAAACACACAACTTAAAGTCTGAGAAATACGGTAAGTGAAATTCACTCATGCTGCAGCAACATCTTGTGTCAAGATCTTATGTGGTTGTCTTCAGCATCCCTTTTTAACACTTTACTCCCACTTTGGTTTGTACTTCTCACTGCATTTGTGCAGAAAACCACTGCTGATGCTTCTACAATAGCCTGCATGGCACGGGAAATAAGCAGCATTAACTCTACAGTCTCAAGGTACTGACAACCTGACAGGATCGTTCTTTATAAGGCCAGCAAAGGAATGCAACAAAAAAAATGCAATAATGTTTGAAATCAAAGAGTGAAATTCTCTCTGTCCTTCAGATACAGCAGAAAGCAATTCTCATACAGATTTCTAAAATACATTTTTTTGTAGATTAAACACAAAATCATGAGTGTATGTTTTGTAGTACTTATCCCATCAGCTGTCATATTTGAATGACACTTTCACTGCAATGAAGACCGTTTCTAGTTCTAGTGGGGGGAAAAAACTTCCATACAGAATGCAACACCATAAACACAGCGATAGCCATATTTTAATCCCATCTTCTCTCATACAATTTGGTGTCTCTACTTGTGTTTCTTGTCTTTCTTGGTGAAATCACGGCTGTGCAGAAAGTGAGAAAACAGCTGCAACTGTTAAAGGGAGCAGTTTCTTTTAATCCAGTCAGGCCAAGTTTCTCTGACACAGGTGACTGAAATTCTTCTCATTAGTTATTGTGGGGAACAGAAACCAGCACGTGACTGACGTCTGTGTGCTGAAGCTGAAACTGTTACCCGTATAAAAAGCAATATGGGTTATCTGACCAAAGTGGAACAAAGCGTAGTTCTGTCTGCAGTAATACGATGGGGAAGCAGGACCTGCGGGTGCTTCCCTCTGCTTCTTTCATGTGAATTTTGACTCCCACCTCCTGCTGCACACCAGCCCCAGCAGCTTGGGTCGTCGTTGTACGTTTGTGCGTCTGTGTGGAGCAGAGCGGTGCGTGGGCGTGCGCTTTTGCGTCTTACCTTGTCTAGTCGAGTCTCGAGTTCACTCACGTCGGTTTGGACGTCTTCGATGGCAGCTCTGAAGGGGAAACACAAACTCACAGTCACACACACACCAAGGCTGCTCTGAACTTACCAATGGGTGGCTGCGTAAAAAAATACTTCAAGAATTTAAAGTTAAAACATATTTTCACAAGTATGTAGTCTAACATGATCCATTTTTACTGATCTGAAGTAGCATATGGTACAAATAAAACAACCAATAGTTCTTTATCTTTTAAAAAGGAAAAATTTTAATTTATGTCATATAGGGCTGCACAATAAATCAATATCGTTATCGCGATATATGCATATCGCAAAAGGACTGCAAAAGTTGTGATAAAGGGTTACCTTCAATGTGTTAAAACAATCTTATGGCAGCTTGAAGTATTTAACTAATTTTAAATTTTAATCTTTGCCCAGTATAAAAATCGTTACAAATACTGATGAAGAAGGTCAAATTTAAAACATGAATATAAAAGTCAACCAGCAATTAATTTACTTCAATTACACAATTTAATTCAAGTAAAAGAGCAATGGGTTGCTTTAAAAAGTATTTCAAATTAAAAGGTTTTCAAATCAAAGTTTTAAAGTTTAAAAAAGTTCAAGACATGGCATGTTTTTTCAGTGTAGCATCATCATTGTATCGTTTATTTAAAAAAGGTTTCATTTAGTTGGCAAAACCCTCAAAATTATCCCCTTTTTGTACACTATTTCCTTTTTTTTTTAAATCAAGAATAAATCCAAAGCACGCCTTTTATTTTGTTCATTTTTTTTTCAAAATAAAGGTACATCTTTTTGCTGCCTTGTTGGCACTTTTTATTACCATCCTTTTTTCTTTCTTTTTTTTAAATGCGCAAGGTAAAAGAAAGATGGAAGAAATGGTCGAGGATTACAGATAACTTCAGCTCGCTCACACAAAAATCTAGACTTTGATCCAGAGACACATCAAACGTTTTCACTGGAGATGTGGATCCCTCTCACATAATTCCAAACGCATCTCCATACATGCTCCACGAATCGATAAATAAAAGATTCAGCTAACTTTTCGGCAATAGGATACAGTCCAGTTATCTTACCTAAATGGATGTACTCTAGATATTTAATATTTATTTGGGGTTTAAAACTATAAATGAAAATGTCTTTTAACAGATAAACTATATATATTTTTATTTTATTTTAAGCAACAAACACAAAATGCCTTTGACATTAATACCCGCCATTTTGTGTCTTTTAGACTGTTTTGCTCGTTGTGGCTCAATAAAAGTGTTTCATAATAATTTATTCAGGGGTAGTTGTTGCACACAGCACACATCCTTCACTGTGGTTCATCCAACTGGAATTAACCCGACTTGGTAGGAGGAGCAAGCTTGTGATTGGACGTCTTTTTGTTTGCATCACATCTACACAGAAATGTAGAGACTCAACAGGAAGGCAAACTGACAGAAATTAACTTCCCGATTGATTTTATACCTTTTGAATTGATTTGAAATTAACTGTATATCAGATCAAACAAAAATAAAAGTAAATAGATTCATAAATGATTGTAATATTAATAATTGGGTCTTCGCGCACCAGGCTGTGATCAGAGCGTCCAACCAGGGGGAGGGGGACAGAGGAGCACGCGTCTCAATCATTTGCACACAGTGAATCCAGCCAACATAATCTAGCCAAAATGCTGTTCATATCTGTGGTTTTCAACCGATACAGCGGTTATGCCGAGTGCCCGGTTAATTTTTCCAATACGCAGTCCTTTCCTTTACATCCCTGGTTTCCACACTAGACATATAAGCGTTTAGAATTGTTTTGATCGACTGAAATTACAATTACTGTGGCTGCAGTTACTTCTGGGCAGACCTGCTGCCTTGGTTCAGAAAAGGTTCCAGTTTTTCCACTCTGATCATCTTCTGATCTATTTTCAAAGCGTTCCCAGTTGTCGTTTAATTATGAACATGCCGGTTTTAGCCAAAAATGAAAGAAAAAAAACACCTGTGTCATATTCTAGGACATAGTTTCTGCAGAGTGGCAGCAGTTCTGAGTTGTAGGCAGGTCTGTTAGTGGGGTGTAAGCCCGCCGCCGCTTCCCGTCATCCCTCTGTTTACACTTTATCCTGCCAGCTTCAACGATTTAAATAAAGAAATCCTCAGATCTACAGTTGTACGCTTATTTTTCTTAAAATATGTCCTTCATTGCGAGAAAAATGCCACAAGAATATGTTAAAAACACCATTTTCATCATATTGGGTCTTTGGAATATCAGTTTTAAAATAAAATTCAGCTTGTTTGCTTGTTCATATGTGTGCTTCACTTCTGGGTTGTGTTACTTTTCTTCAAACCACCATCATGTTTGACGCTCTTCCACAGAACGCACACTTTACACACCTTTGCCATATTTTTAAACGTCGTCCCACCTATATTGGAAACCTGTCAGGTCACGCATTTCCTACTCACGACAGTGTCAAATTGGTTGCTGTTCTCGACAATCCACAGTGATGACCGTTGTCATGCAATGCAATGAAGGTACGACATTTGAGCCATCAAACAGAGAGAATGGAGCTCCCTGCTTATTGAAACGTGTTGACAGGCGTTTTGTGTTGACTCAAACAGGCACATCTGCAGGAAAGAGCCTTCAAAAAGGTCCTGTGCGTGGCTCACGCTTTTGACCTGATCGCTTTCTGCTGCCGCCTCTACTCATACCAGCAGTTCAACCATGTGGTTTCCGCTGCCTTCCACCGAGAGACAGGAAAAAAAGAGACGTGTCTGAGCGACGAGAGGAGGCCTCGGCAGACACTAGCTTGATTGTTTGTTTGTGCGAGGAGTTGGTGCTCACATCCTCCCAAAATGTGACCAAATAATATGTAAACATAGTAGGGGAGGGGGGCAAAAGTGGAGGCCACAGAGAAGGACGGGCGACCCCGATAAATGTCTTTTTTTTTTTTTGCTTCTCTCTGCAAGTGAGGCACAGAGCAGGAAAGCAAATTAAGAGCTAAAGTTGAGTTTCTGGTTCTCCCCGCAGAAGACAAAAAAAAACACTTCCTGTCTCCTGTTGATCATCTTAGCACATCTCACCCCACTTCCTGCTGCCCTCCCACCTCACCGTTACCTAGCAACAAGAGGTAGCAGGTCTTACATGCTTGCCCAAAGTGTCATCTGCACATTTTTCTGCCTTCTGCTCCATCTCACTTTTCCCCATGACCTATCAACCTGACATGTGGCGTGATCCTTCCCTTCCCTTTCCCCTTTCCTTCCTCGCCTCTCTGGCTGACACGAGCCCTCGCCAGCTCAGAGTTTCCACCACGGTGCGAGGCTCATGACTTACTTCAGACCTGGCAACAGGGGGCTGACTTCAATCAGCTGGCGTGGAGCAGGCCTCCAGCCAGAGAACTGAGAGAGCACACCCCTGCTCTCCCTTAAGCCACTTGCTAAACCTGCTTAGTGACACTTCCCCTTTGATTACACCAAATGATGTAGAAGGAAAAGCAATTAGATTGTTTGCTCGGAAAAAGAAGCCTTCCTGCAGAAGGAGAAACAACGTTGATAAAAAATAAATTTTTTTGAATATCTTGAAAACGTCCTATGAAAAGTGTTGGGAGGATTGCATGAATTCCTTATGGCTTATCTTTCTGCAGAATACCAGAAAGGTGCTAGGAATCATGTCTCAGATCTTCCTGCACTGAGTGTTGACCCCTAACCCACTCAGCACATCCTTTGACCTTAAAGGGTTCACCCAAATAATGCGTTATTGCGCATTTTCTACCCGAATTCTTACTGGTTACACCATTTGATTTATTGTCGGAGGACTTTTTTTTTTTGTTGTTGAAAAAATACAACAGGGATGAGGAAAAAAACGACAACCTGAAACGTGGAGAGTCTTTCAAACACTCCTCAAAGTCCAGCTTCACGGTCATCCTGGCGTGTCTTTGCGTAAAAACGGTGCGTCTCTCGCTCCTCTGGAGGTGAGCTGCGGTCTGGCAAGGAACTCTTCGAGCAAAACCCCTTGTCTGCTTTTTTAGCACTTCATTCTCGCAGGTTGGCGCATCGTCGCTGTCGAATTCTCTCCAAAAGTTCGGCTCCTTCCGCGCGCCCTCGGCTCGGTCCGCGTGTCCTGTCTGTGTCAGCACTGATGATGGACGCGCGCGGAGGCGGATCGGAGCGTTGCTACCATCGTATCCGAAAGGTTGTGGTCCGGAGTGGAAAGGGAAAAAAAGTTCCTGCGTTGTTTGCTGAGCTCAGACCAGCGTGTGTGTGTGTAGCGGACTGTCAGTGGTTCGAGTCTCTCTGCCTCTCTGTGAGCTTGACACCCACCCCCCCTTCAGACTTCACTTCATTTCCGGGTTTCCAGCCACACAAAAACAGTTTTGAGTCATGAAAATGCGCACAGCTAGACAGCAGTGTTCACAGACTCTGCTTCTCTGTGAAGCATCACTAGTTTTCTGACATCCTAAATACATTCAGGAGGACATATATGTTTGACCCTTCAGTTACTCCATGACTCTTCCTGTTTGGACTCTGCTGGAAGGAAACTGACTGACTGGGTGTGAGTGTGATCACTTGACAAACTGGTCTGTTGTGTTTTTGTTGAGTAGTCTGCCGGAAGGTTTGTTGCTGCCAAATATTGTCTGTAGGGGTAAGCCACCCGTAAAAGTACCTGAAACTCATTCTAGGAAAAAAACAAAACAAGACTTTTATAAACTATTTATCACAAAATTCAAAAAGTAAAATAAAAACGTCATTTCTTAATTTACTCTATTTTTTCCTAGGATGAGTTTCAGGTACATTTTGTTTATTTATCTATTATCTTTTTCTTTTTACAACATATATATTGGGCTGCACTATGGCGCAGTGGTCAGCGCCCTTGCCTCAAAGGCCCTGGTTCAAGTCCTGGCTGGGGGACTTGAAACAGGACATCAACGGGGGACCTTTCTGCGTGGAGCTTGCATGTTCTTCCCGTGCATGTGTGGGTTTTTGGGTTTCCCCGGGGACTCCAGCTTCCCCCCACCGTCAAAAAGTGTGTGATTTGTTGCCCTGCGACAGACTGGCAACCTCTCCACGATGTCCCTTCCTTCGTCCATGAGTGGCCAGGATAGGCTCCAGCTGCCTCGCGACCCCAAAAGGGACAAAACGAATTTAGAAGTTGAAAGAATAAAATATATACCATAATAATTTCAATTATTGTTATTGTTTTATTATTGTTATTTTCATCTAAATGAGTTGAATTTTACATTTAGAAATTATACTATTTAAATGTTTTTAAATATCTGAGGGTTCTCCTTCAATAAAAAGTTAGAATTTCTTTCAGAGTAAAGTATAGCCATCTATATGATAATTTGATGCACTAAAGAATTAATGGTTATTGAAATAAGTTATTTTCGCAGCTCATTTTCCTGCCCGGAAGTAAGACGACTCAATCTCTGAGGCTCCGTCTTTCTCTCCTTGTGGGTTCCGCCCATTTCATGATGGCGTCTGCCTCGTGTCTGCTTTTCGCCCACAAAAACAAACAACATCCAAACTTTTGCAAAGATGGATGCGCATATTGTGCTTATAAAAGGAAAGGGTGTGTTAGCCTGGGAGCTGGCAGGGCAGACTCTTCCTGGAAGAGGCTGTTCCTCACTTATTTACATCACAAAGTGAGTGTATTATGATGAACAGTATGATGAACATTATAATACTTAACAGCTCAAAAAGTTAATTTTTGCATGATATAGGCTCTTTTATACATCTGTTTGTGTCTCATGGCCAACATATGGAGTCCATCCATCCATCCACTTTCACCAATTTCATCCATTTCATGAATCCACTGAATCCCCTTTTAGGTTGCTGGAGCCTATCCTAGCAAATGTTGAGCAAAGGTGGGGTATGCACCCAGGAGAGGTTGGCCACATACAGAAATTAATTTAATAATTGAACAGGGACAGATACAAAAACGTAACCATACAAAAGAGCAGCCCCAAGCCTATATAACTAGGCTTTTAGGAGAAGCTAAATTGCAGCATTTGTTCCTTAGATTGGCTTTTTTCCCCACTAGAATAAGAATAAAACAGATAAAAATTACATAAACATTTTATTAAAACAGAGAAAAAAAGATAATTAAAAAAATCACCATGGCCATAAATAAATTCACAATTTAAAAAATTAATTTATTTTTCTAGTTTTGTTTAAAACCAAAATGTATGTTTAGAAACACAGTTTGAGCATAATTAGCAATTGAAATAAAAAAGATGTAATTTTTATTGATACATTTTGATTTTTTTTTATATTAAAAACAAACTCTAACCGTTTTTTGCCCTAAAATTAATTTTAATGGATTTGACTTGATATTGCTTTTCCTAAGGATGTGCCTGCTGTTAAATAACTGATGTTTAAACTGAACCCTAATTAAGTTTCATTATTTTATACATACAGTATTTATTTTCTTTCTAAAAAATCAAACTACACCTTTACCCACCTTTTATCACACCTTTTATTATTGTGGAAGATATGAGGAGATCAACAGGGAAAACAACACAGTCCGGGTATTCAAGTTTTTTCAAAATCTTTGTGCTTTTATTTTATTTAAGTTTTTGGAATATTAAACATATTTTTATCGTGTTATTGTTGTTTTAATGATGCACAACATTTTTTCTCTGTGTACTTTGAAGTATCTTTGGGTATTGAAGGTCCCTCACAAATGAAGTTGCCTTGTGTGGGTTTAGATGACAAGACAAATATTTCACATCGTTACAAAATGGTTGCGAATCACAGCTCAGGGCCTGAGGTGGAATACATGATGCTGCTCTTTAAAACCAACCAAAAATAGATTGTGGCCTCTTGAGTGACTGATGGAGATATCCCAATCGCTGCTTTTTGTCTTTTTACGTTGAAGCAAAGGTCATCTTTTACGAATAAACCAGAACTATTGTCTTGGCTTTCATCTGCACCTTGATCACTTTAGAGCGTGAGATAAAAGTATTGGACAAAAAGCTTTTTATCTGAGTAGCATCCATGAAGAATCCACATCAGTGGGTGCTGATCAGTTTCTGAACTTTGTATTCTAGAAAAAGATTTCATCTTAACACGAGACAATAAGACTGTGTCCAAGTTCCTTCACTACTCACTGGTGCACTATATAGTAGTACAATCTTTCCTGGCAAATACCGATAACGAAATCTCTCCTGAAACTGTGGCCGATAGACGATTTTTGCAAATACCAATACATAAGTGTCTACAGTAACACAAACTTTAGATTTCTTTTTTGTTTCTTTATTATGTACAACTTTTCTTTTACTGGACAATTACGTTGTACTTGACCTTTTTTAACATACAGCAAAGGATCTCATCGGAACAAGTATCACTTTAAAACTTTCATGTAAATATGTCTGAAAGCATTCAGACCATTTAATGAATCTTGGACATAACTGTAAACCATAAGCTCCCCATTGCCAGGTATCTATTAGAACAACATGTATCCCCATCAAAACTAAACATTTATCTGAAAACAGTCCATTACTGACTATGACTGTAAACAGAAGCTTCTCAATCTGTTAGGAACAAGTATACAGTCGGAAGAATATAGATTTTTGATATCGGTCCGATCCCGATAATAATTGAACTCAAATTATGAAACATCGCCCAATATTGTACGCTTGCCATTTTGTAGTGCTGTCCAAATCTACAATTCCAAAATTCAACGCCCTAGAAATTTCCCAGAAGCTTCTACGAAAAACTTGTATGCATTGATGCTCACTAGATTGGCAAATATAGACCACAATGCATTGCGTTGAAACAATTTTTGATTAAAAAAAAGTGTTTAAATGTATCTTTTTAATAAACCATCAATGTTTTCATCAACAAAACACAGTGGATTCATAAATAATTGTTATAAAATGTTTGTATTTATTAGGTTTTTACTCTGTGACATCTGTGATGTCATATTTGCCGTTAAAAATGTTGTCCAAATTGCTTTTGAAATCCAGGACACTGGATAGTCCTGCACTATATCGTTTTTATTAGTTAGGGATTAGGGAAGGGATTCTGACAGAGCCCAAGATTTACATGATGTGAATTACAACTGGACAATAAAACACTCAATCATTACTGTGTGCAATTACTTATGCTTATAGGTTCAAAAGTTTAATTTATTAATTTATTACATCTTCAAAAAGGAGAAAAAAACACTTGATTGGTTCAAAAATAGAATTCTTGCGTTTTAATGTTTTCACTCAATTTGTAAAGTCATGATGTAGGGTCAGTCGCTCTGACTTCATGTAGAAGTATTTGTCATGCACTTTTGTTTTTAGCAGCTACTTTCAGTGAGTCAAAGCTATGAATGCATTCCTTTTATGTCTACAATAACCTTAAGTCTGACTTGTACATCTCCTTAAAACAAATAGCTTTAACGTCATAGCTGTAACTAAAAACATTGCTATTGTTCTGTGTTGAAGGCCTCATTTACTGGTTTCAGTATTACTACTAATGCAACTTATTAGGCAAGTTGTTGTTCACTGGGTTAAAGAGTTACAATAATTTCATTTACATAGCATATTTCATAAATATTACATACCTTATTCTGTTATTAGACAGCTTTAAAAAAAAGCATGAGCCACTCAACACTAAATCCAGCATGCTAACCATTTAGCCTTACTTAGCACTACAAATATTGTACAAACAATGCATTTTATTTCACACCAATACATAAAAGAAGTTTCACAAATCTTCATCACAGTCATTTTATTTGAATCATTTTTTATTGGTGTTTTAAAAGAATTGCTAACTAGATTTTAGAAAAGCCACACAGCCAAATGTCTTCAGCTAAACACATCATGATCAATAAAGAAACATTTTGGCTATGTTGATATATGTCATATGGGCATTTTTAAAGCGCAAACGTTTTATAGAATTGGCTCAGACATTCAAAATGTTCATATTTGCTCAAAATTCAAAATGTTAGTAGCTTGATTTTGTAAACTTACTGGAACAATTCACAATACTCAAAGTTCAGAAGTTCAGAAGAAATACTTCCCTTGGCCAGATGACAGACAATAAGACCACAAAAGGTGAGTCCTGTATTTGCTGTAGTGTTTTTTTTTTTTTTTTGTATTCGCTTACATTTACCTCTTTAATGCTACATAAGCTCTAGCTACAGCAAAATACTCAATACTGACACCTAGTGTTTGGCGGCATAATTACAAATCAGTTAAGTTTTTTTTTTTAACAACTTTATTGCACATTATGCCATTTTACAAGAAAGTACTTTTAGGTATGCAATAAAAAAGACACAACTGCAAATATCAAATACACATCTGTAACATACAGAAGAACAAGAATAGAAATAAGAACAAGAAATAGAAATAATCCAGGGGGTTAAACTCTATGAAAAAATATTGAATCTATCACACACAGACAATGTTCTGATTGCTTTTTGTTTCTCTGAATTTCGAATACTGTTGATATATTGACCTAAATCAGAAAGGAATACAGTGAAACAGGGTTTTCTGCCAGAAAATTTACATTTATGGACATGGAATTTAGCCAAAATGAGTAAAAGATTTAAAAGTAAACCAGAGTCCTTTTGCATATGTTTTGATATTAGACCCAACAAGACATCTTTCCAGAATAAGACAAAACAAGAATCAATTTTATCATTAATAAAATCACACAACTTCTGCCAAAACACCTTCACTTTGGGACAATACCAGAAAAGATGAATAACTGTTTCAGGGGAATTACAACCAAAACTACAAAATGTCTCAATGTTTAATTTAAATCTATTTTGAATAAACGTTTTAGATGGATAAATTCTATGGATAATCTTAAAAGAAACTTCTTTAACCTTATTAGTGATTAAAAATTTATTGGGTATTTGCCAAACCTCCTTCCATGCAATGTCTGCAACAAACATGTTCCAATAAGACATGCTACGAGGTAGTGAAACAACGTTCGTTTGAAATAATGTTCTTATTGCTTTGTTGTTTTTCCTGGGATAACCGGTCAGACATATTTTCCCCACAGGAGTATTAATGGGAGAGAGTAGAAAAGGCTCCTCAACATGAACTCTGTGTTGGAACTTAAACAGCATGCAGACACCAGAGGGAATAGCTCCAAACACTCTAGCATATTCTAAAGGGGGAACAGGGAAGTTAAATTTAGATAGAAATTCCTCATAAGTTAAAAGTAAGCCCTGGTTGTTAAATAATTGAAACACAAAAATAATCTTATTTCGAAACCAATGTTCTATGAAGAGTGATTTACGTTTATATAAAATGTCTCTGTTATTCCAGATAGAATATTTGTGAGGTGAAAAGTTGTGTTTGTATACAAGGGACCATGAAAGGAAGGCTTGGCGGTAAAATGCAGATAACTTTAGTGGGATTCTACATACATCATAATTACACATGAGAAAGAAATCAACACCACCAACTTTAGATAAAATATGAAGAGGTATAGTGTTCCAAATGGAGCTGGGATTTCTAAAAAGTTGTTTCAGCCAATTAATTTTAAATGTGTTATTTAAGGTATAAAAATCAAGAAAATTGAGGCCACCTTTGTCATAGGAGTTCATGAGAACATTTTTTCTTAAGTAATGGGTTCTGTTTTTCCAGATGAAGTTAAAAAGCATTTTGTCAATTTCTTTGATAATTTTATCATCAACATGTAAAGCCAAAGCTGCGTATGTTAAGCGGGAAATACCTTCTGCTTTGCTGAGTAAAATCCTTCCTCTCAAAGATAAATCTCTGGAGAGCCACTGATTCAATTTCCTTTGAGTTTTCTCTATTATTGGGTTAAAATTTAGGGAGCTTCTTGCTTGTTGGTCTTTTGTTATTAAAATACCTAAATATTTCACTTCAGATTTAACTGGAAGATTATACAAAGTGGTAGCAGCACATTCTTTAATTGCCATTAATTCGCATTTATTCACATTCAAACAAAGACCGGACGCCTTTGAAAAAGTCCCAATAATGTCAAAAGCAACAGGAATTTGCTTTTCATTTTTTAGAAAAAGTGTAGTGTCATCTGCAAGTTGAGTAATGATTAGTTCTTTGTCAATGAGATTGATGCCTTCTAATGCACTGGATTTAATGTGATCTGTTAACAGTTGAGAAACTAAAAGGAAAAGATACGGAGAAACTGGACAACCTTGCCTAATTCCTCTCTCTAGATTAAATCTGGGAGAGGTGCCACCTGCTAATTTAATAGAGCTGTTACAGTTTTTGTATAATGTAACAATAGCTGAATAAAAGTATTCTCCAAAACCAAATTTTTTAAGACAATGCAAAATGAATTTATGTTCTACGGTATCAAATGCTTTGTAAAAATCCAGAAATAAAATAAAACCATTGTCATTTATAATGTCTGGATAATCCAGAATGTCCAAAACTAGCCTGATATTATTCATTATATGTCTTCCTGACATAAAGCCAGACTGGGTCTCATCAATTACTGAGTCCAGTGTCAGTTTTAGTCTCTTAGCCAAGATTGTTGCAAAGATCTTATAATCATTGTTGAGTAGTGATATTGGACGCCAGTTATCTAAGAGCAATGGGTCTTTTCCGGATTTTGGAATTAATGTTGTCAAGCCTTGAGTCAATGTCGTAGGAAGAAGTTCTTTATCTATACTTTCTAAAAACATTTGATGCAAAAAGGGAGACAGATCCTCAGCAAAACATTTATAAAACTCTGAAGTCAGCCCATCTGTCCCTGGTGATTTATTAGATTTAAGTTGTTCTATGGCCTTTTGTACTTCCTCAAGTGTAATCATGCTCTCACATTGCTCCTTTTCACTTTCAGTGATGGTCTTAACTGTTAACGAATCTATGAAGGCATCTGTTGAAACTTGACTAAATTTAGAACTATAAAGTTTCTGGTAAAATTCACAACAATAGTTAGAAATGACTTTATGGTCTTCTGAAATAGTTCCATCTATATGAATTCTGTGAACGACCTGTCATGGTGCCTCTGTCAGACTCCTCCCCCCTCTCCTCTCCGCTGGTTCCTGATTATTCCCAGCTGCTTCCACTCACCTCATCGCCACACTTGCCTTCTTAAGGAGCTCCAGGATCTTCATTCAACACCAGTCCGTTGCCCCTGATGGTGCATATTTGGCCTCACGTCAAGTTCATGTTTTGCTTCCTTGCCTTAAGCCAAGCTATTAACATACTCTGTCTTACCTGTCTCCAGGAAACCTCAGCCACGAGTGGTCGCCCACAGCAGCCGTAATCCGGAATCCTTTTCTGGTCTGTTCCCTCCATCCTCACCATGAGCCTCTGCAGAACCAGCTGCCTCATGAGACGGGACCACGCTGCCGACTCCAGACCCAAACGAGAATATCCACCAGTGACGCCACGAGCCGCAGTTACATTCTCGGACCTCCAGGAACTGTTACCTACCTGTCTTGCCGTCATATTAAATCCACCTTCTCGCCAAGACATCTCTGTCCTGTGTCTCATTCCGGGTTTCAGCATCTGGGTCTCAGTCGTTCTATAGCCATGACACTACCTTTAGAATGGTGTCTCTCCAGATTAAAGAAGTAATGGTAATTTTGTTCACCGTTTTCAAGCCATCTCGATCGAGATCTCACAAAAGCTCCCTTGGCTTTTTGAAGATATAAATGATCCAATTCATTTTGAAGGTTAGAGAGTTGGAGTTTATCTTCATCTGATAGTGTGTCAGCATTATTTTGACACAAGTGAGTGATTCTTGAAATGACATTAGCTTCATGTGCTCTTCTACTTTTAGCTTTATCACTAATTACTTTTCTGAGATATTTACTCATTTCAAATTTAAAAAGCTCCCAGTGTAAACCATATTTCTTGTCTATGTTAGCTTTAGACCTAAAATGTGCTATATCTCTTTTGATTTGTTTTTTAACAGTGTCATCAAATAAATAGAGCTATTAAGTTTCCAATAAGCTGAATGAGTGGCATAAGACTTAGAGATGGTAAACTTTATCCTAATAACTATGGCTTTGTGGTCTGTAAGAGGAGTGGGGCAAATGTTTACATCAATCTGATCTATAGCAACATTCTTTGAGACCAACCAAAAGTCAATTCTGGACTGATTTGTATCAGCTTTGTTACTCCATGTAAAGCATTTGACATCAGGGTTTTTCCTTCTCCATATATCATGGAGGTCAAATTTCTCCATAAATTTCTTTAGCTTGGTGTTGCTTCCATCCGGCGCACGAGGAGGACACCTATCTGCATTATTATTTGGGACATTATTGAAATCACCCCCCAACAATATGATGGCATTTGGAAATTTTTCTAACCATTTTAACAATAGGTTTTCTATATAGAAAAGAAGTTGATCATTTTCTTTGACAGTGTTGTATCCATAAATATTGGCTGAAATAACAATATTATCATCACATTGTAGTATTTGGCAAATATAATGACCTGATGGATCACTTTCAGTAAGTAAAATGTCCCCACTAAACCTATTTTTTAGAGCTGTTACCCCGGCTGATCGCTCTGTACCGTGTGAAAACCATAAGGAATTACCCCACTGACACTTCCAGAATTTGACATCATCAGATATTGAACGAGACTCTTGTAAAAAACAGAGATCTGAATGAAACTGCTTAGCAAAAAGAAATAAAGCTTTGCGTTTAACATTGTTGCGTAGCCGCCTGGCATTAAAAGAAACAAAAACAAATCAGTTAAGTGCTTATGCAATCTACATAAATCAGCTGATTTTGTTGTGACAAAAAGCAGCTTTGCTCTGTTACTCTTGACTAACATAAAATGTTGCATATTGGTGCAAAGCCAATACAAAAGAACACGTTTCTCTATTTCAGAATCATGTTGATTCATATCGATCGCATAAATGAAGATTTATGTCAGAAAGTGAGTTTCATTTAAGTATCACCGGCGACGTCTTCGGTGTTTAAGGGTTAACTGAGTCCAAGTCTCTTGTGGTCTATGATGTCTCAGTGCTCAATATTATATTTTAATCCCTGAAGAACCTTAGTAAACAAAACAATGTGATGTTTAATTGGTACTATACTAATATGCTAATAGTAATTGTTCCAAGGTGTGCAAGAAAGTGCAAAAGTATCAAATACTCAAGAAGTGGCAAAAATGACCACAAACTTCTGTCACCTGTCTTTCATGTTTTCATAAGAAAAGGGTTTGACGAATTTTAATAAGCAAAATTAAGTCACTTAAGTTTCTCATCTTCATGCATTCCTGAGTTTGTAAAGTTTTTTTTTAATGAAAATGTGAAAATATTAAAAAATGCATTTGAAACAGCTACTCAAAAGTCAAGGCAGTACACCAAAACTAGCTCAAGTTAAAGATAATGGAGTTCAGAAAGCTTTATAACCAAGACATGAAATAATGCTCTAAGCCTCAGAGGACTCATTCAGTGACTGAGTGAGCTGGAGGAAGTTGCATGCAACTGCTGCGGTTAACACTCAGGAGGCTGTTGAGCAACAAAAACAGCAACATAAATATGGTAGAAATTCAGATCTAAATAAAATTGAGTCTAGAATATTGGATGTCACAAATACAGTTTTTGTTTTACTTTATTTTCTGTAACTTTATTTAAATAGCACCCGTTTCATCTCGAGCAGCAGGGCTCCCTCTGCTGGCGAAGGGCGATTACTGCAGACTTGCGGAGCCTGGTTATCTCATGTGACAAAAATGACAGCCTTGGGTTTTGTTTTGAGACCCACCTGTGAGCGCAGCACGCAGTGCCGTCATCCCGCTGTGTTTGGGATAATTGCAAGTTTGCAGTGCATAAATGCCTCAACTAACGGCTGTCACGTTTGCCTGAGGGAAAACAAAAGTTTGAGTGTGTCACAACTTTCTGCTCAACCCAACAATGAATTCTTTTCGGGTTGTTTCATTTCCCCACGGGCTGCTGAGATGTCAGCTCTCCACCTTCCAAGAGTGCGCACGCGGGACTGTCAGAAGTGCACAGCTGTTGGCGCCAATCGGACGCATGCGCAAAAGTCGCAAACAGATGATAGCACAGTTCAGTCGCTCAGCGCAGACACAGGGTCTGCTTGACCACAGATAAAGAGTTTACTCCGAGAAGTTAAACTTGGCTACTCGACAGGTTCCTGTGTGTCTCCTTACAGGAGATCCCTGCGCGCGCCTGTTCACGTTCCAATCAAGCCGCAGCGTAATGTCTGACAGCTGGTAGATTTTCACAATAAAGGCACTGCAAGCATTGAATAGCAGCACTGTAATAACAGCTTGTAGTTGAGGAAATATTTTTTTTTAACCCTTTAGGGCCTACATATGTGTTTTGACTGTGGTAAATCAGCCACTTATGGTTTATGGCTTAAATAAAAAAATCTTTACTTTGTAACATTAATAAGGGTATTTCTGTGAACTGTCATTTGTTTTTCCTTGGAGAATTTGTTAAAGTGAGCTCTCAAAATGAATGACCTCAAAAGCATAAAAACTGACACTTTTTCATAAAACACTGAATGCCATCACTAACATTACATGCCAAACTTTTAAATTGTTCAAAAAATCAGCAGCACAATTCTAATTATTACAAACAAACAAAAATGCAAAAGGAGAAATCAAAAGAATTGTATCACAGTCCTTTTGTATATTTTTATGATAAGATTTAAAATAAAAAGTTAGGTCATAATCTCAATATATGTAGTAAAAAAACAGAAAGTAAAGTACGTAGAATTCACACAGCGTACCATATGTTATGGCAATAAAGAAAATCGTAGCATAAGTATTTTTGATTCAAATTAATATTGTTAAATAGGAGTAAAAACATTCATATTTTTTTAAACTAAAGTAGCTGCTGAAATAAAGACAAATTTGAATTAAATGTACTGTCTAAATGTATTTAAAGGGATGTAGTTAAGTTGTAAAACTCTAATAGACAAATGAAAAACTCTCATTTAAAAAAAAACATCAAATCAAGGGAGAAATAAACAAAATTTCACGATTGTTACAGTTCTACCTACCTCATAAATATTTCAAATCTGTCTGACACAACAATAAACATTTTAATGTTGAAATAGAACTACGTTTTATTTTTTAAAATGTAACAATGTTTTTAACAATGAGGCATTTTATTGGTGATTAGAATACATTATATATATATTTTTGCAATTAATTGAAAGAATATGACCCAATATCTCAGAGCATTGTGTTTTTAACCATTACTCTTTTTGAGTAAAATAAATGCACGTGAAACTACTCCTAAAGCACAATTTTTCAAAAATACCGTAATCTTTAAAAGAAACCTCATAATTATTTATAATTTGTTTTACTTGTATTTTTAATTCCACTGGGGTTTTTAGTACTATTCTTATTTGGAAGATTATATTCTTTTCTATTCTATCTCATATATAATGTGCACTAAAAGGTTTTGCTGCTCAAAAGTTTCACCAGTTGAAATTTCAGCTTATTTTGCTTTTACTTTGAAATAAACTTCTCATGTTTCCGGTGCGCTCGCGCCCGTTTCGGTCTGAATTCACGCGCGCCTCCTCTGCGTAGCCTTGTTGGGGTGAAGCCGCATAAAACCGTCCCCTTTACAATGTGGGCGTGAAGAGCTCCGCATAGTAAGCAGCGTGGATCCGGTGGGAGGACAGTGGAGGTCTTCTCGGGCTCGTCTCCAGAGCCTGTCCGTCCGGCGCCGACGACAGAAGACGGGGGAGAGTAGAAAAAAAATATGTCGAACCGAAAGCACCGGGACAACCAGGAGATTTGCGCCCGTAAGGTTCGCGAGCTGGCCCAGTCCGGCGTAAACAAACACTGCTTCGAGTGCAACCAGCCCGGGGTGACGTACACAGACATTACGGTGGGCAGCTTCGTCTGCACGTCGTGCTCCGGAATGCTGTGAGTACAAACCCGTTACTCCCGCAGGGTGGGCGGGGAGGGGGGTTATTTATTGACTGTAGCATCCGTGAGGCTGACGCGTGACGGGGAGCGGGAGCGCGAGGCCTTATTTCTCATGTTATTTCCCGCTGTTAAGTGCGCGCGCGCTCATTTACGCAGCGTCTGCCTCTGTGTCTGTCTCTCACGTGCAGCTTCAGAGGCGACAGACCGCTAGTTGCGTTTCGTTTCGTCATGGTGCAGGTTTGAAAACCCTCTCTTTGCACGGTGGGGGCGTGTGGTCACAAATTGTTCTGCATGTTCAGCCTAACCCTCCTCAGGAAGACGGGTCCCTAGGTGTTGCGCAATCTCGCACAGCATTGTCCCACTTTATACGCCCCCCCCCCCCCACACACACACCTCCTAGCATGGAGAAAGTAGGAGGTTTTGGTTCCTGCAGACACATGCGTGACACACCTTTTCCCTCACCACAACAGATCTGCCCTCTTGATCTACCGTCACGTGTTACCACCTTCTTCTTCTCCATCACCACCACCTCCACCTCCACCCCGTCTGTGTGCACATCTTCACAGCACTAAAACCCACTCTCACCCCTTCCTCCCTGTGTGTCTCAGGAGAGGCCTCAACCCTCCCCACAGAGTCAAGTCTATCTCCATGACAACTTTCTCCCAACAGGAAGTGGAATTTCTTCAAAACCATGGTAACGAGGTGAGGTGCATCATTGAAGGTGTGGTTCTTTCAGGAAACTTTATTTTGTGTGCGTTTTATTTTAGTTGTGAAAGCTGAACTGAAACCGTCCTTTGTGGTTTATTTTGAAGGGGGAGAAGCTGGTGAAATCTTATTGTGAAAAGTTTAGGTGCAGTTAAAAAAAAATAGATTCTTAGCCCATTGTGTGATGTACAGTCATTATATTTCAGAGCAGGGAATTCGTACGTGTCCCCCATCATGAGTAAAATGTTACGTGTTAAAAACACCATTTTCATCAGAGTGGGCCATGCATCCTCACATTATGAAAACTGTCAAATCCATCCAACTTCGGAGGAACGTTGCTATGGCAACCAGCAACCCCCCTGCTGTCTTCAATATTTAGAGGGAGGTTCCTTTTCTTTTAATTTTACATCAGTTAGTAGCAAAATGTTTCCTCAATTTTTAATATTTTTTATTCTGGAAACTGCTGTTTTGTACGGCCTATAATATAGATTATAGCAGCATCCTGTCATTCCAGAAGCTTCCGCCGCACAGATAATCTGTTAAAATGCTTCGGCCCATCACACTGAGTGCTCTGCGGCTTTTAATGAGCTCGTTGATGGACCTGGTGTCATGTGCAGTGGGGCAGAAGTGCGTTCTGCGTGGAGGTTTCCGCCTTTCGCCATGGCGTCCGGAGCGATGCCGCCGGTCATCATGACTCGCAGGCGGCGCAGCTCGGAACTGCAGGCGCTCATGGGAAACGTGTGTTCAGTCAGGCTGCAGCTGCTGGATCTGTGTTCAGGTCGGGAGGAGAACCTGGCTGTGCGTGTTCGACCCCAAAACCAACCGGCTGCCCGACATGAAGGATCCTCAGAAGTTCAAAGAGTTTCTACAGGATAAATATGAGAAGAAAAAGTGGTGAGTGATAGTGCTTTCAACAATGTTTGTATTGTTTTCTCATTCAGTAAGAGCATGTGTCTTTGAAATTCAATCATCTAATCATTTTTTAAAACCTTACAAAAAAATCTATTTATTTATTCTATTTTAAAAGATGTTTAAAAGTTTTTAGCAAAGGTCCTTCCTTTGAATAAAGATGTCATGTTAAACAGAATAAAATAGAAACATTTGCGATTTATTGAACAGTCTGCTTGTTGTCTGAATGACCAGTTCTCAGGAAGATGTTTTAGATTTTTTTTTCCAGGTAAATTTAAAATTCTGTTACCTTAGCCCAGATGCAGCCAAAAAACTTAAATCTATGATAGTACCGCCGCCGTGTTTCAATATGAAGCATCTGCTATGCAGCGATGCTGTGATGTGTTTGATTTTGACGATCTTGAATCTAAAAGGTTCTTGCTGCTGTAATCTGGTTTTAAAGCGGTCTCGTCACACTTTCCGATGTGGCTTCTTTGAGACTTTGGACAGGCAGCGTTTCTGTTTGCAAATGTCAATATTTATTTGGTTCTTTTAACTGTTGACGACGTTGTGGACGAACCGGCAAGTCAAATATTCCTCTGAAAAACATCACACATTTTGTTCTTTTTGCTAACATTTGTTTTAGCAAAGTTCCTCTAAAAATTTACATATTGTATGGTAAGCCATTAAGGTCAAAATCTTTTTAGTGACTTAGCTTTTCTTGTTTTTTTTTTAAATTGGTTTTATTCTCGACGTAACTCCTTGTAAACATTGTTTGAATTTGTTAATATATTTTTTTGTTTTCGTGTTTTTTTTGTTTTTCTTTTGATAAAACGATGTTACATTTGTGTAAACATGCCCTCAGGGAGGAGCCAAAAGGAAAACAAACTCAAAAATAATAATTAAAAAAAAATTAAGAACTCTGAAAACAAAATAAAGCAGAACAGAAATGTTTGCTTAGTAGTCCTGTTGGTTCCAATATGTCTTTGTTTTTCTAACCTTTATTACAATATAGTTACATATTTATATTAATGAAATGCCTTGTCAGAATAGAATTAAAATATTATACTATCAATTTTCTCTTTCTGTCACCATTGGACCTCCGTATTATAATGTCAATTCTGTGCATTTTCTTGTATTTGTTGCCAAATTTCCTCCAGTTTCTTTTTAACTTTTTTCTTTTCAGGCATTTTTCCAAAAGTAAAAATCGGAGAGACATGGAGGGTCCTTGGAGTCCAGGGGTCCAGGCTGTACCCCTGTCCCATGGTCCCTTAGGAAGCCAGAACGTGTCCCATAACACGGCCTCCAATGCCAGAACTTCAAGGCCGCTGGTGAGGAACGCAGTGTGTTGTGGGTAAAGCGTGGAGGTAGAGGTGCGAGTCTGGAAGTGAAAGTGAAAGGAGAAGTCAGAGAAATCTGTAGCAAAAGAAAAATAGGCTCAAAAAGTATAAAAATAATAAAAAGTGTGTTCTAGTCTGGTCGGGGCCGGAGAACCTCAACCCCAAAGCCTCTGCTGTGAATTATTCAAAGATGCTCTTTCTCTTTTTCCCTCCACTTCCTGTGCTTCAGTCCCAGTCTCAGTTGCCGTCCTGGGATCGAGCTCCCGCCATCTCGCCCGCTGACATGAGAACGGACGTCTTCACCGCCCGGCCGTCGCGCTCGCAGAGCTTCAGAGACCCCCCCCTGAAAGGTGGGGCGGTTAATCTGGACAGGAGGCCTCTGGCTACGGCACACCTTCACCTTTAAACTCTCCTGCTGCTCCCTCTCTTAGACCCCAGCCTGTGTGGAATAGAGAGGCAGCGACCAGGCTCCCTGTCGTCCACGCTGGGAGGCCACGCCCCCTCGTTCCCGGCCCTTCCTCGTCCCTCAGGTGTCTTTTTGTCATTGTTTTTTTTTTTTACAGCGGAGGGAGTCAGGAATCCTGTCTTTGACCCCGAGTTTGGACGGGGACATAAGTGACGCTCTCTTCTGTCTCTTCTCCTCATCTCTGTAGCCAGTAGCTCGTTCAAAAACCACTTCACGTTAGGTAAGACCTGACGCCGCTGAGTGTGCGCCGAATGGCTGAAATCAATAAGCTCTGTGATCTATAATGGATGGCTGGAGCTGCTGGCCGAGCCTCACATGCATGCCCACCTGGTCAAGTTGCTTCCTGCAGTTCCGTATTGTTCTTCATCAAAGTATCCATCTGATGTTTCTGGAAGAGGGGGCAGTTGTTTTAGCTAACGCTGCCCTCGCTGCAGTTAAAAATCGGTTAAATCCCAGGTTAATATCCCAGACGGTCGTCCTTTGAGGTGCAGGTGTGCTCTCACAGATGGATGATGTGGCTGCGCAGACGTAGTGCAGCTCGGAGTACGTCTGCAGATTTCCAAAATGAGGTCAAGTCTGGAGTCTTTCCTTTAGTCGACAGAGGAAGATGGACAGAGAACCCGACTGACACCAGCTTGACTGTGGCTAATGCTTGCTCGCTACATGTTAGTTGTTGCATTTGTCTGAAGCACTGACTGTATACTGAACTGGACTGAGTGATCCCCTAGCATTCCAAACAGGAAGTAGCCGTTTGTCAGAATAACCCCTCTTGCTCTGATAGCTTTTTAATGAGTTCTTGCTAATCCTTGTTTTTTTTCTCATGTTTTTTTTTTCTTTAGCGCAAGTTATTCAAGTTATAAACTGACTGATCAGATGCCTCAGTAAAAGTAGGTGGTCTCACGCCAAATCTTTAAAACGTTGAACTGACAGATTCTTCCGAGCCCGCTTTCAAGTTGTAGGGGTGTGTCTTTCCAACAAGCTCACTCCTGATTGGCGAGAGTGCTTACCATGGAAATCTTTACTCAGATCAATTTGGACCAATCACTGCTTACTGACGTTGTCTAGCTCCAACATGGCGGCGTCTTTATCGTAAACCAAAGGCGACTGAATTAGTTATTTCATTGTAGCCGGGGGTAAGCTGTTTACTGTGGGTGATGTCACTCTCACTCGGTCCAGGTCTCATATACAGTCAATGGTCCAAACAAAGCAGTGTTGCTGAAGCTTCTGCATAATACATATCTTTTTGTGCGTAAAGGCAACAAAAGTGTGACGTTTTTCCACAACGAGCATGAAGATGTGTATGGAAAGTGTTGGCTGAAACATTCCTCTAATTATTTGCAGTTATATAGAAATATTCTTTCATACCAAAACCCATGAAGTAAGCAGAGCAAATATGAAGCAATTCTTTAAAGTCCCACTCCGATGAAAATGGTGTTTTTTGTGTTTTTGTGGCATTTCTCTGATAATGGAGCTCATGTAGCGCTTTGAGATTTTATCTAAAATGTAAAGCGCATTCTAAATAAAATTTATTATTATTATTATTATTATGTAGAAAGACAAATAAGCTTAAAATCGCATTTCTGTTTTTTTTTTTTTATTCAAATTGTTGTGACAAACAGATCCACGTTTGTCTGAGCTGGGATCTGGATGAAAAACTGTTTGGCTGGATAGCTCTGATACTGCTCTGCATTTTTTGTCGCACTGGTAATGTTGGGTTGTGGTTGTGAGGGGCTGTAAGCTAGCGGGAGAGCCTGTAAACAGAGAAGTCTCAGCAACGGGGAGGGTAAGGGGGGGGTTCCAATGAACTCCTGCAGCTCTGCAAGCTTAGAAGTGTTGAAAAATACAGCTTCAGTGATACGATGCAATATTTCTTTTGCGGATCGTTGTATCGATTCAAGATGCTGTCGAGACAAGATTTGTTTAATTATTTCAGCGTCTGACTCTTGTTTACCACTTAAACCTCCGACCGCAGAGCCTCTTTGAGCAGCTCTACCGCAAACAGCAGATCTTCTGAATCAGCTTGTGGTAACCCTTGTGCTATCCTAAGCACTTTAACATTGAGAGTTGGGTCATCTAGACCCTGGAGCCAGTTTTTTTTTAACCAGTGTGCCCGCGGCACACTAGTGTGCGTGAGAGATGGCCAAATTGTGCCGTGAAATTGCCCTCATTAGCACAGTCTAAAGCAATTGCCATCTCCAGGAAATCAGCTCAACGTTTCGTAAGCAAGGTACGATAAAACGCACAGAAGTTAAAATTATGAAATATCATAAAATTATTTTCTTTCTGTTTATATGATTCTAGTAAAGACATTTTGATAAGAATAGCGGGATGCGATTTAGCTGCAGCTATAACTGTGTAAGGAAAAGTCCGCCCCTTTAACTGTCTCCACCAATCATTCTTGAAGGCTTAATCACATGCCATCAGTCTGACCAATCAGAAGTGCTTAAAGTCTTCACTTCCTTGTTTCGATTTAGCGCAAAAAAGTCTCTCTGTTCTAACAAAAATACCAGCTAAAGCTCGTCTTTAGCGGTGTAGCTCCACAGAATCCGGTGTCAGACCGTGGAACAAGTGAACAAAACCATGAAGCTCAAAGACGCTTGTTTATCTGCGGTCGGCGGATTTTCAGCACTACATCTCCCATAATGCAGTAAAGTGACTGTCTTAGCGCTGTGGTCTCTTCTTTTTAGATCTTAAAACAACGAACATACATCAAACAGTTTTTGAATATTTTGACTTAATTTTTAATACATCTTTTAGAAAAAAACAGCTGCAGCTTCCAGCTTTTTCTGCAACAATTATCACCAAAATGTCATGTGAGATTGCAATGGCTGTAGATCAATATGAGCTTTTCTTTTTCTTTATCTATTTTTTTTGGATGCTGGTGTGCGAGTTTTTGTCAAGGTTAAAGTGTGCCGTGGCTCAAAAAAGGATGAAAAACACTGATCTAGACCCACCAGACAGTGCTCTGAACCTTTTTTTCAATGATTTGTGAACCTCACTGGTGTCCATGGATTACATGAAATCTTTCCCACCTTTATCCACCTTTGTCATGGTAGGAGAACAAATCAATGAATGGAAGAGTGGGTCATCTAAGATAACACAAAGGGTTAAATACACTAGTGCCTCAGCTTTTGTTATTGCAGACAAGAACTACTTAGTTTTTGTTTGGGATTGATGTCAGACAAAACTCTGCCACGTTGCATGGTGCAGTTGAAAGAAAGCGGTTCTGACTGCTTTGTGGCGGCTCAGATAAACAGTGACATGAGATGGATTGCCATACGTGTCGCCACACTCTTGTAGTAAACACAATTTTACATTCATGACACAATCCCAATGAAAAGACCATGAGCTTTTGAAAATAGATCAAAGAGGATCAGAATTGGGACTGTGTCTGAAATAAAAGAGGTTAAGGCTGTCTTTGTTTGGTCTTCTGAGTCGTTCGATTGTCTGCTTCAGGGGCCCGGGGCCCTTTAGAGCCCAAGTCCCTCAGCGTGGACTTGGATGCCACCAAGTCCTTGACCAGTCCCTGTCCCAGCCCTCAACCGGCCGCTTCTGCCAGACCACCACGCCGGTCGGCAGCTCCGGCGGCAGGACAAATGCGGCTGCTGTCGCGGCTGGACACCGGCACCTCAGACACCCCCTTAACTGCTGGATGCGAAAAACCAAACGCACTCTCTTATTATTTTATAACAGCTGCAGAAAAAAGCCCCAAAAACACTGCTGTTTATTCAGCTGAAAGAATTCCTGATGGTTTGTGCGCCAGATCTCCAGCCTGAACTGACTCCACAAGTGGATAAACTTTCGGTTTCTTAAGCTCATCTAATATATCTGGTCAGAAAGAAGCAAACGGCGATGGAGTCGTCTGGCTGTGAGTCTCTCGAGTATTTTTGCGTGTTTCCTTGGGTTTAAATAAAGACTCTGCTGTGTGATCCAGCTCGAGCGGCTTGCATGTGCCGCTTCTCTGCTAATGCCCAAGGTTTGTAGCAGCTGAATTCTGCGCATTGTGCTTGCTCCAAATCGCGCAAAGTCTCATTCAGGACCCTGTTGACTCCTTTTAAAGTGATTAACTCTGTTAAAATACCAAGACGGCTTTTTTCTCTACATGAAGCACAAAGTTCAAAAACAGGCCTAGAATTAGGAGCTCCAGCTGTTTTTTTTTAAATCCATTTCACCTTAATTCCTCAAAAATGATGCTTTATTTGGTTATTAGTTTTTTATTTTTGTTTATATTTTATCTTCAAATATATTTGTAAACTTTTTTTTTAGTTCATTGCACTTAATTTGAAAATTCAAGCTTATTATTAAAAGCCGGGTGTTACATGTTTCTGTCTGTTGGTTGCAGCTCCCCCTGCTGGCCCTCCACAGTATAGCGCTGTGTTTGGCAGCAGGCTGTCTGTCCATTCCACTCCTGCCAGACAGAAAGAAAAACATCATTTGGAACAACATTGCTTTGGTTTGTCTTTTTTAAAAGTCTTGAATGCTGAAAGGTCAAACTCTTGCTGATGTTGTTGTGATCCTCAGCTCCCCCGGTGTCGACGCCGTGTCCAACTCCCAGTCTTTTTCAAGTAAGTTGCTCTGACTCCAGAGCTAAACATTTGATTTAGTTTCCTAATAACTGTTCTACTTGAGTCAGAGCCTCAAAGCTGTTTTGGGTCCAAACCAACAGGAATGTGCTCTCTTCCCCTTCCAGCCTGAAATATTTCTCTTTTCGTTTTTCTTTTTTTTGTTTGTGTCTCTCCTCTTGTGTCTGACAGATTTCCCGAACCCGTTCAGCTCCAGCTCGGCCTCCCAGCCGCCGGTTGCCCTCTCCCCCAGTAACCCCTTCAGCAGCGCTTCAGGAGGTGAGTTCAGGGAATTTCACATAGGATTTCTTCCGCTGCTGATTCAAGTGTTCCTGTGGATCGGTGATACTTTTAGATCTCCACGATACTATTATTTTGAATATTTCTTCATTAAATGACTTGGTTGGATTTAGTTTTTAAATCAATACAGTTTAGTTTACAAAAATGCAAATTATGAGAAATTCAAACTTAACTTTTCAGGCTGTGTGTAACCTGAGAAAACGTTTTTATCAAATTTGTCAAGCAAAGTTCTTCCAATCTAATTTTCCAAATGCAACTTATCAAAGTAAGCATTTAGCTGCCTATGCTAAGCGTTTAATTTCTGGGGATAGGGCTCTATACTTAGACTTCTGGTTTCGGCATATAAATTTTTATGTTTTTTTAGTATGCAGGTGATACTGTGATATTAAGAACAAAAAGTTTTTACTTTTTTATTTAAAAAATGTATCATTTAAATCTAAGGAAATGTCCAAACAGGTTTGTTTCAAAGTAAAGTGAATATCGGCGATTTCATTTTTGGTATTGGCATCTGTAGTGAGATTCATTTATGATTTTATCTTGTTGTTTCGTTTACACTTTAGGACATCAAGAAAGCTAGGCTTTGCGCAAATTCGGATTTTTAGGTTCTCTTATTTTGGCGGGAAAAAGGAGGTAAATTTTGTGATTTTGGAAAAAACAACTTGAAAACATTTGTGATTTTGACATAATGTAGTCTGGCTAAACACCCAACCCAAATAAGATTATGCAGAGAAACCAGAAAAGTTTATGAAAGACATTAACCTGCTAAAGTTTCTCTGCTCATAATTAATGGAGAAAATTTCTCCCTGCAGCCAAATCATGGAGAGATTTTGTTTTGGGAGCTTCAGAATCCTGTCTGAAGGCTTGAGGGTTTGTGAGGGTTTCTTCCTCCATGTCCAGAGGAAGGTCTGGACATGTGGCTAAAAAATGCACACGGATGCCTTCATGGTGAGCGCTACTGGACGTGTCCAGCCAGGAGGAGGCGCTGCAGCAGACCTGGACACGCTTAAGAGATGGGATCTTTTGATAGGAAGAGCAGGAAGAGGTGTCCTTACCCTGACCTCGTATAGCTGACCTGAACAAGCAGCAGATGTCGGAGGTAAACAAATGGACCAAGAAGGAAAAAATCCTTAAACTTTGCAATAAAAGAAGCGATAAAATGTAATGTTTGCTCAAGCAGGGTGATACAAAAAATAGAAAAAGAGGAAAAAATGTTGAAATCATCGGTAATCTGTGGGTTTCACCTTTGTGATCGACTCTGTTCCTTGTTTCTTCTCTCAGTGTTTTCTCAGATGGCCTGCCTTCCCAGCAGCCACTACCCTAATGCATCTCCCGCGACTCAACCTCAGCCAAAAACCAGCGGTGATTTTATTTCCTGGATTTGGTGAAGTTAGAATTAAAAAATTTGAATGAAAAAGTCGCAATAATAAAAAAATAAAAAGAAATTGAATTCCTGTTGTGTGAATTGCATTTAAAATGTCAAACAAAAGAAGTTTTTCTTTAAATGCGCTATTTATTTATTTATTTTTATTACTGATGGCAGATGATGACATTTTTTTCAGTTTGACAGATTCAACAGTATATGAATAAATCAATAAATCAGTCCAAAATAAGTCAATAAATATCAATCAAAATATCAGTAATTACTGTTCAAGTTCAATTCAGGAATAAAACTGTTATCAGGATGACGATTGTAACAATCATACAGTTATGGTTAAATGATCTGTTATTGATACCCGCCTCACTCCTGATAAAGGGTCAGAACAAGGTCTGCTGTAGAGGCCAGAACACACACACACACACACACACACACACACACACACACACACACACACACACACACACACACACACACACAGGGCAATATAGAGTCTATAATTAGCCAATAAAACCTGTTTTAGGGCTGTAGAAGCATCACAGAGTGACCAGAGGACTCCAAGTGAAATGAAACTAAAAGTGGGAGGGGCACATTCATTGGAGTTTACTCCAATAAATGTGCCAAAAAAGGCATCTGTAAAGTTTAAAGGTTCTGTTGTGTCTGTATTAGAGAACTGGACGGAGCGAGTGTGACGTCACCCATAGGAAAGGGCTTTTATTTATTTTTTGGCTCCCACCAAATGAAGTCCATTTTTTTGTGATGCATTTGCAGCCAGACGTTGTCAGTAGGCAGTGATTGGTCTAAACCGGTCAACATTTCTATGGCAACCACTCTCTCCAATCAGTAGGGAGCTTGTCGTCTACACCCCGACACTTGAAAGCAGGCTCTGGAGATTCTGTACTTTCATTGAAGCATGTAGCATGTGAATAACGTGCACTACAGAAAAAATATGAAAACAATTAGCAACATGTTAAAAAGAAGGTATCAGAGCATAAATGATTATTCCTACAAATAGAATAACTGGGTGACAGCTTTGTATTTCTCTATAGAAGTCTGTGGGAGTTTGGCTTCTTGGAAACAACAGTTGGTTGGTTTCCCTCCCCACAATCGTGGGGAGGGAGGGGCCACTTAGTCCAGTTCCATCCATGTGTCATTTAAAAAAAAGCCTCTAAAAAGGCAAACATTTGAACTCCAGCAAAAGTATTTTTGTAAAATCTGACTTTTTAGCATAGAAGTCAAAGGAAACGGCCTCCGTTTGACATCGGCCTCTAGTGGACATTTGAGGAACTGTTTTGTTTTTTAGCAACAGCAGCTCGGGATGCAAATGCGAGCCAGCGTACCAAACTGTCCCGGTTTGTGTTTGCAGGCTTCGCCTCCTTCCCCGCACCCAACTCTCAGCCGGAAGTCCCTCGGCACGTGTCCGTGAACCCGTTCACGGTGAGTTCCCCCCCTGAGCTCAGCGGGAATAAATAATAACAACAAGCCCTTTTTTGATTTACTTTCGGAGCTCGGTTAGCTGCCGTTTCTCACGTCGCCTCCCTTTTCTCACAGGGGAATGTTTACTCCAGTCGGGGGACGTCCAGAAATCCTTTCATCTGACCCCGCTGACCCCTTCCTCCTCCTCCTCCTCCTCCTCACAGGGACAAGTGAACTTGAGGAGCTGTTGCCATTTCAAATCCTCTGGACTATTTCCACCCCGTCTGTGAGGAGGGTCCTCTGTGTTTCTGTGTTTACGTGTTTGTAAAGGAGGAGAAACAAAAGAACAAAAAAAGTATGAATGTTCAGAAGAAGCTGCGAGTTAGGCTGTGAAACTGTGGTTTGTTTGTTTGTTTGTTTTTTCTCCATAGGGTGTTTGTACGCAAGTATTCTCCACCTCAGGGCTCAGTGGGAGTCACATGTAAACACCTCCGTCGTCCGCCCGCCACACGTTCTATGACACACCTGTTGTGGCGTGCTGCCCAACAGCAGCCCAACGGTGAAGACGTGCTTTAAAACCATCGAGTCTCTGGAAATGTTTAACATTTGGTTTCAACAGCCTTAAATGATGCATGTTGGTCTCTGTCACTTTTTTTGTTTTATGTTTTTTTATTTTATTTAATATTTTGGGTCAGGTTTCCTCTAAAAGGGGGAGCTTTCCACTCTCAGGCTGCATGTGCTTAGAGGGCTAAAGAAGATGCTACTGAATGTAAATGCAAATTTATTAGAAAAACAAAAAACATGCATAAAAAATGTTTATGGATTCATGCACAAGACCAAAATGTTTCTTTTCTGTTGACATAGAGGTGAAGTTTATTTCTATTATTCTCAAAAGAGCAGACGTTCATTTATTAACACCTTTGTAACAATAAGTATTCATGTTCATAAAATCAGTTTATTGCTTCTTCTTATGACTCTTCCGTTTTCTTTAAAAAAAATTCATGCAGTTTCCCTTTTAGACAGCAGAGGGCGCGTGGCTATCAGCTGTCACTTTGAAGCGCGTGCTGCTTTGGGATGCATATTGCATAACAACATGCATACTGCATAAGGCTAAAGCACGAAGATGGAGACCTTTTAGAGCCAGGACGCAGGCTTTCATGCTTCTTCTTTTTTAAATATTTATTGCAGGGATGGAGGCATTTTTCTGTTAATTACAGGAACTACAAAGTAGACATCCAAAAAAAAAATCCTAATTTCTCTAAAAAGAGCCTTAATCTGCTGTTTATTCAAAAAGCAAAAATCCAGATTTGATTTAAAGTGATCATTTTATTTTATTTTTTAAGTGTTTGCTGATCAAGGTTTCTTCGAAAGAGCTGTAGAATCTGCGAACTGCAGCAAATGTGTCAAAATATCAGCATTACAACACAGCAGAGGGGGATTTCTACGATAAATGGAACAGGATGGACGCGCGGACGCGCCAAGAGTGAAATCATGCTCCACTCACTGGAAGAGTTGCCTTCACGTGCCGTGGGAAATGATACTGATCGGGTCATCTTGTTAAACGTGGAATGGAATTCTAAAGTTTGTATCGTCGTATAAAAGAGGAAATGTTACGGTGACAGTTTTTGATCAGTTTCTCCTAAAACCAATACGCCAAAAAAGACTAAACCATTAATTTTGTTGGGGAAAAAACGGCCACAATGTTTATTGAAACATACAGTGGCTTGAATATCTTTTTTACCCCCAAATATCTTTATATTAATTGGTGCAAAACGTAAATAGAAGACTAAAACTAACTTCAATTAAACAACAAACAAATATTATTTTAAAACAACTATTGTAGTACTTTAAGAAGAAAATGTGTATATTAGTGACACTTTACAAACCTAGATATTATTCCAGTGACTTAATTGTAGACCTAGTATTCTATAATTTTCCCCAAATCTAATAATTGTTACTTCAAAGTGAAATCCAAGTAAATAATTAAGTAAATAATAATATTCAAATTAGCTAGTTATAGAAGTTCTATAGCACAAATTTTAATTGTGCCATTTATTTTTATTTTATTTATAAAAGCTACTTTGCTACACAAAAAATACACAAATAAAAATAATTTAAGTAATTATAAATTGTGTTTTAAGGTCATGCAAAGTTTAAAAAGTCAATTCTAATTTTTCTACTATTACAAGATTTGTTTTTGGTGTTTGAACGTACTATTTTTGTAAAAGTGTTTTTATTTTCTACCTTAGAACTAGGTGACCGGTATCTTCATTTTTATTTTTTAAGTGTGATTTGAATAAGAAACGTGTACAAGAGAGGAAACTTCACTCTCAGAGTTACTTTGAGGTTCCGTGAACGCACCGCGCTCCGGGGTACTAGTCCAGCGGCGGGTGACGGTCCGGCTCCACGGTAGCTGCTCCGCTCCGCTCCAAAGCCGCGAAAGAGCCGAACGGGACAGGGTTTTTTTTTCCTCCAGGGGGGTGGGGGGCAGCCTGACAGGCAGCGTGTCGGGGTGGGGAGGGGGCCGGTGCTATAAATGGGATTAAAGCGCTCAGGCGGCAGGAGTAGTGATAGTAGAGAGGAGGGAGAGCCCGACTCAACAGCACTGCGGCGCATGTGCTCCCGCGTGCCCGCTCCGTCCGCGGCGGAGGAGGAACTAGCACCCCCGAAAAACTGACAAGAGACCAACGGTAGCTGCAGCTCCACGGAGCCCGCGTTCAGGCTTCCCCCTTGGGGGTGAAGTAGCTGCAAACCGGCGGAGGGGTTGATGTTGATGTGGGAGAGAAGGGGGGGAGTGGACTTAAGGGGTGTTTGATTCTCCAAACTTGCTAAAACTCAACTTGAATAGAAGTTTTTGCTTTATTTTTACACTACAAAAAAAAAAAAAAATGGAGAACCAAACCGGGGAGCAGGGCAGCGGCGAGGACGTGCGGAGGAGCGGCTACCTCCGCAAGCAGAAGTCTATGCACCGGCGGTACTTCGTGCTCCGCGCCGCCTCGGAGCGCGGCCCGGCCCGCCTGGAGTACTACGAGAGCGAGAAGAAGTTCCGCGGCAAGGCCCCCGTCCCGAAGAAGGCGCTCGCGCTGGAGACCTGCTTCAACATCAACAAGCGCGCCGACGCCAAGAACAAGCACATGATCGTGCTGTACACGCGCGCGGAGAGCTTCGCCGTGGCCGCGGAGAGCGAGGCGGACCAGGACGAGTGGTACCAGGCCATGGTGGAGCTGCAGTGCAGAAGTAAGGAATCGAACATGTGCGCTCGCGGGGGGACGGGGGAGGGGGACGTGGCAGAGCTGCTGCAAAAACTCTTGTTTACCACTTGAAGCAATCTTCTCTTAAGGTGGGGGGGGGCTCTTATCATTGTGGCTGCAGATGTTTACATGTTTACTAATTTGCATAATTTGGGTATTAACCCCCCCCCACGTGCAGTGGACCCTCCTCCGGACACACACCACTGCTCCACGATTCCTCTCTTACAAAGTCGATCTGTCTGAAATGTTGTCTGTCAGCCCAGTGTAAACACAGCTGTTGCAGCAGTTGCATTCAGCACAGCAACTCCACATCACCTGCCCCCCCAAAAAAAAAAAAAAAAATAAGCGCGCACACACACACCTCCATGCCAAAGACCAGATGGGCTGCAAGGGGACACATGACGCAATTCAAGATAGGAGTTCAAGGTGCTTGCAGTTCACATGACCTGCTGCTCTGTTACATAAAGACACAGATAACGCCTGTTTGTAGAGGATGGTTGAGGGGGTGTTTCCCTCCTCTGAATCAAAGTTGGGGGGGGGGGGCACAAGCATGCATTGGATTTTATTGATCTTTTTTTGGAGACGTCTGCACCAAAAAAAAAAAGAGAAAAGAAAGCAAGCGAGTGTGTAAAAAGCTGCACCGCTGGGAACTTCCCAGGGTGCATTGCTGCAACGGCTTCTCCCCTGTTGACTTTTTAAAGTTACGTACACACTTGAAGCATTTTACTGTTATAGCAGTATTTTTCTTAATCACATAAATGACTTTATATGATAATCTGCATATTTTGGATAAATGATCTGCATTTGCCTTGTTGATTTGTAAAAGTAAATTTTTTGTTACATAATTTAAGTCATCTTATTGATATTTCAGGATTCTTAATTGTGTCTGATAAAAGCTAGGAACCGGATAAAATGGTATAACGGGGTGGGATTATATAAATTCGCTTCCTTCCGCTCCCCTTTAAGCAATATTTATTAATATGTCTAATTATCCTACGTTTGATTCGTCATTGTATGAATGGATAACTGATGATTGTATTGTTGTTGTGTATTATTCCTATTTGATTGCTTGAAATAAACCATATCAAATCAAAATGTAAGTGTTCACACCCGGATACAGGAGGGGCCACTGTTTACTGCAGCGCGTGTCTGCCGCCTAGAGGTGGAAGAGGGTTGGTGCAACATGTCAGGTGGAAGTCCAAAATGCGCCTAGACTTTTCATCAAAAGCAGGGGGGAGGAGTCACGCTGTGCCCCTAGACACAGAAAGGGGCGTAACAGTCCCGTTCTTATATACAGTCAATGATTGCTGCCAGCAGCTAGCTTGCAACAGGAAACCACCCAAAATGGGGGTCTGATCTTCCCGACAAACAAACAGTAAGAAGAATGCTGTTTTGCATGCAGTAATTAATGCGCCAAATCCTTTTTTCTTGCACGGGCATTGCTGAATCTGTCTGCCGTTGGTTAGTCAGAGGAATTTAGTGCTAGGTGAAGCTGAGCCAAAAAGATACTCCCCCCACACACACACACAGACACACACTAGACCTCAGCACAATCCCAAATTTATCATTATCGCGATATCGAAGCTGTGCAAGATGCATATCGTAAAAGTTGAGCAAAAATTGCAAAACCTTAAACGTGCTAAAACAATCTAATGGCAGCTTGAAGCGTTTAACTAGTCAAAGAAATCCCTTTATGTATTTGACCAATCAGATGGAGCCCCTCCTATGCAGACGAGGGTCATTTGGAGTCTAATTTAAGTTATGTTGACTCTTATTGAAAATAAAATGTTGCAATGAAATGGAAATGATTTATTTAGTTGTTTTGCTTTTTTTCCTGTATTCAAGCTACAAAATCATTGCAATAATGATCACTAAGCCCGTGGGTTTTCCTCATATCGAGCAGCCCCCCCCCCCCTGTGTCACAGGGTTTTTTAGAGGACCACCCCCTCCCTCAACCGGACAACCTGCTGAGCGTCTCAGATCACCTTTATGCAGTTGCTGGGGTAGATTTCGGCTGCAGGCGGATAGATTTGGGGTCCGGATTGGAATACATTTGGGGGTTCCTGAGAACCCCCCCCCCATGTAAATTTGAGGGCACTGCCAGGGTTTAAGGGCGGTGATCCTCCTGTTAGAGCGCAGGTGAGGTTCAACCTCGGCGAAACGGGCGTCCGTTGCACACGTTGGCCGTCCTCGCCCAGCTCAGGCCACAACCTCACTGAAAGAATGCGATACAGTCCCACTTTGGAGCCAGCGGCTGTAAACTACAACGAGCCGTATCTCCAACCCCCCCCCCCAGCAACAACAGATACATTAGAGACGACTTCTGAGAATCTGCAAACATTTTAGATAATTATTCTGTTATTTAGGTAAAGGAGCGTCAACACATTTCACTTTTATCAGACATCCTTTGGGTTTCTTCAGACCACTTGCCGATGTGTGATAACCCATTTAGGGCAAAAATAAAGGCGGGATGGTGAGTGCATCCATGAAAGGAGGATGAGTCCCTAGGAAAAGAGGTTTTTAATCTCAATGGGACATTCCTGGTTAAATAAAGGTTAAACAAAAAGAAATGAGGTCAGACCGGACTTGAAGTGAGTCGGTGTGAACAGACAGAATCCAGAGAAGATGAGGGGATTGCTAATTCACCACAACAACCCCTGCACAGACCAGAGTATTATTGGGAAGCCCCCTCCTCTACTCACTTGTGCTGATTCCTGTTTTAGGGGGAAAATAAAGATCATTTTAGTTTCTGTTCAATCGTTTGTTTTTGTTTCTGTATTCGTCCACAAAGAATCTTGGGATTTCTAGACTTAAAAAGTTTTTAAGGAAACTCGAGAAGAGTCCATTTTTTAAATCTGCCTTCTGGAAAGGCTTAATCCAATGAAAACTGTTTTTAACAACTCCAATAGGGCAGGAAGTAACCCCCATGCCTTTCACTCAATGACGTGGTGCGGTTTAGTTTTTAGGTTTAGTTTTTTAACCTGACATCTCTCATTGCTCTCCCCGTGAGCCGTGGATCTCCCTGAGCCGGCAGATTAAACAGAGCCGTGCTTAAGGCGCGCTCATCCTTCTAATTGGGCTTTAATTATTGTCTCGAGGGTCGACGTTTGGCGATGCGGTGCAGGCTAACGAGGTCAGAAAGTGGAAGTGTGTCATGTGCCACAGCGGGGAGACGAAGAACCGACCGCGCCTTCGGCGGGGACGGACGGTTGGGAGGCAGCAGCCTGTGGCGTCCGAGCCAGCCGACCAAGCGCTCTGGTTTGATCGACGCCAAAACAGAGCCTGTGGCAGTATAATCCATTAAGTGAGGAAGTGGCAATGTGCTGAGCAGCTAAGTGGCGAGGGGCTCTGGGTGCGTTGTAACCTTTACAGCGTTTGAATCGATCGCTGTCAGATCCCACCGGCCCATAAATGTTGAAGTTCTCCACATTGTTTCTTAGCAGCCACTGCTTACATTTGATCAGAAGAAATAAAAACAAGCGTTTGACTCCGAACGGCAGAAAGTTTTGCGGTCTGCAAGAAAAAAGTGCCTAAAAAGGGTCAGGGGGTCATGATTATTTTCTGATGAGTCATGATTATCCTGGCAGTGCAGATCTTCTTTATGCAAACATCTGTTTCCATCCAGACTAGGAAGGATCTGCCGCTCTAGACTTGCTGTCCATTTTGTAAAGACGGCTTTCGAAATGAACACAAACCAACAATATTCTGCATCCATCCATCTTCTAAACCCGACTCATCCCATTTGGTGTCACGGGGTTGCTGGAGCCTATCCCAGCTACCGATGGGTGACGGCAGGTACATCCTGAATTGGGGTCGGCCGTCTGTTGCAGGGCTGTATTCTGCAATCGTGATAGTTTTTTTTTGTTTCTTCTGGTACTTTTTAAGGTGTGCATTAAAGCTTTTAAACAAGAAGTTTGTTTATTGTGGTTTGGAGTGTTTGTTTTTCCTATAAAGGGCCCCTATCATGCTATTCTTAAGCCTTTCTGAGTAAACTACATGCATATAGATGATGATGTATTTTGACACACTAAAGAATGATTTTTTTTGTTTTTGCACAAGACCGCTCCATCTCTGAGGCTCCGCCTTTCTCTCCTTGTGGGTGCCGCCCATTTTATGACATCACCGTAGATCCGGCCTCGGCGGCGTGTCTACATGTGTCCGACGAGGACAAACAACATCGGAACTTTGTTTTCAATATTTTTTGATGCATTTGCTAATAAAAATGTGGCGCTGCGCTTCTTTCAAAATAGATGGAAAATAAAAATCCTTTCAAACATAAAATATCTTCATGTTTTAAAAAATCTCAGTGAATGTTTATAATAATCCAGTTTCATACCATTGTTTTAATTGTGATTAGCTAATTAATTATTAATTGTCTTGAAAATTTGAAATATTTATTATATTTACCATTCTTATTATACATTCTTTTGGTATGTTTATATGAAAATTCTGTGATTTTAAGGATTTTTAATCTGCAAATTTGCCTATTAATGGGCCTGTTGGTGTACATGTATAAACACATAAATGAGATCTAACTGTTTTGCTAAAAAATATTGTCCCCAAAACAGCCTTGATTGTTCTGCTTCTATTACAATAGCCATACTGTATTTCAGTTTTGCAAGCTCTCCCCAGCCCGGCTTTAAATCCTGAGCTGCTGCTAAATTAATGCTCAAATTGGCGTATAATCTGCCGAGCGATTAGTTGATTTACTGTTACCCCTGGCTGCTGTTTACAAGGCACCGTTGCCTCTTGACCTCTTTTCAGGCCCTGCTGGGCCGCTGGATTCATCCCCCCCCCCCCTCATGTAGGTCATCGCTGCACTTTCTCATGAAAGTTTGCGCTTTGTTTGGAAGGCCAGGCCCTTGTACCGTCTGCAGAGGTGGCGCAGGAACAAAGCGCTCACTTTTGTCAGGATGTTGTTCCTGACAACAGTTTGATGCTGTTCCACTAAAGTGGATAAGAAGTCTGCCTAACACTCAGATTTAGTCACTTAACTCATTTTGGGGCAAAGCTGTGTTCTCCTTGGTTACTCTGCAGTTTGTAGTGGTCTTTCAGACTTCCAAACCTCAGTTGCGTCAACAATCATTTCAACTGCTTGTGCGTCTGATCTGGGGGGCATTACAGACCCCGGAGGTGGATGACGAGCCTTAAAGTGGCGGAGCTGACTAAGTGGAAAAGGGGCGCACATGTCTGCCAGAGATGGGAGCCAGCTGTTATCCCTGCTGATTGGCTGACGTTTCGCTTGTGTTTCTTTTTTTTTTTTTGGTGGGGATTTGGCCGCAGAGTGGGTTACAGAGGGCACAGTAGCTGGGTTGGGGGTGGTGGTTGGCTTGTAGATTTTTCGGCATGGTCTTTAGCGGCCTTGTGGCGCGGCGCTGCATGATAGGGCAGTGAGGTCAGAAACATGAAACGGAGCCCGGAAAGAGTCAGCCGGTTCATTGCCAGAGTCGTTTTTCCTGATTTACAGACTTAACTAAGAACCAGTCTGACTATAAAGCTGATTGATTTGCCTAACAGATCCTTTCTTGTGGACTAACTAAACGTCATTACATAAGTACAGCCTCAAGGTAGTCTGGAGACATTTTGAAATATGGCATGTAATGTTGCAACTCATGAAGCAACTGGAACCGTGCCACCGCAGAGACCCACTTCTCCTGGATTTGTGTGAGAACTGTAATTAGCTCGTCACTCAGGAGGATGTTGGTATCTCAGTAGGCAACTGACAGCCTCAGGGGGAAAATATGGCACCCCCTGTTACCCCCCGCCACATTACACACACCTTCCAAGGTGGCAGAAAGAGCCCGTCCTGCTCCGAGGCCGATGCCCTACTTCTCAGTGATCCAGATCTGCACCAATTCCCCGCTCTCCACATCTGCTCGTGAAGATTTTCCATCTTCTCGGACAAACAAACAGTAACTTCTCATTTATAAAAATCCAGGCGGGCGGGCATGGCGGCCTCTTTATATGCAGCCTGCGATCTCTGGGGTGGGGGGCACAATCTGCATGAATAGACGCCAGTGTCGCCTGGGTGGGATGCTTTTCTGGAGCCACCCGAGGAGATCTATTCACGGCTCCAGGTGTGTAGAAGAAAAGGAGAAGCGAGGCCAAAAGTCCACCCTTATGCAACCAGCATGTTTAGTTTGCACACACGTGCAGATTCAATCTTTCAGGTCAACGCTGCATGTTTTTTTTTAAAACTCTTTCTGTAGTCACCCAGCATACTGCCCCAAAGGAGGACAACCAGGAGGAATCCAGAAACCTGTGCTTTATGTAACCAAGGTTGTTTCTGCGGTGTTGCTCTCCTTCATCACTTTGAGATTGTTTCTGGGATTTAAGCAGCGTGCAGGCGGCCTTCACATCAAGGGCTTCTGTGTGTGAAAGTGCTGCTGAGGTCTTTGGCTGCAAAACAGAAAAAAGGAGGCTGTGCAGATGCAAGAAGAGGACTCTGGAACAGGAAAAAGATGCTCATTAAGCCATTCCTGCGATTATCTTTTGATCACCCTGCCCCCCCCCCCCTCCTTCCCCTCATTGTTGCTGAGAGCTCTCTGTTTACACTCTGAGTAGGTGACAACCCCTCCCTACCCTAAACTAACAGAACCAGTACAACAAAAATGGCGAGCAATATCAGAGTTATCCTGCTATACAATTTTGAGCCGGATGGCAAATTGGACGAGGAAAACGAAGACGTACATGTATCGGAGTAGGAAGCCCCCCCAGTGTGTTTTCGACGTCACAAATACGATTTTTTTTCAAATGACATGCTGCTGATTCATAAGGATTAAGAACAAGAAATGCAATTTTAATATGAATTTTTCTTCATATATCTCCTCCATTATCAGAAAAATGCTACAAGAACGTGTTAAAAAACACTCCAAAAACTATATTTAATGAAAAAAACGAATTGTTAATTTTGACTGTTTTACTTTTGGAAGCCAATTTCCCATCTCTACAATCTGTAGCAACCCGCCCTCATTCCTTCGGTCCCCACTGTAAAGACCCCAAACCACATCTTCCTGTTGTAAATCTAAATCTAGGAAGCGAACGGAGCTTCTTGCTTGAACAGAGGGGAACGTCAGACAGCCACGCACAGCTTGCGGTGAGTCATTTAGTGGGGGGTGGGGGGGCTCGGCACACAGCCGCTAAGCCACAGCACCGCCAGCTTTCAACAAAACATCCATTCTGGGTACTTTTCAAGTTGTTCCAGTCGCACAATTCATTCAAACTTTGCGTTTTGATGGAATCGCGGAGGAAAAATGTTGAAGTGTCTGGGCGTCTTGGATGGACGGGTTGGTGGGTCACAGTGGGATTTTAGGAATGCAGGCAGATACAAAACGCATATACTTATCAATTTATTTATAAATATGCTTCTTCACTCATCTCACTGTCATAAAAAAACACTTTTTTCCCCCCAATATGCCAGATGTTGTCAAGTAATAAAGCAGGTGCTCAAGTTCAGCATTAGGGCACAAAGAACATCCTGTTCCCATGAAAGATGCAGGGACGCCTTTTCGTGGGGGCGTCTTTCTGCAGTCCGGACATTAATTTATCCGGTGTTGCAGATAGATATCATGCTCAGACATATCTAAGCCCGACAGAAACAGGAGGATGGGGGTCAAGTTAAAAGAAAACGTTGTGATGCGTTTTTCATGAAGAACGGGAAAAACCTCCAAGCATGAGTCACTTAATGGCTTTTCTCGAATCCTCTCCTTTCAGAAGGTCTCTGGTCTTTTGAAAAGGAAAGACGTGAAACTTGAAAGTAGGGAGCGTTGTTTTGAAGGGGACTGCATCACCTGGTGCTGTGAAGGGGTTTCGTGGCGTCAGAGATTGGACGATTGTCAACACGTCTGGACTTGCGTTTGAACAACCGAGTGGCAAAATATAAAGCAAGCAGGCAGAGAGAATCCTTTTTTTTCTCCACTTCGTCATCATCACGTGGAGCTTGGTTGCAGCAGAGAGATTAAAACTTCCAACTCGCAAAGATTCTGGATTATAGAGCACAATAAGCACTTGAAACGGTCATATAACACGGTATGGTTTAGGGATTTTTTTTCAGACCAATACGATAACCGATTTATTTCCCCTGCAACCGTGGCCGATGGTCGATATTTGCAGATACTGATACAATTATGTTGTACTTGACCTTTTTTTAACATACAGCAAAAGATCTCATAGGAACAAGTATCACTTCAAGCTTTCATGTAAATATGTCTGTAAGCCTTCAGACCATTTATTGAATATTGGACATAACTGTAAACCATAAGCTTCCCATTGCCAGGGATCTATTAGGAACATGTATCCCTATCAAAAATAAACATTTACTGACTGACTATGACTGTAAACAGAGGCTTCCCAATCTATTAGGAACAAGTATACATTCAAAAAATGAAGTATTACTGAAAAGAGTCAGATAATTATGATCCGAATGGAATCACTGTCAAAATTGTTCGTTTCATTGTGAGGAAACTGGAGATTCTAAACAGGACTGTAAAATAGGTAAATTAGGTTTGTTCCCCTTTAGCTTCCTGCACACAGAAATAAATGAATAATGACTCAGAGACAGTTACTTATCTTTTGTGGAGGTTTTACTTCGTACAAACACGAAGGGGACAGACAGATGAACATGGTGCATTCAAAGTCCGAACCAACGAGCTCAGAGATGGGCTTGGTATAAAAATCCTGCATTTGCATATTCAGAAGATCGTCCGATAGACCCTGTGTGAAAATCAAAAGCAATTTCTAACTATTCTTCACATACATCCATTGTACCAATTTACCTTTTAAACACCAGAACTGTATCTCCTGTATTTGAAAAACAGATGATTACTTGCAGGTATTTTGAACCCAATTGTGAATGTGGGAACAAAAATCAAAGTGTTCAACCGTTGTCATTCGATTGTAGAGAAATTGCTGGGCTTTTTCCCCGCGCAGCGTTTCATTTCTCTCTCTCCTTTGTTTTGGGAAAACAAAAACCCTTTAGAAGATTTTTCCTAGTTGCTTTCTATAGCTGCCACTTTCCTCTCATAGTCATCGTTCTTGAGTAGCACTTCATTTGTCAGCAGCTTGAGTTTTCCACACTTGTCTTGCTAGTGTTTGTGTTTTTGTGTATGCGGTCGAGTCTAAGTGTTGTGAGAGACGTCAGATGTGCAGCCTGAAAGATCAGCCTGGCATCCTCACCGGCTGGTTTGAGATAAAACTATACATATATCTGGAAAATCATTGTAGAGCTCAGCACTAGTACATAAAGCACAATAAAGGCACATTGTCTATTACTAACAGGTAAATAGTGGTGGCTTCACCTTCTGCTGCCTCACAAGTCCATGAAGGACACATTTGTTCACCCCTGCAGCCGTTTTTCGTTTTTTTTTTTTTTTTACTATCTTGGCGCATAAAACTTTGTTAATCTCCTGTTAGAAAAATGTGTTTTCAAGGCTAAAGCCAGCTGGGTCCTCTAGTGATGATTTTCAGAAAGTTATGCAGTGTTAGGACCAGCGCTTTGACTATTTTTACACACTAGTCTTGGGTCCAATCAGGTTTAACTCAGTTTGAAACAGGTTGGAGTGAAACTACTGTAGTGAAACATGGTCTTACTTGGACATTGTCTGTGAAGAGTTGATCACTTTCTTAAATGCAGATGAGATCTTGGAACCTTTACAGAGACGGAACGTTTTGAATGTTGCTGGTGAACTGGTCGTTCTTTTATTATTGGATCTATCGGCAGCTTTTGACACGGTTGATCACAAGATCCTGAGTCCTCGGCTGGAACAATAGGCAGGGCTTTTGGGGGAAGTAGTACAGTAGATGCGGTCTTACCTTACAGACAGGTCTTTCTGTGTTAGAACGGCCCTCACTAATCGAAGTGTTACTCCCTGAAAAGGGGGATCCCTAAGGGCTTGGTTCTGGGCTCATTGTTATTTTCTATTTACTTGCTGTCACTGGGAATGCTGTTTGGAAGCATAAGGTGAACTTCCACCTTTATGCCTACGACTGCCAAATATGTCCCAATATGCGAGGTACTGCACGATTAATACAATAGTAGACTGCCTTACTGAAGTTAGGTCGTGGATGTTGGCTAACTTTCTTGGCCTGAACAAAAGGAAAACTGAGGAAATTGTGTTTACCCCTAGTGGTGGAAAAAATCATTGTCTTATTTTCCTGTCCCTCGCCCCTTTTGAACATTCTGTGGTCACGAGCCAGGGTTTTAAACTTGGTGTAGCTCTGAAGCTTGACCTCCAAATAAACACTGTGACCAGGTCCTGCTTTTTACAGATGCAATGTTTATCAAGGATAAAGTCTTTTAGGGACCAAAAACGAACGTTGAAATTGTCCCGCATGCCAGACTAAATTATTGCAGCTCTTTGTACGCTGGGTCACCCAAGGCTTCAATAGCTAGGCTGCAGCTGGTCCAAAATGCAGCAGCCAGATTTATCTGTAGGGCAAAGAAGTTTGACCATGAATGACTGAATGAATAATGTTTCTGTTTTGTATTTGCAGGTAAAAACCTCAGCGACAGTGGAGCTGCGGGCGACTACGGGGTCCCTAATCCCGGGCCTGCGTTCAAAGAGGTTTGGCAGGTGAAGGTGTGGCCCAAAGGCCTGGGTCAGGCCAAGAACCTGGTCGGCATATTTCGCCTTTGCCTCACTGACAAGACTGTCAACTTTGTGAAGTTAAACTCTGACGCTGCTGCTGTGGTGCTACAGCTGATGAATGTGAGGCGCTGCGGCCATTCGGAAAACTTCTTTTTCATTGAGGTGGGACGATCTGCTGTGACAGGCCCAGGCGAGTTCTGGATGCAGGTAAGCTGTTTCTTTCACCTTGCATTCCAACAAATTGGCTAAAAAGTTAATAATCAAATGCTAGGTTTCATATAGAGAGTGATTGATTATTATTCTGTGCTTCTATATTTACAAAAATTTACTATTATAAGTTGTTTTTCAGAAAAATCTTTCTAGAAATGTGATTTATTTTAACTTTTTCTGTTGTGTTCTAGGTGGATGATTCGGTGGTGGCCCAGAATATGCATGAAACCCTGTTAGAGGCGATGAAAGCCTTAAGTGAGGAGTTTCGCCAACGCAGCAAGTCCCAATCAAACTCTGGTCCAGGAGGAGGTGCTACTGCTTCGAACCCCATCAGTGTTCCCTCACGCCGCCACCATCCAAACCCTCCTCCCAGTCAGGTTGGCTTCCTTCGAAGGCCGCGAACCGAGCCGCCAGGGGGAGCCAACTGTGGATCGGCGGTCAACAGTGGCAGCACCTCTCCCACCCCAAGGCCTAACTTCCCTAGGTCTCGCACAGCGAGCGATGGAGGCAAAAGCGAGGATGGAGTGTCAGGGTCAACTCCTCTTCAGATTGGGAATTCCAGAGCATCAGCAAACGGGTCCTGCTCAACCACCCCGATCCTCAGGTCCAAGTCGGCTCGCTCAGCCCCCAACTCGGGTGCTAAAACTCCCCTTGGGTTGATGCGCTCTATTTCTACCCCGGCACCCTCACCAGCCCCGAGTTTGTCATCAAGCTCGGGTCATGGGTCTGAATTTGGAGGTGTAGCTCCTACCGCCACTGTTCAAGGAACCAGTGCTTACAGTCGTGTCCTCTCTCATCAGACCTCTGTTTCAGGTTCTCCCAGTGACTATGGCTCTTCAGATGAATATGGTTCCAGTCCTGGAGATCATGCTCATCTTCCCTCTCCGACTCTCACTGGAGACTCTGCTGGTAGCATCAGCAGCCAGTCTCTTGGGGAAGATGGTACTAACTATATTCTGATGGGTCACAGTGGTGGTGATGGCAACAATAATCAAAGAAACTTGATGCCCAGCTCCCAACCTCCACCGGGAACATTAGCCTTTGGCTCCCAGGCTGTGACGAGAAGAGTGCTGCGCCGCTCCTCTAGCCGTGAATGTGAAGCAGAACGTAGGCTACTGAGCAAACGCGCCTCCCTGCCGCCCATGGCTCTGGAAAGACTGGCTCCACGTCAGCGCAGAGCTGAGGAGCCTGGAGATGAAGATTCAGCAGATTATGCCGTTATGTCAAGAAGCACAAGCCGAGAACTCTTTGCCTCTTCCTGTTCTTCGACTCAAAGTGAACAGGCAGGTGGTGCTGGCACAGGTGGAGGCGGGTACTTGGAGGTGGCGGGAGAGCTCAAAAGTGATGGAGGTGCAGGGGCACGCAGTGGTGCAGATTTGGGCATAGACAATGGGTACATGTCCATGCTACCTGGGGTCACACATCCGCCTGTATCCCTGTCCCAGTCACTGGCCGTCTCTTTCTCTGACTCAGACTTCAAACCTACTGATGACTACATGGCCATGACCCCCAACAACAGCGTGTCTCCCCCACAGCAGATTCATCCTCCACCAGCTTCTGATGGCTACATGATAATGTCTCCCAATAGCAGCTGCTCCCCAGACCAGCGCGGAGGTCTCTCTGGAGGGACTTGGCAAGGCAGCGGTAGTGCAGACAGCAGAGCTGGCAGTGATTATATGAACATGTCTCCAATTAGTGCACGCTCGGTTAACGGTAGCTCCCCACCTCCTGACAACACCAGCCACTTGGAAGCAAGTTTGCAACAAGCCCCTAAAATGGTGTATTCCTACTATTCCCTTCCACGGTCATACAAACATAACCCCTCATCTGTACATTTTGACAGCGGCCCTGGACGAGGTCGAAAATCCAACGGCAGTTGCAGTAAGAGAACAGGTGATGGTAGAACTAATGGAAGGGGCCAAGAACAGCCAGCAGCTAGTGGTTCAGGGGTTGGACGCCACTTGTCACTGTCCTCCTCCTCCTATTCCTCCAGCTCAGCCAGCAGCGAAAGCCTTGGGGAAACCGATGATCGGACTAGTCAGGCACTGAGTAATCTGCTGAGTGGATCCCAGTTAAAGGATAGGAGCAAGCTCACAGAAAAAAAGGGTTGTGGTGGTTTGTCCAAGCAGGGTAGCCATGCTAGAAGCAGACCGGTGAGTCTTTTTGTTGATGTGTCTAAGGCTAACACTCTCCCCCGGGTTCGTGAGAACCCATTACCTCCAGAACCTAAAAGCCCTGGGGAGTATGTCAGCATTGAATTCAAAGGAGAGAAGTGCAACTACCCAGGGGGGACACCAGGACGAGGCAGAGGTCTAAGATATGGATCTTTGTCACCCCATGGCTCAAGTAGTCAACATTCTCGAAGGCGGCCAAATTCTTCTGTAGGAAACATCAACCCGGATTCTCGTAGTCCAACTACTCCCATTTCTCCTCCAACTGCGTCCGAGTATGTTAACATGGACCTGGGCCCTTCTCCATCCCCCTCGCCTTTGTCTGCTACTCCATTAGTTTTCCCATCTTTCCACACCCCTCCCACACCCCCAACTCTTGTTCATGTTCCTAAAATTTGTAATGAAGGTGCTATTAATCCACATGACAAGGGAGCTCAATTGGCTGAAGCACCCCTTAGGAAAAGCAGAGTCGGTGTCCCTTCAGCAACTGACTCTGAGTCTCCTACATCCTGCACAGACTACACTGAGATGGCCTTCAGCTTGAATAACAACACCGTCCCTCTGTCATCATCGAGCATCTCCCCTAAAGTCCCGTCCCCCACCCTAATCGATTCTTCGGTTTCAGTGCTCTCAAGGGGTCTAGATTTTTCACTGGGAAAATCAGGAACTAACCCAGACCAAGGGGCTAAAGTGATCCGCGCTGACCCCCAAGGGCGCAGGCGGCACTGCTCTGAAACGTTCGTGGCCTCACCTTCCCTTCCCTCGACCTCAACTTCCTCTTCAACCGCATCACTATTTCCAGAACATGCACAAGCAGTGGCCCGCCGCCTGGGTTTTGAGAGCATGCTCTGGGGAAATGGTGCCATGACTGATGCACCCATGCCATGCCCCCTCCCAGGACAGCAGTCACTTCCCACAAACAATCCGGCTACACCCCCTGAACACGGCCTCAACTACATAGACTTGGACTTGGTCAATAAAGAGAGTCCGCACACAGACCTGGACGGGGCTTCAGGAAGTCAGCCCTCATCTCGGCTCTTCTCTGTTGTGGGCGGGGGATCTGTGGTTGGAGGAGTGGGTTCAGCGGTTGTTGGAAACAACAACTCCAGCCTGAACACGTATGCCAGCATTGACTTCTACAAATCAGAAGAGCTTCGGACACATCAAAACGGAAACAAGGAGGGAACAGGTGCAAATCTTTACATTTTAAGTCTTATACCTGCCAAACCTTTTAACCCTTTCTGTCATCTTTAATTTCACAGTCTACCTTTCAGCTCTTGACACTGATGTTTATAATGTTCCATATTTAACCAAAATGCCTTAATTGGCGCGTTAGTTGGCCTTAGATGACTGTCTGATTTGTGTGACTCTCTTTGTAATTGACAATATAAGGTAAAGATTGGCTCCTGCAGAAAGACACACATGGATTTATTTGTCTGGGACATAAACAATACCTGTTTTTTCCCATGTGCCAAAGTCTAGATGGCCTTAAAATTCTTTGAGGTGGTGTATAATGTCATTTATGTGGGTGTGTTTTATCAGGACCGTTTGTCTACATGTATGACAAGGGTCAGTATCATTCTGCTCTTGTGGAGCCATTGTTCCTTAAAGAGGAGAGCTGTCGCACATTTTCACCTGAAGAGTATGTGGTACCAAACGAAAGCATTCAGTCTTGCCATTGAAGCGTTGTGCTTCAAGTTCAATTTTGTTGACCCCTTGGCATTTCAGGTTTTGTTGTTTTTAGCCTCAGAACTCCCAGAAGTCCGAAGAACGTGAGCAGCTAGGAGCTAAAATGTGTGTTTTGTACATGTGACTCTTCATTGATGACTTGTTGGGATGGTGCCTTTTGTGGAATTGAGTGAGTCTGATGATGAATTGGTATTGGAACTCATTTTCTATCCTTGTTTTGAGTGGTGTTCTAGCAGGGAGGGGAAAAAAAGCAAACTCAATGTGAGATGTTTTCTACTGTGGCCCTGAAGAACAAATCTTTCAACCCAAAAACATATGAAAGAAAATTAAACTTTGCATTTTAAATATCAAAACAAAATTTCATAAATCAAAACAAAATTCCCCAAAATTTAGACGAAATAAAAATGAATGAAAAATTCATTTATTTCCAGAAAGGTTTTCTTTTCTTTTTTACGGAAACCAAAAAAGGCAGGTACTAAGGGACATCGCTGATTGATTGATGAAGTTCGTCTGTCATTTTAACCAAAGTTATTTGGCATTAAGTGATGCTGAATATGCCCCACACTAATCATGGGATAAGTCATAAAACTGTTATAAGTTTGCGGACATTTAAAAAAAACCTAAATGCCAAAAATTAAAGATCATCATCCCATCGGCGATGTCTCATAGTAGCTAACTTTACTGGTTTCCTATTGTTTTCTTTTTTTCAACTTTTAATTTTAATTGAAACCTTTCATTTTTATTGTGTTATTTTTTTTTAATGTTTTGATTTCTGAAATGCATTTTTAAAAAATTATATGTTTTGCTTTTTCGATTGCCGTTGTGATCTATGCAAACATGCAGCAAACCACTTTGGCCCCTAAATTATCCCAATTAAGCATCTACATAAAAGCAACACCATAAGTGAAGGGGTTGAGGGGTTAAGAATTATGCCACAGAAACAGATGCCTCCCAACTTACTAAGTTTTCATATTTTTGGACTTTTTGACCATAAGACAAAAATGAAAATAACTGTTTTTGCATTGAGTTGGTGGGATTTTAAGAAAGACATGACCTGTGAACCTAGATTGTCCCTTGAAGAAACAGAGGCTCACACAGTCTTTTATAGACAGTCCATTATATGCATCAGATTGAGAGTCGATCACCATGCACAGTGCAGCTTTTGTGATGAATGCCTCCTGCCAAGCCTTGTTGTTTATCTTAACCCTGCTTGCTTCCACATGGTTTGTAGTGTATTTCTTTGTGGAGCTAAACCCTCTGGGTTTCTGTGGCAAACGCCTCATAGCTGAGTTGGATTTAATGAAAAATGTTAAGGCTTCACCAGACAATCGTTCTGGCGTCTTACAGTGAGGGCTTTATAACAGTTTTGGAGGGCCTTTTTTGTGATTTTTACATTTGGTAGTGAACTGCCGCATGCTTTTGTGTCGTGCCATGTTGGTTTTTTGCTTGAATTGGTGGGCTTCCTGGTGCTGTATTGTAAAATAGGAAATCTCCCAGGCCTCCACACTTGGACCATATGGGCTGTTAGAACATCAGCAGGACAATGTGTGTGTGTTTGTGTGTGCGTGTGTGTGTATGTGTGGGATGTTGCACATTGGCTGTGAATGTTGAGATGGGGCCAGTGTTTCACTCGCATAGCACTCAAATGCCTCAGTACAGTGTTCCCCTTCCTTTCATCGGCCCCCCTCAACTTTTCCTCTTTCAATAAACGATCCTTTTGTTTGAGCATGTTTGCCGCCGTGGGCTGGCAGGCCTCAGAAGGAACAAACCTCAAGACTGGTGTTGCTCTCCTGAGACTTTTCTCCCCAGCAGGCTATAATTTGCATCGTCTAGATTTTCCTTTTACTCGTTCTGCACAGGGCTGTCATCCAGACAGGAGCCGTTCTGCCGTTTTATCCTTTTTCAAATTTTGTTTTGTTCCGTCTTGTCACGGAAACACGAAGAACCCCACTCTTTTCATTCAGCAATTCTCCCACATGTGACGATCCACAACAACAGTTGCATCGAAATTCCAGTTGTCGCCCTTTTTCTGTAGCACCACAAGCAGAAACAAAATGAAAACAACTAATCTGCTACAGCCAAATACAGGTTACAGAAAACAATGTTGTCTGCATGTGTGTGGGTTTTTTTTATAATCCACTGTAATTACAGGGCTTTTCTCTCGTCTTCTTCTTAACAGGCACCAGCTTGTATAGGAAAAAACGTGTGTGTGTGTGTGTCCCAAGTGTGTGCTCTTTTGCACTGTGGGCCAAAGGCTAAAACTGAGCATCAGTAGTGGGACGCATGCCAGGAGCAATCCCGTCGGACAGTGGTTATGTAATGGGTGGTGTGCAGAAATAGCCTTCTGATTTGGATTATAAGGAAAAGCACACGATGGAGCTTTTCACCTCACATAAAGTCAACTTGGGGGAAGGGGGGGGGGGGGGTTAAAGATTATATCACAGAACGAAATGTGAATTTATTTACTTTCTGTAGGATTCATGCAGCTGCAAAATACTCAATAGTTCCTCCAAAGAGCATAATCTTGAATTTATTCAGATCAACAGAACCAGGTTTGCATTAATGGGAAAAATGTATGACTCCCTGACTAATTGGATCAGTGTGCCGATAAAACATTTTGTTCATGTCAATTACAGATTTTTATCAATGAACGTGGCGCCAATGTTATTTCATTTGTCCTCTGTGACCCGTCCCACTTTAGTGTAGTGAAATCAGTCTGGAGAAGTAAGAGCTGTGGGTTTAACCCTCTTACCTTCTTACTGTGTCTGATCTTATCTTGGGCTTCTAACTTATTCTACGACATCGAGAGGATTACAGAATAAACACTTTTGTTTACATCAGCCACTGTAGGGTTGCGGTTTTGAGATTTTAGTAGTTTATAGGCATGTAGAAAAGGAAAGGGCTAAAGAAAACAAACGTTATGGTTGTGTTACATTTTTGGTCTCTTGACCTTGTTGGTGGGTCGTCTGGGCCAGACAAAAGCAAACACAATTAAGGACATGAGTGATGAGATCAGGTGGCTAAAGCTATTTATGTACGGTAGAGGTTGATTCCTTGAGGTGTAACAACTTTCCTTGACTTCTTTCAACCTTGTTTGTCTACATGAAAGCAGTGCTGGTACATACTGCGATACCAAAACCTGTAGCTTCAGATAAACGGTATTTTGCTACTGTAAGTAGTGTGTAAACTAACTATAAAAGAGACAGGTCTCTACAAAATAAAAAAGCGTAACCGTTTCAGTGGAGGTGCAAAGAAAAGTCAATGAAGGGGTGCATCCAAGATTTTCAATCAAAAGGTCCTTGTAAACTGAGAAAGAAGAGATCTGACCCAAGAACTCAATCAGAAGACAGTACACCAGTGCACCATTGTAGTTTAAAAAAAAGGAATTCTCAGTTAAAATGTGAAGAGCTCAAGCAAGAAAGCCATTACTAGGAGGTTAGAGTAAGATAATGAGCCTTTTTGGGCTAGCAAACTCCTCTGGACGGCTGAAGACTGGAAGGTGTTTAGAAACCAACAAATCAAAATCTGAAATCTTACATTTGTCACGCTAAATCTTTTTGCATTAGGGACATTAGGGCCTGTGTTCTACATGTTTTTCAATCAACTGGCCATTGAAGCTCCTTATTGGTTAAAGTCACCTGATCAAGGTTATCAGCAGCAGATAAGGCAGGATTTCTGGAAAAGCAGTAGGAATTTGTACATCCCTGTCTTACACAGTCAACAAAAGTTAAGGGATAGCTCCACAGTTTGCGAAATAAACAGTCAAACATGGAAGAGGAAGTACAGGGTCAATGACTTGTCTTTCATAAGAGGCACCAAAGCATTCAGCAGCGCCACGCCTTTCCTTCTGGGATGTGTCTAAGTTGCTCAGGAGTTTGTCCTACATCAAGATAAAGTCTCAAGTAAAGACTTTATCAGCAGAGTCTCGAGATTAGAAACCCATCAAGTTGGTTCAGGAAAACAGTACAACCAACATATACCAACCATTTATGGAACCCGATGCTGGAAACCTTTAATGACGAATCAGGAAAAATACTTTATTACTATTGCAGGGCGCAGCAACTGTGTTCCACTAGTATGTCTGGAAAAGATGGCGAATTTGATAAATTTTGACTAAAGTATTTAAGCCAGAGTATTATTTTCATTTTTGTCTCTGGGTCAGAAAGTCCAAAAATATGAAACTTAGCAAGTTGGGAAGTATCTGTTTGTGTGTCATGATTCTTAACCCCTCAACCCCTTCACTTATGGGTTCATGTAGATGCTTAATTGGAATAATTTAGGGGCCAAAGTGGTTTGATGCATGTTTGCATCAATAGGCGCAGATGGGCTATTTAGTTTCACTTTTTGAACAAATGACAAAAAAACTCTTTTTAGATATTTACATTTTTTGATCTGCAGATGTACGTCCAGGTCGATTGGTCAAACGCTAACAGGAATTTCGCAAACGTTTTTTTTCAGCAAACTTTTTCAAAAGTAGCATAAAATCCTCATAAAATACAGTCTTGATGTTGAAATTCCTCCAATGTGCTAATTTAAATGCTAGAATCTTAAAATCTCATCATCCTTTCTAGAATACTAAGACAGGCCACCGGAGATAGCGACATCTAATAACGCGCGCTCTGACTTACCGTAACTCTTCAACTGTTAACGCAATTGAAAAATGAATCAGCTGATTCTGACCTGAAGAAAAAGCAGCATTACACTTTAGTAAAAATGCGAAGCTGCTTTTCTTCGTGACGTAGTTATCTGGTTTACGTTGATCGCGTAAGCACGTTACTACTGTCAAATGTTGCATATCTGCACTAAGCTGCTTTTCTGCGCTTCCGAATTGGAATACCGTTAATTGCGTAAACAGTTGAAGACTTATGGTAGTTGAAGGAATGCCAACACTGGAGCTAAAGGCTCTGATGCTAAAGGGTTAGTCTGACTCGGGGGGGGTCAGGAAAGCAGGAAAGAATTCAAGTTTGGTCATTTGACATGCCTTTAAACGAAAAGTATCCCAAGAGTTTAGCAGCGAAATAGATTTGAACCCTTTCTCCCAAATTGTTCAGCTTCCACGCAGCATTAATGCGCTAACAACTAAAAACCCTCTCTAAACGGCATTTTTTAAATGCAGATTTGTCCTAAACAAATTAAATGTAGTTGCAACAAAGACATTAACAGTAAAAAAGGGTTTTGACCTCATACAGCCATGCATTTGTCAATACTTTACAGTTTGCTATTCTCTTAACATCAACTATGATATGACATATCTTTGTTTTTCTTTAATTGTGCTGCTTATATAATACGCATATTTTTGTTTCTAAGAGCGTCAACGAGATTAGTACACTCAAAGCAGAGTTTTCCATGTCTGCAAATACAGTATTGTCTCACAACAGCCACAGACTAATGATAAAACGTTAGAGATGGGAAAAAAACATGCTAAATTCTTCAAGTACTCTGACAGGAAGTACAGAATTCTGCACATCCTGCAATCAAATAAAGCTGATTTTTGTCAAATGCATTCATTCAACTCCAGCCAAAGCGGCTTCCGTGAACGCCACAAGCTTGTCTGGCTTTGTGTGTGTGTAATCCAAGGCAACGTTAGTTCAGGCTGACAGCTCTAGTAGGGTTACGTAAAGCGCGACCACGTGAGATGAAAATGACCCCCGAAGTGGGTTAGGCTCAGGGCACAGACTGTATACAGTTAGTGTGGGGGGGGGTCTCGCTGTTTATCTGCTGAGATGTTTTGTGACGTACGGGAGAACGAGCCCCTTCGTTTTGTTCCTCGCCGCACTGACTCATGGCCACGCTCTTCAAGACGCAAGAGCATAAGTGCACGCAGATGTGCAGCAGAAATGGCAGGACTAAACATGTGGGAGGTAAAAGGTTAAGCTGTGTGTGAATAACAGTCTGCATTTCCTGGCATGTATATGCTAGTATCTTGTAGAAAGTCGAGATAAACTGTGGGTTGGTTTCACCTCAGTGTGCTCATTGACGTCTTTGGGTAAATCCACAGAACCGTTCGCCAAGGATGAAGAGGGGGGCATTCTGTTGTCGTTGATTCAAGGACGTGGCCTTCTCTGAAGTCCACTTTGTTTTGTTTGGGTGGTCTGTTCAGGGAGGTGACGCACTCACACCGCGCAGAGCAATAACTCTCCTCTGTTTGGGTTTTTGTTGTGTGCTGAAGGTTGTGGGTTCCAGCACACACGTGCGCGTAGGAGAGCTGGTCACACAACCGGATCGTGCCCACGTCAACTCTGTCGCTGTGTTTAGGGAGTTTTAAATGTTTGGCAAAATGTCTGTCAGCCACTGGTTAAATAACTTTTTCAGACATTGTTGCAGAAAAAAACATAAATAGGAATCACAGGTTCTATGGCTCCCAAAGCGATTACACCCCAACGGCAAGGAGCGCATGAGAAGTTCACCCTTTTTGCTTTAATATCAGAGATTTGACCCAAACTGTCAATGAAATCAAACATGTTTGAAGTCATTCTCTGGGTCTGGAAGATTTTCAGTATTTTTTAAAGACCTTACAAGATGCACAATACGTAAAGAGATCCAGATAAACCCCTTAAATTTAACATGTTATAGTTAACACCCAAGTGTTGCTCAAACTGAGGCGCTGCCTTTTGTTTGACAGGTGACCATTTGGCCCGACAACAGCTTACTGACCATACACCAACAAGAATCAGATTAGTTTATCTCACTTGTTAGCTCATTGTCCAGCCAAGATGGTGAGGACTAAGAAGCAGAAGGCTTTCAAATAACCGGATACAAAACAAAGGATCGCATTTTATCCATCTCTTTACACAGGTAGGATGCAGTACATGCTGTTGTGCATCCCACTTGTGTTGACCCTAAGATATCAGCGATTAATGTGGTTTTGTGGCTAAAATCGTACGCACATATAGCAGAAGGGGAAATTAAATTTTCTTTATTAAATCTCCCTTCTCAGTTTGGTGACTTTGATTTATTAAAACTAATCAAAATTCCTAAATGGACCTAATAGATAGATGTAATGGGCTTGAATAGTCCTCGAGGACACTGATATAAAAGTTTTGTTATTTTTCTAAAAAAATCCCCTGAAGAAACTGGACTCAAACCATTTATATATCTTGGCTATCCAACTATTGTCTACAATACTCCACTTTAGGTGTGTTCAATCAATCAGATCCAGAAATCTGTGAATCCTCTAGATTCTTATAATCAGCAGTGAGTCAGGCAGGCTGGTGGATCTCAAAATTCTGACTTTAGGGAGCCCTGACCAGCATAAGTGTAATGCCACGTTCACACCGGGCTTGGAAACGGGCTTCCATATTCTAAATGTTTGCGTTGGCAAGTTTTTAGGTCTGTTTGCTGGTTCTACATACATAACCTGCAGCAATAGAGCTCGCGCTGAAAGTTGACCTTTGACCAGTCCAGTCAGGGACTTGGCTTTGGTAGTGACATGTGGATGACGTCCTCAATACACAGAAGTGCCAACTATATGAAAATTGATCATGAGGGAGAAATGACTAATTGGGGTTTCTGCCTGAACAGAATTATTCAACACCAAGACTTTCAGATATTGGAATAGAGCTGTGTAAGAAAAAACCTGAAGCAAGATTTGCAATATTTCCACCACGCCAAGCGGCAGACCTGTGTGAACACAATTAGCAAAAAGCATGTTCAAGAAACCTGCATTCAGCGGGTTCTTGAACGTGCTATACATGCCTGGTGTGTAGGTAGCTTAATTCACTGGGAGTATTTTGCAACCAGCTTTGAGGAAAAGATGAGGTCCAGATTTTGCTGCTTATACATGTTTCAAAGAGAGGCTTGCCCAATACTCTGTTTGAACAAATCCTTCTAGGATCCAGTCATTTGATCAGCAGTTGCATTTCCTAAAAGAATACACCCTTTGGATCATGTGGCTATAGTAGTGAGGACTCTGTGCAAAAACTGACCTAAAACGTTTCCAGGGATTCAAGTTACAGGTTGGAATACTGTATGTCTGTGTTCAATGAATGGCTTTAGTGGTGAACATCATCTTCAGCTGAGTGTGGGGCTCAGGTGGAGGCTGTAGGATTAAGTTCAGCGCCGTGTCTGTGTGTCAGACTTTGTGTTTTGCTGTAGGTTGCCATGGGCGGTCTTCACGCACTTGTTGAACCTGGGCTTGGCTCTCTCCTAAATAAACCGTTTCATGGGTCCAGCTCCACGGTAGATGTTTTCGTCTTCTCCCCTCGGGTGGAAACTTTTCTCGGTTTGAAGATGGTGCAGGGCAATATTTGCTGTGGATTAGTATTTGCCTCAATTTTGAGGCACATCAAAAGCCTTTTCATTCAGCTATGGTGACACTCGAAGCTTGAAACCCAGGCAAGCATGGAGAATAGATTCCTTTCATGGCTTTAAAGCTAGGACGGACATAAGTGTTGAAGGAAGGGCTTTTAAGAAGAAAGCTTATAAAAAAAAAAAACATTTCTTTGGATTAAAGATGGGAATGTCTCGTGACCTCACTTCCTCCAAAACAAGTTGACCTTACAGCCAGTTTTAAGAGTACACACGCAAAACATCCTGCTGTCATTGGTCATTTTGTAGGTTAGGACCTAAAAGAATATAACTTGAAGCCTTTGAGGCCTCATTCCATCATTTGTCTCATGAATGATAAGAAAGACAGAGCTGCTAATTTAGTGTTTTGAAGTGGTGTGTAGTTTTGTTTTGGTCTTCAGAGGGATATCACATTTCCTGGCCCTAATTTGACAGTAGAGACTCACTCATCCGTGTCTGCACTGACGGGGTGTCTCTTGCATTCCCACATATCACATGGCTGCTTATCAATGCACTGCTTACTACTTCCTTGAGCCTTCCTGCTTGATGTTATCACACTGATGACAGACAAAACATCACATTAGAGCCAGTGTCTCAAGTGTCACTCGTACACTAGTGGTGATGTGGGAGCTCATTGGATACAGCAACTTAAAACATCCTAGATGTTTTTTTTTCTCCCTAAAATGCTATTGTGTAAATGTAGTGAACCAGATGGACTGGACAGAACAACCACAAGAGGAAATTGATTCTACAGCAGGGGTGTCAAACTCATTTAGGTTCGGGGGCCACATCAAGGCGTCTGATCCCAAGTGGGCCGGCCCAGTAACATATAAGCAAAAAAGATCTTTTTTTTTTTTTTTTACACAGTTGGAAAAAAATGCCTCAACCAACATGGTAGCCTAATCACTTATTATTAAACATTCATTCACAGAGGCCAATGAATCTCCAATAAAATGCATTTCACTTTGAAAAAAATTGTTTTTTTCAATTTTACACAGACTTAATATTTTACAACGGACACTGAAGAAATCCAGATAATACACTCTAGAGTGGCTACGGAAAAAATGAAATACCTACTTAAAATGTAGATGTGCAAATCAAGGAAAAATTAAACTAAATTAAACTTGCAAACATTTATGAACATAATAATTTGAAGTTAACCTCCTTTCTCTCCTAAAACTTCACCCACCCATCAATGTCAGGATTCAAATCCTGTGCAGAAACACAATTACTGTCATTCAAGTGTGCAAAACACAATGAAATGTCCAATAATCTTTTCCTGATTTGCTGCCTGAATTCTGTGGCAACACCTGCCTTTTTCCTGACCTTTAACATCAGAGGAGCTGACGTCACGTGACCAGTTCACTCCAACATTGTCCAACACAGTAACTAGAGAGCTGACTATGTCATAAGCTGTGGTTGTGTCCATCAACTCAAGCAACTCCGCTGTGACGTTTCTTTAACACCTCTAATAAATATGCCCAGTTGTGCAACATCTGTATCTGTTTTTTCATCAATAGTGACCAAAAATACAATAAATGACTGGATTCCTTCATTTGGCGCCCAAGTTTCCTCAGAGATGTTGTATCTGCAATCGTAATTCTTGACAGACTCATGTTGGAAAAGGTCGACTGCTTTTTGGGGACAAGACTTCTGCATCCTTAAGCATTTTTTATAAGTTCAGCATCTGAAAATGGTTTGGATGCACCAGCTTGTTTGCAATAAGGTGTCTATCACTGCTCCATCACTGACGTCACGGCTGCAGTAAATGCAGACGGTTGTTCTTCAGTTCAGCTAATGGATGGTAAATCTTCTCTTTCCTTAACTGCAAATGGTTAAACTTTTCTTTATGGTGAGTCATAGTGGTGCCGAAAGTTGTATTCTTTGAGCACCTGTTGATGACATACCAAGAATGCAGGTTTTACATTCAGCTCTGTGAACAAATAAAACTCTTTCCATTTTTCCTGGAAAGCTCAGCACTCAGCACTTCAACCTTTTTTTATTTTCACAACATTTTGCTCATTAGGGTGTCACTACTGATCATTCTACTTGCAATGCAACAGTGGTGGAGCTCGCGCGGAACCAAACTACATCGTACTCAGACACGGAGCTGTTAGGTTTCGCTTTTGGCATGTTTTTTAAACATCATTATAATTTTTACTCTTCATAACTGGGCCAGATTAAACCCCGGCCCGCGGGCCGTATGTTTGACACCCCTGTTTTACAGGATTTGATACATGGGACGTTTGATACAATTCTGTTCTGTTGGAGGACTTGTGTTAATTGTTTGCATGTGAGGCGCTGCTCAGCCCGTATGACTTCCAAGGTGAGGAGAGACTTGTTCTCCGGATTTGAATTAGGAGATAGGGGCACCTGGATATTTGTGGTTTGGTTCATTTCTTGCAATCAAAGAAAAAAAATGCCTATATCAAACATAATTGAGGTTCTTAGTTATAAACTGGTGGAAAAATAAAAGAAGACAAAGAAATTATAAATGGGCATATTTGCACCTATACATATAGTACATAATGCATTGAATCCATCAAATATAATAACTGATAGTTTGGTTCCTTGAGAAAAAGTGAACTTGATTAAGCCCATCCATAATGTGTATTTAACTGTTTTACACAGTTACCATAATGTGGAACTTATTTAGAGTTATTTATGTTTTATCAGTCCAAAAGGCGATAATTTAGTGTATCCATAAGTATAAATAATATTAAGTAGCATTTGTCAGAAAGTAGAGGATTCGTGATGTGCATCTTGAAGTCGGGAACAGAAGATTGTCAGGGGTCGACATGCCAACAGGACGATGAGATGGCTTGTTGTCTGTATGAAAGAAAGGCAATTTGTCGTAGAACAGGGGAGGGTCAGGATACCGGCGGAACGATTAACATTCAGAAGACAAACTACAGTTTACGATGCAACTTGGCACTGGAACGAGTAGCAAACCTGGCACAGATGGATCTGTGGGAAGTTTTTATATGCAGAGGGACATGGGTGAAGATGATGAGGTTGATTCCGCTGACTAAGTAGAGTTTGAGGGAAACAAGAGCTGAGGCATGGCAGGAGCATGACTTTGAATGGAAAAATTTAAATTAGAGCTATTATCAAGCAAGATTTCAAATTTTCCTTAAAATGAGAGTCTTAGTTTCTGTTTGGGACTGATGAACCTTTAAATCCTGTCTCTAAGTTCAAGTCAGGACTCTACAGTAATACCGTTGTCATCACTGGGTTAGGTTTGGGACTCTGCATGTAAGCACATACTGATGTTGGGCAGATGTGTTTGGTTTTAGTGAATTACCAAAGGGGGTTGTTTTCCCTCTCCAACATGGTATCTGTCGTGCCAAAAAAAAAAAAAAAAGGCTAGCATGTGCTTTAAATTGCCAGAATCGCATACTTGCGTGTCAGTTCTCAATTGGAAACAAACAAGAAGAACAAACCACAAAATCTTGTTTGAGAAGAAAACTAAACGGTTCTGGAGAGGAAAGGATGTGAGAAGCCGAGATGGCCACAAGTTCCTTCTCATAAGTTTAAGTTTTTGAAGGTTTTTCATAAAAATTAAAAAACATGAACAATTATTGTTCACAAGTCCCAAAACTCAAGTCTTTAAGGTCAAATCTCTAGCAACTCAAGTCCAAGTTCCCATCTCCGGTGTCTGACGAGCATTATGTGCGCATCACAGACCAAACAGTGATAACACACTGCTATGTCTTTTGTATTTTAAATCCGAACTATTGCTGTTGTTTCTTAAACTTCCCTCTGTTTTTAAAGACTTCTCGTCTTGAAACCAGAATGGTTTGATGGGCTTAGTGTGATTGAATAATGAATGGAAAAATAAGAGCTTAGTAGAACTTTTTTTATTTGTAGAGTTTAATGGGGAAAAACTTGGTCACTAATTTTATAAAAAATTATGAGTTGAAATAGTTTCTAAATATTTCTCTAGTAGTTTTCCTCCTGGTTTCATCTCTTCCTCATGACTACACTTCTATCCTTATCTCATCTGTAGTCACATCTTTAAAACCAGCAGCAGGTAAAAGAGACGTATGTAAATACCAACATATTTGCTTGAAAAAACTTTCCATCAACACCTCTTACCAATCACCTTGCTTTTTAGCCTGTCTAGGGATTCTGAGTTGTGGAGTTCTATCTCATAACACACCTGTTTTGTTTTTCTTAAAGACGCACTCTGGTGGAAATTTTGTTTTTTGGCGTTTTTAACGTAGTCTTGTGGCATTTTTCTCATGATGGAGGACCTATATAAAAAAAACTGAGACTAATATTGTATTTCTGAGTTTCCCTTTATCCAAATCGTTGTTAATTACGAGCAGACGCCGCGGAAAAAGCTTGTAGCAGTGACGTAGAAACCACTACGGCAAACCACAAGCGCCCTGCTCTGCTCTGTCTGGTCACAACAGAACACTTTATATTTGCAAAATAACACACTACAATTCGACATAACACTAAAAAATTAACTTACTGCACGAAACAATTAACTAACACGTAACTATTAACTCACAACACAAAACAGTTAACTCACAACACGAAACAGTTAACTCACAACACGTAACTATTAACTCACAACACGAAAGAGTTAACTCACAATACGAAACAGTTAACTCACAACACGTAACTATTAACTCACAACAAAAAAGTTAACTCACAACACAAAACAGTTAACTCACACCATGAAAAAATTTAATCTCAACAAAATCAACTCACAACACGAAACAGTTAACTCACACGAAACAGTTAACTCACAACACGAAACAGTTAACTCACAACACGAAACAGTTAACTCACAATACGAAACAGTTAACTCACAACACGAAACAGTTAACTCACAACACCAAACAATTGACTCACAACACAAAACCGCTATCACACCATAAAAAAATTAAATCTCAACAAAATCAACTTACAACACAAAACAGTTAACTCACAACACGAAACATTTAACTCACAACACGAAACAGTTAACTCACGACACAAAACAGTTAACTCACAACACAAAACAGTTAACTCACAACACAAAACAGTTAACTCACAACACGAAACAGTTAACTCACAACACAAAACAGTTAACTCACAACACGAAACAGTTAACTCACGAAACAGTTAACTCACACCATGAAAAAATTAAATGTCAAAGAAATCAACTCACAACACGGCAAAAGCAACTCACAACACTTTACCTCAAAACGGAAGTATACCTGGAATGGAAGTTGCCCTGCTTTTATTCTGAAATTTCCACTGGGCTAAGCGGCTAACAGAACGTTACGTCACAGTTAACGAGCTTTTGCGGCAACACATTTCTACACGAGAAGCAAGCAGTGGTGAGGGTCGTTAAAATCTTTAGAAGTACAACAATAATGGAAAATAATGTTTATTAACTAGTGATTTTAACTGTGACGTAAAATTCTGTTAGCCGCTTAACCCAGTGGAAATTTCAGAATAAAAGCAATGCAACATCCGTTGCAAGTATACTTCCGTTTTGAGGTAAAGTGTTGTGCTGTGAGTTGCTTTGAGTTGTTGTGAGTTGATTTTGTTATGTTGCGATTTCATTTTTTCATGTTGTGAGCTAATTGTTTTGTATTGTGAGTCAGTTTTTTTCGTGTTGTAAGTAAATTTTGTCGTGTGTGGTGACCCTTCAGTCCAGCTAATAGTTGTGTCTTTCATGGACAGATAACCAGACTAAAAGTTTGAACACTTGACTTGTTGGGATTTCTGCCACAGTCCTTTTGTTTTTGTGTTACTCATTAATTGTCCAGGGAGGTAAATGGTGAACATGTGTTAAAAAAAAACCCTTAAGTAATGGTTCAGCACCCTAGTTTAGTTTTGACTTAGCTGTCTATTCACATGCATTTGGCCCGCTCGCATTCAAAACAGAGGCAGGGGAGTGAGTTGTACTGGCAGCTCGGTCAGTCAAAGAGGCGCCATTGGACAGACTGTGTGTGTCTGTGTTTGTGTGTGTGTGTGTGTAGCTTTCACTCCTGAACTTGTCACTAGATTTGACAGCAGTTTTAGGTCGCCACACCTGTGCACACGCTTCAAAGCTGTTCAGTTCTTCCAAAAAAAAAAACATTTTGTTCACATAAATCAAAGGGCTCACAGGACTCTAGGCTGCCTATAGTAAAAGCCCAAACAGACGTTCCGGTCCAATCCCCTTTTAGAAAGAGGGATTTATTCTAGAAAAAAACAAAAAAAGCTGAGCTCTCAGCCAGAGAAACCTTCACAAAGTGGCAGCATACTACATCACTCACATCTACATTCTCTTTTTCCATCCTCTTTTTGCCCATTCTACTCTGAGTGAAGCAACTCTGTCACCCCTCCCACTTTTTTTTTATTTCTTTTCCCCCCTCTCTTCCTGTCTTGACTTTTTCCCAGAGGTCTTTTTGTTTGCTCGCTTCTTTAATTCCCCACCAGACTTTCGCTCCTTCCGCCGTGCGAGCGGCGCCTTTGAAGAAATGAGTGAAAGCGACACATGTCGAGTGGCTGCGTACCGCCGTCATCCAGCAGAGATTGAGGAGTTCATTTACAGTCAACACTTTTCATTCATTTCTTTTCCACGTTTGGGATTTGGGTTTGATCGTTGGCTAATGTTTGACTAGCTTAGGTCCGAAACATGACAGTTGTGTGGATTTTTAACACGTAATATTCTCAGGTGTAATAAAGAGTTTCTACATTTGAAAATAATCAGTCACAATTTAAAAAAAACCTGTGCTGGTTTCTGCAGAGACCCAGGAGTTCATTCGGAATTAGCCTCTGAGCTGTGGCGTGGAGTAACCCCGCCCCCTTCCCGCCACCCATCTATTTATGTGATGTTCCGCTAGCTTACAGCCCCTCACACCCCTAACCTCACATTAGCTGCCCTAAAAAAATGGCGAACAATGTTGGAGCTATCCAGCCGTGCAGTTCAGAGTCAGATACCAGCTCAGAGGAAGTCTACAGGAAAGGCGGGGCTGGGAGCTCGTAGCGTGTTGTGGTAACTTGGACGTCACACTTATAAGCTTTATTTCATCGGCATTTTTGCGTCTGCTCCTGATTCACAATTTGAATAAAGAAGTACTCACAAATACAATTTTAAGATTAATTTTCTCTCTAAATATGTCCTGTATTACATGAAAAATGCCTTAGAATGATGTTAAAAACACCATTGGTCTTGAAACAAAAACAAAGCAGCTTAAGGAAAAAAACATCAACTTTTATGGGATTGATATTTTTTGAACAAGAAGAACTGCTTTCCACAAAACTCCCCCTGCAGTGTTGGGCCTTGTGCCATGTGTGTGAGGGTTTTTTGGGGGGGGGTTTGTATGCGTTTGCTGGGCAGCGGGCCAGCGCCATGTCCGAGGGTGATCCTGGCTACAGAGCGGTTATTGTGCGTCGTGGTATGGGATGTATGCTGGGCTCAGAGTGGTCTAGCGCTGCCTAAAAGAACGACGTAGCCACCCACCAACAAACTGGGGTTACTGAGTGCATACAAGGAGGAGGAGGAGGAGGAGGAGGGCAAACTTTTCTCCTCTTACACATTCTCATTCTTATTTGTCTCCCCCCTTTTCTCGTACACTCTCCCAGGAAAGCTTTGCTTCAAGTCTTTGTGTGGCTTTCCCCCTTTTCTTTCCCCCCCATCTGCCATCTCTTTTTTTTCCAAACCCGCTCACTCGTCTGTAGTTCGCCTCAGGTGCTGGTCTTGACGGCAGCTTCTCGCCGCGTCTCCGCCGTGATCTGTGTGGCATCGCTCAGCCGCCGATTCTTTAACCGAGTTTGTCTGTAAAGAGCTTAGTGCCTGTGGGCACCGGAGAGCACTAAGCTGATTATCAAGCCACCTCTCACATGGAGTCCGGGTTCTTGTGCAGAGGCTCGTCTGGCCGTAACGCTGTTCCTGTGGGATGTTGCGTGTATCCCGTTCGCCACTTGACCTGCGCTGAGGGCTGGGCAGATCAGAGGGGGGGTGACGCTCGGGTGATGAGTGAAGGTCAGAGGTGATCATAGGGCTAACTGAAGAGCCGACGAAAACAGCAGGAAGAAAAGAGAGCATCTCTCCGGAGATCTGCCTCCAAATTCCTCATTTCCTCCCCACACACGCTTGAGCTTTGCATGGAAAACCAACCCGGTTTGAACGAAGTCCAATTAAGCCCTTTTCACATGGATGGGGAAACTCCTGCTCATCTATATAATACCATCACTTAAGACTTCAATAACAGTCCAGCCGAACGTTTGGAGGCTGATTACCAAGAGCTAAACAAAAATGTGGTGGTTCAAATCCCAGCTTGGACCTTTCTGTGTGGAGTTTGCATGTTCTCCTCATGTATGTGAGCGTTTTCTCCCACTGTCCCAAAACATGCGTTATAGGTTAAAGCAGCGGTTCCCAACTTTTTCTGCAGGGCCCCCCTTTCTGAAGATTTGAATATTTCCGAGCCCCCCCACACCGACAAAAACATACAAATCCTTTGTTTCTAAACTCCACCCCCGCCCCCCCGGCAATACCCCCGCGCCCCCCAGTTTGGGAACCACTGGGTTAAAGTCTGTAGAGACCTACTCCAATGAGAAAGGTGTTTTTGGTGTTTATAACATGTTCTTGTGGCATGTTTCTCATAATGGAGGACATGCATAAAGAAAATTAAGCCTTTAATTGCATTTCTGAGTATTTCTTCATTCAAATCAGAAGCAAACAAAAAATGTAGTTGGAAAATGAGCGTAATCGCGACATAGAAAATCCTTTTGGCGGGCTACGAGCTCCCTACTCCGCTCTGTTTGGATAAATCCACTAGTTGACAAATAGATCCATGAATGTCTTTGTTTTCTTCGCCTGAGCTTACATCTGGCTCAAAACTGTACGGCTGATAGCTCCCATACTGCTCGCCATTCTGTGATGGACTGGCGAACTAGCCTCCAGCAACCCCGCGACCCCAAACGGGTATAAAGCTGGTTCAGAAAACGGATGGACCACCAACTGACGGCAACAATGCTCTGTCAACATTGTATCCACTATCAACACTTAAAATCTACCGCTACAGGCCATCAGCGCTCCTTAAGTTGTTTCCATTTACACCTGAAACAGTTGCTGAATTTGCTGTTAGCCGCCTATTTGAACAAGAACACTCTCCTTCAAGTGCTTTTTTTTTTTTAAACGTGCACCTATTGTTAACTTCCAGAGGCCCTACCACCATCTCAACTTATAACGGCGTGTTTGTTTGAAAGGTGTGTCCGCATGTCAATCACCTCATTGTCTGTGTCACTTCATGTAATGTACAACTTTATTTAAACAGACAGTTTACAAAGGGCAAAATGTAGAGAGCCTATTCAAATACATCCTTGCTAACAGGAAGAAAAAAAGTCAACATTAGACAATTGATCATTGGGACTCTACTTTGAAACCATTCTGATGTATTTCGTCTTGCATGTTGCATGTCATCATCTTGACTTTTGATAAAGGTTTACCTGCCGGTGACACCGTCTCTAAATCCTGTCCTAAGAAAGTTTCAGTTCCCAATGCTTTTTCTCATGATTTATCTTTCTAAATGTAAAACGCTTTTATTGTTTTGGAAGGGATTCATGAGCTGAACAAACTGTTTCTTTAGTACCTTGACATTGTGTTGACATGCAACCTACTTTTCCAGAGCCACAGGAAGATGCTTTGTGTTTTAGAGCTTTCTTTGTGTCCTTAGGATGCATTTATCTTTGGCGGATAATCATCCGCATCGAGCTACAACTTGTCTTATGATATTTCTAATAAAAAGGACGACAAGTCTGGCAGGAATCAGTTCAGAGGCGGAGCAAAATCCAGCTTTTATTTTAGTAGTCCATTTCACCTATCGGCAGGTTCATTTGCATGTTAGCTAAAAATTTAGTTAGAAAGCTAAATATTTAATTTCAAGTTAAATACTTTTTTATAATTATATATTTGATTTTATAAAACTAAACATTTAGTTTGCAAATGAAATATTTAGTTAGAAAGCTAAATATTTAATTTCAAGTTAAATACATTTTTATAATTATATATTTAATTTACAATCTAAAGTTTAGTTTGTCAACGAAATATTTATTTAACAAATAAAATATTCAGTTTCAAACTAAACTTTAGTTTGTAAATTAAATATATAATTATCAAAAAATAATTTACTCGAAACTAAATGTTTAGCTATCTAACTAAATATTTAGTTAGTGAATGTAACATTTATAAATACATTTAACTAATTAAAAGGTGAAAATTTGCATTTGACAAAGGAAACCTGTTTTATTTTCTCCTAGAACTGGCTAAATAATCCGAAAATATTAGACTCTGCAGCTTAACAGACGGCACCCCATAATTTAGAATTCTTTGAACTGTGGGAAGTAATCGAAATATTCAAGAAAAGCCTCCAAACTCCCAGCTGAGATTTGAACGAGGCGAGAGCGCTGTGAGGCAGGACACTAACCACTGTGCCGCCGTGCCGCCCGAATAGGAAATAACTGAAAATAAAAAGTTGGACTCCAAGATGGAATTAAACAAACGCACCTCTAGAAAAAGTTGTAGACTGGATCTGGATGGATGGACTTACTTTAAATTCTTTTGAAAAGCCCACTCCAATCATCTATTGATCTATTTCAAAAGGTGGTCTTTTAATGATTATGCTGTTTTGAGCCAAAATCTAAACAATCTGCGTCGTTTTCAAGGACATAGAATCTGCAGAGCGGCAGGAGTTCGTTAGTAATGCACCTGTGAGTTGTGGGCGGGACCGTTGACGTGGAGCAGCCCCCCTCCTCATTGCTGAAAGCTCTCTGTTTACACACCCCTCACACCGCCAACATAACATCATATAGCGTTTTTTCGTCTGATCCTGTTTCACAGTGACTTGAATAAACACTCAGAAATGCCATTTTTTTGGCGTAATATAAGCTTTGTAGTTTTTGATAAACCTTAAATTCAGCTGTCCTAGGTCTCCATCTGCCTCCTGTAACTTTCAAAATCACTTTTCTTCTCTATTCTACGTCTTGCTTTAACCATCAGATGGTCGTCTTGACCAAATCAAACTTCAAATCTCCATAGATGCTGCAATACGACATATATGTTTGCATTCGTTTCCACTTATAACATACTGTTTCTTGTATAAAAAGCATTTAGATGCTTAGAACAACCATGTGTGCCCTTCTTTCTAAGTTCCAGAGGCCCTACCCTCCTCCTGCACTAAAAATGTGAGCTGCAGGATGACACCGTAACACAGAGAAAACACACACGAAAAGGCATCACATGAGCTCCAAGTGGACTTTGGTGCTGATAAACTCACTGGAGCTTCTTTTATTGAGTCATTTCGGAAAAAGACTTGACGCTTTTTTATATTTTAATGACAACTCTTAACCGTTTCACAAAAAATTGAGGTTAGGAAATGAAAATGCGAGTGCTGCAGCTGCATGCAGCCTCAAAGGTTTAGACTTTCTACGGGGAAAGGAAACTGGAACATCACACGAGCGCTGTGGCCGTCTTTTCCTCTTCATCCGGATTGCTCAACTGCAACCCTGTGCAGGGAAACTATAGGCGAAATGCAAACGTCTGCATTTCCATTGCATAATCGGAGGGTAAAGTGCTTTGCAGCTCTCTGTGTGATCAGGAGAGAGAAAAAGGTCAGGAGACTCAAATAAAACTAACACTTTACGTTAGCCTAAATGAATGAAAATCTATATTTGTTCGTCTGCCTGAGGTTTTGCTGAGGGAACAGAGATGGGGAACAAGAGGTACTTCCAGCAGCCTTATATAACTCATCAGGCTGAAGAAGCAAAGATGTTTGCTTATTGCTGCCATTACTGGCTTAAGAACCATCATTAACCTTTAGAGCACGGCCTCGCCTCTACGTCAGGACCACATCATGGTCGCAGGCGGCTTTAGGGCGCACTGTGTCACCTATTTATTTCCTATTTATTCTAAATCAAATTGTAGGGAGAAGCAGGATGTGGGGGTTCTACTCACCGCTTTGCACAAAGCCTCATTTGAATTACTTCAGTGATTTTTAAACGGATTTTTGACTCTGCTAAAGTTGGTACTAATAAGAGCAGATTGCTAATTTGTGTCAAAATGTTGTTTTTGAGATGACAAACAGGCTTTGTTGAGGGTTGTAGTTTCATGGAATGTTAGGCTGATGCCACGGCTGGGTGTGTTCAGACAACTTATTGTATTCCTGCAAGCTCCGAGTCGTTAGTATGCAGCGACTCTGCCGTGAACTTTTCAGATTCCATCTATGCTCCTGACAGCCAAACGCTGAGCACATTCATCCACTGCAAGCTGGAGCAGTTTACATGACTTACAGGACTGGATAAAATGTCCACCATAAACACATTCCTACCTGCATGTCATTCCATCAAGAATTCACTATCGTGCTTGTATTTAGGAAAAAAAATCGAATGTATTGATCAGAAAAGCATTGAATAAATACAAAACCAAATATTTACATGTTTTGAAAACATTGTGCATTATTTAAGGCATATACCTTACAAATTGTTAAGGTACTTCTAAATTCTGCTTTGTGATTATTTATTTTGAATAAACTACAATTTATTGGCCTCAAGGTTTGGTTAATCTGTTTTTGTATAGCCATTAAGGGAAATCAGTTGTCAAGATAAAGAAGATATACTATGCTTTCTTTTGCTAAATGTTTCACACAAACGTGTTCAGGTTCTGATTCATATGCAGTCTCGTCTCGGCTAAAGCCTTAGTCACATGCACCCGTTGACTCGTACACGTGATATAAAAGTGCACTTAGGACACATTTCCATATTTCTAACAGTCAGCGTCTCGACCTTACCTAACCTTATGTAGTGTTTAAGTGTTGGCCAACACCTGTCGCCCACAGCATGTCCGTAGAAAAACGTGCATCAACATTTTCCCGCTAGGGGCTTACCAAGCCGTCTACAAGCTTGATATTTCATGCGGGCCTCCTGCATGCCCCGTATGGACTTGTCCATTTTTTACCCGCAGACGGCCGTCTGGACCCGTATGGGCAGTTTTGACTAAGGCATTAGTGACAAACCAATGAACAATTTTTGTAATATAATGCAGAAGTTGTCATACGTTTATCGTAAACACAATTTCGTCTTGCATTCAAAGAGCCACAGCGGCCCCATGATTGGTGGTATTGCTAAACTTGATCAATTTCTGAATGATCAAATACTTAAAATTGTGATCCTCCTCAAATCTGGCAAGAGATAAGTGTTTATCAATGCTAATATATTGTTTGGAAACCTTTAGTTTTTGTGGATTCTGTGCCTTTCTTCAATAGAATTCAACAGTGGACTCTGCAAAAGTACTTAGCATGGGCCTAAATAACAACAAAGAAACTTGGGCGACTCTCCAAAGCTGATGGAATATGATGACATCTATGGGAAGTGACCCCATTCTATGGAGAACCCCACCCTGTAGCGTTCCTGGGCCCACAGCATCCTGTGCTAATGTCCCGGAACCCGCAGACGTTCCTTGTGAGCTCCCTGTCAGCACTTATAGGACGAAGACGTCCTGTGTTAGATGGTTATGGTTTTACAGCTGCTGAGTGAGCCACTGAATCCTTTTAAAAGCAGGGTTTACCACCTAGAAAGGCTTAAAACAGCATTCTTGAACCTTGTAGGGCACAGATGTCACTGAAAACCTAAACGGCGGTATGTGGAGAAACCCAAAACCCAACGGACCTGCCGACTAGCACGCATTTAACAGCTTCTTATCATATCCTCTTCACAACTTTAGGGTTTGAGACTTGCTTTTTTTCCATCGCTTAAAGCGCTAAACCATTTGTAGAATCTACAAGCATCCCCCCTCAGCACGCAAACACCTCTCAACAGCCGTCAACACAATGTTCTTCTGCAGTGCATGCAAGCAGGCACTCAAGCAGAGCTTTAAAAGCCTCAAATTGGCAGTGGGGAGGAAATGAAATGCGCTTAACTTTCTTGTTTACTCATTAGTCCCTCCAGGTTCGGGAACAAACAAGTGGAGATGGACACTGAAGAAATAGACGGTTTAGGAGGGGGCAAATGAAGGAAAGCAGGGGGTTGGAGGCACGTGTGTTCATGTGTGCACGTTGGCTGTTTCTGTTCCTGATAAAACGGTTCGTATTCATGAGCGGTTGTTTTTTCTGGGGGTGGAAGAGGGACGGGTTCTTCTTGTTGGTGAGGCTGTCTTTAATGAGTGGAAGTGGACGGAGCTGGGGCTGCTTTGGGGCTCCGTTTGCAGGATCTGAATATGGATCATCACATTTAGTACAAAACAACACACGTAGCAGGTGACGCCATGGCTTTAACGCTGGCTCAGTGTCTGATGGGAAAAGGTGGTTAGATGGAGACACGTGACAAAAATAATAAGTTAATGGTTGCAGGAAAAACTTCTATGAAGCATAACAGGTACATTAAAATTTCATCAAGTCAGTGTTTATTCATGGTCAAAACCCAGCAGCCTTTATAAACCAACTCCCAACTCCCTGGTTTTTCTCATGATGGAGATATATTTAAAAAAATTAAGCCTAAAATTGCATTTCTTTATTCAAATCAATGTGAATCGGGGCAGAAAAAAAAGCGCATTTGTGACGTAGAATATACGAGTACGTCTTTATTTTCCTCGTCTGAGCAGGTATCGGGCTCAAAACTGTAGAGCACCATGGCTACAATATTGCTCATTTTCTGTTCCACCTATAATATTATGTTGTAGTTGTGAGGGGCTATAAGATAGCTGGAGAGACTGTTAACAGATGGATGATGGGAAGGGGGGTGGGGTTACTCTGTGCCAACGGTCCCGCCCACAACTCTGAGGTGAATTTTGAATAAACACTTGCTGCTCTGCAGAAACTATGTCCTAGAAAACGACACTTTTTTTTTTTTTGCACAAAAACAACATAATCATAATTAAAAAACCACTGGAAACGCTTTAAGATAAATCAAAAGATGATTACAGTGGGTCTTTAAGTCTCAGACACGTCTAGTTCCAGCTTTAAAGACCCTGTTAATGCCTGTTTTGATCACATCTATGCAGCATTAAAGTCAATTGAATTTTTTTTTTATTAGAAACAAAAACTTAAAACATATTTTGACATCCTGTGTGACTTGATAAAGCTTTTTCTTATTGCCTGTAGTGTCGGCAAACCTATTTTCTGTTTGTTGCATGTGTCTACTAGCAACATTAGTAATGGATTAAGGTCAGATTTAGCTTCTTTCGAACTAATGTTTATCATTTTTTAATCATCTAGTGTCTGTAACTGAAGTTTTGGAGCTGATAAAATGTGAGAAACTGAAATACTTAAACTCTGTTGTTATTTTTTGGTGTTTTACAGCTCGAACATATTCTCTTACGCTTGAGAACAAAATTGTTATTAATAAAAAAAATTGTTATTAACAATTGTTGTTGTTCTACAACAACCATTTTAAGGACCAGATAGGTGGACAGTAAAGTTCAAAGTAAAAAAAGTTTTGTTTTGTTTGCCTTTTAAGGCTATTTCTAAACTATTTTTAAGAACTGAGTTAAAATGAAATCAATTTTTCTATATATGCAAAAAAAAACTCTTCTTTTTCTTATTGCTGATTTGTTTTTGTAAATCCAAAAGTGGAATTAGGCATTGCTTTGATATTGTTAAATATCAAAAATATAAAGATTTATGTATTGTAAATAGATTGTTGTTTCAGCCATATCGAGATTCTATTGTTTTCTAGAGTTAAGGATAAAGGAAACAAAGTATTACTTAAACACCTAAATGGTGCGACGATTTTGCTTCTAGATTCAAGCTCTTGTTTAAAACATGGAGCCGGGTGCAGTTTCATGTAACTACCAACAGGGGGCGTGTTGTAAAAGCAGTTCAATCCCACTCACTTAAACAATTGACTGTATACGAGAACTGGACCGAGTTCCCTTAGAAAAAATGTTACCTCCAGTTCCAACCAAATGACATCAATTCAGGCATTTTCCTTTTTTTTTTTTTTTTTTTAAACCGATGCGGCAGCAGCCAGTTTGGAACCAGAAATCATCAGTAATTTGTTCGAGTCAATATTTCTATGGCAACCACTTTTGACAAACAGGAGTGAGCTTGTTAGAAGGCCACGCCCCTACCACTTGAAAGTTGGCTCTGGAGAGTCTGTCAATCAACCGTTCAACTTCACATCCTGTTATTGAGGCATCCGATTGGTCAGTTTTTACCTTGAATAACTTGCGCTACAGAAATAATATTTTGGAGGAAAAGAAAACAAGATTATAAAGAACATGTAAAAAAAAAAAGGTATCCCAGTAAGAATGGTTGTTCTGACAAATAGAGTGACAAAATAATAACTCTTAATTTCTCGATAGAAGTTAGAAGTAGACGTATAAAATAGGTGGGTATGATATAACCAGGCAAGTTTCAACTTTTGTCTTGTTTGTTCAACTATTGAGGTAAAAACTTCTACTTGAGGTCAATTAAAAGTAATAGGGCTTGTGACTTTTCTATTTGTCCTTCTCCATTCACATTCAACGGTCTGGGCTAATATGGTGATCTGGACTTTGTCAAGGATTGTCAGAAACCCTTGAGACGAACTATCATTTTGTGCGAAGGACTAGAAGAAATCTTCTGCATGGAGGTTTATTGGAAAAATATGAGAAAGACATTAAGCGCCAGGTCTTCACAGAGATTTGGGATAAATATTTGCTGTGCACATGGGCAGAGTGTGCAGTCTGGCCTCAGCCAGACGCGAAACGACCTGCCCACACAAACGGACCCTCCACACTGGCACTGGTTGTCTGTCTGTGCACAAACCCACGTCCAAGCGCACTCCAGGTTATTCCCCTCAAACAAGCAGTAGTTCCACACTTCACAAAACTACAAGTTCAAAGAGTTTTCCCCCTGACTGGAGCCAAGTGCTGCTTTTGGGTAAATTATTGGCTTTTTTTCTATAATATTTCAGTTAGAATTGGATGTTGTAAACAGTGTTGAAAACTTGTGCTATAATTTGACGCTATAAAAATAAAACGGAGTTGAATTGCAACAAAACCAGTCGAAACCACAGCAGCAATGGGCAGGAGAAGTATTTCTATTAATAATTGCACAATTTATCATCAGACCAGAGCGGAGGCCGGGCGCTGTCATGTGAATGCACACTGAGGCTCTGTGAAACACACATCGGTTTGGTTTTCTAAATACACGTGACAGGATCTGTAAATGCTATCCAGATTCCCCACCGTCAGCCCGCCTGACATTTTGGAGAACCAAAAGCTGCCTGTTTGGCCTCCTTAAAGGGGCAAATGGGGGAATACTTATTTGTATTTACTTTATTTGTTATTTTCCAATGAAATAGCCTCACTCTTTGGCTGTAGTTGTATCAAAAGCCTATTTAACATGAATAAAAGACTGCATTTGCAACCTAAACCCAAAATTAGCTTAGGGCTAACGCATTTGAGCAAACATTCAACATGCTAACTTTTGAAAACGAATGTACATATTTTTGTTAACCATAATTATCAAGCAATATTCGCAAAGGCAATAAAAAATCTTGATGGATTTAAAAATAAAAACAAACTGAAAAAGTTATATGAAATGCATTTTAGTTAGCATTAGCATGAAAGGATTTAATGTGTTTTTTATAGGTAGAAAAAGTTTGAGATTAAAACCAAATTTCAAAACTGAAATGTCTTTTTTTGTCAAAAATACTTAGTTGTGATTTGACAGTTCTCGTATTTTGTGTGCTTTTAATTTGATGTGTGCTTTTAATTTGACATGACCTTTCACCTAATTAGTTCAAAGTGTTTTTTCGTTGTTTTTTGGTGAATAGTCTCCTTTTGTCCAAATGAACAAGCTCATTTAAACTCTAGTGCAGACTTAAACGTCAATTTTGATGCACCTAACATCAAGCAGGGCTCCTCGTTTTACTTTCAAGTGAACCCTGGTATGGTTTGTTTACTACAGTCTGAGTGTAAACAGACCATAGAGGAAGTGCAAAAAAAGGGCAGCTTCCAAACTACATCCATGAACAATAATCTATGGGTCCCAAACCCCTGGGCAGTGGACCCGAACCGTTCCGTCGTTCCAATTATTTTTAACTTCTAATCAAATATCGATGGACATTTTTATTTTTTTGGAAAACTCCTGAATTCTCCCCAACACATCCGACTCATTCTTGACGCATGTAAAGTCGCTCAGTCACGTGTTAAAAATCCATCTGCTGGTTTCTTAAGTTTCTTTTCGCAGAACCAATGAGGAAACAGAAGAGCCTATGACATTGAGATAAAATAAAGATGCAGTTAAGACAAAAACCCAGAAATCTTTACTCCAGACTTGAACTTGAACCACAGACCATAGTAATAATGCATAACATTCTGCAGACGACTGTTGAATGCTACAATGATGCTGCTAATAGTTGCTCAAATGTTGAATTCATATTTATATTTAGAAAATATCATTTATGATCTTTATTTTTTTTGTATTTGTCCGTCGCACCCTAAAAGTCAGACGAGGCTTAAGTTGGTGCTGATGTACTTAGCTTCTACTTTGACAGTCATGGGTTACAGTAAAACCTACAACACATTTGAACCAGCTGCAGATATTCCACAGAGGATGATGATGATGATGATGATGAACTTTACCCTCAAAAGTTACGGAAAACTAGAGGCTAAAAAAACTAAACTAAACTCTTCTTGCATAAAACCGATCCGTGGCCTGATAAAGGTTTGAGACGCTGCCATAAAGCATATTATCCGTCACGATCATCATGTAGGTTTTTTTTTAATTCCTGCAAAAAGTTTATTGACAAAAGTAAAGGTTTTTCAGAACTTTCCTCTTTGGATCACAAGTTTCTACTAGCCTGAAAAGATCTCTGGCACTAATAGTTAGCAAAACAAAGGAATTCTGCTTCTGGCTGAATGTTGTCATTCTGCTGCAGTGAGGCAAAGAAAAAAAGGCAAATGTTTCAACAGCAGCCGTGCCACTCAGCTGTCTCCTTTTCCGATGGGGAAACGGCTTCTTGTGTTACGCCTCACCCGTCGGAGCGTTGAAGCTGGAGCAGACTGGCCTTCTGGGAAAGCCATTTACACAGAAGTCAATACCCCCCACCTGCTTATCTTATCACCGCATACATCACCACACTCAAAATGCCACCTCCGTGCACGTGTTGGTGTACGCTCTGCTGGCGGGAAGCAGCCGAACTGGTAAATGCGACGCCACGTGAAGTGTAGAAAAATCACGGATTTGAATTGGCAAACATTGGTAGCATCTGAGGGCGTGTGGGAGGGACATGAATGAGATAACGTTCCCAAATAAACCCCCGTAGAGTCTCGTTGGCTCCAGCTTTGTGTGTGTTTTGTTCTGGGACAGGATGTCCTATGTCAGCTTTCATCAAAGTTGCTAGCATGTGTTGCACAAAGTTGCCCACAAGAAGCTTATCTCTACCTTAACACATATATTCTTCCTGGACGTGAATTTGGCTCTTTAAACCTCAGCCTGCTTGAAGAAAAAGCCTTTTGAAACCTTTGCTGTGTGTACAAAAGATCAGAGGTAGTTGTTTTTTTACCAATTTTATTCAGAAGTAAAGCTGCATTCCACCTGGACGTTGTGGGAGTCAGAAGGTTTAACTTCAAAAGACAAATTATGCTCACAAAGAAATCTTCTTTAGGATACAACTGATGGCTTTGTTTGCAAAACTCCCATTGATATTGTAGACCGATAAAGTAAATAGTTACTTTTAAAAAGGAGGGGAAAAAAAGTATAATTCACATGAATCCTCATGTAAACGCAATACATTTGTGTCCGAAACATTTTTAAAGCATCAAGCCCAACTTCTATGTGTAAGAAGCTTAAATCCTATATAAAACACCTTCATGTGAACAACCTAAAAATGTTAGATTAGCATTACTGGAATAGATTCATAGGCGGCCTATTGTTGAGATATGGGCTATGCCTATTTCTTTCTGGAATATTCCATTATCGGAACTCTTATTTTAGTACTCTGTACTAGTACTAATTTCTCCCAAATATACTCCATTGCAATTTATTGTCCTAAAAATACGGTAGGCTATGGCAGTGTTTTTCAACCAGTGTGCCGCGGCACACTAGTGTGCCGTGGGAGATGGTCAAGTGTGCCGTGGGAAATTGCCCTCATTAACTGAAAAATTAAACATTTCCCATCTCCAGGATTTCAGCTCTCTGTTCATCCAAACAGGCCCTGATAAAACACTGAGGAGTTAGGAATATAAAAGATCGTAAAATACTTTTTCTTTGCGTTTATTTTATTTTATTAAAGACATTTTGATAAGAATGACGTACCGCGATTCAGCTGCAACTCCGGCTGTATTTTGGAAAAGTCCCGCCCCTTTAACTGTCTCCACCAATCATTCTTGGGGAGCTTAATCACATGTCATCAGTCTGACCAATCAGAAGTGGTTAAAGTCTTCACTTCCTTGTCCCGATTTAGCTCGTAAAGTCGCTCAGTTCTAACAAAAATACCAGCTAAAGCTCGTCTTTATCGGTGCAGCTTTCCACAGAATCCGGTGTCAGACCGTGGAACAAGTGAACAAAACAAGGAAGCTCAGAGACGCGATCTCCGCCGGCCGTTTAATGCACTACATCTCCCATGATGCATTGGGTTGTGAGAGTGACAGCGCTCAAGGAGATCTGTTGTTAAACGTCTTGAAATCAACGAACACACGTCAAACTGTTTTTACATCTTCTAACTTAACTTTTATTGCATCTTTTAGAAAAAAACAGCTGCAGTTTCAAGCTTTTTCTGCAACAATTATCTCAAAAATGCATGTGAGATTGTGGAGGGGCTGTAGATCAATACAGACTATGAGTTTCTCCGTTTTTTTTTTTTTTTTTTTTAATTTTTGGATCCTGGTGTGCCGCGGGATTTTTTTTAAGGTTAAAGTGTGCCGTGGCTCAGAAAAGGTTGAAAAACACTGGGCTATGGTATATGTTGATTTCCCCTTTATGATACATTTTTTGGCTGCTGCGACTTATTGTCCGAAAAATATGGCATGCTCAGAAACCTGAGGAACAAGAATATTTAGTTTTCTGCAAATCATTTAAAGATGTAATCAGGAATATTGCTTTATCGGGAAATTGCTCCTAATTCAGAATATAGTTTGACTGTAAGCTTTCTGGCATGTAGATGATGGTAATATTACCTTTAACTATTTTTTTTTTGGTAATACTTAACATGTAATTAGTTTGAAAACATTTAGGACATTTTCAAATGAAAGAACTGAATATTTTAAGGAAAAATAATAATGTAGATAATAATGTTTTCTCAAAAAGACAAACGTTTAAATGCAGAGGAGTACAATATTTCCCTGTCATATCAGGAAAAATATGTTCTTATTTAAAGAATGTGCTTTCGCAGACTGGCTGATCTAAAAATACTCGGATGTGAAGCTGCTCTTAGATCTGAGGGCGTTAAAAAAACTTTTTATTTTGTTCTTTTCCATCTGACTTTACAATGCTGCTCTGCCTCTTTCTGTCCCCACACATTCCTCTGTGAATGTATCACACCCTGACAGGCACCCGTTTCTCTGTCCACACATGGCAACAACCATGTTATACCTTCAAACACCATCCACTCCATAGTTACATCTGTTATTGAAACAGTGGAAACAGTCAGACCCTTAAATCTTTTTTTTTTTTACGAGTTCTTCGTGTAATTTTTTCTGCTCAAACCCTGCAGACTTCGTACCGCATATGAACTTCTATCGCACATTCCTTCCTGAATAGATGCCTGGCCGCCACGCTATTGTAGCTGCCGAAAGCACGTTTGACTGTGGGTGTGAAAAAAAGTATTTATGACACCTTTTCCAACATCAAACGATGTCCTATGCAAACACTCGGGTCTATGCATATTTACAGCAGCTATACACTGCTTTCCACACTTAAATGTGTGAAAATGTTGTATGTATATATATATATATATATATATGTATATATATATATATATAGCAGTTATATATATATATATATATATATATATATATATATGTATATATATATATATATAGATATATATATATAGATATATATATAGATATGTGTTAGTTTAAAACATTTATATGAGTGTTTAGGAAAAAACTACTTATTTACCCATATATATGGGTAAATAAGTAGTTTTTTTCCTGAACACTCATAAATGTTTTAAACTAACATTGTTGTGAGCAAAACTCACCCAAGTTATCATAATTGATACCATTTGTATCTTATATATTTTTTGTGGATTTTATCAGAGTTTAAAAAAACATCTTAATTCCCCCTAAAAATTTTATTATTAGATCATTTATTTGATGTAGTGGTCTTTACGGGGTTAAAAACTTAAAAAAAAAACTTTCTTACTTAATAAATAGTTTTATTTTATAGGTTTAAAACAGCGTCTTGATTTTTTGATATACATTTGTCCCCCCTCCCCCTCCTGTAGTTTCGAAGCCCACGTTTTTTTCGTGGAGCTTTCATCTGGGAAATAAAGCGATGTTTTCGCTAAATGTAACCAGCTCTCTCATTGGTCTAAACCGCCTTCCATATGTTGTGATGAGACCAATGTCCAGTGGTTTGTTTGTTTAGAAAAACAGTTGCAGTTTCTTTTCCCCAGTGACTTTTATCTCATACTGTTGCAACTCATTTGACTGGGTTATCTGAATTTGTTATCTAACTAAGTAGGCAATTTCACACAACTTTGAACTCTGGGCTGAACCACACATGTCCTTAAAAGAGTCGCACATCTCTACTGAAGGGTGCTCGTTCAAATCATTTTAAGAACTCCTCTTATAATTTGAGTTTTGATCAAGGAATTGCCATAACATTTATTGCTGGCTTTAGTAGAAAACCTCTATAAAAGTGAACTTTGGTTTTACTTTTATTCTACGAATCAGAATAAATTTTGTCAGCTCTCACTTTGTGTGTTTGGAAAAATATTTGCCCAAATGAAAAAAATTAATAGTTGTGCACAAAAAAAAGGCATTTCACTGTTTCGTCTTTGTAGACTTGTTATACGCCCAAATTAAACACAGTGTTTTTAATTGTTTTGCTACAAAATAAGACGCTTTCACACTGGACCTTTTGGTCCACGCCAGAGTATGCATCATTTTGCATGTGTGATAAAGTTAGCTTAAAAAAAGGATATTATGCATCCTACAGTCTGACACCATTTGTACATTTACAATCATTTCTGCCAACTAGGGCCACATAGAAACAGACAGACATTTTCTCAAAGCACCGTGTACCTCTCGAAATCATTTTGCCATCAGTAAACACAATCAGAATTATTTAAGGCTTTTAAGTGCACCTTATAGTATGAAACATGTTTGTTTGTTTGTTTGTTGCCTTTTTTTAATTCTTTGCTTTGAGTCAGAAGGTACAAACGCCAATTTCTTAAGAATTCAGTGCTTGGCCTGTGCTTGTCCAAGTGTTTACTCCTGATGCAATCATTCATGATTTCGAAATAAGACAGACCAAAACAGACAAATAAAGGCTGCATAAATGTCAGCACAACTAAAAGATGATGTGCTGTGGGGATTGTAGCCGTCGTGAAACTCTGCTAAGGGGTTCATTTCCAAATCTTTACACCCACTTTTAAAGTGTTGGACACTCCGATCATTTAAAGGCGCGTCGTGTTAACCATATCTAAAGAGGTGTTTTAATGACCTCACTAGTGCGGTGAAGTGGAGTCTGTGCTCCCAGGGGAAAACATATCTTAATAACTGACAGACTGTCCGGCGTCACTGGAAGGAATTAAATGAGGTGACACAGGAGCCAGTTTTCTTTCTCCAGCTGTCTTGTTGCTGGACCTCGGCTCATGTTGCGCTGTTGTACCTCTTACCCACATGCCTGCTTGCAAGAGAGATGATTTAGTGGATTCAACTCATGTAAAAATGTTGGAGGATTTCAAAAACTGGCCTGAAAACTTGCTGTTAGGAAAGATAATAAAAGTATTTTCCTGTAGCTTCATGACTTTTTCTTTACTCCCTGGAAAGTTGTGGTTGACTGGTAAGCATAATATTTATGTACAGGATTAATATAATAATGGATATCTAAGAATTACCAATCTTAACCAATTTCTTCTCTGGCCTTTTGTATTAGGGTTTGAAAACTGCCTTTCTGGTTTTTGAAAATCTATCAAGATATTTCATATTTTTTGGCAAATTTCTGATATAGTTTTGTCTTTTTCTTCTGAGGTTATCAAATTGTGACAACAATATTTTAATCATGTTTCTATGTGGCTTGTGCTAATTTATTGTCTCCTAAATCCCTTTTCACTCCCTGATAAATTAGCAAAATTGTAGGTGAAGCATGTACATTTTTTCTGTCCTTTTTTTTTTTAAGTTTCTCTACTATGATCACTTTTAGGACTTTGTCAGAACTCAGAGCTCTGTCTCCCCCTCTGGTCACCAGTGGGAACTGTCTCCAGACTTTTCACTTCATCTCCCAGCAACCCCAGCACACAGTCTCTAGATGCCACACACCTGACTTTCATTTGCAATCACTCACAGTATATTTAAGCACTGCACTGAGCCTCACTCAGTGCAAAGTATTGTTTGTGTCACTCTGTGGTCTAGCTGGACCTGGTCTTCAGCTAGACCTGGTCTTCAGCTAGACCTGGTCTTCAGCTAGACCTGGTCTTCTCTCTTTTTTTTTTAAAGTCTCAAAGTTCAAACCACAGAAAAAAAAAAGTTATTATAGAATGTAAACAAAAAAGCAGATTGTGACTGAAGATCTACAGTATATAGATTTGGCAAACTCAATGCATTCTGTACAGGAGACATGGATTGGAGAAGGAGATTGACGAGGTCATTGGCCAGTCAGGATGCAGAACACAGTGCATTGTTTAAAAAATACAAATTTGGAATTAAAAAATAGCTACAAAACAGCAAGACCACAAAAGGTGAATCGTGATATAACTAGAGACTTGATGACTAGAGAAACGCTTATAAACTGTAAATTGTGGTTTGTGTTATGCTTTGATTAAACCGTCCATTCCTTTATAAATGGTCTGAATGAGTTTCTGCAACATTTTGTGCTCCTGGTGGTTAAGTTGGTGCCAGTGTTCGGCAGCAGAGTCACCATCAGTATGAATGTGTGTGTGAATGGAACTGTGACTGTAAAGCGCTTTGGGCTGTAAGCGTCCTTTCCCATTTATTTACATTATTTTTTAACCTCGCTTTGTTTGATAGAGTTGGAAGCACCACTAAACTTTCTGTAAGACACTCAAAACTATCCTCAATTAGGAAATGGCTTCGTTTTTTTGGTGATTGGTTATGCTCTCTGAAATACAGCTTCACTATAGCTGTTGGCATCAACATTTATTGATCAGCCTCACTATAAATTAAGGTTTTTGTTTGTTTGTTTGTTCGTTTTTCCTTCAGGTTTTTTGTATTATGCATTTGAAAAATGTTCTTACTTTCTATTTTGATTTTTCCTTTTCTTGGGGATTGGATTTTACCAAATGGTAAGTGATCACAATCTTCACTCTGGATTTATTTTCAGACCACATTTCATTCTAGGAGATAATAATTCTGCATCACTAATCCAATTTTGGATTAAGTGTTGGACGAGTCGTAACTCAATTTTAGCAATCCGCATGGATGTTTCCTTTGCTTAAATCATGCGTCAAAACTTGACCTTCTGAAAAGGATGTTTTTCATCTCGGTTGTTTCAGAAATGTGATTCTGATCACTACATCCGTTATGGTTGAATAACTTGTTGATGCTGGAATATAAGGCTCCACGCAGTCATTAACCAATTGGATGCTTTTGTTTATTATCCAAGATTTGGCCAAACTTAAACTTACTAAACATTTCTTTGCCACATTTAAATTCTAAACTTTTTTTGTTTTGGATTGTTCCAATAAATCATTAATTTTAAATTAAATAAATGACCCAACACTTATGACTTGTATTTCAAATTAAAAGTCTTAACTTTTCCATCATCTTCTATTCTTCCACTGCTTGTTTTTATCCTCTCTAGTATCATCTTTATGGAGCATCTACTCCAGATCTGTCTTATGAAATACTATTTAACTTCAAACCCAACTGACCAGTGGACTCAGTGACTCTGTCTTGTGGGAGCTTTGGCGGTATAAAATGACAGACTGACACACTCGATTTATGAGCGGAGAACAGGGCGGCTTTCAGTTTTAGGCCCATTGCGACTGAGATGCCGTGTGAACTCTCCTCATAGGACACGCATGAACACACTCCGGAGAAACACTGCGCGAATAGACGGGAAGCAGCAGAAGCAGATCCTTCGTGGTTGTAATGGCTGTGTGATCGCCAACGGGGAAAAGAAGGAACACACGCTGACAGCCGCCTGTCCGGTCATTGTTCCATCGATTTGTTCACAGATGGAGAAACGATGTGCGGAAATGAATGAGTTCTAGAAGGAGGACAGGCGCCCAGCGAGGGTCCAGACCCAATGGTCTGAGTCACTTTGGGAAAGAAGGAAACTAAAATCCGATTAGACGAGCCAAAAGTGGAAAGATTTAATCGTAACATCTAACTCAGAACATTAGATTGGAGCACTATTATAGCTTCTGCGTTATTTTCTCTGTCTGTTGTGGGGAAAAGCAGTTTTGAGGTGATTGCCATGGTTAAAGCATTTCTCCCTTCTGCTGCTTTGACCGTCTCCTCTGGATGCTCCGCTTGGATGACTTGATGTTTTTGAGCGGCTGAAGCTGAGCTTCCTTCTGCCGGCTGGCGGCCATCGCCTGTGCTCGGGGAGGACTAAATATAGCTCCCTGCACCAGGACGAAGACAAGCTAGAGAGAATGGGAGGCGCATAAATATAGAGAACCCCACGCACAATTACAGAGTTGAGCGTTTGCTGGGAAATTTCAGGCTCAGGGGCGGGGAACTTATGCTAGGCCTGCTCTGTTTAGAAGGGTTGTTTTGTGTTAGTTTGGCTTGAAGTATGAAGAGATCCTTTGTCGTTAGTCATCAAATTATGACAGAGAGCAACCAAGTTTTTGTTTCACAGCTTTTAAACTCCTGTTTTCAGCTCAAATTGTTGGAGTTACGGTTAAAGTCCCACTCCGATCATCGTTTTGATCTATTTTCAAAGCGTTCCCAGCGGTCTTTCAATTATGATGTTGTTTTTAGTCAAAATCAAAAACCTGTGTCGTTTTCCAGGACCTAGTTTTTGTAGAGCTGCAGGAGTTCATTAGAAATTTTGTGGACAGAAACGTTGGCACGGAGCAACCCCGCCCCCCTTCCCATCATGCATTGCTGGGAGAACAGAAAGCATAAATTGATTTAAAATTATCATGTGTAATTTTTTGGTCAGACTTCCATGGTCTCCTAGGTAGTGGCGTTTGTAAAGATTGTAATTGTTTTCAATTGACTATTTTTCTTATATTAATTCTAATGTTTTCACTCAGTTTCTGTACAGGTTATACCACAATGAGCACTTACAGCCTGTTCTGCCTGTGCAAGATATCTAAACTTTGATGTCAACATCTTCAAAGAAACTCTAATGTACAAAATTACAGAAAAGCTTTGGTCCATTTGTCCACCAGAGTTCTATTTTTCATTCATTTAGCTGTTTATGTGTCCTCAAACTTGTCTTTTGTATCCAATAAAATGTTACTAAACAACAAATAGTTCCAGTTCACAATTTCAGGTCTGAGTGTAGCTGCAGGCAAAAGCCGCGAGGCGACTGAAGTGTTTATGACTAGGAAGTTGGCACTTCTGTCCTAAGCATCAGTGCAATAGGAAACCTGGCAGGAGCATTAAGCCTTAAACCTTTTAATTGAAAGCGGAACATGCAGGGAAGTTTAAAATTAGTTCCGGTCAGAGCAATTAGACCGAGAGATGTTCTCGAAAAAGGTGAAACAGGTTAATGCTAGTATGCACGGTCTGAACTTTATTTTTATAGAAAAACAAGTAATTTTTGGTTTGAATTAGAGTTGGAGAATATTGAATCACTGTATTAACAAACTTTTATATATCAGTTTTTTTATGTTTTTGCTGTTAAAGTTATAAACTTACTGAACAAATTTTATTTTAAAAAAAACACAAAGTGCTGCTTTTAAAGTTTCCCCCTTTAAAAAAGCTGCTTTTAACTTATTAATACCTAAAACTAGACATGTGATGGGTTTAGTAAATAGAAAAAAGTGAGAGTCCTAATGATACATCCATCAAGAAGGGTTTTAGCATAATTACAGTGATACAACTGTTAAATAAAGCTAACTTTTTCTTTAATTTTCTGTTTATTTTCTTGCAAAGAAACGGCTTTACTATTTTTTAATGTACACGTTTCTAATTTCATCTGTGAAGGTTCCACTTTTATTCAGTTTAAATCACAAGATTCACATTTAAAATCCATGCATCCATTTTCCTGTCATTGCTGACTGTCGTCCTCTGGTTTCAACGCGGTGTCAAAAATGGCGACTAAATTCAACGTCATTGAGTTAGAGCCGGAAGTAAAACATTTTCTATGGGTGAAGTCTAATTGACTCAGTCCAGTTCTTATATAGTCAATGCTAAAAAGTATTACATTGGAGGAATACCCTTGAATATATTTGGCATAGCCTTATTGTCCAACCTGTTTTTTGGTAAATAGTCCTAAATCCAGTGGCTCTGTTCAACCCAGTTTGTTGGCATTAAAACCGTTTGTAGTAGCTTCCAAAATGAACCAGCAGATAGACGTGGAGCGCACAGAGAAACTGTAGAGCAAAACCATTTCTCTTCTACTTAAGAAAGTGATGGACTTTGATTTCAAATAAGAAGATGCAGTAGATGAGATCTGCATGTGTGAGTGCAAACATTTGACTTTTACTTTTATTATCGTAATGCCTCTGCTCACTGCAAGGCAAGCCCCAGGTGAGGTGCATTATGAGAGCTGACATTTTCTGTGGTTTTGCTCCAGTTTTGACTGTTGAGGTTTTGGTTGTTGGAGTTGTGTGTTAGGTTTGTCGGTTTTTTTTCAGTGGTTGAAATGTTGTTGCTGAATCCCTACAATGGGACTCTGCAAACACAGTTGATCTGTGCGTCTCACAACCTGCACAACAATGATGTATGTTTAGAGTACATTCAACTGTGGTGTTGTTTGTATCCTGTTGTGTGGTGTCTTTGCATTGATAAAACAACTTTACAGACAACTTGGCAACATGCCCTGCAACTGTACAGTCATATTATGAACTTGTGTCATGAAGTTGAATAGGTTATAAGTATTTTGGCAGTGATTTCCAGCCCTGCTGATATCCAGATTTGGTTCAAAGTGAAATCTATTTATAAAAGTCTTTAATATCCTGGAGCAACAAAAAATACTTAAAAAAATAGTTTAAATTACTAGTTTTTAAGTAGTTTAATGGGTCTTATTAAATATTGACATTGATATTGGAAAAGCAGGTTTACCTTGCCTTGAGCAAATTCCTACAAACTGGTAAAAATGCATTTCTCTCCAACTGTTTGCAACCAATTTGTGTTTCTCCCGTTGACTCTATGTGAGAACTGGACTGTGTGAGAGTAAGTGTCATCCACAGAAAATGGCTTACTTCTGTCTCTAACCAAAGTCAATTTAATTGCCATTGTATAGTGATACGGACATGTTGGAGCCAGACGACATCAGTAAACAGCGATTGGTCCGAGTTGGTCTGTGTCTACATTTCTAGGACAACCACTCTCGCCAATCAGGAGTGAGCTTTTTAGAAGGCCACACCCCTACCACTTAAAAGCGGGCTCTAGAAAATTTGTCAATCAATGCTTTGAACATTTGATGCAAGACCATCTACTTTTACTGAGGCATCTGATTGGTCTGTTTATAACTTGAATAACTTGAACTACAGCAAAGATTGTGTTAGCATGAACACGTTAAGAAAAGGTAGCAGAGCAAGAATGGTTATTCTGACGGAGTTAATGACTGAGTAACGACTGTTTATTTCTCTATACAAGTCTATGGGATTTCTGGGTTTTTCTTTGGAAACAGCAGATACTTCCTATTTGAAACACCAGAGGTAAAGGGGTCACTCAGTCCAGGTGTCATATGTAGTCAATGGTATGGTAACTCCTAGTCAAGAAAAACAAAACTAAACAGGAAGTCCCGCCTACTCTTGTTGCGCTGGTGATGTTGAAAGCTGAATAGCAGTCATTGTGTGCACCCATCTAACAGTTTCATCAGTGACTAGTGCACAGATTTGAGGTGAAATCCATAAACAATCATTACTTTGATCCTGTTGGGTATGTAGTGTTTTCGTTACAGTATAAAGTCTTTTGTGTGGATAAAGATAAGACCAAAGCGATATAAACATATGTTTATGGGTGGCAATTATCTTATAGACTGTAAAAGAGGTCATCTCAGGGTGTCATAGACTTCAGTCAAAACTATTTTTTTATATCAAATCGAAAACGTTATAAAAACAAACATTTGCAATGATACTGACAAGAAAACAAGTGCAAACATCAGAACCATCAATGAAGAAATTTTTTTTCCCAGAAATGCGCAATTTGTAGAGGGTTTTCAAGCCTTTTGTTAATAATAAACCTACAGATTGAGTGTTTAAAACCTGTTAGGACTTGTAACAAAGAGGTCCGCCTCTATAATTTTACCGTTTCAGACGGACAACCAGTGATTTAAGTAGAAGTGCACAGCTGCAGAAGGACAGATGGCTGCACGATACCATGTGATTTGGGACTCCTGCCTCCACACCAGCACAGGATGAATTATCATCGGCTCTCAATCCCCATTAATCCCCATCAACTGTGCAGGAATTGCCAGCACAGACCGTTTAGAGGGAATATTTGCCGCAGCGGTTTGTTGTTAAACGTACCTGTGTGTTCAAATGCTGGACATGTGACCACACGTTAAGCGTGTGCTATGTTGGCACACACTCTAAAACCCATATTTGTGTGTAAGCCTATAGCAGCGGGTACCCTCACTTTTCTCCTCCCTGCTGGTCCCTTTATTTCTTATCTTCCTGTGTGAATTGGAGTCTTTTTCAGGACACTGTTTTATGTTGCTGTTGTCTGTTTCAGGGTTACAGTGAGCCAGAATGGATAAGCAGACGCTGATACATTACACAATATTTTAAAATGAAGTTGATAAGGAAGAAGGCATCATATAATCATGTCACAGTATTTATTTTTTTCCTTCATATCTTCGATATTGTTTATTAACTTCTGCGCCCTCTTCTATGTTCTTGTTCCTCCAGAGAGCTGATGTCAGGGGCTCGCCTTTGAGGAGACGACCTGGTACGGCTCAAAGCGCTTCAACACTCCCGTTTCTTTTGTGACAGCCAATCACACGGAGAGGACAGCTGGACCCGATGTTACCCTGAAGCACTTTGACAGACGCCAATGAAAAAAAAAACTTTATTTTTAATCTCCTCACTTTCATCCGTCTGGTGGAGCAAACCAACAGGGATGTGTGCCAAATGACATTCTTTAAAAGAAAAGAATTACAAATATATATATTTGCTGCTCCCATTCTTAAACTAAAAGCCAATGACAGGAGGGTACAAAAACAGACAAAAGTGCTTTTTGTTTTATTTTTGTTTTTACCTAATTAAAAAACCTTGAATGGCAAAGAGAATAATCTGTCTAAACTCTATGTGAAAATAGATCCTAAATAGAAATATGTCAAAGTGCCTAATTTTTCATGTTATGGTCATTTTCAAAATTAATCAGACTAAAGCATTTAGTTATATTTTTACATGCTTGATTTGATATATTTCAGTATCAAATAGTGCTTAGAAATGTCCGTTAGCGGATACCGCGTTCATGCTAGCTAGAAAGTATCTTTAGACAAACTTTAAAAGAATGCAAATTTTATTTTGCAGACGTTCTTTGGAGACAATAGCCCCAAAATCTAACATTAAAATGGTACCAGCAATTTGCTAGCAGTTTTCTACTATGAGAAATATTAGCATGGTAGCTGTTAGCATTCTTTCTTAGCATTGTTTGTAAAAAAAAGCCTCTTTCTTTTTGACCTTTTAATGAGCCATAAATGAAAGTATTAATTAAAGACAGGCTTGAAACAAAATGGCGCTCGTAGCAGGGAATGCAGTTGTCTGCTTGCTAGCTCTAAGCCAGCAAGATCAGATTAACATATTAGCACCGTGTCAGGACGACGTAGATTCACTGTCCTGCTGACCCCAGCTCAGGGTTAGGCCCCCTGATATAGAGCCAAGCAATCCTATTAGTGATATTACCTTCAGACACTCATTTAATCCCTTTCATCTCAGGGTGCTAAATAAATAACATGAGGTACAAACAGCTGAGGACAGACAACCGATCATTAGCTATGCTAATGCTAGCTTTATCGCAGTCAGCACACTTCGTTTCAGCACTTGGAAAGGTGTCAGTCAAAACAAACAAACTCAACAATTTGCTGCAGTTATGTTACACAACTCAGAAGATTTGTGTTATATTTGATCAAATGTAAACCCTATGCTTTCTGTCTGTAGCTTAGGTCAATCTTTGCTATGCATTAGCACTTAAGTGCCTGTCTTTTCCTGTCTGTCTAGACCGTTTTAACAACTAGCCATAAGTAATACTGTTTTTCTAAGAGCTTATATCAAGTTTAATTTTTGGGCTGTACAGTTCTCATGAATCAAATATTTGTGTGTTTTAAGGTTTAACTTGCCACGATGGTCCTAATCTAAGGATGTTTTTTCGTTTTTTGTAGCAGCCAAACACCAATTGGTTCTCACATCAGAATGCATTATTTTAATTTTTGTGTGTGTTGCAATCTCCTGAAGAACTCTTGACAGCGAGGAGCGCGAACTGTGACATATCTGACTCTCTGGGAGGAAAGTGTAAAGACTTGCAGATGCTTTACCATTAAACTAGTTTTTGCCAGAGGCTTAAACGTGCATGATGAAAGAGAAAAGCCATCATGAAAAACAACAACGTGGACTTTTGTGTAGCTTTATACTGTACTCTTGTGTTTCTCTGTCTCTTCTGACTCTGAGCTTCATCGCGCTTCTTTGTTCAGAAGAAACCTTTCAGTCAAATGATTAGTAGACACATTAATTTAAGATTTGTGACCAGCAGATAAACACCTACATTTGGTTTTTTTTATATATATATATTTTGGAGATGTTCTCATGTCAGCCAAATGCTTAAAGGTACTTGTAGTCTGTAGAGGAAGCAAACAAAAGCTGGCTATCTGTTCGTGACGAGCAAACTTAATGGTTATACCGTGTGGAGCCCCCCGCTATGCCCTGAGCTCTCTATGAACACTTTAAAATTGCCTGCAGCCCGGAAAATGTCCTACGTGGCTGCCTCTCGATGGTCACAGCCTCGTGCTAGAAATCATGGGAGAGCTCAGGGAAAGGTGAAGCAGGGGGGGAAAGTTGAGTTCAGCCATTCAGATGTCTGTATGTTTTCATTCATTGTTGGCTAATTTAAATATGCTCGTGTTGCAAAATGGTACTGCTGCTGTTCTTCATTTTTTTTATTGTTTTATCTATTCCTATGAGGGATTGGACCCTCTCTTTTTTCGGAGATTTGTCATTGATGTAGAGGGTTTTACTTCTGTTGCTTAAGAAAAACAAATTTGTCAAAAAAAACAACAACAACAAAGAGACTTGTTTCTTTTTTTCTAAAACAAGCTGCTGAATTGGAAGCAGTTGGTAAAATTTGCCTTTTTTTTAATTATATCATACTGTATATAAGGCACACCGAAGTATAAGGCACATTAGGGCAAACAAAAGAGTCGGAGATAAATCTGTCAGTCAGACTTTATTAACTGTGTTCTAGTCGTTCTGGAACTTGTTTGTAACATGCTACATGTTAGCCACGTTAGCATTTTTACAGTGCCTGTAACTCCCAATCTTGTTAGCAACACATGGTAAAAAAAAGTCCAACCGGGCTGCATGTTAGCCGCATTAGCATATTAACAGTGACAACCCAACTTGTTTGGAACTCATAAAAAAAAACAAAAAACGTACCGACATTTTGGAAAGAGCGCCATGTTCCTCTCAAAATTGCTGCGACGTCAGAATTAACCTGGGTTTTTAAAAATATTTACAACTATGACTTATAAGTTCACCTTTTAGAATATACGGTAAGCAAAACTATGCAAATCGGGCACGAAAAATGATCTTACCAAGAATTCACGTTTTGAGAAAAAAAAAAATTCTATTCATTAATGTTGCGTTCACACCGAATCAGGGAGCTCTCGAGTTTCAATGTTAAAGTCATCGTACAGGTGCGATCAGAGATCCTGCACTGCAATTTGGGTGGCGCAAAAAATCTGAGCTTTAGCAAAAAAGACGCGTCAACCATTCAGGGACTTTGGCCCGTGACGGGATGTGATCAGTGGGTGGGGTTCCAAAACCAACATGGAGAAGAATCTGAACGTCCTCCTTCTGAACCTCGTAATAGTTTTCTCTTTTCCATTGAAACAACAATAAAAAAAATTATCTATTTTTATTTTTTCCCTACTCGGATGCGGGGCAGCAAGTCGTCGAACTGGGTCACAGAGAGATGGAAGCTGCGCCGAAAGCGACCATCATTTAGACGCAGCTCCTGCAGTAGATGGCGAACCTCATCGTACTGGGAGAGTCTCTGACTGATGTCATGAACCCAGACATGGAGACGTGATCACCGAAGCTTTTGTGGAACTCTTCAGAAGAAATCAACGTGATCTGTCAACATAATCCAAGTTTTCCATGTATTGTAAATGAGATGTATACCCAATGCCTTATATAGTTTTAAGGGTTAAAGTCATCCAACGCAAATTTCACACAAAAATCGTGTTTGGTATTCTCTAATCTTAGATTATTTTTCTTTTGTACAACTTTCTTGATAAGATTATTTTTCTTGCAAAACAGAAAATGGGACGATTTGTCTTGAAACAAGGGCCTTTTTACTTTCTTAACCCTTGTGCTATCTTGTGGGGTCAAAATGACCCCATCCTTACATTGAAGTGTTATTCCTACCATGATAAAGGTGGAAAGATTTCATGTAATCCATGGACACCAGTGAAGATCACAAATCATTGAAGAAAAAAGGTTTAGAGCACTGTCTAGTGGGTCTAGATGACCCAACACCCAATGTTAAAGTGCCTAGGATAGCACAAGGGTTAAAATTGGGTTTTTGCAGTGTAGTTTATGTGAGGCAAGTACAACAATGTGGGGCCTTAAGCTTGTACACACACCACAATGTTGCCCTGTGTCGGGCAAAAGGCCACGGCCTGATGACTATCCACAGAAGTCTTTTGCTCACTTTTACCCCTCCCATTGATAAGATCGCTTGCACTCAAGCACAGCCGCTTGCCGCTCAACTTACCGGGAATTTGACCAACACGCTGTTAGTAAAGTGAGCTCAAAGAGCCCCCACATGCTTTTGTTTCACCCCACTTCTCTCAGCACTTGGTTTAATTAAATCTGACTTTTTTTTTTTTTTCGATCTGGAAAATCTGTGCTCCTCTCGATTCTTGTTTTCACATTTTGGATTCTTGTATCGTTGTTGGGCATGGAGGGAAATTTAATCTGAGCTGTTTAGTTTTCTTCCATTTTTCACTTGCTTTGATCCTTGGAGAATTCAAAACTGATTCAACAAATAATTTGTATGTTTTAAAAGAAAAAGAAAAGGAAACTCTCTTCGTGTTGTCATCTAAAAAAAGAACTGTTTCCCCACAAATTCTTCAGATCCAAAAAACAGGGAGTTGCTGTGGGACAAGTGTAGGTGCTGATGTTGTGAAGACCTTGAATGTGCTTTTATCTTCAGTCTAGAAAGACGAGTGAAGTGAAGCGTTGAAGGGCTGCTGGGTGGGAGCCAGGGTAAGGGGACACCAAGTGCAGCCACGGGGATGCAGGCTGGCCTGGAGCCAATAGGTGGACCCGTCGTCTGTTATGTGCAGAGCATCACCTGATGCTTTGTAAAACTGACACTTTTGTAAAGACATGTACTGGTTAAACCTGCACACTCGCCTATATTCAGAGCTTGTATGGATTAATCCGCCGTAATGACCAGCAGACATACGTGGGATCTCCTCTACAGCGTTTGATCATTTTCACTTGATCCTGCCGTTCCCAGAGCTGTCGGCTTTAAAAGATGGGATGAGAAGCTCTAAAGTTCAGCACTTATGTTCACAGGGGTCAGCTAACGTGTTTCATTTTAGATCATATGGAGAGAATTAACAGGTTGTTCACAAAACCGGCTAATGTTCTGCTTTTATTCAACAGGTTTTGGGTTTTTTTTGTGCTTGTCGCCTAAAACATTTTGAAGAAATGTCACTTTGCAAACAGGTAGAGGTTACTGATAGTTTGCCAAATATAAAATAAAGATCAAAGTTGTTGGTATAGCATTTTGTTTTAAACAAATTTATTATGCAGTTGTGTACACGTTCCCTTTTTTCTTGGCTGTAAAAAAAATCTACATTTTACAGGCGGTGAAGAGGAATGCAGCTGCTTGCTTGGAGCTTCCTTTAGTCGTGATGACCTTTGGCCCATCAACTGGTATCAACAGTAGCTCCGCCTGAACTGCATTTTCCTATGGACCTAACCAAAAATGGTATGGTCCATTTTATTATGGAAACGCTCAAAACACTGGGCCGGACTGGACTGTACCGCTCAGTGAAAACGAGGTTTTATTGGCCCTGTGACAGGCTGGCGACCTGTCCAGGAGTTTCACTCAACACTAGCCAGGTTAGGCTCCAGCAGCCTCGTAGCTCCAAAAGGGAAACATCGGGTTGTGAAGATGGATAGATCGATGAAGGGTTATCTTATCTCATCGAATAAAATGAGAACTGACTCATCCAACAAACCCCCTAGTGGTTATTTAGTGAACTGACCTGGTTTCATTTTTGAAAATGCTTTATCTTAAAGGTCAATTTGTTTCCGTTTAATTAAAATTCCTAATTCTATATCAGTTTATAATGTCTCTTCCTACAAATTTGTTTGATTACCCATTTTTAATGCACATAAGTCTAGAACATTCCAATTAGAAATGGACTGAATGCGGCTTGATTGCATACATTTGGAAATGTTTCCCTCAAACCGATGAACAGTGGAGTGATTTTTTTTAGCATGGAGCGCTGATGCGTTCAAGCATCCCTGAAGAGCGTAGGGAAACAGGCGTCATGAACATGGAAGAGGATCCTAGGAGAACCAGGACGGTTCATGAAGTCCAGTACAGATAAACCCTGATAAACGTGTTCTGACGTGACCGTTTCTAGAAAAAAAAGCAGCATGTACACCTCTGTTGAGTGCTGCAAATACACCCAAAAGTCATTAAAGATGTGTGCTCGGCTGCTACGAAGGGACGGAGAGTACACTTTTATGGTTTTACACCAGGCGATGGTGTACAGTCTGTACTGCAGACTGTTGGCAACACTTCAGGAAGTCTTCCTGTCTTTATGACTTCCTCCTTGGTGGAGGCCACAGGAAGCTCTCTGGATGTCGGACACGGATGCAGCCTTTGTTCTTGCAGCTAATGTGGTCACATTATGTCAGCGCTACTCCGAAATTGCTTCCTCTCCATCGTGTCGGTCGAACGAAGGGCCTTCGTCTCGCCGCAGTGAGTTACGGCGCTCCTGGTCAAATTGAGCAGATCTGATAGAGCCACAAACGCTGCAACCATTTTTACTTCCAGCTTCCTTTTTTCCCCCCTCGCCACCCCCTCTCTTTCACATAATGTACTTGGCCAAACAAAAAGCTTTTCTTTCTGCGTCCCTCCCTCCTCTTCCTCCTTCCCACCACCGTCTCGTCACACTCTCTCTGCAGCTTCGTGAGAGAGTTGGCCGTGATTATAGAAAGACAAAAAAAAAACCTGCCACACAGAGCGTTTGATGGAAAATGAGAGGAAGATGGAGGGATGGGGAGGGTTCAGGCCTTTATTTTGCTTGAGAGCTCCACACAAACCGCAGACACATGGTACAGAATTCCTCCTCGCAGTGGGAGAGGTGGTGGTTTTAAAAAAACAGAGATCCATGCTCACCCACGGGCAGAACACGGACTGTGTGAATCTGACCAAACGCTCAGCAACACGGAGAGGAGCTTTGATGGAGCCGGCAGGCCGGCCGCGCCTCGACATGCCTGCACACGGGAATCACCTCAACGCCTCGCAGATCAGTGGGAAAGTGGAAGGCCCTCCTTTCCACGGGTATTTTCTTTTTTTTGAGGGGGGGGTCTTAATCCGGTGAACAATTTGAATGGTAGACAACCCCCCCACATCTTGGTAGCCTTGGGGCCCCTTCTGGTTTGTGGAATGAGGAATTTAGGTGGTAGAGAGGTGAGGGGGGTCAGTGAGTGACCCCGCCGGGACCTAAGAAATCCAACTTCCTGGAAAAAAAGAAAAAATTTGTAGCAAACAATGGAAGAAAAAAACTGGGATTTTTATATCGTTTGATTCTGCCATCCTGACTTGAAGGAGGTCAACAAGACCTCACACTTTTGGAATAGCAATGTGTGCATGCAGATCCAAAAATACAGGAGCTGCGCCATCTAGTGGAGCATCTTTGCCCTCGATTTTAGGGCAACAAAATGACCTGCTTACGAGTTCATGAGGCTACCCAGCAGGGGCGGAGCTACAGGGGACCAAGGGGGGGGGGGGCTTCTTTAAGCATTAGGAACTAGTACCTCTGTTATAATAATAATACAAACAGTATTTTCTATCCTTTCTGTGTGATTAGGGTCATGGAGAAAGAAGAAAAAGAGATTTTTTCTCAGAATTTTGACTTAAATCTCAGAAAAAAACTTGTTGTACAGTTAATTCATCTAAATTGATGTGAACGGTGACTGTGTGTGTGGTTTGTCTTTGTCCCAGAGCTGCATCCTCCTCCAAAGCAATGACATCACTGTCAGTCTGCACAAAATTTAAAATATAGTAGTTTTATATGATGTCACAGTAAAACTATGAGATAATAACTGTACCTCCTTTGTCCTAAAGTTGAGTCTTGGCATCTGGACTTCTGTCTTCTTTCTTTAAGACAGATTTGAAATTCAGATGCCAAGACTCATTTTCAAGATATCCCTTGGATAAATGAGAACTTTCGGCAACATGGAGATTCCATGTGCAAACCTTTAACATCATGAACATTTGATCCCTATCTCTCAAACCTACACCTGTCAAAACATAAAAGGATATTCTCTGTAAACATTATAGCACCGCTGATGAAGGTGTTCAAGATAATCAACACATTGCTGTTTTCTCTTTCTGTTCTCTCCGAGGAAGAGATGGCGGTTGCCTTGGATACGCAACACTAGGGCTGCACGATATGAGGAAAACTCGCGATATTAGAGATTAAAATTGCGATAACGATAAAATTTGCGGTAAATAAACAAATAGCAAAATAACCAAATAACCATTCCCATTACATTGCAACAGTTTAAAAATTATACTCCAAACATCTAACATAATAGGCCTCCATCCGATTGGTCAAATGCATAAAGGGATTTATTTGATTCGTTAAATGGTTCAAGCTGACATAAGATTGTTTTAGCACATTTAAGGTTTACGATTTATTGCGATATTTGCCGTCTTTTGCGACATGCATATTGCAGAGCTGGATTTTGCGATAACGATATAATTTGCGGTATATTGTGCAGGCCTACGCAACACTACTCCGACGTGTCATGTGACTTCCTCAATTTGAGTTTCACGCAAATGTAAAGGAAGCACATCTGTGTGGTCTGGTATTAAATGTTCTGAAAATGGATCATTCTTTAACAGGGCGCCGTCCTATGCTGTATGTTTGCCAATAAGATGGCAACAGGAATAAATGTATGACGTGACAAGAAGCCTGAGAGCTATATATTGTAATAAAGTCTAAATTAAGATCAGCGGCAGTTATTTACAGTCACCCATAGTTAGAAAACACGTCCAGAAAAAGGATGATCAATGTAATCAGGCTGCATACAAACAAAACTGAGCAAACACTTACATTTTTAAACAGACGTTTTCTGTCTGGAAACAGTTATGAATTGACAAATTCCAAACAAATAAACCTCTTTGTACTCAGCTTCTGTTGTGCTGTTAACACAGTGGCCTCTTCTGGTAAACTTCAGGCACACAACAGGAAACTTAAAAAGGACATTTTCGGTAGTTCCACTCAGCCTGTGTGACTCCACAGTGCTGCTAAAGCTAACTGAAGGAAGCAGCTCACAGGCCTCCGTAGTTTATATTTCAGAGATTTCTGAGATCAGTCAGAATTCTGACAATAAAGTCTGAATTCTGGGATTAAAGTCAGAATTCGGAGATTAAAGTCCAAATATTGAGAAAAAAAGTCAGAATTCTGGGATGAAAGTCCAAATTCTTAGATTAAAGTCCAAATATTGAGAAAAAAGTCTGAATTCTTAGACTAAAGTCAGAATTTAGATGGCAAAAAAAAATCAGAATTCTGAGATTAAAGTCTGAATTATTTAGTAATTTTCTAATCAAGACTACTACGTTTATGTATTAATAATTCAAAAGTTGGAAATGTATGTAGTATTTTGGGTTTAAAATACTATATTCATGTACTAAAAAACTACACATAAATAGTAAACAAATCTTTGTCAGGAGACAGCTCAGCACATTTTCTACGTAGATAATAAACTCTTTTCTAAACATTTTATTTTCATCTGCTCCTGATTCACAGCAATTTGAATAAAGAAACACTCGGAAATGCCGTTTTAGACCTAATTTTTTCTATACATGTCCTCCGTCATCAGAAAAATGCCACAAGAACATGGCTTTCCTCACTAGGATGGGTCTAAAAAATGTTTTATTTTGAGTTTTTTACTGGTTTATTTAGGATCATTTTCAGAACAAAAAGAAAAGAAAAAATGTGTTCAGTTTTGCTTCATTGTTTTCATGGCATGTTTTCCCTTTTGACTTTTAAACAGCACCTTTAAAAATAATAAAAAATAAGGGTTTTCAGGGTTATAAAAATACATTTTAGAATTTTTTTTTTTTTTAATCACTAAACTCTCATCTGTGGTAAACTAAAGGACTCCACAGAAGAGCAGCTTCTGTGGATAAATCTCCCTGTTTGCGTTTTCTGGAGCCTTTGTTTTATTCTCCAGCACAGAGGTGAGGCCGGGACAGGATCCAGCCAAGGCCGAAATCCAGACAGTCTTTTTTTTTTTTTTTTTAAAGAAGAAAAGGAAAAAAATTAGTTTGATCAAATTTTCTTTGAATAGAAAGAGCTCAACTTAGAAGAACACAAATGAAGTATTGAGAGGATTAGCAGGACTTAAAAGGAGAAAAGTGTGTCAGCACTCTGCGTCACCACCGGGAGCGGGAATGAGGACATAGTCGGTCGGAAAAAAGTCAATTTATAAAAAGCCTCCAGGATGCTGCATTTTTTTATGCTAATAAATTCCCCAGACTTATGGTTTGCATGAAGCAGAAGTTCATCAGCTCATTTTCTTCAGTATAGCAGGTTCAGTAAAATCACAGCAATTCCCCTCCAGACAGGATTTACAGCCTATTGTTCTCTGAAATAATTGCCAGATTTCCAGTAATCTGCTGTTTGAGGCCATTTTTAACTGATTTCCAACTACAGGGTGACTGAGGATCTACGAGCGACAAGCAAACCCCTTTCTTTACTTTCTAGTGTGTTTCTATTGATATAAGGAAACAACTGAAGTGATGCTTTTGTTGATGTTAAACTGCATTCAGCTGCCATTTATTTGGTCCAAAACAAAAGATGTAAACCGACTGACAGAGAGAAAGAAACAGCTCTGGCACATTTCAGCCCTGCAGGAGCCTGTGATGCTGCTTCCTCATATTTCTTTGCATGTTTTTTTATTTTTTCATTTTTCGCTCACCCTGAAAAATTATAAAACCTTTCAACAGTTCCAAATAAAACCCAAACGGTATCCCATCCCCTAAATATGTGTCACTTTTGAGACAAAAAAAGTGTGTAACCACTCAAAATGTTCACTACAGAGTCTGCTGGAATCTCTGTCACCCTCCCATGTGAATGCAGCGATTCATTGTTTTTTAATTGTGATTGTGTGCTGGACTCAACGACGCCTGTGATGTCACTGCAGGGGTCCATAGGTGCTGCAAAAGTCTATTTGTTTCCACTTTTATTGAGCTTTAAAATATCTTCTTCCTGAAATGTTATTGTGAAATATCAGTAATGCTCGTGTAACTTCATGCCCTTACTGGGCTTTTTTTTTTTTTTTTTTTTACAGAACTACAAAGATTGTTGCCTAGTTAGGACCTGCGATGAGGTCATCAGTGAACAAGAACTCTTTTTTTCTGTGCCTTTTGGTTGCCCCCTCTAGTGGTTGCCTCTCCAAATGATCTGCCCCCTTCTAACCATATCCTCTGCATTCTCCTTTTTCTCACCATCCACCCTCAAGTCCCCTTTGACTACACCCATGAACCTCTTTGGTCTTCCTCTAGGCCTTTTTGCTGATGGCTCCAACCTCAGCATCACTGTTCCTCCTCTCAACATGTCTAAATCTTCTCAATCTGCTTCCCTGCGTTTATCTCCAGAACATCCAACATGATCTGTTCCTCTGATGGATTCATTCTTGATTCTCATCACTTCTAAAGAGAACCCTCAACTTTAAACGTCCCTTTCAACCTGCTTTACCTCTTTTTATGTTGACCTAAAGTTCTGAAAAGGGCTTCACCTTTCTCCACCTCTGCTCCCTGTAACTTAACTTTTCCACTCGAGTTCTTCTCATTTCCTCACAGATTCTCTGTTTGTCAAACCTCCACCTCTCCAGATGTTCCTCCACCTGCTCTCACTAAACATCACAGCATCGTCTGCAAACATGATGGTCCACAGAGATTCCTGTCTAACCTCATCTGCCAGTCTGTCCATCACTATACTAAACAAGGAGGTCAAAGATGATCCTTGGTGCAGCCCCACCTCCACCTCCTCTGCTTCACCTACAGAACATCCCACCTCTGTCTTCCAGTTCTCCCACATGTCCCAAGTTACTGTTTTTCTCTACCACTCCAAACTTCCTCACACAAACTGCAACTCACTTTAGACTTTCTCTAGATCTTCAGAGACAGCACAGCTCCTGCTGACCTGTTTTTCTCTGGAAGCATCCTCAAAGCAAATATTACATCTGTAGTTTCTTTCTTGGCACGAAACCATATTGTTGTTCATAAATGTTCATTTCTGACCTCAGCCGGGCATCCACTACCCTTGTGCGACTCATCAGCTTCATTACTCTGGAATTTCCACAACTCTGCACCTCTACCTTCTGTTCAAAAATGAAACCAGAACCCTTTTCCTCCATTCTTCAGGCGTCCTCCTAGATCTTGTGCAGGTGCTGTCGGAAACTTTAAAGCCATTATCCTCACTCATCATGTAAGTTCTTCAACCATTCTTCCATCACACTTGTAGAATGAATTTGTATGACCATGAACAACATCTATATTTATGCAAGTTGTATATGTATAAATATTTTTATATCATTTTCTTTGCAGTTTTAAAATTAACTTTAAACCAGAACAAAATCATGAATTTTTCAACATGTTAAAATCTACTTTTAAATCTTTTTTTCGAAGACTCTTTGCAAAAATTCACATTTTGTTCACATACTTCGTTCTGACAACCAAAGCATCTGAAAATAAACCTGATTCTTAATCTTATGAATGTATTAGCACCATCTAAGGGATTCTTATGAAATATTTCTTGAAATTTAAATCATACAAAACATTTGCTCAACATATTCTGATATCGAAACTCTTTCATTGGGCCATTATTCAATTAAAAATTGAAATAATTTTATAATTCAAGATGACTGACCATTTTAGTTCAGTAAATGGTCACCAATAAGGAGAATACAAATTTCAAAACCTTCCAGAAGCTCAAACTTCACTGAATCAGCCAAAGTTCTCTCATTTAGCAAAGTTAAAGGACCCAACACTTATCTCTGAAAAATTTATTTTAAAAAACAGACACGTTTTAACAAATTGTGGCTCTTTTTCTTTAAAAAAAAAAAATCTACATCTGTGTCTTATTTTGAAGAAATTTTCAGGACAAGAAGCAAAAACAGCTACGCTCCAACTTTTCCAGCTTTTATTGCACTCAGTATCTTCACTTCTTACCCAGACTGGGTTGTTTCAGGGATCTGAAGAAGATGTTCCCAGTGGATGTCCGGAGGTAATCTAATTCCAGCAAGTTTTCCCGCGCGTTCTGATGTCGTTCCACAGCAGACAAAACCTCAGACACGTTAAACACTTTGCTTCCGTCGCTGCGCAGAAATAACTCCGGCATCTTTAGGTCATCGTCTTCGTCATCAAAGTTTGTTTCTGCGACCACTTGCAAATCCTTCGTCTTGTTTTCAGCTTTTGCTTCAAGACGTCCATCCCTGCTCTCGTCAGGCGCCATCGTTTGCTCTGTTGCGTTGCTAAGTTGCGTGTTGTTCAGACTTGGGACGGTCACACCGGTCGCTCTGATGCTGCTGAACGAAGCACTCCCAGGAATGTCAGTGTATGTGACAGCTTTGACCTTCTGGGGGGGTTTTGGCAGCCTGTAAATTGGGGCGTTCTTGTGGATATTTATAAAAGTTGAGCCGTTGATTTTTTTGTTGTGCCTCGGCCGGACAGGTCTGCCTCTCGCTGTGCTGCTGGTGAAGGTTCTAAGCGGCTTCTTTCCATCATCCGCTCCCGGTTTTTGGAGTCGCTCCTCGGACCTCAAGTGGGCTGAGGAGGCGATTTGAGAGAACGGAATCCCGAGCCTCTTGTGTGTTCTGTTGAAGGCTTTCGCAGGCCTGATGTCCTTCCCATCGTTTGTACGGTTGAGCGATCCGTTGCTTCCTTCAGTCTCATGAGACCAAGTGAAGTCATCCCCCCTCACTTCATTATTCTGGTTCTTCTTGCTGCTGCTCGTCTGGTTGTACCGTCCAATTATTTTGATGATGCTTGGTTGCCAGAAGTCCAAACTCTTGAGTTTCAAACCTTCCAAACCTGATCTGTAAGGAGCGATCATCTCTGGTGACTTAAGTTGAGCTTTGTCTCTCTCTAGTGGCCGAGTACCAAACCCTTCTAGACCAAATTTCCCCTTGTAGAGTCTAACTTGGTTTGGATTTCTGTCCAAACTTGCTTTACTTTTTGAGGGCCGGTTCTTAAAGCCTGCTGCAATTGACCCTGAAGTGAGATTTGTGACACTGAGCTCACCTGGTGAAAGCGAGGAGCCAGCCACTTGCTCTGGTTTTGATGGCGTTGTGGGGGACGGTCCAAAGCTGTACTTCTGCAGCAGTAAGGGTTTAGTTTTGAAAGCAGGGAGGCTGAACATCTGAGAGTTTCTTCTTGTCGGACCCGCTGGCTCTTTCCCAGGTTGCCTCAGAGGATTTCCAAATCCTTGGATGCGTGGGAAGCGTTTAGGTCCTGGTTTGTAGTTTTGAGTTGACTCAGTTGAGTTCAATCGGGGCGCTGTAGGATAATTAGTTTGGGTGCCTATGTGGCGCGGGGGGACAACGTTTTGCGCCCAAGAGGTTTGGGAAGGAGACTGTGCAGGGACATTGAAGGTGGTGTAATGCTCTGTAGAACTTTGTCGGTTGGACGGATCCATCCTGTCTGGATGTTCGGGGTTGAGGTTGAACCTGCCGTACCAAGGTGTACCAAAAGACCTTTGGTTTGGGGCATTGAGCCGTCCACCCTCTCCATCTTTCAGTCGGGAATCCTTAGAAGGATACAAGATGATTTTCTTGTGTCCTTTTATCCGTCTGCTACCTATCGGGTCAAGCGTCTTTGAGAAATTTGGGACGAACGATGTTTTTTCTTGGCCTGGCCTTTGTCTAATCTCCAGGGGATTTCTGGGTAAAGGGGTGGCAGGATTAAGGAAGCCTGGCGCTTCACCCACAGGAATCTCATTGGTGTCCTTGTGGCCTTTGTAATGCATTCTAGTGGGTAACGGCAGAGCCCTCCTGACCTCATGAGAGGGAGGTGGGAAAATAAGAGGGTGAAAGGAAGGACCTTCATTCACATTTGAAGTGTCACTTGTGAGGCCTCCATCTTTGCTTGGTTTGTGTTTCCCAGTTTGAGGAAAACTTAGAGTTTTGTTGAGAAGGGACACTCTTTTGACCACAAAGTATGAACTGTTGGGGTTTCTAGTGTGGATTTTTGCAGGAGGAAGCATTTGATCCTCCTCTTTTGCCCTCTCAAAGCTTTGTCCTCCGAGCAGAGAGCCGCTGCTTGTGGACCTCATTCCACTTGTCCTTGTTTGGGTCGTCCTGACTTCTTGCTGTCCTTTATCCCTGACATTTTTGCTGTAAGGACCGTAGGTACTGGACTGAGCATACTGGACTAGATGTGGCTGATGCTTGAAGGGCAACAGCTTGTCTTCGTGAGTTCCTTCGGCGCCAGTTTCACTCCTACTTCCAGCCTGAATTCCATTTTTTGGGGACGGCAGACCAGTCGGCAGGAAACGATAAAGGCCGTTGGGGCGGTTCAAATGCCTCGCCACACTGTGCTCCACTGCATCATGGCTTAAGAGTTGAGTGGAACTAGCTGCTGGTGAAACGATGTAAAAAAAAAAAAAAGGAGCAACAAGACAAGAAAATTAATGTTTAACCTCTGGTTAAAAATGAGATCATGCTGAATTTTCAGAATAGAAGCCCATAGTGTAACTGATTTAAGGAAAAAAAATGTACAGTGCAGTGACAGAAAATCTTAGGAATTCTAGTTAAACTACAAAACAAATGGGCTAAAATGTTAAAATAAAAGTAGTTTGTTGAGCAATTTAAGCAATAAATAATACACCTAAAGATCATTTTAATAAGAATACTTGAGCTTAAGTACAGCAAGTACACTACAGACCATGTACATGTAGTGTGTAAAGTATACCAACGGAAAACTACTTCAGACTAAATTGGAACATTGTAACTTGACAATATACAGCTATTATAGATCTGATAATTGACATTTTATGTTATGATGAGCAAATGAGCACTGATATTAGCAACCACTACCTATAAATCAAAGTTGAGTCTTTTCTAGGTCAAATTAAAAAACAAAAATTGCATAAACTAATATTCAAACTCTGAATGGAATAGAAAATCTTGCACATAAACTATCTCGGAGAACAAGTTAAGCTTCTTGAAAGAGCAACTGGATGTCATCTGCAAAGAAGTTGACTTAACATCCTTACATCTTGTAGGCTTTGTGTATCATCTCACATTTTTGCTCTTGTTCACCAACATTACTGTTCAACAAACTAAAATTATGTTTGTAATGAGCAAAGTCTCACATCTACATTTTTCCTACATCATTGAGAAAGTTTTCCTTGCTTTCCCTGATTCATCATGCAAAACAAGGAAATGGCTGCCTGCAGTTCAGGCCTCCCACCTGAAACATTTGAAACATCTGCTCGCTTCCAAATTGTGCTCACTAATCTGGTTTCAAAAATTATGTATATGACCAACAAATCCTCTCGCCATTTAAATCCTTATTCTAAAAGCTTTAATTTTTTACAGCAATGGATGCATTGGAAAAAAAAGCAGCTAAAATCTAGTTTTTAAAAACAGTTACTGAGACTTTTTTTTTAATACAACTTTCTGAATTGTATTTGCTCAGAAAAGTGCATGAAGTTGTTTTTCCACATGACCTGCTGGGGCTCACCTCGTGCAGCCTGTGAGGTCGTGATAAACGACATGGCAGCTGCATGGATCAGCACCGAGACAAAGAGTCTGCAGTGGGGGGGAAAAAACAAACAAACCATGTGGAATTAGAGAATGTTTCAAAGTACAATAGTCAAAATATGTTTAAAAATGTACTATTATGCATCTGAAAAGGCTGGAAAGTATTTACCTTGAAAGCAGAGCTGAACTGCTTAACAGGACGGACATGCTGCACCTTTTTTATTTATCACCCTCCAAACAGAGCTGGGAGTTAGGTGCAGTAAAATCATCAGCCTTGCCTCCTCACTGAAGCCTGGAAGCTCCACTTTCTAGCTCTGCTGCTACTCTGCTGCTGATTGGAGGCAATACTGTTCACCTGGCAGAGGGTCACCTACTTCCTGAAAACCATCTGTCAAGTTTTAAGGCCAAACCTTTCAGATTAAATTTACATTTTTTTTTATTTTTCACTCTTTTATTTTTGAATAAACATTAGAATAAATTTGCTGCTTTTAATTTATTTTTTCTATTTTAATCAAGTTCATTCAAGGATTTTATTTTGAAATGTTTTTATAGTACACTCAGAAACTCACAAGTTTAGTCAAAACGTTAATTTATTCATCTTTAAATACAAAATAAAAAACACATTGATTTACAATAATAATAATAATAATATTAATAAAAAACACAATAAATAGGAAATACTGGTGCATAATTAGTGTAAATTGTGCATATTTGTCAGTTTTTGGTACTTTTAAGTGCAACAGTCACAAATGTTAATAGCTCACAGGTAGGCAAAGTTTCATAATCATAAACAAACAAACAAAACAAACAAGTGTCACATTTTTGCTGGGAGAATTAAATAAGATAAGGGATGCTCCTCAGAACATGTAGCAGGACATCAAAGCCAGGTTCCTGAGCTCATCTGAAGTCATGCAGTCTGCAAAAAGAAAACAACCATTTCAGTTATTACTGACATGGAAAACAGGCACAAAAGATGGCAGGAAAACTAAAACGGTCTTCCTCAGGGAACGATTTTGGTGCCCCCCCCCCCCTTTTTTTTAATGGAGCAATTTAGTATTCTGTTTGCTTAATTTTAAAAATGAAGATCTAAAGGACTTCCTGCTCACCATCCACTCTTTGCTCGCTCCTCTTGCCGCTTATGGCTCGCCACACTTTCTTCCAGGACCGCCGCAGCATCCCACGCTCAACCCCGCTGGAGACGTCCCTCTGCTCCACTGGGCTTCCTTTGACTTCCTCCGTCTCCTCCTCCTCGTCTTCCTCCTGGTCCTGGTCCAGGACCCCCGCTGCCACCAGCCGCTCCAGGGCGCACTCGTCCACCCTCAGCTGGGCTCGGACGGCGGCCTCCCCCGGCTCCCCGGTCAGGACGGTGGGGTGCCGGCAGAGGGGACAGTCGATGACCGTCCTCCCCGCCAGCCCCCGGCCCAGCCTCCGCAGGCAGCTCTCGCAGAAGCTGTGCTTGCAGTGCAGCTCCCGCGGACAGCAGCGGGCCGCGTTAAAGCTCCGGTAACAGACCCCGCACTCGATCTCTGACAGCATCCCGCCTCGATCGGCTCCAAATCCAGAATGAGCTGCGTGGCGCGCGTCCTCCCTTTAAACCCCAGGGAAAGGGAGGGACTCTGGTCTGCTGCCAGCAGCGCTCCCACGACTGAAATGACTGAAATGAGTCACCCAGGTGATGTAATGAAACTGGAGAGGTTGACATCTACAGGCTTATTATTTACGCGAACTTTTATCCATTACAAGCCCTGGAAAATACAGCAATCCGTGCAAAACTTTCACCAATATATTGCTTATTTATTTAGTTATAATTCTCTTCTTCTCTTAGTGTGTGAATGATTGGCTTAAACCAAACATCCCTCCTCCCATCTACAAACTCCTTTCATGGTGATTTCCGTTGTCATTGGGCCAAAAATCACAAACTATTGTTTGGTTGTTGTTGTTTTTTGGGTCGTTTCCCCCCCCCCATTTTTGGCCTTTCCGTTGATACCACCCTCTTTGAACTTACTGTAAGTGTGTCTGATTACTCAAAGACCAAGGGGAATACCAGGAAAAACTGTTTTCATTGATGAAAAAGAAAGAAATGACGCAAAGCAAACGGTCCAGGAAGTAAAAAGTTCAGATGTTGAAACAGACTGAGGTCTTTAAGGGCAAATTGTGACTCTCTGCCCTTAAGTTTGTGTCATATATATCACAGGAACCTTTAATTAACAAAGGAAAATGGTGATAACACTTTATGTTGGCAATAAAGTCTTAAATATCTCTGCTGTAAAATGTTGAGCTTAAGTATTGTAGTTTCCTGGATCAATAAAATCTGCCGTTCTTGCATTGTTTATCCACAAAACAAGTCAGCGTTGTAACTCCAGCTTGTTGGATTAGTGCCAAAAACTCTCATGGAACCTGTTTTTTAAGGAAAATCCTACACCTGCGTCATAGCTCAGGTTAGTTGCATGGGATGAAGCTGAAGTTAGGTTTCTGTGTAACCCTTGTGCTATCTTAGATGACCCCACCCTTACATTGACGTGTTCTCCCTACCATGACAAAGGTGGATAAAGATGGAAAGATTTCATGTAATCCATGGACACCAGTGAAGATCACAAATCATTGAGGAAAAAAGTCTAGTGGGTCTAGATGACCCAACTCCCAACATTAAAGTGCCTAGGATAGCACAAGGGTTAAGGCAGAACCCCCCACCCCCACCCACCCACATACACACAAGTTTTAAGAGAAAATGTGTTCTAGATCTTAATCTAAAGTGATAGTTTTTAGATAAAAAAATTCTATTTCTTGGTTTCAACATGGGTGTACCCCTGGGCACTATCATGGAGCCCCTTTTATTTGTTCCTTTCTAAATAACATCTTTGAAGTGATAATACTGCATTTTTTGTGGAATTTCCTGAGACTTGCACATGTAAGTAGTTTGTAAAGAAATACAAAATGTAATTTATATATTCTGCAAAAGGAAAATACTCGCAGGAAGTCATTCGATTCAGTTAATTGTTTAAAACAAAACGTTTTAAGCTTGTCCAAAAAAACTTCTTGAAAACACATATTGTGTTCTGTTTTCAGAATCAGCCGGTATTTATGTATTTATTTGCCGGTGGCTTTGGTGTCTTATGGTCTCATGTTCCATCAATCAAATAAAATCCATCCATCCATCCATCCATCCATCCACCCATCCACCCATCCATCCATCCATCCATCCATCCATCCATCCATCCATCCATCCATCCATCCATCCACCCATCTATTCAACAATCCATCCATCCATCCATCCATCCATCCATCCATCCATCCATCCATCCATCCATCCATCCATCCATCCATCCAATGAAACAAAACAAAAAACATGAAGAAAAAGATCAAGATAACTCCAACAGTTATTCCGATGTAACAGTTTCATGTCTATGTTTTAGTTCATCAGATGGACGACTCGAGGGAAGAAGCTGACTTTGTGGCGAGTGGTTTTGGCGCACATAGTTCTGAAACGCCGGCCTGATGGGATTTGACAAGAAGTAGTTTTATAATTACTATTTGTTGTGTGTTCTTCTGAAGCTGCTCTATTAAGGGTGTTTGTTGTGTGTTTGTGTGTATTTCTTGTAATCCTGTATTGGTTGATTATTATTCCTCAGACTGGTATAAATATGCGTCTACTTTCTACTCTGAGAAGCTGTAATTTGCACTCAAAGGACAGGATTTTTCTTATAAAAAACAATTAAAGATTTAAAGATTTTCCATATTTATTTATGTTTTCTTTCTTCAATTTAACCTTTATTTACCCAGGCAAGACAGATTAAGAACAACATTCTTATTTTCAATTGTGACCTGGTGAAAGACAAGCCCTTTTGAGAAAGGAAAAAAAATAGGGTTACAGGAAACAGATAAGAAACATCAGCAATGAGAGAAGAAAGTCTAAAGTCATCAAAATCACTAAACTGTATGGGAGAAGAATTTATGAACTTGTGGAATGACACTTTAGGTTAAATTAAAAAGGAAAAAGAAGAGTTGGGGATAACGATGCAGGACCCGACACGCAGAAAATTGGACTTACTTTAGAACTAAATGTCAATAAAAAGGTAGATATGACGACAGAAGGAAAAACAAAAGTCTGATAACAGATGACCTATACTATAACTGTAAGCCTGTAGCTGCAAATAGACTGAGGACTTACTATCTAATAAAGATACACCAGAAGAGACTGTGACATGGAGGAAAACCTGGAAGCCGGGATGCTTTTCTTCTGACTTTCTGTCTGTGCAAACCTTTATTTATTAAAGTGTTTATGTCCGTTTTTGAATGCTGTCTGATGGTGCAAACACTTACAGTAAAAGGAGGCTACAGCCCATTTACTGGCAGCAGAATGACTTCCTAAAGCACTTTCCTGTACGCAGTAAGCTCCCTAAGGAAATAGGAAGAGGAATAAAAACTTTTTTTTTTTAACTTTTTAAATAAGCCTCTGGCTAAGAGTCTCCAAATCTTGTTTTAGCTTCCAGCAAAATTCCAAGAACTTTGGATGTTTGTTTTGCTTGTAGAATATCCAGGTAACGATGAACGGGACAAACATTAAGGAATCCAGTGAAGTTTGGAGAGGATGAATCCAAGTGAATATTGCTTTCCTGACATGTTTACTCACAAAAAGTGTCTCCAGGCATAAAGAATTTGATGAGGCTTCGTTCATCGCTCAGAGAACAGAGCATGGAGCTTGTTGTTTTCACTTCTCTGACCAGATTACCTATAAATAGAACGTAACGTGCCGAAATTCTCCCATCACCCCCCTCTTTGTCCTGCAACTTATTTACCTGACCCTAATTTAAAGCTACATCCACTCACGTGAAGGGTTTAATCCTTGATGGAGAAACTTTTCTAAGCACCAGACATGCTTTCCTGGATTTGCTCTCACTTGACTTCACCTTCACATACAAGGAGCGACCGTCCAATGGATGATGAAGTGTTTTGATTGTGTCCAAAAACGCGTGTCTGATCGTCACGTACGCATACAAACCTTTGCCCTGCCATTGAATCCTTGATTATTTTTTTCCCCCCTGAATGTCACAAGGACATTCAATGTCACAATTCATTGAGCTCCCTTAATGAATTCGTCATCAGTGAATAGGTTTCCATGTTTTGCAATGCAATGTGCAATGCCATAAATTGCTTATTTTAAGTGGTGGTAAAAGGTTTCAGGGTACTTGCCTGGTTTACATACTTCGACACAGCAAGTTTTCTTTGACTCTGGTCTTATCCGCTTTGTCTTTAAATATCTTCCTGTGTCTAGTCTCGAAATGCCTCCTGATACTTGATGTGCGGCACACAACTTTTTTTTTACACATAAAGTACCCACAGCACGGTCTTTCAAACAAATGCACGGTGCTGCAGGTCCTTCCTCCCCACAGCCATCAGACTGTAACAACACCGTGTTACAGTGACACACTACAGACCCACGGGTGTTTTTCATTCACTCATTTATTCATATTACTTATTGTTGCAGTTGTTGTTTTCAGTTGGTTTTGTTCCTGAACGGTTGTTTCTTTGGTGTGTATTTTTTTTACTTATTTACTTTTGTTTAAATTGAATCTCCTCGTTGTAAAAAAATACTTTGCAGTTTGCAGGTGTTTTCTGTTGTATTTATAATGTTATTTCTGTAAATACACTGAAGGTCACTTTATCTTCTGGTTCTATCAATGCTTGGCATCCCAGCTTTGAAAATTCTGGTGTGGACGTTGTTCACTAACTAAAATATCCAAGCGTAACCCTTGTGCTTTCTTAGATGGCCCCACCTTTACATTGACATGTTCTCCCTACCATGACAAAGGTGGATGAAGGTGGAAAGATTTCATGTAATCCATGGACACCAGTTAAGATCACAAATCATTGAAGAAAAAAGGTTCAGAGCACTGTCTAGTGGGTCTAGATGACCCAACTCCCAACGTTAAAGTGCATAGGATAGCACAAGGGTTATGCAATCAACCTTCTGTTATTGTCCTCCGCTGTCGAGTTGGGGAGATCCCAGTGATGCATTTCTGCTTTGGATTGACAGTTTCATGTGACTTTGTGGGAAGAATGTCGTTTTCTGGGCACAGCTTTTCTATGCGTAACTTGTGTTTTTGTGGGTTTTTTTCTGTAGATGAAACTGCCTTCTGGCAATAAAATTAAAGTTCAACATGCTTGAACCAGTTCCAATTATAAGGATGTGAAGTTGCACTTTTGAAGCCTGAAATATGACTTTTCGAATTTGATTTAGTTAACCTTTATTAAAAAAAAAAGCTGTAAAAACTTCAAAGACATTGAAAGAACCTGAGGAAGTCTGTCGATACACCAGCAGATGGAGGTGAGTCACCAACAAGAGCATGGCTGTCATTTTTCTGCCCTCTGTGTCTTGGTTACCTTTACCCTCGCCGGGGGTATAATTACACCTGAGACGATTCATAGGGGGACTCAAGAGGTTGAAGAGGAGAATCAGGTGTGGCGGCAGCGAAGCAGACACTTCAGCAGCAGCCGGAGGACACACCCAATGCCAGATCTGCAGCGACATGAGAAGATAAGTGGGTGAGGGGAGCCACCACGGCTGAACCAGAGTGGGCCCTGATCCAAAAGGTGTGCAGAAGGTAAAAAGTACTCCTTATCTGTCTTAATCTGTCAGGGTGGAGCCCCGCCCGCTTCGTTTACAGTGAACTCGGCCACGGCTCCTTGTCCCGGCAGGTTTTTTGCACATCTGTGTGAGGCCTGACTCTGTAGTGAACGGTTTCATTGTAGTTAATCGAAGTCTCATACAAAGTCTAATTGTAATCTGATTTAAATTGTAAAATACTGTTGGGCTGTGTGTTTGTATGGACCATTACTTGAGAGACATTGGCTGCTTAGCAACAGTACCCCCATGTGTGTAGTTTGTTTTGTTAGTGTCTCATGTGAAAAAAGGGGGGAGAGACACGACAAAAAAAGTCAGTTATTGTTGGTTTGACGCTTTTAATTCACTGCTAAGATGCGCCACTGACTTTTCAAATCTTAATTTATCTGTGATAAGGAGCCAGAAGTTGGTTAATCCTAAATTAATCTATTTTAATTGATTATTACAACCAATGGTAGATGGATGGGTTTTGCTGTAGGCCCATGTGAAGCCAGCCTTTCAGATCAGCAATAAGAACTCCATCCATCCATTTTCCACTGAATCCCCTTCAGGGTCATAGGGTTGCTGGAGCCTATCCTAACCAGTGTTGGGTGAAGGCAAGTGCACCCTGGACAGGTGCATAACCACACACACATTTACACCCAGGGATAACTAAGATACACCAGATAACCTCTGAAGCACATAGAAAGGACCAAGTCAGGATTTGAACCTGGGCCTTCTTGTTGTGAGTGCTTACCACTCTTCCACCACCTTCTGCCCAACCCATTTTGTGTAGACAGAAATTGGAAAGGACAAAGTAAACATTAAAACTCTGCTGGCACCATCTTTTTACTGCCAACGCAACAAATGAAGGTGAAGGAAAACCTCACCTCTAAATGTGCGCTTCTCAAAACCAAATCAAGAGAAAAACACAAACCTTCAGAGTTCCCATGAAACCAAAGCAATAAACATTCAAAACTTTCTTGCCACCAAGTATGTTGTTTTATGGGGAAATCAATGGGAAATGGTTCCCTTTTGAAGCCAGCCTTCAGTGGTCTTTAGAGAAAGTGCAACAATTGATCCTTCCTTTCCTGCATCAAATGAAAGTATGCAAGGATTGGTCATCAATGATTCCCAGACTTTCTACAAATTGACTGATGGTGAAGAGTAAACACGACTGAAAACTGGATAAAAAACAATGAAGCAGATCTAAAAGTTAGGATGGAGCTGGTCGATCAAAAGACCCCACCCCATTCTTTTATTACAATGTCAAATGTAAAATACAAAACTTTAGTCTGTGAACGTTCACTCCTTGCATCATGAATGCTAAATCTATGCATAAAGATGGAAAAACGTTTCGGAACCAAACTTAAAATGTGCTTATTTCTGATTTGGTCTTTTTTTTTTACATAAATTGGAGTGAATATATATGGATCTGAACTGGCTTTAGTTAATGAGCTTCAAACAGGAAGTTACAGACTGTCCATTCATTACACCTAATGAGCTTAAGTACAAAAACAGCCTATAGTGGGTTTTTTTTGTAAATATTTAAGAAAGGTTTTCTTAAAGATTAATTTAATTAAACAAGAACTAGCTAAAAACCAAGCTAACATTGAGCAGCAACTGAAAAATATGTAAAAAGCAAAAAGTGAAAAAAAAACTACAACAGAACCAATAACAGACAATCTAGGATATAAATAGAAAAAAAACAGAAGAATATACTTTATTATTATTATTCGGGGTGGCTGGATGGCTCAGTTGGTGACGCACATGTACACGGGAAGTCAGGGTTCGATTCCCAGGGATGCAATGAGCTTCATCTAGTGTGGGTCATAGGCCAAGACCCTTCACCCTACTGGCTGACTATGTAGCCACAAGGGCCCCCTGTACCGGTCCTCATATAATGGGTGGTGTCAGGGAGGGCACCCGATGTCAAAATCTCTGCCCTACTAAATGTGCAAGTCAGTGAAAGCCAATTCTCTATGGCAACCCCTGAAGGGATGTGCCAAAAGGTGAGCTACATATGTTATTATTATTGAACCAATTGATAATACACACACACAGACACACACACAAAAACACAAACGTCAAAAAACCATCAGTTCTTGGACGTTGTGTCTGTAAGGTGCCGGTGTTTAGTGTCCCCAAACACAAATTCGTGGGATAACCTTTCAAACTCTGAGGCATCCGTTTGGTAAAACAAACATTTTCTTACAAGCAAAGCCTGTTGACTCTCTGACGTAATCGTTTTTGCAAACTCAATGAGTCACTGAACGTGCTCTCGCACGCACACGCGTGTAAATGGAAAGAAGCTCCAGTGACTTATGACTTCCTTTGTATGGCTCTTCTGTTTTTTTGGGTTTTTTTTTTGTGTTTCCTGTCTGTCTGCTTTGTTTCGCTTTCCTCACGTTTTGCGTGCAATCCGGCACACTGCGTGGTCCAGTGATGATGAGGCAATGGCTGATAAATTTAATGATGAAGAAAGTTACGAAACATTTTTTTAGGAAATCTGATAGGGTTAGACCTCTGTAATCCCTAAATTCCAGCCTTGATCTTATCTTCAATCTTCTGTCTCTTTCCAAGTCTTCCAGGTTCTGCTTAAGACTTGCCTACATAGGCGCAGTTGAGCTCCAGGGCCCTTACATCATGACGAGGGAGGCTGTCCCAGCGCCCCAGCAGGGGAACTTGGATGAACCTGTGGATGTGGAATGCCCCATCTGCTACCAGGAATACAACCAATACAACAAATGCCCTCAGATGCTGGAGTGCCTCCATGTTTTTTGTGCAGAGTGCCTCCAACTGATCCAAATCAGACCGAGCAATCCCTCCGACGCCAACAGCCCGAAATCGATTGCCTGCCCTCTGTGTCGTCATTTGACCTTGCTGGACACTGGAGGCGCCCTCTCTTTGCCCTGCAACTCTCGCATCCTCTCCCGGCTGCCCCCAGCTGCCCCTCACATGTCTGAAGGAAAGACCAACCGTCTGTCCAGTGTCCCCCAGGGAATGGTGTTCTCCCAGGAGGGCGACAGCAGGGACCCTGGTTTTATCATAGTACCCACCGTCAGCCTGCGAGTGCAGCAGATGCACCCGGAAAGGCCCTGCGGGGCGGCGCCGGGTCTGGTGGGTGAGGAAGGGGTCATCCAGCAGAGCAAGAGAACGCTGGGTTGTGTGCAGGTCCTGGCGGTCATCTTCTGGGTGCTGTTTGTGATCACCTGCGTGTTTGGCGTCGTGCAGAGGAGATTTTAAAAGAAAAAAGGAATTGTCATCTCTTTAGTTTGTCTCACTTCATGAATGTTTCTTTTCATCAATTGCAGATCATGAGCTCCCTCTAGTGGCCAATGAAGAAATGCACAAATGCCATACACTGAATTGACACAAACATGTTCAACACCTATTTGCCCCAGTCTCAACAACATGGGCTGTTAATACACAAAACCCTTGTAACTAGAGAGATTTACCAGCAAATCACAGCCAGATGTTCTGGTCTTGTCCAGCTCTACACTCTTTCTGGAAGGACATTTTTAGATTATTATCCCAGGTCGTGAATTATAAATATTATAGAACCCAGTCCTTTGACAGCTATCTTTGGTGCACCTCCGCCATCTGTACCGTCTTCCTCCTCAGTGTCCTCTCCTATTTCTTTTGCCTAATTTTGCTTAGATGGGAGTTTTCAAGTCCTCCAGTCTTACACTGAAAGATTCACTTGAAGAATTCCACAAAGCCTGCAACCTTTTGATGGACTAAACACTCCATTTGTCACAGAATAATTTAACTCTGTCTGTGTGAAGGGGAGGAGGGCGGGGCGTCAGTCATGGTCTCCGTTTTTGCAACAATTATCTATTTTTATTCTATTAATTGGTTGTTGATTGTTTTGTTTTGTAGGTTTATGTTGTATTGTGCATTTTTATATAGACTTGTGCTGTTTTTGTTGTAGGCTTTTATCATTTTGTCTAAGATTTGTCTCATATCGTGGTTTACTGTCACCATAAAAAACTGTTTTTTTCTTCCAGATTTTGTACCTGTTTGCAAATACAAAAATCAAAAAACAAATTGTAAAAAAAAAACATATCTATATGATATATGTATTATATATATTTTAAAATCTTGGTGTTTTTTTGTGGCAACGATGTTTATCCTGAAGCAATCATGCTGTATTTGGTGCTTGTGCCACTATATGCACCATTTTGTTAAAGTCCAGTTCCACATGATCAATTACAGCCAAAGTAACAATTTCTTTTACTGTTTTCAGGCTGAATTTTCATGCATCACTACTATTTCTTATGCGTGTTTTGAAATTTCTAAACCCAATCCTAAAGTCTTTCATTTTCTGCCCAAAGGTCTCACTTAAAACCTTAACATTGGCACAGATATCAGCATATTATGATTTTATGACCATTTTAATCCCTCTCACACAATGGGGTACAATGAGGTTTGATTATTTTGAGTTTATTATTGTTTGCACTGATGTAATGATGTTTGTTGTGTGTTTAGTTTTGTGTTGATCTAATCTGTTCTTGACTCCTTTACAAAAAACTTTGTGATCTTTTTTTGAGAAATATGTTATAACAGGAGAACCCAAATAAATGCCATTTAAAAAAAGAATAATGGAACATGACAAAACACTGTTTGTGTAAGTTCACTGTATGTTTGTGATATCAATGTTTATTTCAGTAAATTTCTCAATTAAAGTGTATTTTTAGGACTCTTTTTTTATGAAACCTTCTTTAAATTACATTCTGTGTGAATGGATTTGCCTTTTTGATTTTTATGCTGTTTATCTGCTTCATTTAGCATTCTCACTTCCTAATCCCATCTATCCCAAAACATCTCAGCAAAACAACTCATCAGTAGAAACATTTTATCACCACTCAGATGACCACAATGTTTATTTTGATATTTTTAGTACATTTTATGATGGACTCGAAGTCCAAATGTCAGCACTGAAAAACAGAGGAAGAAATATGGTTGGACTGTGGTGTAGTGGGTGGCGCTCATGCCTTGCAGTAAAAATGTCTTGGTTCAAATCCCAGCTGGGACTTTTCTGTTTACATGTTCTCCCCATGCATGTGTGGGTTTTAGCTCCCTCCAACAGTTCATAAACATGCTTCATAGGATAATTGGAGTTTTTATATTGTCACTTTGTACAGTCCCGGGATCTTATCACTCAATGCAAAAACATACTAGATATCACAACATTAATTAAAAAGCAAAATACGTTCATTCATCTTCTTGACCGATTTTCCCTTTCAGGGTCATGGGGCTGCCGGAGCCTATGCCATCCACTTGGGCGTAGGCAAGGGATGCCCTGGACTGGTCGCCAGTCTGTCACAGGGTAGAATATCCTCATTCACACATCCATTCACTCTCACACTCACGGACAATTTAGAGTTGCAAATTAACCTATGAAGCATGTTTTTTGGATGTGGGAGGAAGCCGGAGATCCCGAAGAAAACCCACGCATGCACGGGGAGAACATGCAAACTCCACACAGAAAGGACCCCCATTGATGTTGTGTTTTTCAGGTCCCCCAGCCGGGACTTGAACCGGGGGCCTTCTTGCTGTGAGGTAAGAGCGCTAACCACTGCGCCACCGTGCAGCCTTTAGAAAAAAAAAATAAAAAAAAAATAAAAAAAAAAAGCAAAATACGGATATATAAAAATCAATAATACATTTTTGGAAAACAAAATACAATGTTAAAAAACGAAACACGATGAGAAACTGAAAAAGGTGATTGGATGATAATATCCAGTATCGCTTCATGCCCAATAACTTACAGTTGAAATGATGGACAAACGTCGTCATCCATCGGCGACGCCCCAAAACCTTTTCCAGTGTCTCATCATCGTTTGTCTACTAACATTTCATTTTGATTTCTGGAAATTACTTTTGCATTCAAAAATGTGTTCTTCTTTTTTGTTTTTCATGGAAACCCCCAACCTATGGTGCTCGCCATTTTGGTCACACGGTAATGTTAGGTTGAGGGTGTGAGGGGCTGTAAGCCAGTGGGTTTTCAGATTTTGTGTGAAAACTGCCTTAATTAAAAGACACTCGGAACGCTTTAAGATAGATACAGACTTTAATTTAGTATTGTAAGATTAATCAAATTAATTAAAAAAAATTCAACTAAAATTGGAGACATCTTTGGATTTGTGTATATAAAATTTAGTAGGAAAAATAATAAATTAACAGTATTTTCCTTTATTTTACTATCAAAACTAAAACAGATAATTACATGTGTGTAAGGTTTATGACGCTATTAATTTTTGATTTAATTTTTGCTCAGTTTTAGTTGCAATGGGTTTATGATTTTTTTTTATTTCAATGTCTTTAATTAAAGTAGTGGGCAATGGACTCAGTAGAGTGGCCTCCCGTACGTAAAGCAGAAAGGTGGGGTGCGTCTTTACGTCACACGCAACAAGTGGTAAAAAGTTGTTGGATCCCCCCGCCCCCTCCTCCTCCTCCTCCCCTGTATGTTTTTGTTGAGGGAAAAGTTGTTGGGAGTTTTGCTCGTGTGAATGCAGCGCCTCTGCCGCTTTTCGGCCCTCGGTAGCAGAGGGGAATGCCCGCCGTTTCGTTCCTTCAAGTCGGAGAAAGAGCCGAGGAGCAGAACCTTCCAGAGCTTTATGTGAAAACTTAACCTTTTCGGGCTCCAACGTCTCGTTAGCTCCTTTGCTAGCTCCCAAAGTTAACGCTACCTCGCCTCACACACACCGCTGTGTGTCTCCCGTCGGAAATTACCAGGTTTGTGGGGAAGGAATTTTTTTTTTAAAAAGCCCGCAGAGATGGCGGAAACCAAGATAATTTATCACATCGACGAGGAGGAGACGCCGTACTTGGTGAAGATACCGATAGCTGCCGAAAACATCACTTTGTTGGATTTTAAACAAGTGTTGAACAAGCCAAACTACAAGTTCTTCTTCAAGTCTATGGACCAAGACTTTGGGTGAGCTGCTGAGATTTTTTTCTTCCTGAGCTGAACATGAAAGGATTTATTACGCTAAAAAGTAAAGGAACTATTTTAAGCAACCAAAACGTTCATTCAGAGGCTCATATAATTCGAATTGTGTGACAAAATAATATAAATTTATTTTTTCCTACTAGTTTTCAGTGCGTCAGTAGCTGAAACGCTCCAAAATAGAAGGAAAAACCGCTCTAAATGACATTAAATGTGTATTTTTTTGTCTATTTAGTTTGTTCCTTACAAAACTGATGGAATAAACTACTCACTGAGTTGTATTTTCTCCTCTCTAATGAGAAACTACGCAGTGATTAAGATCATAGCGGTTCTTTAACACTAGAACGCCCAGGATTTTTCACTCCCCCTGCAGCGTCCAGAGCACAGCCAAATGGCTGGGTGGCTCGAAATGACTAATTCAACAGCCTTCAATTAGCCACCTTTCATTTGTAAATGCAGCACCAACTACCTGATCATCTGGATGAAGAAATGTCCTAGCTAACCACATTCTTTACTCAGATCAGGGTGGGGGAGGTTTTTCTGCTTCAAAAGAGCCTCCAAGCTCTAACAAACTTTGACTCCCAGTTTGTCAACTGAAAAACCAAGATGCCTTATTTTTACTACCCTGAGCAGACATTGAAATTTATCCTGGAGCAAGTCAACCCATTTGACTCTGAGGGAGAAGAGATAGTCCTTTAGCTGGACTCAGACTGATATTTCTTTTGATAAGATTTCATGAACATCTTGTTCTCATTTGCTGATTCTAGCAGTTGTCTATCCATTTATTTTCTGTGCCTGCTCATCCTGGTCAGGATCACAGGGGTCTGCTGGAGCACATCCCAGCTAGTCACAAGCAACTGGGGAGGGGTACACCCTGGATGGGTCACCAGTCCATTGCAGGGCCACATAGATAAATAACCAGGCACACTCACATACACACCTATGAGAAATTTAGTCATTTAATTTAACCACATGTTTCTTGGACTGGGGAGGCAAAGGAGGCCTATTTGACATGTTTTGGAATTTATAGTTTCAACTAGAATTCAACAAAAAAAAATTAAAATAAAAAGGGGAAACAACATATATCTTTACATTGCTGAAGGTTTTCATTGCTCAGACCTCAGAAATCAGATCACAGATGAGGAGATTTCATTGCCTCTCCATCACAGCACAATTGAATGTTACACTGCTGAGGAAGAGCCAACTGCTTTGGTCAGAAGTAGGGTGTCGACTCGCTTACAGAGTTTCCTGTGTTTCCTCACTCTGAACATGCTTCAGACTATTCGGGACTGTGTTGTTCAGCATGAACGTCAGACAGAAGATGACAGCTGGTTCATGGCCCTCCCTGAACTAATGGGGTTCATTGCGATCCTCCTTGTGAGGGGGGGGGGGGGGGATTAAAACTTCCCATGCAAAACGCAAGATGAAGAACAAGTTGGGACTGACAGGTTTCCTGCAATCTCCAATGTTTGTGGGTTTGTTGTTGCCAACTGCATCAAACTTTCAACCCAGGCAAAATTCACTGGGAGCTTCCAGAATCAGTAAAAAACCTTGCACAGGTGCATGCAGGAGCTGAGAAGGCGAAAAAGGAATACCGTGTTTGGTGATAAGCTCCCATACCTGGCAAAGGGAAACGGGCAATATGCCAGGTGAATAGTCAGTACAAGAACAATAATGCCAGAGTGCGCTTTGTTGATTGCTACAAGTATACCATGTGGCAAAAGCAGAAAGGAGATTTTGGGGCAGTATGTGCAGACAAGTAGTGGGTTGAAGATATGACTTTGACCACATGATTTCTTTGCTTGAACATTTCAGTATTATGTCGGTAAAGAAGTCTCTCTTGTGCATGAACGATAAATCTCAGTCAAAAAAGAAAAACCAAACTGTGGTGACCTCTTACTAGAAGTGACAGAGGTGAGGGGAAATAGTGAAAACTTGCGCAGCCACTTGGCTTCTCCTTTTTGCATGCCAAAAGAACAACCTAATCGCTGTGCTGTTCATGTGCAAACTATGTTGAAGGCTGTTCTTTGGGCATGTAAATTTTAACTAATCCAGCCACTTGGCTGTCCCTTGGACATTGTAGGTAGAAAAGCCAAATGGCTGCCCTACGGACGTTCTAGTGTTAAATACTTTGGATTCTGTGGAATATTTTCAGAATAAAAGACTCTCATTACAATGAGAGACATTCCTCGGCCCTGCAGCTTTTCTTAGCCCTAATAATCCTCCTCCTCCAATTCCTCTCCCCCCTCTCCTTCAAGTGAACTCCTCTTTTCTTTCTTGCGGGACTGCAGCCAGAGTTTTGTCCTTTCTCCTTCACACTTCAGCTCCTATTCTATGTAGCTTCTCCTTCAGGTAGAGGACAGGAAACTGTCTTTCCTCTTCCATGTCATTATCTGTAGTAGAGGAATGGACGATGGTTAGTTTAAGATGGTTTCTATCATTATTATGTGTGTTCTTGTCTTTTGGCTGGACCATCAGGATATTTATTCTCTCAGCCATAACCTTGATTTAAAAAAATATATAATTTGTTTTATATTGTATTGTGCCTTATCAACTGTAATTAAGATATTTTGAATTGAAATCAACATGGATTTATTACAGTTTAGGAAGTTCTTATTAAAGACATTTCTGTAGTAGATAAGTATACATTCTTCTATAGCTTCTAGTAGCCAATTTCAATCCTGGGTTTTGGTCACAAGGACCTACTGTTTTTTTTGGGACCATAAGACGCTCCTAAAATCAACAGTGCATCGTATGTATGAATTCTGGTTGTGTTAATTGACGTGGAACCGATTTTCTTTGGTAAATGACGCTCAAAAATCTGTCCAAATACTTCAGAAAGACTTTGGTAAACTACAAAGCTGCACCACTTGATGGACTTGATGGAGCATTAAAGCCTTGTTTCCACTCAGCGATCCAGTCCGGTTTAGAAAGCGATTCAGGTCAGCGTTTCCACTCAAAGTTGGACCGCCGCATGTGGGACGTTTGAGAGAAGATTGTAGGCGGCGAGGCGGGACATAGCCACTTTCTTGGAGCTTTCTTTTGTCGTAACGACCTTTAGCCAATCGACGGGTTTCAACAGTAGCTCCGCCCAAACCGATCTGTTCCATTTTTCTATGGACCTATAACCAACGGGGGCCCAAAAATGGGACAGTTAATGGGTCCATTTTACCTATGGAAGTGATACTTATTGTGTATCAACATAATGGACTGAAAAGGTGTTTTGTATTTTGTGTTACAACTTAACAACGTTGAGAGTTATTGTCAATAAAGTTTGACTTATCTGCAGAGTCTGATTATTGCAGGTAGGAGAGAAGAACTTAGTTCACTAGAAAAGGTTCCATCAACCCCCTCTTGACTAATTTCATGCATTAGGCCAACTTTGGGCATTCTGGCTGTTATAGTTATGTCACATTATATGACTGTTGTATTGCTCAATCTGCCTTATGGTCCATAAAATCTTTTTGGTTTTAGACCCTCCAGAAAATAACGCATCATACAGAGGAGCTCTTGATTTGACCTTCTAAAATCAGACAAACAAATTGAATATCCTTTTTGATTTAACGCATTAATTTTGATCCCAGTGACTTGTTTATATATGCTCACTTTTCAGTAGAATTATTTTTTCCAAATTCTCATAAATAATGCTGCACTTGTTGTAGCTCTAATAATTTTATTGGCTCAGAATGCAGTGAGACATTGTTCAAATTAAACCTTTATTAAACCAGAATGGTCAAGTATTGACAAACGTAGGTCGAAGAATAAAGAATCAATCAGAGCTAAAGTTTTTTAACCCTTTTATCTTGGATGTTGGCAATGACACATTTGTGCAAGCACCCTTTAGACTGAAAAATGTCAACGCTTTTTAAAAGACGAGACGCTACAGACAATACAATTTTGTTACGGGAAAAAAAACTCAGAATTTAACAAATAGCCCCTATGTTTCCAAGGAAGACAGTTATTCCTGGCAAATTTGATTATTTTTCTGACTGAAACTGTTACAGTCAATGTTACAATGAACAAACTGAGGTTGTTTACATGCCTGCAAATGAAGAATAAGTGAATTAGCAGATATATACAAATTAATCCGTGGAAATATGGTCATTTGTAAATCCTCATCTACATGGTTGTCTAGGAAGAAGCTTTCAAAGTTCGGTGTCTCAAGGCCCATCATTGACCCTTGTGCTATCCTAGGCACTTTGACATTGGGAGTGGGGTCATCTAGACCCACTAGACAGTGCTCTGAAGCTTTTTTCTTCAATGATTTGTGATCTTCACTGGTGTCCATGGATTACATGAAATCTTTCCACCTTTATCCACTTTGTCATGGTAGGGAGAACACGTCAATGTAAGGGTGGGGTCATTTTGACCCCACAAGATAGCACAAGGGATAGATAAACAAAACAATGTCCATCTGTTCTCATTAACGTTGGGAGCTAATTGAACAAAAATAAAATTTAAATATAAATTGAATTTTTGTTTGTTTTATGCAACTGTCTTTTTTTAAACAACATTGTTATATTGGATGCCTTAGTTTAGCGCACTAAAAAAAACTGCATCTGAATATTTTCAATATAGACTAATACATTTTAATTTCAATCTTGTTGTTTGTGGCAGGTTCTGCAGAACCGTGTGCTCCCGCTTAAGGCATGCAAACCTTTGCAGGCATGCAGAACACAGGCATAAAAACACCTCACTGGGTTCTAGATGACTTCTGCTAGATTACCCGATGTGCTGCATTTGTAGAATAAACAATTTTTTTTTATTCTTGTTTTGAGTATATGTGGTCCGGATCCCTCAGAAGCTGCTTCTGGGTCACGTGTGATCTGTAGGCCACAATTTATGAAGCCCTGCTTTATGTACAGCTGATAAATGAGTGTGCTAAAGAGAAGTAAATTACAAAGCAAGCATGCAAATTACCGTATGTTTATTATGACTAGAGTGAAAGTGATAAGTATGCATCTTAATTAGAAATCATTTTGACTCAATTTGTGATTATCTAAATGTATACAGTCAATAATAATTTGAATTAAAATGAGAGATTTTGTTTTGCGTTCATCTTAAGCGCGAAGATATTTAATTTTTTTTATTACATTAGCTGTGATGCTGTCTTAACAAAGAGGAAAACACGAAGATTAGACTTCTTAAAATGACCGAATTCTTACCAAACCAACAGAGTTTAATGAAGTCATTATTAATGAATTTAGAACAAGTAGCAATAAAAAGGGGTTTATCAAACGGTTTAGGATTTTTTTTGTGGATTGACTTTATAAACATAAAAGTTTAGTAAAATTTCCACAGATATTATTAACATTAATGAACCACAAAAAGTCAGATATCTTCTCCCAGACCAAACCAGTAGGTTTACTGGGATTAGCATCAGATGCTAATGGAGAGTTTAGCTAAACCTGCTCAACATGCTTCAGTGTCACAACAAACACAAAAGGCTTTAATGCGAGAAGCTTGGGAGTTTTACTATAACAAAAGAATAACTATTTATTGTTTATTGTAAATAGGCAACAACTCGACAAACATCTGTGTTTGCAGATGTCAAAGTCCCACTCTTTTGATGGACTTTTAATTATGATGATGCTTTTTTTAGCCAAAATAAAAAAAAAACCGGTGGTGTGTTCTAGGACATAGTTTGTCATTAGAGTGGTAGGAGTTCATTAGAAATTCACCTCTGAGTTGTGGGCAGCCCCTTACCATTAATTGAGAGCTCTCTGTTTACACTCCCACTAGCTTACAGCCCCTCACACCCCCTACCTTGCATTACTAGTGCAACAAAGTGGAGAGCAGCGTCAGAGCCATCAGCCGCATAGCTCTGACAAGAAAAGCAGAGCAGGGAGCTCATGACCCACCCAGCTTATTTTCTACAGAACTGCATTTTATCATCTGCTCTTGATGCACAACGATTTGAATAAAGAAATACTCAGAAATGCCACAAGAACGCATTAAAAACACCAAAAATCCATCAGAGTGGGTCATCAATTGATGTCTACTCTTATTTCTAGGACTGTGAATGCCCAAGATAAACAAAAACAGCAACATTTTCTTAGAATATGTGGTAGCATCCGACCTCTTTGAATGTCTAAATCATTTCACCAAATTTCAAAGGGTCAGCTGTCCAGTCATAGCCGGAATCCCCCCCCAGCCCTAAAAAGGGAGTCCTCTAACGTTGTATGTTTTCCTTTGCCATGGTCGAGGCCAGCTGTTGACTGACGCTGCATGTGTGGCGGAGTTGTGAGCCGGGGTTTTGTGTGGGGAACCTGGGGCTGGACGGAGGCCATTTGGTGGGGGTCTCGTTGTGTCCGCAGAGAGCAGAAAGACGGGGACCGAACAGGGCGGTGTTGGGTTGGAGCTACTGGATATTTCTCTGTGTGACTGTGCTTTCAGAGGCTTGGGGCCTGTTTCAGCGAGATTAATTATTGGGAAGCTAATGCCGTGTTGAATGCCGGGCATTTAGTGGTAACAGGGGAGTAGAAGAATGGAGGAGGGTTGGGAGGAGCTTAAGGTTTTACCGACTGCAAACTGGGCTCAGCATATTTTCAGGCTTGTTTGTGCATTTTTGCTGGCATTTTGGAGCGTGTGTGAGCTGACTGCCCCGGAGTTTGTTTAGAGGACTGTGGAATGAAGACAACTCTGGTGGTTGTTGATGCATCTGCTCCTCATGCTGTCTAGACGTCGTTTATGCGAGGAGGGAAAACGCTGAATAAATGAAGCGCAACTAGATTATTTGTTTGTTCACCAACAGTCGGCGACCACACAGACGAAAATTCCCAGAAAGCTCAGACATCAGATCCCCACGAGTGCGCTAAACGATCTGCATGCTAACACTCGCCCACAAACCCAGCGCTCAACAGCTGCTCACAAAAGCCCAGTGGAGCCGGGCCTAATCTCTCACACAAGAAGGACCCACACAAGCTGACAGGGCTGGAAAACTAACCAGCGTTTGAAAGAAAATCTGTTAACATTCACGTGACGCACCGTCCATAAATGCAAAGCAGAGCTGAGGAAAAGCAGGGAATACAAGTTAAGAGGAGAGAAGTAAAAAGATTCTGACATTAACTTCCTTTGATACATATTATTTTCCACAAGCAAATGAAATTACAGAATGTTTTGATGAAGAACCAGGAACCAAAGCAGTTCATTAAATGATGCTGTAAATGATGGTCTCCAATATTTTTCAGGCTACAGACCGGTTTAACATCAGAGAATATTGTCACAGACCGGCCTGAACAAAGCTAACGGTGGCAACAGATTTAGAATAAATTTATAATTGTACTACTTTATTCATTTTTTGCTCATGGTTTCTCTTCAAAGTTAAGGTGATAACCAGCAATGATCTGGGGGAATGCTGAATTCTAATTGGCTGCAGGGTGGTGTCCTTTAAAATGCAAGTTGTTGACACCTAAAAATGAAGCTCCTGTCACATAGCTTGAATGTCCTATATTATTGAGCTGGCCTAAACACCAGTTGGTAACCGGGACAACAGAAACGAAGGTCTCTGTCGCTTCAATGGCTCTATGATGGAAATGCCAGTAAATCTATCAAAGGTTATTATCAATGGCAATGTTGCAATAAATTTTAATGAGTGTTTTGTCTGTCTTGCTTTTACCTTGTTGCATGATACAGACTGATGATGTGTTTATAAATAATTTTATTATAAAATGATGAAAGACATTGATTTTTAGTTGATACGTATTTAATGATCAGAGTTAGTAGTAAATATTTCTTGCAATAAAAGCAATTTAGGAAACTGCCTGTGGACTTTGTTGCTTTGAAACAAACGTTTGCTTCATCATCTGAACAAAAACAAGCGCTAAGAGGACCGCTTTCCCTCTGAAATGCTGCTTTGTATCACTCAATGTGACGTTTAGCCTCCTCTGTGGCAGAGATGGGTCGCTACAAGCTCAGTAGCTGTTACCATGGCATCACGCCACACCGCGTATCAAATAACCTGCTTCTTGTGAAAAACGATTCAGACTGAAAAAAACAGCATTCCTAATATTTGATTTAATATTTCTTTATTTCGCAAGTGACCTTGATATGAGCGGAATAATCAGAAAACGATAGACTTTGGAGAAGTTACCGTCCTGCACTTAGCATTGGACGGTTCACTCTTCCACGTCATCCATACATTGCTGATAATGAACACCTCGTTGGGCAATATTGCTTAGGTAACTATACAAAATCTGGTATTTTCTTAAAGTTATAACGAACATGAATCCACCATGCTTGAAACTTTCTAAACAGCGTCCTTATCACATTAGAGAGTTGGTCGCTGCATATGATGCAGAGTTGGCTTGGTGTCATTGTGATAAATCAGTACTTTGCGTAAAGAGGATTTTTGCCTTTTTATTGCAGATTTACCTTTTTCTTTTAATATACATTGAAGGCTCTTCTGTTTCTTCTCGACTCTTTTCTGTGCAAATAAACTTTCTAAAGACATTTTGTGTTTTGAGAAACTCACTGGTTTGGGGCTTCAATTTACCGTACTGACTTTAACAGCCGCTTTAAAAAGGTAGCGAATGTTTTTATGACACGTGACGGAGAAGAACAACTCGCCACGCGTCAAGTGAGTCATAGATGCATGTAGAGGACAAGCCGGTAGTTTTTTAAAATAAAGCTTTCTGTAAAATTAAATAAGTAAACAGCAATAATTTTAGTTTTGTACGATTTTCTCTGTGTCCTGGTATCAAGAGACTATCAAACTATCAAACGCCTATCAAAAACAGAGCTATCAAAAGGCAAATGCTTTATTTAAGACCGTCTTTTTTTTATGTTTATGAAGTGTGAGTGTAAATGAGAAATGTGTGTTAGTGTTGAACTGCTGCCTCTTGGCCAGGACGCTCTTGCAAAAGAGATTTTAAATCTTAATGAGTTTTTATCCTGGTTAGATTAAGGTAAAGGAAGACACACAGGCTGGAACTGGTCTGTGGCCCAGGGGTCATGAGGCGACTGTAACTTCACTGCTCATCTGCTCTTTTGCTGCTTAACTCAGCTTTTGGTAAAGAATGGGTTTTTAGCTGCCTGCTGATACACTTGATGGGACGCTCTGAGGCTGCTTCTGCAGAGCTGTAATTACATACTTTGTTTGGAGTGGCACCATCATGTCAGAACACTGTCAGAGGTAAAGAAAGCTGCCCCCCCCCCTTCCCCACCGGTATCCTAGAGCTTCAACGCAAACCACAACAAAGCATTTTCAGATATGAAATGCAGACGAAGGAACCCTTAAAGCTCTGTGCTCAGGGAGTGGCAGTGTTGGAGTTCCTCAAGAGGCATCACTTACTTTGTTTGCAAAGTCATTCCAATGTAGGAAACTAAAAAGGAATTCACTTTATATGTGTCACATCAGCTTTGGAAACATGACTAATGCTGACTTTTATTATGAGTTCAGAGAAACAGGTTAAAGCTGCTTTGTGTTTTAAATTCCATTTGCGTTTTAAAAACATTTTAAGTATCTACATCTGTGTCTTATTCTATTTTGTTTTAGTAATAAAGCTTAAACAATTCAACAATACCGTACCAAATACAATAAAATATTTTTGTTAAGACTGAACGTCTCATGAGAACTTTTTCTTTCTTTTTCCCAGAGTGGTGAAGGAGGAGATATCGGACGATAGCGCCAAATTGCCTTGTTTTAACGGCAGAGTGGTGTCGTGGGTAAGTAAGAATAAAACGAGTCATTTTTAAAATTAGATATCAGTGCTAGAATCTGCGTTAATTTCTCTTGTATCTTTTGGTTATTAACTTCAGCATTTCTTCATAGTTTTTCCGTACAAACACCTGTTTAGTAGGCAGGCACGCTCGTTTTTCTTTATATCTCAGACTTGTTATCTTATCCTGTAAACCTTGAAATAACCTAGTAGTCCATACAAAAATTAGATTTTGCAATGCATTAGAATGAGGCTGTCACTAACGATTAATACAGTAGTCGATTAGTCAACGAATATTGCTTACGTAAAGTGATCGGCAGTTGGGTTGGTTTTTTTTAACAAAAGGTGATAATGCTGGTAATCAGTCCATGGAGGTTCACGTTTTCACAAAATGGAAATTTTACATATTTAGTTCATGGATTTCAATTTCTCCTTTACAAAAGATTAAAAGTTTAAGGTTCCAGGTAAGCTATATGCTACTACAAAAAAATACCTCATTGTCTCACAAGCTGTAGGGTTCCTGATCCCTGAACTAAATCATTGTCTAAACCTCCCATAGATATAGCAAGAAAACATATTTTTATAAACATAGGTTTTACTGTATTGCAATTAGTGAACATTAAAATATTCTACAGTATTTTTTTTCTTCATTAGTTTACAAAAGTGACTTGGGTGGAAGCAAGTGTGCAGCACCCTAATCTTTAAATCCATCCTCTCCAAACATTGACAGAGGTCTCATTCCTTATAGAAACACGTTAAGGATGCTCTATGTAAATGTTGCAGCCATCTCTAGTGTGCACTGGCTCTTCCCCAGTCTACAGTCAATGGCACAGACCAGAATTTTGCGCCCAGAACGCCCGTCATGGCGTGTCCCTACTTAAAGTTGATAAACAAGGAGACATTAATAATCGTGGTTTCTGTCCGGTCAGAATATAATGAATCTTTGACAAACCTTTTTCTGCTAGTCCTGTGTTCAGACTCCAAGGGTTTCTGGGGGAAACCTTTTATTACTGTTTTCCTTTACTCCCTGCACGCGCTCTCGCACCCTCTTGCGCTGCACACGCTCCCTCTTCTTACACACACACGCGCGGTTTCAGCAGCACATACACATCCTCATTCTACAACAAAAGTCTCCGTCTGGCGAGGAAATACAACAAATTTACTGTGTTCTAATTATTAATTTACATTGTATTCATTTTCATTACGGGCTGCGTGCGTTCTTGAGTGCGACAAATCCCAGACCGTCGCAGCCCTACTCCAGAGCGGTTTAATCAGAATCAGCTCTTTGCAAAATGAAGTGAAATCTAATTTTTTTTAATGTACCACTGCAGTCTTATAGTGGTCACATCTGTTACTTTGGTGAACCAGGAAGCAAGCTGTCTGGAAAAACTTAGATTATAATATTTTCACCATTTTAAAAGCGCTTAAACCGTCGTCAAAGCACCTAACAACCTGTTGTCCACCTTTCCCGTCAGGGGGCGCCTACTGTAGTTCAGCTTCCACTGATTCCCACAGACTGGATGCTCTTCCTGACACAACTCTGTGCAGACCCCTTGTGGCTACAAAGTCTACATAAAAATACAATGTTTTTTTTATTGCCCACGGTGGGGGTAAATGTTTTGAATTTAGTTTTGTTTTTTGCTTAGACGTCGATGTTTCTGACATATGTATAATGTTAAGAAGAAGATATAACTGTTTTTGTATTGTGGTTAAAGATCTTGATTAAAAGGTGCCAAACTGATGCTAATGAGATAAATCTTGAACGTTTTTCACAAGGCAAATTTCAAACTTTAACTTTTTATTTTGGTAAAAAAAAATGCAAACTTTCTTCTATCTAAAAAGCGAACAAAGTATATGTTTACAAATATTTTTATAAAATAGTTTTTTTAATTCAACTTTTAAATTATATAACTGAGTTGAAGCTATGGTTCAAATCTTTTTTTTTTTTTGTTTTACAATTATTTTTAATCAGGGGTTGACATAGCCCAGAAATTTGCACTGGCCCACAGGGCCAGTAGTTTTTGAAACTTACTGGCCCTGCCTGAAAGTTACTGGCCCGACAGCGCGCATAGCGGGACCCGCCGCTCCGCAGGTGCTTGCAACTTTAGGGGGGTCCGGGGGCATGCCCCCCCGGAAACTTTTAATATGGTGCAATTTGGTGCATTCTGGTGACATCACTTATTTCTACACTTTTCAATGACTGAAAATAGACCATATCAAACTTAAATCTGCTCTAGTCTGTTTCAGATGTTTTGAAGAGAGCACTGCAGTGTAGTAGGTAACACTAGTTCAGAAGTTTTCATGGTGCTTCTAACGGCAAATATCGCAATAAATCATAAACCTTAAATGTGTTAAAACAATCTAATGGCAGCTTGAACCATTTAACGAATCAAATAAATCCCTTAATGCATTTGACCAATCGGATGGACGCCTTCACATTGTTGACCAATCAGATGGAGCCCTGTTATGTTAGATGTTTGTAACCTATGTCAACGTGGGTCATTTGGAGTATAATTTTTAAACTGGGTATGGTTATTTGGTTATTTTGCTGTTTGTTTATATACCGCAAATTATATCGTTATCGCAATTTTAATCTCTGATATCGCATATCGCGAGTTTTCCTCATATTGTGCAGGTCTAACTGAGATCATTCAGCTAACTAGAAATACTTACTGCTTCAATGTTGTAAAGAAAAACAAAATTAAGTAGTTTAACATTCTACTGCATTTGAGTCTGAGATTCAGGTATTTGGAGTTGCCTTTGATTCTTTGACATTCAGCTTAAAGCTTAGTGGATACAGTTTCATCTTCAATGCATTCATTAAATATCTTGCTGTCCATAGTACTAATTATACCCATTACTCCATCCAACATATTCCTATCTATTCCTGCCATGTCTTCCACATCTCTGACATGCTTCAGTCTCTCTTCAGTGACGGTGTCGGATTTATAATCAAATGTTATAATAACCCACTGGCTTGTGCCTTCATTGTTGCTGTTTAACATTGTTTTGTATTGAATTGTTACATTCAATAAAGTTTGAAAAAAAAAAGTAGTGAGCGCGTGCCTCGTGGTGCTCCGCAGTGAAAGCCGCGCGCGCGCAGGCGGGAGAGAAGGAGAAGTGATCAAAGGTTTCCCATAGAAACCCTTGAGATCTGAACACAGGACTAGCAGAAAAACTAAATTATGAAGACGCGGTAAATCTACACGTTTTCGCAAAATTTACTTTATTGAAAAAGGTGAAGAATATATAAACCGTTAGATATTTTAGTGGCCCGAGCGGACAAGTGAAAAGTAAAGTCTTGTGGTCCGCACTGCTCGAAAAACAGGACCGGGCCAGCGGACAAATGGCTATGTCGAGCCCTGTTAATTCTTTTAGACTCTGAGATAGTGGAACCTCTGGTTCAGAAGGAACATCAAAGGTTTTGTTGTGGGTCAGAGGATCAGATTGATACCTTACACAGAGCTCAAGGATTCATGGGAGTTTGTCCATCCAGAACCACATGTATGTGTTGTGGATTTGGAGAAAGTGTTTGTAGAAAAGCTCTGGGAATTTGATGGTCTGGGTTCCCTCTAGTCTCTGTAAACCAGAGCAGGAGTTTGGTTTCTTTGCAGTCAATTGAATCTGTTTCCAGTTCATGTTGGACTCTGCCAGAAATGCCCTTTGTCACCAGCTCTGCTCCGCATTTGTATGAACAGAATTTCTAGACAGAGCTGAGGCTCAACCTCATTAAATACCACTGAAAGGTCAGGGAGGATGCAACAACTTAACAGCACAGTCATCAGCAGCTTTTGTTCACTGTGATCATTGTCAGTCTGCTTGTTTATGCAGTTTAAAACAAGCTAAACCCCCAAAACCTTTATAGGAGCTGTTCTAAAGCAGATTAGAACAGTTGTATTTTACCACCACTGTACCTAATAAAGTGAACATGGCTTTCTGGGTTTTCACTCCCAGGCACATCTGGACCGCGTGATCACGTGTTTAGCAAGTCATTAAATGTAGACCAGCTATTACTCAGAGCATATTTGACTATCCGACAAAACACAGCAGCAGGGTTGTTTTCAGTGGGTATGTGGAGACGAAAAGGCTTTCATTCTTCAGCTCTTCGTCAAAGTCCGTCATCAGTTGGAGAAACAGTCGTTTGCCAGATACAGCTCTAATACTTTGATTTAAGGTCCAGCTGTTAGCAGGTTTCATGCAGAAAGAGACCAAACATTGGCCTTGATAATCCGGCGTAGGTGGGACCATAGCATCTGTTTAGTCCATTAAAAAAAAGAATGAATGAATGAAAGGAAGAAAGGGGGGCAAAGCAACTGAGCTGTAAACCAAGGATGATGGACGGCTCCCAGAAGATGTTTCATCGTCGCATTGAGGTTTAAAGCTCAAAGAGCTTTTGTTCATGAGTAGTTTGACAGATGTTAGATTGGAATGATGTGGATTTGTTGAACACACCTCATTTCCAAAAAAAGAGCTAAATTCTTATCCACTTGGCCTTTATATCAGTGAGACAGGATTTTCTTTCAGAGGCCTTAAAGACCTACTCGTATAGTAAGAGTGTTTTTTGTGTTTTTAACTTGTTCTTTTGGCATTTTTCTCATGATGGAGAATATATATCAAGAAAATCAAGATTGAAATTGCATTTCTGAGTATTTCTTAAGTAAAACCACTGTGAATCGGGAGCAGATGAAAAAATGCAGTTGGAAAAAGCTTGTAGGTGTGACGAAAGAAGCCAGAATGGGCAGGCCACTAGCTCCCTTTACGCTCCATTACGATGCAGTCTAGTTGTAGACGACTAGATCCATGCATGTCTTTGTTTTTATCGACCGAGCTGGCATCTGGTTTAAAACTGTAGGTTTAGGTTGCTCCAACATCGCTCGCCATTGTTGCACTGCTAATGTTAGGTTGGGGTTGTAAGGGGCTGTAAACAGATGGATGGCGGGAAGTAGGGGCGGCGGCTTACTACACAGCCAAGTAGGGTAAATTTCTAAGGAAATACTGCTGCTCTGCAGAAACTGTCCTGCAAAACACAACAGGGTTTTGCTTTTGGCAAAAATGGCTTAATCGTAATTTAAAGACCACTGGCGAAGCTTTTACAAAAGCTCAAAAAATGATCGGAGCAGGTCTTTAAACTCACTATTTCCCGTTCATTTTGACTGATTTTTATGCTTTTGTTATTGTAGTATGGTATTCCTCCCGATTGTTGCATTGTATGTGTGTATGTGCAGGTCTCTTGTATAATAACGAGAGACGGCTAAGTGCGAGATAGTGTTTCCGTTTGCCCTGGAGACGTCTGTCTGAAAACACTACAGTGTTTGTGTGTCAAAGCAGTTGACATGCTACCCCCTGATTCCTTCCCACTCCTTTCATTCCTTTTTCCTCAGCTTTCTCTGCCAGCTCTGTTGTTTTCCTCTCTCTGCTTCTCACATTTGCTGTAAACGTTATGTGATGTGTATTTTTTATTCTTTTTTTTAAAACTTGGTTTTCATTGTTTTCATAGTTGGTGTCTTCAGACACTCCAGCTGCAGAGCCTCCAGTGGCAGTGGTCCCCCCTGTAGAAACAACCACCCAACCTTCGCCACCCCCACCACCATTACCACCCCCACCCGCAGAGAGGACTGGGGGCATCGGCGACTCCAGACCGCCCTCCTTCCAGTAAGTCATGTCTTGGTCACAGCTGCCCGTACGGCTAGATACGTGCGAAAATGGGCAAACCTGCACGGGGCAGGCAAGTGGCGCGCTCCAAACATTGGGTCGTAGATGGCCCGACTAGCACGTGGAGCGAAACTTCTCATGCACGTGTTTTGTCATGCTGTGGGTGACAGGTTGTAGCAAGCACTTAAACAAGGTGTGAGGGGTTCGTAGGGGGGAAGTAGTTGAGATGCATGGGTGTTGTTTTTTAACCCCCCTCCCCGAATCCTGCAGACTGTGGAAGAGGTTCGTAAGTAATGTTCACATGATAATTGTGCGCTGCCTAATGGTTGGAATTGAGGAAATTAGGGAATCAGAGCAGAGTATTTTGGGCATTCTGTGAGCACTTGCGTATCACCTGAACACCCTGTACTTGCAGTATTTGCGAGCGGTCAGTAGGGAGCCAGTACTCACCTTTCGCATGACTACAGTGTGGTGTAAAGACATCGTATGGCACCATCACCGGAGCTTGTTTGAAAAAAAACACCTTTTTTTGGTTGATGCGTCTGAATTTATGAAAAGTTGGATCATATCCCGACTGTCTCGCTTTGTCTGTATCAAGTTCCTGCAGGAAGAACAAAACGCAGGAGTCTTTGTAAATGATCTGTTCTGGAGTCGCCCTTTTTTATCAACCGCTCCATGAAATGTTTTTACAATAAACTGGAGGAGCTTCAGATTTAATGCTGCTTCAGAATCGGAATAAGTCCCTCAAAAACAATATATAAAAAAATGATATGCTTTATCATAATGTCATGACTTGATCAACAGGGATAAGAGACCATACGTCTCATCAATCTTTCACCAATCTCCTGCTGTTATTTCCTGTAATGTGGTGTCACTCTCAGCAGTTATCCTTTTTGTTAAACTATTAAAAGTGAACAATGCACTCAAATCTGCCATATTTGAAAGTTATTATAGATTGCTATAAAGGGTTTAAAGAAGGCTGACTTTTAGATCTTTACCATGTTTAGTAATACTTTTCCATCTTAAATATGGAAGTAATTATCAGTTTCCCGAATTAATTGATTAGCTTTTGGTAACTTTTACTGCCACCCTTGCCGTTGCAGCTTAGATGGACTAGCGGTGGTGCATGTGGGAATGCAGATGTCTGCAGCTTTAGCTCTGGACTTCCAAGGGGGTTTCTATATCTTTTTTGGAGCCAGCCGCCTTGTAAACGAGCCCCCCAGAGATCAGAGTGAGACAGTGTGTGTGTGTGTGAATGGAGCGCCTAATCTCCAGCATTTACTCCGCAAGCACAAGCAAGTTGCAACGTCGTACTATTTTCTGATGACCGGCGTGCTAGTTTCCACTCATTCAACAACACTTTGGTTGTTGATGTCAGCACAAAACGGCTGTTAAGTCAGAAATCATGACTGTTTGCAAACAAAACAGCGATCGCGTTGGAGCCCGTCCACATCATCAGTACTGCCTAAACAGAAACTTCAAATACTGCATTTGAAAAGCCAGAAATCATCCTTCCAAACAACGGATTTCATGTGTTTGAGTCTCTTCCATGTCACAGTTGTATGAAAGAATTGGCTTCTACTACAATTGTGAATGAAGAAATGGTTCTGTGATCGCCAACAAGTCCAGTTGGGACATTTCCTTAATATTGATGAACAATGTGGGAACAAAGTCAACTCAGCAATGAAGTTGTAATTCATCTAACCTGGTAAAACTGTACCATTGGATTTGTCAGTTATTGGAGTCCATCACTACGGAGCTCCAAGCTTCTTGTGGCCTTCAGATGAACCCAAGAATGTCATAAAACGGCTTTTAAGATTGATTAAGTTAAACATGACCGTGTGATGCAATGCTAGGAAGAACATCGTCATTTGGACTGTAGCAGTGGACACATGTCCTCTGGAGAGAGGAGCTACACTTTTCCATCCACCAATCCATCTTACTGCATTGGGCCATGTGTGAAGTTTGGTGGTGGGAGGATTATGGTGTGGGGTTGGTCTTGCCAAACCCACCTAAAACTATCTAAAGAAATCATTTAGCACTTTCCAATGTTTTTTTTTTTTTTCATTTGAATCCAAACACTTTCCTGGATTTTCTACCCAGCAACTGTCTCTCAACTTGACGATGCGTCTTTGTAATGTTGACTTTAAAGAACCCCAGCACTGACACGGGTCTGGATTCAAACCCGATCCTCTTTAGGGTGTTTATTGTCAGCCATACACGTGAATCTTAAAAGAAGAAAAAGCCATGATGCATGTGTTTATAATAGGGTGCCATTTTATGATTTGTTAACATATTTAACCCCTTAATGCCAAAGCTTTTGCTCCAGTGTTGACATTTTTCGACGACCATAAATCTTCAAATCCCCTTGGATTCTGTTGCAGAGAAAAGTGGTTTTGTGCGATTATGCAGAACTTCATATTATATTGGTGCAAAGCTGATATGAAAAGCCACTTTTCTCCATCTCAGAATCCGTTGGAATGATGTTAATTGTGTAAATGGTCCAAGATTAACAGCAGATCAAAGAGCATGTGTTCGCCGGCGACAACTTCAATGTAAAGAGCCATTTTGATGAAAATCCTGTTTTTAACATGTTCTTGTGGAATTTTTCTGAAGATGGAGGACAAATATTGGGAAAGTTAAGCTCCAGATTGCAAAAAAATTAGACAATCTCCTTGCTCAAGCTCTCTGCAATGGGGAGGGGAAAGGGGACGTGGATGCTCCCCGCTAACCGTCCCCGATAGAGGCAAATTCCTAAAGAACTACCGCCGCTCTTCAGAAACTGTCTTAGAAAATGCATAATCATAATTAAAAATCCACAGGAAAGATTTTAAAAATGGATCTAAAGATGATGTGTCTTTGTAGGGTTAAAGAACTTGGCTCACAGTGGAGGACAAAATTGTTGGTACCCCTCAGTTAAAGAAAGAAAGTCCACAATGCTCACTGAAATGACTTGAAACGTTCAAAAGTAACAATAAATTAAAATATATTGAAAATTAAATAATAAAATCAGCCATTACTTTTAAGTTGTTGATTAACACAATTATTTAAAAAACAAACTAATGAAATAGGGTTGGACAAAAATGATGGTACCTCCATAAAAGACTGAGAACTAATTACCCAGGGGGTCATGATGAACTCATGGATGTCCTTTAATTGACATCACAGCTGTTTTCCAACCCATAATCAGTCAGTCTGACTATTTAAAAGGAGACAAATAGTCACATTGCTGTTTGGTGAAAAGGTGTGAACCACACTGAACATGGACAACAGAAAGAGAAGGAGAGAATTGTCCCAGGACATTAGAAACAAAGTTATAGACAAACATGGTAAAGGTAAAGGCTATAAAACCATCTCTAAGCAGCTTGAAGTTCCTGTGACGACAGTGGCACATATTATTCAGAAGTTTAAGACCCACAGGACAGTAGCCAACCTCCCTGGACGTGGCCGGAAGAGGAAAATTGATGAAAAATTGAGGAGACTGATAGTTGGACTGTATCCAAAGAGCCCAGAACAACCTCCAAAGACTTTAAAGGTGAACTCCTAGATCAAAAAAGGGAGACTGGAATTTGCAAAAATGCATGTTGACAAGCCACAAAGCTTGTCAACATGTCCTTTGGACAGATGAGACAAAACTGGAGTTTTTGGTAAGGCACATCAGCTCTATGTTCATAGACTAAAAAATGAAGCATACAACCAAAAGAACGCTGTCCTTACTGTGAAACATGGAGGAGGCTCAGTTCTGTTTTGGGGCTGCTTTGCTGCATCTGGCGCAGGGTGTCTTGAAGTTGTGCAAGGTAAAATGAAATCACAAGATTATCAAGGCATTCTGGATAGAAATGTGCTGCCTAGTGTCAGAAAGCTTGGTCTCAGTCACAGGTCATGGGTCTTCCAACAGGACAACCATCCAAAACACACAGCCAAAAACTCCCAAGAATGGCTAAGAGAAAAGCTTTGGACTATTCTGGAGTGGCCTTCTATGAGCCCAGATCTGATCCCATTGAACATCTGTGGAAGGAGCAGAAACACGCTATTTGGAGAAGACACCCATCAAACCTGAGACAACTGGAGCAGTTTGCTCATGAGGAGTGGGCCAGAATACCTGTGGACAGGTGCAGAAGGCTCATTGACAAATACAGAAACAGTTTAATTGCAGTGATTGCATCAAAAGGTTGTGCAACAAAATATCAAGTTATGGAGGTACCATCATTTTTTTTCAACAACTTAAAAGTAATGGCTGATTTTGATTATTTAATTTTCAATACATTTTAATTTATTGTTACTTTTGAACATGTCAAGTCATTTCAGTGAGCACTGTGGACTTTCTTTCTTTAACTGAGGGGTCCCAACAATTTTGTCCACCACTGTAGATGCAAACGCGGCTTGTTGTGCACTGCATACCTCTGTTTTGTGTCGTGCATTTGAACCTTCACTGGGAAATGTTACAGGACTTGGGAAGCCATGATGCACAGCTGCACAGACTGTCCTTTTATAAGATCATTATGCACATCCACCTTTGCAAAAGTTCAGATGTCGTTTGTTTTTGTGGGTGAGATGTAGACACGCTGCAGGGGCCAACTTTACGGTGATGCCATGAAACGGGCGCCACCCACAAGGAGCGAAATACGGCGCCTCAGAGATCGAGGCGTTTTAGTTCTGGGTTGGAGCAGAACTCAGGAAAATAACTAATATTTAAGAAAAAATGTGTTCTTTTGTGGGCCAAAGGTGATTATAAATATGGATGTGTTTTACTATAAAAGGCTTAAGAATAGCATGGCATAGGCCCTTTGACATAAACATCACATGACAGTGTTTTGATGATAAAAACTTGGTTAAAAAAATCCTTAAAATACATTATCTTTTGCAAAAGAGGCATTGTGGTCTATAATTGCCAATCTAGTGAGCATCAATGCACACTGGCTTTTCGCAGAGACTTCTGGGAAGTTTCTAGTGCACTGGGTTTTGGAATTGTTGATTCAGACCGCACTAAAAAATGATGAAGGAACAATAAAATGTGTTTTTACCCTCCATCATCAGGATGAAGCAGCTGATCTGACAGCAGCTCGTTCATCTAAATGATTGAGTCTATGGATGAAACGTCAGTCTAAAGCACATTTTGAAATGGCTTCCTGTTCTTTTCTTCATTTTGAAGAACTGTTTTAGTTTCTTAAGATAACCTTTGGAGGCTGAGCTCTGACTCAAACCCCCCCCCCCCCCCCACTGCTTCATCTGGAAACGTTTCAGCTTCATTATTTGACTTCAGGCTTTGTGTATTTTTCTCTCACGAGTCACCTTAAAAACTCCTGACTCGATGAACATGGAGCAATCTCTGTTTTCCCAAAAGCTTCACACTAAGTTGCCTATTTTACGCAAAAACTGGAAAAAAATATTTTGTTCCTTGCAGTAACTCATAGTTTAATTGAGGGCAGATAAGTCGTGGGTTTTGGGTTTGTTTTTTTACATCATTCTTTTTTTAAAAAGTTGAAATCTAGAGTGTTTCTGCTGCGGGGTTTGATAGATGAGAAGCTTTCATGTTTTAAAGGTTTCATTCATTACAGTTTATGGTGGCATCCAATCATTTTTAGCCAAACAGAGTTTCAGACTGCCTGCAGCTTTTGTTTTCCTGGTCACCTCGTGTGTGAAACGTTCCCTAAAATTCAGCCGCCAGTGGAGTTATTGGACACTCTCCAGAGACTCCCGAACATCTCGCTTTCACGCGGTTTCTGGAAGAAGGATCGTTTAGTAAAAGGATATCGAGTCTTTGGGTTTTTAACTGGAAACTTTTCATTGAAGTGAGAAGAAACCGGATCTCTGCCTGTGACAAAAACTGAGCAGAAGTTACACAATAAAGGCGGAAGACTATTTCATCGCCTAATTGGGACCAATTCATTTTATTTTGAGATGCAAAGGATATTTTTTCCTGTTTGTAAATACGTTTTGTCTTTTTCTGTCTTCTTCAGCCCCAATGCTACGGGCAGTGTAGAGACTTTGGATGAGCAGACAGAAACGGAGTCTGTGGTTTCCTTCAGGAGGGAGAGGCCTCGCCACCGGGAGAGCCTGGATCCACACGGTGAGCGCCGGCGCTGCATCCCAACAGGTCTTCCCACCGCTGTCCTGTCCAAATCTCCTCCTCCTCCTCCGTTTGTTTCATCCAATTTGCGATGAGAAACTTAACCTAAATGACATGACGAAATATCTGTAAAGACTAAAGGGAGCAAACATGATGGTTCTTTTCTCCTGATCTCCTGTTTAAGGTTCTCGCATGAACGGTCAGAGCCGGTTGGAGCGCCACCTGGCGGGGTACGAGAGCTCCAGCACGGTGATGAGCAGCGAGCTGGAAACCACCAGTTTCTGCGACTCTGAGGATGACGACACCATGAGCAGGTAGGAAACTAAAGGGGGCGGAGTCTTTTAACCCATTAACCCTTTATCTTTACAGAACCACATGTGGCTTCTGTAAAAATTGATTTACAAAAAAAAAATCCTCAAGAAAGGCTTTAAACCTTTTCTTCCAGTCAGTTACTAAATGTAAATGCTCCAAAAAAGGGAACTAAAACTGATTTGACTGCATTTTGTGAACAATTTCATCCATTTTTGAACAGCAACTCAGTGCAATCACTTCAGTGCATCTAATTATAGTCACAGGAGATGAGATGTCATATCTCTTATTACATTAGAAATATGGTTGATAATAAGAATATTGAATCATTTTTAAAGGTTGTCGTACTAGTCTGCATGGTTCGTTAAAGAATAACCTGCTGCATTTGTTTTTAGGTAAAGTTTTCCTGTTTATTTTACACTTAACCAAACTTTTTTTTCTGTTTTGGGGCAAAAGCTGCTTTTAAATTATTTTATTAAACTATAAATATTATTTAAGGGAAGAAAGTGTGCTCATTTCGTCATAAATAACATATTTTAATGTATTTATTTACTTCTGTAGGTTCAGTAGTGCAACAGAACAGAGCACAGCCTCCAGGCTTCTGAAACGGCATCGGAGGAGGAGGAAACAGCGCCCCCCGCGGTTGGAGAGGGTATGAGCAGTTGCTATTTAAAGCTTTTATTCTTTTTCGGCTTTTAATTTCTTTTTTTTTTGTGCGCTACTAATTCGCCTGTATGGCCTTTTACTGTTTGTGACCTCAGGCTTCCTCCTTCAGCAGCGTCACAGATTCTACGATGTCCCTAAACATCATCACCGTCACCCTCAACATGGGTCTGCACATCTTATTGATTTCTCTTTACTCTGTTTCAGAAAAGTTAGCAAATGCAGATTTTTACTCTTTTTATTTTTATTTACCCACTTTTGTCTTTGCTTCGGGAAAATCACAGAGAAGTACAACTTCTTGGGCATCAGCATCGTGGGCCAAAGCAATGAGCGAGGAGACGGAGGCATCTACATCGGCTCCATCATGAAGGGAGGAGCTGTGGCTGCAGACGGACGCATTGAGCCCGGGGATATGCTGCTGCAGGTGTGGAGGCGTCAGCCCCGCTGTGATCGCTTTAATGATACAAAACTCATTTCGCTTTCGATTTACTATCTTTTCTTTTACCTTAAATTCCAACTCCAATCATCTTTCAATCTATTTTTAAAGCATTCCTGGTGGTCTTTATAACTACGATTATGTCGTTTTTAGTCAAAATCAATCAAATCCATATTTTTTAGAACAGAGCAGCAGTAGTTTATTAGAAATTCACTTCTGAGTAGTTTATATGAAGTGAAACAAAACGGTGCTATAACATGATATGACTACACTACCCAGAATGCCTAGAGGGGCTAAGGGACATGTGATTAGTCAGAGGGGTTGATGGGAAGTTTTTCTAGTGAACTGCGTCATTCTGTTGAAGCACAGTACCAAGCTCCTGACTACAGTACCCATAATGCTTCAACAATCCAACAGGCGCTGCATCTTTGTAGTTTATCAAAGTCGTACTAAAATGTTTGGACAACTTTTTTGACCTTGAACAGAAAAGTGGTTCAAGGTCAGTAAACGTGACCAGAATTCATCAATAAGATGAACTGGTGGTTGTAGAGGAAATTGCAGGACTTTTGGTAAGCGGAATGGTCCACAAATAGTGTGTTGCAGCTCATTTTATGTTTTTTTTGTGTGTAAAATTTCAAAAACTACAGTCTGTAACTAAACTAAAACTAGAAGTTTCAAAGATTAATATTTTTATTTTTCCAAAGTTGCACTTGAAAGAAAATGGAGTAAGGAACAGAAAGGGACTTTTTAGTTCTCTGTAAAAAAGTTGCATTTATTAAGGAGCCTATATCCTGCTTTTCTTAAGCCTTTCAGAAAAAACTATATCCATATATATATAATACTATATTACCTTTGACCAAGGCTGATTAGTCGCTTTAGACGAATTCTTTTGGGAAAATCCAGAATTTATTTTCCCAGCTCTCTGCTCTCTTGTGATTCCGTTGTTTGGAGGGAAGTCAGTTCGCCGGTCTCTCGCAAAGTGCAGATGTGAAACCAGCAGCAAGCAAAGAGGAGCTGCTTCTGCGCGGCTGAGAGAAAAAAACACCAGCATACGCGGCGTGAAAAGCGTAACTTCTGCTAGTTACCTGCCTGTAGCTTTAGTTTAAGGTGATGATGCAGCGGAACATGTGACGATTTTTATAAAGCAGGAGGAACTGGAGGATAAAGCTGGCAGACATTTACAGCGGGAACAGAACGTTTAATAAAACTCGCCGTCGTTAACGCCAGTGCTGCTATGCTATCATGCTATGCTAACCAGCTGTTCCGTGTGTCACATTCATGTAATCACAGACCAGTTTAAGGTTAGACTATATTTTCAGGGACCATTTCCTTTAACACAATAAAGAACGACTTTTTTTTATGGAAAATAAGTTCTTTTTGTGAACTCTTGTCATACTCGGTAGTAAGACGACCAAATCTCTGAGGCACCGGTTTTTGCTCTTTGTGGGTCCGGCCAATTTCATGACGTCATCCTAGAGTCGACCCGTCAGCGTTTCACCCACGAAAACGAATAACAGTCCAACTTTTGCAAAAATGGATGTGCATATTGTGCTTATATATAGCTCCATGCATAAAGTGTGTGTGTGTTGGCCTGGGGGGGGGGGGGGGGGTGCTGGTAGTGCAGACTCTTCCTGGAAGGGGCGGTTCCTCACTTTGTGACATCACAATGTGACAACCCACTTGTTTTCGTGTTTCTTAAAGGAATACTCAGAGATGCATAAACGGATCAAAAAATCGCTCTTGGGCTTCTTTTAGTGAGAAATTAACATTACAATAAACTTCAAAACTGAAAAAAGTTGATTTTGCATGATATAAGCCTTTAAAATCTATTATTTTTTGTTTGGGATTTCTTTTTTTGGACAAATTATTCCAGCAAAACTCGTCACGTTTTTATGTATTTTTTTGTGCTTCCTCACACATGAAAGGTGAACGACATCAACTTTGAGAACATGAGTAACGACGATGCCGTTCGGGTTCTCAGAGAGATCGTGCACAAGCCGGGGTGAGTTCATGCCTCTTTCTTGAACGTTTCTATTTGGAGCGTTTAGTTCCTGGTAAAATGATTACTGTCTCTCTGCAGGCCCATCATCCTCACCGTGGCAAAGTGCTGGGACCCTTCTCCTCAGGGATACTTCACCCTTCCTCGCAGTGAGTCCAAATCTCTTCCTCCTCCTCCTCCGTCTGCAGCTCTTGTGTATCTGAAGGACCGTTTTTCTCCGTTCCTACAGATGAGCCAATCCGACCCATCGACCCTGCGGCGTGGGTCAGCCACTCTGTGGCGGTGAGCGGCGGCTACCCCCCCTTCCCAGGCAGCTCTTCACTCAGCACCATCACTTCCTCCTCCTCTGTGACCGAAACCGAACGTGCGTCCTCCCCGCCTCCCCTCACAGCGAGCTGTAACCGAGCTTCACTCCGGTCCTCCTCACAGTCGCCTCCAGTCTGAGTTTCTGTCCAGACTGTTGATACTCAAGACCTGAATGATGCTCCTTATCCCGCTTCAGCTCCCGTCAATCTTTGTTTTCCTGAAGACATTATCCCAGGGTTTGCATTTCCCATCTGCACCCCTGCTTTTGTTGCTGCTGTTGTGCGACGTGATAAGCGAGACCTTCTGCTTTCCTGCCTTTGATCTCTATAAAAGGCATTCCGCTCGCATTCCTGCTGAGATCTAACCACTTTTTTTTTTCTCTTTCTCTCTTGGTCACTTTGCGACTCCCTGCAGGTTACGACGACTTTAACTTATCCCTGCACTCCGATATGGCATCTGTGGCCAAAGCCATGGCGTCACCGGAGTCCGGTTTGGAGGTCAGGGACCGCATGTGGCTGAAAATCACCATCCCCAACGCCTTCCTCGGTAAGAAGACGGAAAAAAAGACCACAGTTCAGTGAACTCTCCGGGCTTCCAGGACTTTACAGGGTGTCCATTATGCTCACTGGATTAAAACCCTGTGACTTGTGTGACAGGGGGGATGGGGGGGGGGGGGTTTGTCCAGATAACATCTGTTTAATTGAAATCATCTGCATCTGAATCACAAGCATTATTCACAAGTCTGTCCAAGATTTTCTTTTTCTTTTTTTTTTACTTCTGCTCTACTTTTTGTTGTTTTATTTAAAAGCTTTAAGAATGTTTTAATGATAATCCATTTTATTTTGAAGTGCCTTTCAAGAAACCCAACCTGTATAAAACAAAGGTTAAAATAATCATTTAAAGCACAATAAATAGAAATAGACAAAAAATCTAAAGTGAATCAAGATGAGAAGGCAGAAATAAACAGATGAGTTTTGATTAGAAAGTTTGTAAAGAGTCTGTTTTTGGAGGTCAGGTGGTCAGGAGGGAGCTGAGCAGCTGAAGGCTCAGGTTCCCATGGTAACAAGTTGGGCCGGAGGAACAGAGAGCTGGACAGAGGAGGAGAACCGAAGAGAACGAGAGGGGGTTTTAATCTGGAGTAGGTCGGAAAGATGAGGGGGAGCCAGTTTTGGCTGCAGACTTTAGACTTCCACGGGCGTATTTACTTTATCACTGTCAGATCCATTAACACCTGTGGATTACTGTTGGAATATCTGAAAGCCAAATGGTGACATAAAACAGAAAAAACAGACGAAATGACACGTTTGTGTAGTAAGTCCTAACAAAAGGTTATTCGTAAAGATTGATGCAGGTCGTTTACAATTTGAAACACAAAGTTAATTACATTATAGAATAATAATGTAGGCCAGTTGTCCCCAACCACCGGGCCGTGGACCGGTACCGGGCCGCGGGACACTTGGCACCGGGACGCACAGAAAGAAAAAATAATTTCCATTTTATTGTTTTTTTCGAAAAAAAAAACGTTTTATTTTGAAAAGTGACCGGATTCTCTCTGTTACATCCGTCACACTTAACGCACGTCAAAGTCGCGACACCAAACATCACGTGATACACCCCGCTAAAATTAAACCAAAATGAGCAAAAAACAAACTTCTTTAGAAAGTTGCTTTGACAAGGGGAAACGGGCCAATGAAGGGACAGAAGAGGAACCTGCACCCGCTAAAAAAGGGAAATCTGCCTTTAACAGGCAGCGGTAAACGTGCCTTGCATTGCACCTCAACCCCACCCCCACCCCCACTGGTCCGCGGTAAACGTGTCTTGCGTGGTACCAGTCCGCGGTGACAAAGAGGTTGGGGACCACTGATGTAGGCAACATTACTATAAAGCTGGTTTATGGTTTAGTCACAACTGCCCTTACTGTTTGATGTGTCCCGCATTAGTCCAAGGAGGGAAAAACTTTAAATTAAGAATAAAATAAAAATAAGAAACAAATTTACTGTCCCACCCACTGATCAAATCAATAACGCGTCACGGGATACAGCTGAGTCTCTGATTGGTTGACGCGACACAAATTCTTTACCAATGTTTAGATTTTGAAACATGGTGACACTCGAAACACGCTGCTGCTGCTGCTGCTGCTGGTAGATTGCTGCTTTGCGCCTGACGCTCATAATGTGTGTCAGGCGTCTGATGGCTTCTGTTCAGTGACTTAACATTCCAACTGGACACACTAGTTGGGTTTGCGCTCCCCTTAAGATGCGCTCTGGTCTAAGGCCCTTCACGAGCCCAGACCCCCGCAGCACCCGCACACGCCAACCCCCATACGGGTGCATGACTACGGTTCTAGTTGTAAGGGTTATTTCAGACGGGCTCTGTCATCAGATTAGTCTTTCTGTTCAGAACTTGTTTGTTCCTCTTCCAGCAGTCACGTCTGCAACTATCCATCTCATTGAAGCATCTCGACCAGAAAGAAGATCTTTGGCATGAATGAACGTAATGAAAGTGAACTTTTTTTTCCTTTTCCTCTCCGTGTCTTCAGGCTCTGACGTGGTGGAGTGGCTCTTCCACCACATTGAAGGATTTCAGGACCGCCGGGAAGCCCGGAAGTACGCCAGCAACCTCCTGAAGGCCGGCTTCATTCGACACACCGTCAACAAGATCACCTTCTCGGAGCAGTGCTACTACGTGTTCGGAGACCTGAGCGACTGCGAGAACTGTGAGTTGCCGGAGAACTCGACACATCGAAGGAACAACCTGCTTTCTTGTAGACTCCAGGCGGTTAAATCATATGGATTTTGGAGGGTTTTCGTCAATGACGAGTAGAAAAGCACTGTCACGATGAAGCCCTTTTAAAAATGACGCGACACACAGAATGAACCCTATTGCAGACGAAGCACAAGTGGTTTACAGTTCCTGTCTTCCACAGACATGGCTAATCTGTCCCTGAACGACAACGACGGCTCCAGCGGCGCCTCCGACCAGGACACCCTGGCCCCCCTGCCCCTCCCGGGCGCCACTCCGTGGCCCATGATGCACACCTTTCCCTACCAGCCTTACCCCACCCACCCCTACTCCAGCCAGCCTCCTCCGTACCACGAACTCACCAGCTACAGCTACGCCCCCGGCAGCACCGGCAGCCAGCACAGCGAGGGTGAGTGCAGACTCGCCATATTTACTCACAGCGCTCAAATACCTGCTGATTCAGTATTTGAAAGAGTTATTTTGGAAAACCACATCCAGCTCATTCTCGACGCATGTCAAGGTGCTCCGTTGACAATCTATCCGCTTAAAGCCACTGTCTCTGACAACAAAACTGAAATCCCCAAGCTCGCAAAGTTAACAAATAAACGTATTTTGAAAGCCTTAGACTTCAAAATAAAAGCTGCATTTAACAGACAAAAACCTGGAGTCTTTTACTCAAAATAAAAGTTACGGGAAACTATAAATAAAAAATCAGACCCCCATTTTGTCTGACGTTGAACCGATCTGTGACCTGAAAAAGTTCGGAGACCGCCAGGTTAAAACCTGCGGTTTATTTTAAGAAGCAGGTCTGTTGAGCAAATTTACACCAGAACTGTTTGGTTTGTTCCGCAAAAGCTCTTCTGAACTCTGCAAAACAGAGTTCGGGTCGGCAGGCAAGTGTAACCCGGGGCAGTTCACTACAGTGTGAACACGAATGAGACTCCAGACGGAAAGCAAAAAGAAGAGGTGACGTGAGCGCTGTGGCCACTGTGGGGAAAGAAATGACCGGTAAGTGAGGTTAAAAAAAAAAAAAAGAAGGAACAAAAGAAGTGCTAATATTCATCAACATTTCTTTCCTCCCTCTGTAGGGAGGTAGGAGAAAATAGGTAACATAAAGAAAATTATGATAACTGGGCGGGGTTAAGGTTGGCCACACAGCCATTTATTTGGTGACACATGCAAATCAAAGGGAACTAAAGGAAAATAACCAACAAAACACCAATGGTATAACTTAAATTCTCAGGCTTTATAGCAAGACACCAAAGACAGAAATACAAAACTCCAAATGACTCAAAATGCAAACAAAAGGCCACAAGAGTAAATGTAACAGAAGGACAAAACCAGATTCAAACTAAGAGGGAAACCAGAGGCTTTAAAGGAAAAGGCCAGGCAGACAGCAGGGGCAAGCTGAAGAACGAATTACCCACCCAGGAATGCAGCCGCCACTGGAGCAGAGGACCCTGGGAGCTTTTAAAGCTTCCCTCCAAGCCAGACTATTGGTAGCAGCCTCAATCAGCACTGCACAGGGGGCGGAGTCAGCAGCTGTGCAGGAGCAGACTTCTACAGGAGCAAGAGCACACACACACAAAACAAGCAGACAATTAGCAGGGATCGTAACACTGAGTCTAAATGCACCTTTGCAGGTTTAAATAAACCCAAACTTCATATCTTAGACTACGTGCAGGCATGTCATGCGCATTCAAGATGGCGCTGAACGCTGGTTCTTGAACGCTCTTTAGCACACAGTGTTCACACTGGCCTGTCGCTAGCTAAAACTAGCACAGCAGTGTAAATCTCAGGAATCTTGCTCCAGGATTGGCCTTGACAGTTGAACTGGTTCAACTGTCAAGGCCAATCAATGGCGTAGAGCCCAAAAACAGACTTAACATCTTGTGTAGCAACGCGCAAGGGTGAGAGTTTTGAACGCGGAAGCCTGAAACATACGTTTATGTTGTGTTTACATTGACTTGATCGGTCGTTGAAGGCGTGTTGCAGAGGCCAACGTGAATGTTTTTAACGTTGTCCTTTCCTCCGCCTTCAGGGAGCCGAAGCAGCGGTTCAACAAGAAGCGAGGGCGAGCGCCACCGCGGGAGTAAAGGTCCTGGCAGTGTTGTGGGAGGAGGTGAGAAGTCTCCCACGGGCGGAGGTGGGGACGGCGGCGGGGGAGACTCGCGCTCGGGCAGTGGCAGCGAGTCGGAATACTCCACCCGCAGCAGCCTGAGGCGCGGGCACGGCTCAGCCGCACCCAGCGAGCACAGCCACGCCTCCTCGCGCTCGCACCACCACCACCACCGCCTGCCCCAGCCGCCTCACATGTCCCCGTACCCCCCCGGGATCCTGCCGTACAACCCCATGATGGTGATGATGGTGCCTCAGCACCCACACCACCCCGCCTTGGCGGCCGCCCACGGCCTCCCGCACACGCAGCAGCTACAGCCCGCCCCAATGCACCCCGCGCTGCCACCGCCTCCCTCCTCCACGCCAGGGGGGCCTCCAGGAGCTCCACCCACGCGCGACCTGGGTTCAGTCCCCCCTGAGTTAACTGCATCCCGCCAGTCTTTCCACCTGGCCATGGGTAACCCGAGCGAATTCTTCGTGGACGTCATGTGAAGTTAGCGTTCCTGTTCGAGGACCTGCTGGAATCTTGATTTCACGTGTACCTCTTGGATGGGGGGGAGGGGTACTTGGTACAAATTTGGTGATACAGGGTTTCAAACGGCAAAGAAAATGACACTAGAGTTTAAACTTTATTGATATAAAATCCAGGACGGAGCAGCTTTTTGACGAAAACCTGTTTATTTTATTCAAAACGCCCTGGTACCACATGTAAACACTAGAGGGCGCCAGGTACACGTTGAACTTGAAAGGATTCAATCCTGCATGAATTTTTGACCGCACAGTTTTCACACTCCTCGTTTTTGTTTTGTCTTTGTTTTTTACTCTTCGGGTACATCAAAAAATTAGCTCTGCTTTAGAGAACCTCTCTTTTTTTTACCCACAAGTTCATTGTAAAGACCAAGCTCCACCATTGTGAAGGCAAACAAGGTCCAAACATTTCAGGGGACATGTCATGAATCGACCTCTCATTCTCTCTTTTTTTTGTTTTTGTTTAAATGTGACTGAAAGGTTTTGATAGTACCTGTGGTACTTAGGAAGAAAAAAAAAAGTACAAACCTTGACTGAAAGTGGTACTTTCTCATAACCTGTAGTTTGTTTCCTAACTGTGATGGATATGTCCTCAGATCTCCGTGCTTGTTTTATGTTACTGACTTACATTATTCACCACGTCTCACTTTTTATATGAGTGATTATATACATCATGTGTAATCCAGTTATTAAGGTGCTAAATGAAGAGACAGCTTTTCAGAATAAAAGATTAGCCTTGGAAATGTCACATTGTTTGATTTCATTTTGACACCTTTGCTCGTGTATTTGAGAATAAATGTGTTACAAACATTTCTGCTCTGACTTGATCATTCTAGCCTTTCCTCCAGGAGAGACCAGCCTTTAAAAACCCTCTCCGATCATCTTTTGATCCGTTTTCAAAGCGTTCCCAGTGGCCTTTTAACTATGATTATGGAGTTTTTAGCCTAAATCTAAAAACTTGTATCAGAATGGAGTAGTGCAGGGAGCTTGTGGCTCGCCATGCGTATCTTCTACGTCACAAATTCGTAGTTTTTTTGTTTTTTTGTCGTCCTGATTCACAATGATGTGAATAAAGAAACTTCAGAAATGCCACTAAGCTTAGTTGTCTTCATGTATGTCCCCAATCATCAGAAAAAAGGCCTTTTGTGGTTGTTATATACATACATACAGATATAATTTTCATTTTGCATTGTAATATAATCGTTTTTGAGGTTTGAATTCGGTTTACCGCTTTCTTTTTTTCCTTAAGTTATTTTGCTTTTAAGTTTGTACCACATATCCCAAGAAGCACCGCGTGTGACTGTCCAGCGCAGAGGCTTTACATCTTGTGGACAGCAGAGGGCGCTAATGCAATGGAATCCTTGTTTAAAAGTCGTGGACGTTTTTGAGAAGAAGAATAGTAGCATAACTGGCCACCAACAACAGGACATACCTGAGCATCGGCGGCGCCCGTAACTCTTATTTCCTTTACTTGAACAAGCTTCACACACTGTACAGGTGTGTTACTGTAATTCCCCGGTGTATGTTTTTACTTATTCAGGGTTTGACGCTCTACTCTGTCATTCAGTGAAGTTACGAAACGACGGTCGTCAGTCGTTTGCTAGAATGATCTGTTTTTAGCCACGTCAGTGCTTTACGTTGGAATTTTTCGTCGATCATTTATTGGTTATAACGTGTTTTTGTTGTTGTTTTGCCTCAGAACAAAACAAAAATAATGCTTCTTCGTAAGGTGAGCCAGTCCTCCGCCCTTTGCGGCAACATTCTTAGGATTCAACCCGTGCTAGCACGGTGAGTACTACCAATGTTTGAGTAAATGTTTGCCCTAGATCTTATTAAACGCCTTAAAATTGTTATTGTTTATTGATATTCTGAAAATATTGTTGTGTTAACATGATCAACTGCTGTGTGTGTGTGGCCCGCAGAGGTCAGCCTCAAGCTGTGGTGTCCGTGTCAAGCCCTCGTCTTTACGCCAGCCAGGCGGCTCAGGTGCGACATTTACAAACGAATTCATCCTTTGACGTTTTAATTTAGTTTAGTTTAGTAATTTGGTTTCAGTTTGCCGTGTTTTGCCGGTGAAATACAGATGACATAATACACTCCCCTTTCGCGCGCGCGCGTGCGCGGATGGAAGTGGGGGAAAGTTTACTGGTCACGTGACTCGGTCATTAAAGGTGACGTAGCAGTTGTTTTAGGCTAAAGTTCAGATCCAACCCGTCTCCTTTAGCTTCACCTTCATCTTATGTAGCTTAATTTATTATAGTAAATGCACATATTCGAGAACAGCATACAAACAAACGCAGGAGCTAGCGACTATTTAAATAGCATTTTTTTTGTTGGCAAATCATTCAAAAATATTTAACTTTATTTGTCAGCATCCTTGACAAATCTGCTCCTTCGCTAGATTAACTGTTGTTTGGTTCTTGTTATGCTGCTTTATTACCTGTTTTTTATAATTCATTGCAATAATATAAAAAATATTTTTTGCTGCTTTAAAAATAAATTTAAATTTTTGTTTAGGCATATTGGACTCCATTCTTTTTTTTATTGTGCATTTTTATTGTCCTTATTCTGGATAAATGGGTTATAGAAAGGGATGAGGATTTTATTATAACAAAGCGGTGGCATATTGTGCATAATTGTGTTTAGCAGATGACTCATAAATTATCTGAAACTTTTCATCATTTGTGTCATAAATGCAGCCTCTGGAGTCTCACCAATCTGAATGGATGAGTGTAAAATGGAAATCAATTTCTAAAATGTTTTTATTTGATTCAACAAAAAATAGCTTTTCTGCTTATTTTTGTTTTCAGCGGCTGTCTGTAATTTTTACTGAGGTATTGGAACTGGGATTTGATCATTTTTTTTAAGCAATCAAATCAAAAAGACACTAAAGAAGAGAACCAAAAAGTGATGAAGGCCTGGAGGAGATTGTCTGAAGGACTTCCTGCTCGAGGAAGATGAGAAAGTTCCAGTGATTTCTGCTTCTGAAGTGTTTGAATTTCTTTTTCTAAATGTGCTTCTCCTCAGGCGGTTCTGGAAAAGCCTGCTGCCGTCAGCAGTGATGCTGCCACCAAAGTGGAAAAGAAGTCCGTCACTGCCGTACGTCTTTCTCTTCTTCTAGTCGTTTCAAATGAGCTCAGAGAGCAGCAAACCTCTCTTGTGGAGTTTTAGCGGCATGTATTTTACAGCAGAAAACGTGGGTTTGTGTTAACCCTTGTGCTATCTTAGATGACCCCACCCTTACATTGACGTGTTCTCCCTACCATGACAAAGGTGGATAAAGGTGGAAAGATTTCATGTAATCCATGGACACCAGTGAAGATCACAAATCATTGAAGAAAAATGGTTCAGAGCACTGTCTAGTGGGTCTAGATGACCCAACTCCCAATGTTATAGGATAGCACAAGGGTCAGGACAAAACTTCTGACGTCAACAACACGTCACCGATCTGTGGGTCACTTGGAACAGAGTGGCATAGGAACGAAAACAGAGCTTACATCATTTCTGATTCTGAATGTTTTATTTTGAAAAAGTCGTGTCCTTTTTTCCACATCTGTCTTTATTTTGGATTCATCTTTGTCATGTTGTTGTCCTCGGTCGCGTGTCTTAAATGCATTTATTACCTCCTTAAAGCAGCTGCTCTGACCTCCAAATTAAAATCTCCAAGCTCTTTGGATATTTGAGGGGAAGGAAAAGCCTGCGACTTCAAAATAAAAGAAATCTGTGTCTAACAGACAAAACCAGTTTTGGATTTATTCTAACTCAACACACCAAACCCACTCTGCTCCAATGTTACAAGAACACTGCTAATAAAGTTTATTCATGCTGGATTTGATTGTTATATTTTGAACATACCACTTTAGAAAACATTCAAACCTTTATTTTTGTTCCCACCAGACATTAAAGTACGGTCTGTGAATACGTCTTCTGACATTGAGCAGGTCCGTGGCGTAAAATGGGGTCGGGGGGGGGGGTCCGCCGCTGTTAACCACTCGACATAGTTTCCGTGTTCGCACGTGCAGAACTCTGTCCTATTCATAGAAGAGTTCTCATCAGCTGCTCGGAAACTTCACGGGCAGAGGCGGGAAATCAGGCCATCGCGCTCTGCAGAGACGTTGACGGGACTTTTATCGTTTTAGCAGACTGCTGCTCTGTCTGCTGTCAGAGGAACTGCAGCTGGGCGCACCGTAAAAGTAAAGCTTCTTGTCAACAAAGACCATCAAATAAAGTAAAAAGTATTTGCTAAGCAGAGATACTGATGGAACGTCACATTACAGAACAGTTCATTAGACGGCCGTTCAGCTAAGCATTAGCGTCACACAAATGGATTTCTTTGGGGTGGGCATTAAACCTGTTTTTCTTTGTTTTTCTCCTCACAGGAATCCAAATCCTTTGCCGTCAACATGTTTAAGGGGCAGATCGCCACGTCGCAGGTCTTTCCCTTCCCTAAAGGTATGTTTGGAAATGTTGCCAGCAGCTGGTATTCATGACTCCTGCAAAGAAAGAAAGGTCTGATGGGAAATGCGTTTGTGTGGCAGCTCTCAACGAGGAGCAGGAGCAGTTCCTGCGGGAGCTCGTCGGGCCCGTCTCCAAATTCTTTGAGGTACTTTGAACAACCCGCTCCCTTCTGCTCCACTCTCTTCACATTTATACAAATGTTTTTTTTTTCCTTTTTTTCTTTTGGGGGGGTTTGGGATCTGCAGGAAGTGAACGACCCTGTCAAGAACGACGCCCTGGAGAAAGTGGAGGACCACACCATGGAGGGCCTGAAGGAGATGGGGGCTTTTGGCCTGCAGGTGCCGGGCGACCTGGGCGGCCTTGGTCTGTCAAACACTCAGGTACAGATCGGGGGTGAGCCCTCAGGCCGAGCCGGCGGTCCGTACGTTATCCAGCAATGGGTGAAATCTGTGACACTGTCTGTCTCTATGACAACAATCAGATGTTCTAAGGCTGTAAACCTCCTCACTACAAACAATTTAGACACACATGAACATTTTCCCAGTTTTGTCCCTCGTTTAGACTCTCAAAGTTCAAACCTTCATAGAAAAATAATTCCAGTTTTATAAGAAAGATCTGATTTAGTAAACATGACATGAAAGGGAAGGTCAACAGCCAATCAGGACGTAGAACACGATATGCTGTAAAAGGGTGTAGGTGTGCAAAAATGTACTGATAAAAGTCTAGGAACTGTGACTTAGAAAGGGACCACTGGATTTTCCAATGTCAAGTCGACGTACAAACGCGACCAGAGGGCCGCAGCGTCGGTCCAACAACACCGAACTTAAACGTAACTTTGGCGAAGAATTCCTGCTGCATGAACCAATCAGGGACTCCGCTTTGGTGATGTAATCAGCAGGTGGAGTCCAAAACCAAGATGGAGGAGAAGCTGATGGTTCTACTCCTGACTTTCATGACAATTATCTGTATGAAGACAATAATAAAAAGATCCTCTCGTTTAAATTTTTTTCTTTCCTCGTATAAGTCGTCACATTGGGTCACAGAGACGCAGAAGCGGCGCTGAAAGACGCAGAGACATGCCGTCAATGCTTCCATGTAGCCACGAGGCTATGAACTTTGGAAAGTAGCTCCTCCCACACGAGTCTGGAGCGTCAAGTTTATGCACACGTTTTTTGTTGTTGTTGTTTTGTTTGGACAAGCGTCCAGCAGCAAATTTGACGCTCGTCACCCAAATTTGAGGCATGAGTCAAGTCCGGTATGAAGATGCTCGACCCTACCTGGGGCTGACCCCTGGTTGACCCCTTAAAATCCGGTTTCAGTGACAATCTCTTCTCACAATGAGCTTTTTTTTTCCCCCATAAGAAAATAATCCATTCACGCAGCGCTGTTCCTATGACCCCACCCACCTATACAAATACTGGCAGTTTGCGGCGGTGACATCAAAGCGTTGTAATATTGACTCTGTGTTTTGGGACTGTTGCTGGTGAGATGAGGGGCGGAGCAACGTGAGCGCATGCGTCAGAAAAGCGTGCTGCTGCACATTTATGACCGCACAGCTGTATTTTTTTTTTTTTTATTGGTCATGATTTTGGCGTTACCGTGGTGATGAAATGCGATGATTAATGAAATGTGAACATGTTTTAACATGAATACTTCAGCTCATCACCACTTTATTTACTGAGCGTGAAAGCAATAACTATTGTGGAAAATGTGTACTACTATAATTAGCAAAGTGAGGAAATGGTAAAAACATTTAAATAGACGTGCAAAATACGCTTATTTTAATTTCATGTTAACGGTTGTGACGTTTTTAGAAATACTGATGGTATTCTGTTCTGTTGTATCCAATCCTATTGCTGTAGGTATGACAAACCACAAATGTGGTACTCCTTGTTGAATTAAATAACATCTCAGACAAAAGGGAAATGTTTTTGTACTTCTTAGTATTAGAGTTGTGGTCATCGTTTTTGATGGCACAGTTGTTAACATGCTTTGTTTAACACAGTGGTTCCCAAACTGGGGGGGCGCGGTGGAGTTTTTCTTTTTTCATACTTTATTGACAAACAACATACTACATGAACAATGTGAATGTCTCAGGGGGAATTGAAATGTGTACATATTGCAGAAAAATATAAGAAATAAAACAAAAAGTATATAAATATATACACATACATATACAACATAAGACAAAAAGAATTATTACTTCAAAAATCTTTGGGGTTTAATACATTTTAAATCTTTCAAAAATTAAATTAGTTGGAATTGCTTTTTGGTTTTGCAGATGTTTGATAATGGTACATTACTGATTGATTTCACTCAAAAACTGCTGGAATTTATGTTTGGAGTTTGACCATTTGGCTTTATGGAAAATTGAATTTGGCCAATAATAAAAACAATTGTGTAATGAAGATACAATCTTTGTCTACTTTGACATTAAGGTAACCCAGAATAATGTCTTTATCTAAAAATGTAACAGTTTGTTTAGTTATACTTTCAATATAGTTTCCAACCAAAACTTATTTGAATGTCTGCAGTCCACAAACAGATGATAAATAGTTTCCTCCTGAGTTCCACAGAATGAACAAAACAGGTCCATGTCCACAACAAATCTACTCAAAGATTTTTTGGTAGGATATATACAATGCAATATTTTGAAGGACACCTCTTTTATTTTGTTATTTAGACAGTATTTATTGCTAATAGTCCAAGCATAAGTTCATTTTATGTCCACAAATTTGGATTCCCAATAAAACCTCCCAGCAGGTAAGGTTGTGGTCTTTAAAAGATTTCTTATTTGTTTATTGGAAACTGAATTAACACAAATATCCACATTGTCCAAAAAAATTGTCCGGGTTCTTAATTGACTTGTGTTATAAATCCCTTTAAACAGTTGAAGTAGACTGGTTGGAACGGCATCTAACACTATTGCATATTCTCTGGGTGGAACAGGAATACCGAATTTTAAAAGAAATTCTTCATACGTCAGAAGATGTCCATGAGAATTGAAAAATTGTCTGATTAAAACAATATAATTATCATACCATCTAGGAAAAAAGTGATTTATTCTTGTATTGTACATTACTGTTATTCCAAATACAACAAGTTGGAGAAAAATAATGTTTATAAAGGAGTTTCCAGGCCAGCGGGGCTTGTTCGTAAAAGTTTGAAAGTTTTGTGGGTAATTCTTCTGTTTTACAATTACATTTTAGCAAGAATTTAATGCCTCCCATTGTGTCAAATATATATTTGGGAAATGCATTCCAGATATTGTCTTTACCTTTCAATGAATTACTTAACCACTTTATTTTAAAAGAGTTGTTTAAAGTTTCAAAGCTTAATACATCCATGCCCCCATCTTATCTGGTGTTACACAAAACATTTTTCCTTAAGTTACATTTTTTCCTCCAAAATCAAATAATGTTTTGTTTAATAGGTTACAGATGTGTTTTGGCATTTCTAAAGACAGAGACACATAGACAGATCTAGAGATTCCTTCAGCTTCAGATAACAGAATTGAGAATGATCTCTCATTAACCACATGTTATAAGGCGCGGTGGAGTTTAGAAACAAAGGATTTGTATGTTTGTGTCAGTGTGGGGGGGCTCGAAAATATTCTAATCATCAGAAAGGGGGGCCCTGCAGAAAAAGTTTGGGAACCACTGGTTTAACATGTGCATTTTGTGGCACAGAAGCCCTTTGGTGGACGTCGGTTTTTTTCCGGCCTCACGCCTCTCGTCTGTTTCTCCTGCAGTACGCCAGGCTGGTGGAGATCGTCGGCAGCCATGATTTGGGCGTCGGCATCACTTTGGGGGCCCACCAGTCAATCGGCTTTAAGGGAATTCTGCTTTTCGGGAACAAAGCCCAGAAGGAGAAGTACCTCCCCAAACTCGCCACAGGTAAGAAGACGAGACATGGGGGGGGTAGTGGGTGGGGGGGTCAGACAGGACAAAACTTATGAATTTTGCTCCAGAAACCTCTATAAATAAATGTGTGTGCTTCCAGGTGAAAATATCGCCGCCTTCTGCCTGACGGAACCAGCCAGCGGCTCGGACGCCGCCTCCATCAAAACCACGGCCGTTCTGTCTCCCTGTGGACAGTACTACACCATGAACGGGAGCAAGATCTGGATCAGGTGAGGGCCTGTGTGCAAAACCAGGTTTGACCACAAGGGAGCAGCATAGCACATTTTATTAAATTTTTTTAAGAATGTTCAAATACCTCTATAAAATGGTTCTGTCTTTTTAGCAACGGAGGTTTGGCAGAAATCTTCACGGTGTTTGCAAAGACGCCGGTGAAGGATCCGAATACGGGGGAGGTGAAAGACAAGATCACTGCTTTTATTGTGGAGAGGAGCTTTGGCGGAGTGTCACAGTGAGTTTTTGTCTTTTATTTCCTTCTATGTCTTCACTGCAAACTCTTATTTTGACTCAAACATCTGTTAAAAATTTCTCCCAGTGGTCCTCCAGAGAAGAAGATGGGCATTAAGGCGTCCAACACCGCCGAAGTCTACTTCGACAACGTCCGCGTGCCGGCCGACTGCGTGCTGGGCGAGGTGGGCGGGGGCTTCAAGGTGGCCATGAACATCCTGAACAACGGGCGCTTCGGCATGGCCGCCGCCCTCTCCGGCACCATGAAAGGCGTGATATCCAAAGCTGTGAGTGTGGGGGAGGGTCCGCTCGGGGGAAAGTCCCTTCATTTGAAAGCACTGGTTTCTCTGCTGAGGCTGCAGCCGCTCAGCGGGAAGTCAGAGAAACGCCGCTATTTGTGTTGTTTATGTTGTTTACTGGTCAAAACCAAAAGGAATGATGTTTTTGTTTGTTCTTTTGCCAAATCGAAAGCATCAAAATGCAATGAAGCAGCTCAGTTTTGCAGTTTATATACAAAGTTTGAGAACATTTTGAAGAATTCTTTACATTTTCTACATTCTAAGTTGGCATTCTTGAAAAGTGTCATCGTTTCAACCCGATCTTCAGCTTTTCCAACTTTTTAACTGAGTGGACATAAACTTTAGAACCCAGATGAGCTTTTCTCTCTGGAGTCGAGCTGCTGCACATTCAGCTGTTTTTTCTCGTTGTGGCTAAAAGCGAAGCTCGAGTCACAGAGGAAACCATGCAAGGAAATGCAGAAGTACAGCACTACACACACAAACACACACAATCATATGCACACAAACACACACTATCATATGCACACAGACACACAATCATATGCACACACCCACACAAACACACACTATCATATGCACACAAACACACACAATCATATGCACACAAACACACACCCACACAACACACAATCATATGCACACAAACACACAATCATATGCACACAAACACACAATCATATGCACACAAACACACACAATCATATGCACACAAACACACACAATCATATGCACACAAACACACAATCATATGCACACAAACACACACAATCATATGCACACAAACAGACACAATCATATGCACACAAACAGACACAATTATATGCACACAAACACACACCCACACAACACACAATCATATGAGCACAAACACACAATTATATGCACACAAACACACACCCACACAAACACACACAATCATATGCACACAAACACACAATTATATGCACACAAACACACACCCACACAACACACAATCATATGCACACAAACACACAATTATATGCACACAAACACACACAATCATATGCACACAAACACACAATTATATGCACACAAACACACAGAAATACATACGCACACTCAAACACACGGGTCACACACATTCAAATACAGTCCATAAAATGCTCTTGTCTCTGGTCTGCTCTGTTCTCTCGTTGACCCGGTTTGGTGCGTTTACACTCGTTGGTTTATCCTCTGTTCCTCTGCAGCAGAGCGTCAGTCATTCACGGTGAACACGACTGTTTGCAGCTCACGACTCGGCAAATCTGCAGACTAAAGTCGGCGCCGTTGTAAACTTCTGGTTATAAGTTGGGAGCAACTTTTTGTATTTATAGAAACCAAACATTCACGTTGAATCTTTCCTGCAGTGACAATAATCATATATTCAGTGTTAAACAGCAGCAAGGGATTTGTTGGGATAATTTGAGATGAGAACTGAAGTAAACTTGAATTTAGGGTTGAAGTTTTTGCCAAAGACAAATACTTTGCATAAATGCAAATGATTGAGTCAGTGCTGCTGTTAAAACTGGCCTAAGAATCTATCCTATAGATTAATATCTGGAAGAAGTTTATTTCCCCAACAATAAAGAGGATTTTTGTCCATAAATGTATCAATCATTTTTTTTTTTAAATCATTATTTAAAATTTTCAGTCAAACATGGACTAAAAAGTTCATTCAAAGTAAATCTTAGCTGTGATTTGACTGAATAGTTTTAATTTAGATGATTTAAAATAAAGAATTTCTCTAACGGGAACCTTTTATCACTAAACGTGAGCAGCTCTATCTGTTGTTTCCTGATTATTATCTGGAACAAAAAAGACAGATGATGAATCATCTTGTTGTGACTGAGAAGTTATGATTGTGGTTTAGATACTGAAGCAAAATCGAGAGGATCCTCCTTCTTTTTCAAACTGTTTTTCAAAATAAAAGCTTATTAAATTTTGCAATCAGCAATTCAATGAGTTGCAATATGGCATTCTAATAAGCAGAATCTTAATTTGGCATTTTCATCACTGCAGCTGTTCACCACAGTGTGTGTGAAGCTCCTTGCTCACCACGGTTTGGTGGTTGTTGGTTGCAAAGCCAAACTTCTGCTTTCTGTCGATCAGCAGGACAGCAGAGTCATTTAGGAGGCCAGCAGAGCCCAGGTTTGTTTTTGTGGTCTCATTTTTGTGGTCTGCTTTATTCCTCAGGTGGATCACGCGGCAAACAGAACCCAGTTTGGCAACAAGATCCACACCTACGGCGCCATCCAGGAGAAGGTGGCGCGCATGGCGATGCTGCACTATGTCACTGAGGTCAGGCCGGCTCCTCCGCTGATGTGGATCTAATCTGAACCGAGGCTGAGATGCCAATCAGCAGCTGCCCTCTGACTCAGGGTCCTTTCATATTGACAGATGCTCAGTTTTATTTGAGTTTGCAGTTTGGAGGAAATCTGACGGGAAGGCGGCAGTGAAAGGTCTACTGTCTGAAAACCAGTACGGTGGCCTTCATAATCAGAAAAAATAAAAGTCAAAACACCAAAAATAGGATTTCCAACAGGGCGGGTCTTTGATAAACCAGAGCGGGATGGCCTTTTAGGTCAGAAGAGTCGCCACGGTGACGGGGATTTCTCCATACCAACCATAATAGTTCGGCAAATGTGGATTTGACTGATCCGTATTGAATTTTCTTTAAAGGATTTTAATCTTGTTGAACCTGTTCTAAGCACCTCTTTGTGTTGTTTCATATTTTAATATCTGTTTTTGAAATCTCAAAAAATGCAGCCGTTGTAAAGATGGTGGGCGTCCCGCTCCTCTCCATTCTGATGCTTCCTCTTGCAGACAAATGTTCTCCTTAGTTTCAGAACTGTGCGGCTGGAAAGCTCCAAAACTCCTCACTGTTTTTGTTGAACCGCTAATGTTAGGTTTGAGGTGTGAGGGGCTGTAAGCTAGCAAGAGAGTGTAAACAGATGGATGATGGGAAGAGGGGTTGGGGTAACCCCTGCCTTCAAAACTCAACTTTTAAAATTGAAAGAACTTTTTTTTTAGGCAAAATCAGTTTGTTCTGGAGAGAAAATGCTTCTCCATCAAGTTCTGTATGGACAATATGTTCAACCAAAAAAAAACAATATTGACATTTCTGCTGTGATGTCATCATGTGATGGGCGGGGCAAAGAAGCAGAGGGAAAATCTGGAGGTTTGTGTGTGAAACACAGGGACTGTTTTAACAGCCCAATCCTTTAGCGGTTGCTGTCATAATTCCTCCGTACCTTCATCTGCGGCAGGCGTGTTCCCCCACCGAGTCTCTGATCATGAAATGATTCTGTGTTTTCAGTCCATGGCCTACATGATCAGCGGGAACATGGACAGCGGCGCCGCAGAGTTCCAGATCGAAGCGGCCATCAGCAAGATCTTCGCCTCTGTAAGGAGCGGCGATTGCGCCCTTGATACTCGTCTTTTCTGAGAGCTCTGTAGAAATATTTCCCTTCTGTGGTCATTTCCGCCGCTCTTTCCCAACGCCCCCCGTGCGGAGGGGCAGGGAGTGGCGGCGGTTGGTGCTGAGGGTGGTTTTGGCTTCACCGCCTGTCACTTGTGTGTCAACAGGAAGCGGCGTGGACTGTGACAGACGAGAGCATCCAGGTTATGGGCGGCATGGGTTTCATGAAGGTAGGTGTGTTGCTGCTGCAAACGCCTTCACCGGCGTAACCGCATGCAGAGGCTAAAAACCAACACAAAACAAAGCGACTTTTCTGATTTTGGGGGAAAGTTCTAGGATTTGTTCCCTTAAACCCGTATGTCACTGATTCCTAATGTAAAAGACACACACACACACAAAGACACACACACACACACACACACACACACACACACACACACACAAAAGACGACATCATAGCTGGTGAAACCCTCAAAAAAGAAATGGGGCCTAAATCTACGGGCCTCCAAATAAACCTCTAACAAAACCAAAGGACAGGTTGCGTCCACAGGAAGTTTTGAAATTATTATGGAATGGCCACAGAACAGTTTGGAAACCATTTTGTGGCAAAGCGTGAAGTTAGGCAATTTTTGCATTTTCACACAAAATGGGAGAAGAAAAACTTTAGTTGGGGCAAGCTTCATGAGGTTTAGTTGACCTTTGACCTCGGTAATGCTTTTAGCACTTCGACAAGTTTAAACTCCTCCTAAACTCCTCCATCCATCGCCTCCCGATTCCTTGAGCATCATTGGAAAACTACTCCTGAACAAATGTTGATTTAAAAGTTTGTAGATTTTTTACCAGAATATTGTGAAAATTGAATACGACGATGGGACACGACAACTATATTGAGAATGTGGGCGTGGTTAACAAAAAAACTTTGTTGCCAAATAAAATCCCAAGAATTTATTATTGCCGATGCTTCTAAAAAGGATATATACGTGTTCATCATCCCCAGGCGACCACAAACTCAAATGGTTGCTATGGAGATACAACTAACAGAAAAAACGCCGTTTTCACTGAGGGGGAGGGGGAGGGCAGCGCACAGAAATGTGAAAGTGATTAAAAATGAATTTCCGCTCCAACTGGTCACCTGCTGAGGTTTCCTGCTCTTTTAGAAATCAGAGTCAAACCTTTAGCTCTTGGAAATGAAAACATGAAAAGAAGTGCTGGGAAAGAACAGACGAACAACCAGATGGCCCGCTCCGCTCGTCTTCCTGGAACAGCTCGGCTGTCTTCTCGTCCGCCGTCTGCAAACATTGGCGCCGCTGCCCGAAAAGAGGCGTGTCTGAAAGTCAAACGGAGAAGGGGACTTCTGCCGACTCGGCTCGAGCGACAGGATGGAGGAGAGCGCTTCCTGCTGCAGCGGCGGCAGCTCGCCTGCCGCCGCTGCACCCGCCTGCTCGGTTTCTGCTGCCATCCACCTCGACCAGCAGAAGTCAGGGTGAAGGACCAGCAAGGCTGGCTGCAGCTGAGCGCCGGCTGTGGTTTGGGGGTTGCTCTCTTGCAGTGTGCAGCACGCTCCCACGAATGCGCGTACACACACACACACACAGAGAAACATCAGCTTTGTTTTGTTTGGGGCTCAGTTCACAGGAGCGAAACCACGGAGGTGTAGTTCTTTTCCGATAGATGCTCTACTTAAAATAAAACAGGCGGCACGCATGTGTGATCATGGGTGGAACGACACCCACAGAACTCCACCGCGTTGGCGTCCATGTCCTGAATGTGGAGCAGATCCCACCTGAAAACGGGTCGCCGCAGATGGAAATGCCCCCAAACAGCTCGATCGGCTTCACTCTGTTCAAATGTGCAGAGACCTGATGGAGCGGGCGGCGCTCGTCTGTGTGCTCCTGTAGGACTGCGGCGTGGAGCGGGTGATGAGGGATCTGAGAATCTTCCGAATCTTCGAGGGCACCAACGACATCCTCCGGCTTTTCGTGGCTCTGAACGGCTTCCAGGTAGCATCTTTTGTTTTTTTCTTTTCTTTTCGGCCTCACGGCATATATGTTTTATGAAAAACTCTTTTTATTTATTTTTTATCCCCGCCCCCTTTCAGAATGCTGGCAACCACTTAAAGAGTTTGCAGAAAGCCCTGAAGAATCCCATCGGGAACGCCGGCCTCCTTGCAGGAGAGATCACAAAGAGAGCCAAAAGGTTTGTTTTTTTCATTTAACCTCACGAAAAAGCCTCTTTGGTGACAAAACAAAGTGTGTCAGAGTGAACCTCACTACTTCCTATCTGCTCATAGAACACTTCCTGTAGTGTTTAATGCCACGCTCTGCAGTGCCTCCATTTGTCACGTTTTTTTTACCTCAGACAGAGGGTTCCCTTCAAACCCGTTTCTGTTCTTTGAGGCGTTAAATGTTTTCCGTTTGAAAGCTGCTTTGCTGTGTGGAAATGACTGAAGGTGGTTCTGTGTGGCGTTTCAGAAAGGCGGGTTTCAGCTCGGGGCTGACGCTGCAGGGAAGTGTGCACCCGGAGCTGGCTCAGAGCGGCGATCTGGTAGGACTTGTCTTTTTTCTTTCATTATCTGGGGGTGGGGGTGGGGGGAGAAGGAGCAGACCAAGAACACGCTTTCGTCTTTTTTTTCAGACGGTTAAAGCCATCGAGGAGTTCGGAGCGGTCATCGAGGAGCTGCTGGTGAAGCACGGCAAGAAGATCATCGGTAGTTCAGGACTTTGGAGTTTTTCAACAATTATAATCCTGGAAACCGGAGCAGAAGGGAGCAGAGAAGTTATCTCACATGAAATCTGAACCCTTCCCTTTTGCAGATGAGCAGTTCGTTCTGAAGAGGGTAGCGGACTGTGCCATAGACCTGTACGCCATGGTGGTGGTACTGTCCAGGTATGGGACGACGGCACAGACTCCCACCCGCCTGCTCCATTCTGCCGGCGCTGAACTCAGCTTGTTTTTGCTCCACAGGGCTTCCCGCTCTCTAAGTCAGGGCGCGGCGTCGGCGCAGCACGAAAAGATGCTGTGTGAGACCTGGTGCCTGGAGGTAAGACGAGCTGCTTTCTATCCGTGCGCTCTTACGGTTTCTCACGGGGTGTTGTCATGGAAATGAGGAAGACGGCCATTTGAACGCCATCGCGCAAAACAAACGGCTCAATCTGTGTGATGTGTTTGCTACCTCAGGTCAAGCCTGAGTCAAAGTTGCTTTGTTTCTGAACCACCATCATCCGACTTTCAGACTCCTGACTCCACCTGTGCTCTGCGACGCTTTTGACTGAGATCAGGGGGGCTGGAGGAGCACAATTTAAAAAAATTACCAACGCCTCTTGTGTTGGACAGATTTACTGTTACAATAAGGGGTTTATGAATCTTTAGACACAAGTGTATATTTGTATAATTAAAGTAAATAAATTTCTTCTTACTTTTTAAAAAACCTTTATCCAGCAGTTAAGGAAGCAGATCAGAGTTGAAGGCCTCTTGTGTTGGACAGATTTTACCTTTGCAATGGGGCGGTTATGAATCTTTGTTGACAAGGGGCTATATGCTTGTATATACTTAAACCTCTTCTATGTTTGAGTCTAACTTTTTTAGATTTTTTTTACTTGTCCAGCAGCTGAGAGAACAAATAAGAACTGAAGACCTCTTGATTTGAACAGATATTACTGTTACAATAGTGGCTAATGAATCTTCGTACACAGGAGGTGTATATTTGTATAAACCCTCTTCTATCTTTGGACACAGGAGGTGTATATTTGTATAAAGCCTCTTCTATCTTTGGACACAGGAGGTGTATATTTGTATAAAGCCTCTTCTATCTTTGGACACAGGAGGTGTATATTTGTATAAAACCCTTCTCGGGTCCAGCTGCTAACCTCCACCTCTTCCACCTCCTCCAGGCTTACGACAGAATCCTGCACGACATCAAGTTCCTGCGGTCCGGTCAGTCCAAGCAGACCTTCAAAAACATGCGGGCCATCTCTGCTGCCATGGTGGAGAATGGGGGTGTGGTCTCTCCTCACCCTTTGGGTTTTTAAATGCCCCTCACTGGTGTATCACACCCAGGTTGTGTTTTTTTGTCCCGCCTCCATTCAGAACCCTTCCGTCTGGTCAGACTGTGGAGCATCAGAGCTCCTTACCTCGCTGCGCCGCATTCAGCTTTCATGAAACAAGACGAAGCAACGAAAATAACGCTGCTCACACACGGAAGCAATGAACTGTTTCCTTTTGTGTTTCAGCTGTCAACACACTTTTTTTGCCGTTCATTTATTTAAGTCTGCCAAACTAGACGCTTTTTCAAAAGGATTTCCCTTCATCTGAAACCGAGCCGAATGTGAGCTCGTAAACGGGCTGCTCTTCTGACTGTAGCTACAAATTGCTGTGATTATTCTGGATTTTAAAACCTGTTATGATGCCTTTATTCTTTTTTTTTTAATTTAACACACACAACACAATCAATGCAACTCTGAAACAAGAACCCAGTTGAGGATTAAAAGCAGGAGGACGGATTGTATGTTTGCTGGATGTACATAAATGCCTTTAAGCTCACGGTAACCATTAAAAACGGCGTGAAGCTGCTGTGATTGCAGTCGGCCGCCGGGCCGAATGAAACCATAACACGTGAGGTGCTAACGTTTCACAAATCTCACTAATAGTAGTTTGAAGAAAATAAAGCACTTGCCATCATCTGTGTATATATTTGAAATGGTTGAAAACGTGTTGCTCTTAGGAGGTCACGTGATAATTCTGCTGTCAAACAAAGCAGAGTCTTGTGAAAGTTTGTAAGCTCATGCATTTGATTCAATAATTCAATAAACTTGATTGAAGTATCGGGAAAGCTGCTGTTGAGTGTGCGTGACCTCACTTCCTGCTTCTGTTTTTTACAGCTACCTAAAGTTTTGCTCTTACTTCTGCTCTTTTGAACTCTTCCAAAGTAAAACGCTCTGCAGAGGTGGCGGTAACGGTCCGGGGCTGCTGGATGTGCTGCTGCATTGTGGTGAAGGTTTTGCACTCTCTCTCTCTCTCTCTCTCTGTCTCTCGCCCTCGCCGTGTTCGACAGCTGAAGGAGAGCCTTCAATGGTGCGAGACTGAGATGAGCACGGGGGCCCTGAAGTCGCTGAGAATTTCCCCTTTGCGTGTGAAAGAACCTTTCACCTCAACCTGACTGTGAGAAAGAAAGAGTGAATCTGCATGAGGATGTTGAGCAAACAGGAAAATGACATTTGACTAAACACAACTGGTTGATTCCAGAAATGAACCACAGTGATGAGCTTAGAGCTAAAAAAGCTGCCATATAAGGGGGGGGGGGGGGGTCCAAACAGCTGGTTCAGAACTTTAAAAAAAAATTAGACACTGGAGGGTAAGGCGGCTGTTAGCGATTCTATTTGCTCAGGCAAAAGCAGAAACAGCCGTTTTCAGAACCGCTGTCCTCCACCTGCTGTCTTTGTTGTGTGTGTGTGTGTGGGGGGGGGGGCATTCTGTGTCACATTTAGAATACGGAGGATTTAACAGACGAAACTATTGTTTTTATCCCGATTAGGGCTTAAATGACCTTTTAATTGTACATTTGTCCATCTCACTTCATGTAATTCAGTGTTTTGATGTCAGTCCTGACTCAAGTAGAAAGTTGGCAAAAGGAAGATGATAATAATTCGAGCTGTTGCAATCTCATTAACATTTCATAGATTCAAATAATAGCTCAAAAGGTTTGAACAAATTAATGATTTGTTTGGAGCTGCAATGTCTAAATAAACGAAGTACAATTCAGTATATTAATATGTTTAAGAGTGGTCGGTAAATTGGAACAACTTAAGCAAAAAGTTGTACATTAAAAGTTTATTTTAGTAGCTTTACTTGAGTATTAGTACACTATACTATAGACCATGTAGGTATAGTATAACTGAATACATCTTCAGACTCAGTTTTAAGTTTACAATATATAAATATATGAAGCTAAACTTCAAGCATATACCGCCTCTCTTTTGGTATAAACTAAGTATACTTATGGTACATTTAAATAGACTACTTTTAGTTAGGGGTAAAAGTGAGTATTACTACGGTAAATCAAGACTTGACTATAGAGACTGAGCAACCTTTGAGTTTGTACTCATAGTCTTCTTTTATTTACATTCATTAAATGTCGTTTATGCTTTTTAACATTTTTGTACACAGACAAACATTTTTCAAACTTGAGCCAAACGGAACATTTTCTTATTTGTATTGACTTGGACAAAGTTTATTTAGATGAAATGTATCCTTTTTAGCCTCCTTTGTTTTGGTACGCTACACCATATTCCCAGTTTTTGGACTAAAAGTTGCTTAAACAGTGGGTAAATCCACATAAAAATGTTCCATTCTAAGAAAAAAAACATGCATGCATAAAAATGTATTTAGTGTTAGCCCAATCAATAAAACAAAAGCAGAAAAATTCAACATAAAAATGTTTTATTTGATGTTTTGTTGGTTTTAGAGACAAACATAAAATGTTTGTTGTAAAATCTTCCTTGGAAAACTTTTTAAAAAATTTTTTCTTTATGCAAAAGGCAATAATTTATTTTTATAGCAGGTTATATATTACATGCAGCTTAAATAGCCGTCTGCAAAAGACGCAAGATTGAATTAAATATGCACTGTTAAGTATAGCTGGCTAAAAAAGAAATGCAGAAATAGAAACTTAGAATTTAGGTAGTCGTGGTTTTGGAGTTTCCAGAACTTTGCAAGAAACACAGAACCCTAAACTTTGGTGCTTTTCTTTGCTGTGTGTCTGAAAGAAGAAAAAATATTTGCAAATGCAAAAAAAAAAAAACAACAACAAAATAAAAACATTGCCTAAATGACTTTCATGCTCAACGAGCTTCACAGTAAAAGTTTTTTAGAACATTCTCGGTCATTTGGGCTGAATCCTTACCCTTACGGCTTCTCCCTATCCTTCCAAAAACCCATTCAAAAGGCCATGTGAGTGTCATGTTATTGTGTTTACCCCTTGTGCTATCTTAGATGACCCCACCCTCACATTGACGTGTTATTCCTACCATGACAAAGGTGGAAAGATTTCATGTAATCCATGGACACCAGTGAAGATCACAAATCATTGAAGAAAAAAGGTTCAGAGCACTGTCTAGTGGGTCTAGATGACCCAACTCCCAATGGTAAAGTGCCTAGGATAGCACAAGGGTTACATGACCTGTTCACACTGCAGTATCTGCTATGTAACGCTACATTCACACCACCCTCAGCAACCTCTGCCAATGAAAAGCGGAGGTAAACGTTCGGGTTGAACTTCTACGTTCAAAGATCTCATGTTCACACGTAGCTACCCAAGTTTCTATAACAGTTTTTGGGCTCTACGTACAAAACGTGCAGCCTCTGAACGCGCATTGAAAGTTAGACCAAGTTAGAACTTTGACCAATCAGGGACTCCGACTTGGTAGTGATGTATGGATGGCGTCCTTCGTACTTCACAGAAGAGCCAACTGTTTGAGAATTGATCACGGAGGAGGAATTCATAATTACGGCACCAAGGCCAAATTTGAAATGGTTCCCTACCCCTCTGGGCTCCTCCCTATTGGTCCAATTGTAGGGGAATTAGAAGCTGTAGTGTTTTTGTAAGGAGGAGCCATAGCGACCGTGGGCTGGCTGTCCTGCTGCCAGTAGGGTGATCCGTGTTGCCCTTGTGACGTGGAGGATTAAAGCATTTCTGCACGTGGCTCTGAAGCACAGAAGCTTATATTTATATGTATTGTGTTATTATAAATTAAATTATAAAACTGATGTCGTCTATTTTCCGAGCGCTGGCAGCTACACACTAACATAGATGACCCCCCACTATTCACTGTGTCATCAAGCGGTAGTAATGCCTGAATTTGAAGTACACAATGTTTTCCATGTCTCTCCACTTGGAAGGATAAATGTAGGGATGAGGAGAAGCCGTGCGGGTGAGGAAGCAACTCAGATTCAGCCCAAGTCTTTCATATATCAGAAAAAACAGATTCACCAGACTGGCACCGCTTCGTCATTTCGCACCCGACCTTCTCCAACTGTTGGACATGCGCCTGTATTGGGTAGTCCAGTCGGAACACGGACTACGGAACATGCGTTCAAGAGCACGCGTGAACATAGCACTAGAGAAGTGGAAAACTGTTCTCACTTTGAACTTTTAGGTCCTTTCAATCCCCAAGTAAAAACCTCTGGAGCACATCCAGATATTCCACTGACGACTGTGGTTTCAATGTTTTGAGGCGTCTGCTCCTCAGCACAAAAAGGGAGTCATGTGAGGGACTGGTGACTGGCTACCACTGTTTCCACCTCCTGCTCCTCCTCTTCCTCGTCTCTGTCTGGAACTTGTGTGACCTCCTCGGAGACGATAGTCAGAGTTGTCAGCGTTCGCTCCCTGGGGGGAAAAACACAGAAAGGTTCTATCAGACATTCAACCAGCAAATCAACTGGTTTCACACTTCGGTTTGGTGTCTCATGTTTGACTCACGGCTACATCAATTTATCAATATTTATGGACTATATTACCAGTGACACCTGTAATTATCCAACTCAACTTGTATGAGAGGTCGAAGGCATGATCCAATACGGAACAAAGAGTGTGGTGAAGGTGGTGCTGGGGGTTCTCTGTACCCTGGCGGCAACTGATCTGGTGGTTTCATATTTACAAAGTGCAGCAGTTTCTTTTCTTTTTTTTTTTCTTTTTTTTTTAGCAATCTGAGGTTTTCTGCTTGATTGTCATCAAGCCACAAAAAGCATTCACAGGTCCTGGAAACCCCTGTCTAAAAAAGTTGAACTGCTTTTTATTTTATTTGTGGTCATTTGATTATCCAGAATAGCTGATAGTTAAAAAATTAGTTTGGAAATAGGACAGGATACCAAACCATGAAGAGACATCTGGACGTCAAATATTTCAAAATAAAAGATTGAAAATGTGTTTTTAAGCTCTGCCTGTTATGATACCATCCCAGTAGAGATCACTGTGTGCAGATGAACTACCTGGCAGGCAAACGCTGACCTACTTTCCACCGCCACACCCATCCCAATGTGGACGCTTTGCAATCACAGGCGGTAAACCATTGCGGTTTTATGTAAACACGTGATTAAAAAAAGGTCCGTTTACTAAACTTAAATTGTGATGTAACATGCATCATTTATATACGTGCTTAAGTTATGCAGTTAGATTCATTTTGTAAGTACGATGAATGGTGGTTGAAGGGGGCCCTTTTGGAAATTTTTGCCCAGTGCCCTCAAAAACACTAACAGCCCCCCTGCAAATATCTGTTTGGTAGCAGTCGTTGCTCACAGTGACGGCCCGCAGCAGCCCTGGCCCTCAAGAACCGTATTGTTTTTCGCAATTCTTCTCTCTTTTTGAGCAAACTTTTAACAGCCCACAAACTCAAAGTAAAAAAAAAAAAAAAAAACATTGCACACACCTAGTACCTGGTGAAAGTTTTTTTTTTTTTAAAACATAGTTAATAAAAAAGGAGGGCATCACAGCGGGAGAAACCATCTAAGAAATGTAGGAGGTCCAAAATCTCTTCTGGGGCTTCAAAAACATGGCAAAATCCACTAATGAAATCAAAACACACGTGTCAGGGACAACCACAGGAAGTTTTGAAACCATAATGAGATTGCAACGTGATCTACGGGAACACGACCTGTGGCAAAGTGGGAAATTTGTCAATTTTTACATTGCCTAACAATAAGGGAAAAGCAAACATTTGTTCTTCAGTTACTTGTCTCCAGGTTTTCAGATAATTTTAGACTGACGCCACCTGGTTAAGTCTACAACCACGACCAAAGTTTTGTTGATCTTTGACCTCAGGGAGGCTGCCACCTTGAGCAAATCATCTTCAGTACCAGCTCCAAATTTAAACTCCTAGGGATTTCGATCTATTCCCTGAGCATCACTGTGAAGCTACTTGGGGAAACAGATGTTGGAAATAAAGTTTGTTGATTTTGAATTGCTTCAGTGTGGTGAGCTCACACTGTTGATCGCACATCTGTAAAGAAAAAAGGTTCAGAGCACTGTCTAGTGGGTCTAGATGACCCAACTCCCAATGTCAAAGTGCCTAGGATAGCACAAGGGTTACCCAGAATATTGTGAAATTTTAATATGTGAATCCCTGGCTCGAGCCGATCGAAACGATATGACTAAATGAATATATTAGAAATGGGTTTGTGCTTAACAAAAAACCTCAGTTGCTGAGGAAATCCAAAAGATTACTTTTGCTAATTGGTTGAATGCTGTAAAGCATTCAACCCTTTGTTTTCCTGTTTCTCTTTATTTATTATTATTATTTATACTATCTTCCGCCGTTTTTTGACACTTAACTACTTCTACAATTTTTAACCGATTTTTACCATTCAACTTTTAAAATGTTCAGCTTTTTCAGCTTATTATTGCTATGACTTTTGGTACTTCTAATCCTTGTACTTTTTAAGATATTCCAGTTTTTCCGGGAATTTTTGCCCTATTAAAATGCATTGGGAAGTTATGACGCACGAGGCGCCCGGTTCGACTCCCGGTTCGGACGCTTCAAAATTTTTTACCATTTTACTTTTAAAATGTTCAACTCTTTCAACTTATTACAGTTATTACTTTTGGTCATTCAAAGCATTGAACTTTTTAAGATATTCCAGGATTTTCCAAGATTTTTGCTCCATTTAAATACAAGGATGATCCTTGAAAACCTTTTTTGTTTTAACCATTGTAATTTCAACATGCTTTCAGCTAGAGACACCGTTCAAACATTGAAATGTTCGCAAGGCTTTGGACTTCAATATAAGGCTCAAAACTATTATGGGATGGCAACACCACCTAGAGTTTGGTGGCCATTTTGTGCCAAAATGTGAGGCAATTTTAAACTTCTTCAAACTTTCACTTATTTTAATCATTCTACTATTACAATGTTCAACCCTGTCAGCTTATTCCTTTCAGCTACTACTTTTGGTCTTTCAAATCTTTGAACTTTTCAAGATATTCCAAGATTTTCCAGGATTTTCCAAGATTTTTGCTTCATTTAAATACATGGAGAATCCTTGTGCTTAGCTCCTTTTACAGGATTTTACTTACTTTAACCATTGTATGAAACAGTTCAGCTCCTTCCTTTCCTTCAAATCTTCAAATTTTCATTAATTCAGCCATTTATTTTAATAATTTCGGGCCTTGTTTAACTCCTTCTACAACTTTTTTACCTCCACAAATGTTTTACCACCACCTTTGGTCCTTCAAATCCTTTGACTTTTCAAAAGTGAAAACTTTCGTTTGTTTTTTCTACGTAAAAAACGAACTGTGGCATGAAATCGTTTCAACTCGGCTTCTGCCAAAAAGATGATACACGAGGGGCCTTATAAAATTATACCGGCTGCATATTGTTGTCACAAAAGTGGTAGCTCACCGGCTAAGTACGTGGGCTCATAATATTGAGGTTCTGAGTTCGATTCCAGCATCTGACTTTTTCTGCATGGTTTTTTACCTTGCCTTTCTTGATAGAATTCAGTTCGACTAACTCAATTAGATTTCGTTACATGGAAGAATTTTCTTTCAGGTGGGGTTACTCATAAGCTTTGACTTTTTATCCTTTTACTTTTAAAGATTTTTCAGGATTTTCCAGGACAGTGCAGCCATTTCATCAGCAAATTCAGCTTTCATTCATTGTTCCTTTATCTTTTCAAGAACCTTTGCTTCTTCCACACAATTTTAGCTAGAGACACCATTCAAACGTTAAAATGATCAGAGCAGCTTAAAGCACACACACAAACACTCAATGTATGTTAGAAAAAACAGTGGGAGCAAATCTAAGTTAGTTTTGATGTATTTTTTATTTTCCTCCTCGTAGCTGGAAGCTGCAGTTCAAACATGTGCTCCAGCCATGTTGTGGACAAGCGTTGGGACCCGGGCCTTAGCCCCGCCCACGGCCGCTAAGGCTCATGGGAAAGTGTCGATTCCCAAACCATAAGTTAGGTGGCTGTTACGAGAAGTGACTATCGTGTTTTTACACCACAAATGTTAGTGGTCAAATGAAAATATATTGCTGTGTCATTCAGCTAGTTAGCTAGCTGAAGATCAATATATCTCTCCATTATATGTGGATGAGTGTGCTAAGACTAATGTCATATACATAGTTGAGAGCATTGATCTTGAGGCTCAGCATATGACATGATGTCACCTGTTAAAGCAGGCGACTCTACTTTTACTGTCCCATGATAAGTGCTTTGCATTACAACTTCAAGGTTTGTAGTTATTTTGGGATGGAGACTGTTTGGCAGCCATTTTGTGTTTTTCAAATCTGCAGCCTTTGTTTCTTTAAACGAATATAACTTCAACATACTTGTAGCTAGAGACACCGTTCAAACATTAAAATGATCACAAGGCTTTGGACTATAAAATACGTTTAGAAATTATTATGGGATGTCGACACAACCTAATGTTGGTGGCCTTTTTATGACAAAATCTGAAGCAAATATTGCAATAAACTTCATCCATGGCTGGAACTGAACATATTGAAATTCACTGGATCTATACACATTCCTTATATACATATAAGGAATGTGGGCGTGGTTAGCCAACAAACTTCGTTGCTAAGGACGTTCAAGGGTTTAATTTTCCCGATTTGTCTGAAACTGACGTCGATTTGTTCGTCATCCCATGCCGACCCAAACGTAAAATGGTTGCTATGGAGATCAAATTAATAGAAAAGCCGCCATTTTGAAAAAAGTGGATTTTCTGTCAACTTAGAACATGTAGCTTTTACCAATATGATACTCTTAAACAATGTGGTTTTTTGAGTAAGTTGATGATGCTGATGCTAGCACTTTTAGCCATTTTAGCATCATCTTCAAATTTTCCACAGTACATCCATTTTTTCCACAATTTCAGCTTTCATGCTCAACTCCGTCTACAAATTTTGACCTGTTTTGGTCATTCTACTTTTACAATGTTCACCTTTGACTTTTGGTCCTTTAATTTTTCAAAATATTCCAGGATTTTCAACACTTTTTTAGCTTTCATGCTTGACTCCTTCTACAATGTTTGACCTATTTTAGACATTCTACTTTTACAATGTTCAGCTTTTTCCTCATATTTCTGCTTTCATTCAGCAATACAGCATTCAACCCTGCATTTTCTTCTGGAAATGCAGCTCCTTCTAGTTATTATCGTATCTTATAGTATCTTCCGCCGTTTTTTGGCGTTTAACTACTTCTACATTTTTTAACCTATTTTAACCATTCAACTTTTAAAATGTTCAGCTCTTTCAGCTTATTCCTGCTATGACTTTTGGTTTTTCAAATCTTTTTACTTTTTAAGATATTCCAGTTTTTCCGGGAATTTTTGCCCTATTAAAATGCATTGGGAAGTTATGATGCAGGAGGCGCCCGGTTCAACTCCCGGTTCGGACGCTTCAAAAAATTTTACCATTTTACTTTTAAAATGTTCAACTCTTTCAACTTATTACAGTTATTACTTTTGGTCATTCAAATCATTGAAAATTTTCAGATATTCCAGGATTTTCCAGGATTTTTGCTCCATTAAATTACATAGGGAATACTTGTGCTTAACCTCTTTTACAGGTTTTCACCTATTTTAACCATTTTACTTTTAAAATGTTGAGCTCTTTCAGCTCAGTTCAGCCATTTCTTTTACAAATTAAGCTTTCTTTCAGCAATACAGCATTCAACCCTGCATTTTCTTCTGGAAATGCAGCTCCTTCTAGTTCTTCTAAAAATTTCATCCCCAGGTGACCAGAAAATAAAGTGGTCGCTATGGAGTTAAACCAACAGAAAAGCCACCATTTTGAAACAATTATTATTATTTTTAAATGATTTTGTCCCATGCAGAGGGGGAGAGTTAAGGGTGTGTAGTAGCCTCTCAGCCAGTAAGGGAAGGCAAAAAGGGGGCGGCGAGGGCGGATGGCGCCTACTGGCCATACAACGCTGCTTACATCTTTGGTTCCAGTTGCTTCATGTTTTATGTAATCATAGACGGTGAGTAGTTGTGAATAAAAACACATAAAAAATGGGCGTGTTCATGTCTGGAAGACACAGAGTATCACTCTTAAAAAAGTGTAAAATTTTTAAACAATGTTACTCTCCTTATGATTAAAGTTATATACATTCATATTCATAATTGCAATAGGTTTTCAGTTGAATACATGGATGAAATATGCAAATCACTTATTTGTGCTTCTTATAAAACTTTTGACACATTTTCCCCCCAAAATTTTAAAGTATTTAATAAATTCAACAATGCATTAAAAAAGTTTTTTGTGTGTGTGTAATTATGTGCATAGAATTGATTTTTAACACATTTTCTGTGTGGGTTTCCCTTAAATCACTTCAGAAATAAAGTGAAACTTATTCCAAGACAGCCGGGAGTATTTTTATTTTACAAAACAGCAGCTATCTTGTGGGTTAAAACGGAAAATCATGAAAAACCTTTTATCTTTCCGGACCATCTTCAGATTTCTTGCAATATCATTTCAGACTTTTAGTCTAAACTTTATAATATATCATAGTAATATTATCAGAATGTAAGTAACTGAGTTATGCACCTGTTTGGTTCAGATTGTCCTGGATTTTTTTGAGACACTAGTGCGTAATTACGCACGGTGGGAACACGCACCCACCTTGTTCTGTGTTGCGTTTGTGGCCAGTTGGCGCGCACGGTCCATCCCAGGACGGCCTTTAGATAGCGGGAACAGCAGGGGAATCTGTGATCGAGCTGCTCTAGAAGTTCCTCTTTGCGCAAGCCGTAAACAACCGCCGCAATGCACTGCGCCAAACTGAAGAAAGCGAAGACGACCACGGCGGACAGGTCCTTGGTGTTCTGTTGGATGAGTTTGTGTTGTCTCAGAGTTCCCAGCACGAAGTTCACAAAGTTGGGGAGGATGCACAGAGCCAGCTGGGTGCCGTGCAGCGCGATGGTTCTGCACCCAGCCCGGTTGCGTCGGTTCAGCACCCCCAGTCGCCTCCCCTCCCGCAGAATCCGCACGTACGTGTACAGAATCACCAGCGTGCACACGCTTATGAAGACCATCTTCTCGCGTTTGCCCCCTGTCAGCTGCTCCTTCCCGCACGTCCCGCCAAAGGCGTCGTCGCTTGACTGCGCCAGCAGACTGAGCGGGATCATCAGCGCCACCGTCCAGGTGAGCAGCCCCAGCAGCCAGGGCCAGCGGCCCGCCGTGAAGGAGGCGGTGTAGCGCAGCGGGTGGCACACGGCGCAGAAGCGGTCCAGAGCCATGACAGTGAGCGTCAGCAGGATGTTGGAGGCGCTGCTGATCAACAGGGTGATCATCGCCTGGCACGCGGGGCGGCTGGGCCGCGCGCTCACGTGGATCTGGTAGTAGAAGACGCTGTTGGTGCCCATGTAGACCAGCGCGGACACCAGCAGGTGGAAGATCAGCACGAAGCGCGCCTGGCCGCGCAAGCTCCCGGCGCGCACGATGGTCCAGTTGATGATGAGGTTGAAGAAGAGGAGCAGCGAGAAGGAGACGGTGGAGACGTAAAAGCGCACGACGGGGTAGTCCTCTGTTGAGTTGGTGGTGCCATTGGAGGTCATCGTTCCTCAGCTGGGGTCAGTTGGGTTCGGAGATGGATGGATGAGGCTGTGGAGCTGATGGGGAAGGAGGCCCGCCCGCAGCATGGTCCTCTCCGTCTGCGATCCGAGAGAAGACTGACCCAGACATCCTCTGCTGTGCGTCTCCCTCGTGGCACACCCCCACAACTTCAATATTCTTTCACTTCTGCTGATGTTTTCATAGCTTCACCACAACCAACAAACCCTCTGCTCCTTCTTTCAGTGTGAAAACGTTGACATTTAATTTAATGTGATCGTTTGATTCACTTCATTTATATAAGATATAAAGACAAAAAACTAAAGTCAAAGAGAAAAAAAAAACATCCCTCTGTTGTGTCTGAGAAGACAGGAAAACAAGATGGAAGTTTAAGACAGAAAGGAGACAGAAACACATGTTTCCATTTTAATGTTATTCACATCAGACATGTGGCATAAAACAGCTTTAATGATGAAGGTGAGGTTTAAAAGCACCTCACCACCGCACAACTCTGAGTAAATCCTATCACCTCAGTATCGTTTTTAAAATACACATTTCTGAGACTCCAATCTCATTGGCATGATCAAAACTTTCCTTAAAAACCCATTTTGCAGTATATAACGTTGATCCATTTTTTTCTACCCTTATTTCTACCATCATCCCTCTTGTGGCAGCAAAGGGGCTTTTATTTTGCTGATTTGAATCATTTGAAATCTCAAAAAACACTTTTGGTGGGAAAAGAGTTATTAATTTTTTAAAAAATATTTATGGTAAGAATAACTCATTTATTGTTATTCATTTTTTTAAATGATTACTTGCTGAATTTAAAGAATTTATATTTTTAATTAATAATTCTGTCTTCACCATGTTAAAAATGTGTGAATCATCATCTATATCTTTTAAAACTTATATTGGAACATTTCTATTCATCAAAGGGTTTTAAAAAAGTGTAAATTAAGAAAAAAATAATTTGGGATTTACAAGCTAAACACGTTTTTTTGTTCATATTTTCAACAGCGAAATCTGTAATTGTAATGTTTTTTTTTACGATGAACAAGGCAAAAATATATTTTAAATTAACCCTTGTGCTACCTTAGATGACCCCACCCTTACTTTGACGTGTTCTCCCTACCATGACAAAGGTGGATAAAGGTGGAAAGATTTCATGTAATCCATGGACACCAGTGAAGATCACAAATCATAGAAGAAAAAAGGTTCAGAGCACTGTCTAGTGGGTCTAGATGACCCAACTCCCAATGGTAACCCTTGTGCTATCCTAGGCACACATTACATGAAATCTTTCCACCTTTATCCACCTTTGTCATGGTATGGAGATCACGTCAATGTAAGGGTGGGGTCATCTAAGATAGCACAAGGGTTACGAGAACTTTGTTCACACGGCGCGGAAAAACACCAGGAAGGACAGAAACATTTGTGACTGACAAACAAGATCACCAGGTGATCAAATGTCAACACTGGCTGAAAGTGATGTTGAGTCATTGGAGGGAATCGTTCCAATCAGCATGGTAATGCTCGGTTGACAAACACATATTAAAATGATGTTTGTGCAAACAATAAAAGAAAAGCATTGACAATCTCTTCCAACTGATTTTTTTTTTTTTACCAAAAACTGCTTTTAAAGAAAAGTAAGACTGACCCTTCCATGTTTGACATTTACCCACCACTTTCTAATATCTGTTGTATTTTGAAAAATGTTTTAATTTAGCTGAATAACTTTATAAACATAAACAGCCTTTTAGACCCATTTCTGTCTGACTTAAGACACTTTTTAAAGTCTTAAACAAAATCTACTGTGTGTCATCATGGAGTCCAGAGAGAACATTGACTGTATAATATGTCTGGACTGAGTGAGAGTGATGTCACCCAAAGTAAATGCCTTGCTTCTGTTTCAAACCAAATTAAGCCAATACAGTCGTCATTTTTCTGCAATATGTCCATCGCCATGTTGAAACCAGATGTCCCCAGTAAGGCCTAACTGGCCCCGAGTTGGTCTGAGTCTCCATTTCTATGGCAACCACTGTCTCCAATCAGGAGTGAGCTTGTGAGATGGAGGTAGGTTTGGGAGAATCTGTTAATAAAACGCTTTGAACGCTAATTTTCTTATTTATTGAGGCATCTGATTGGTCAGTTTATAACTTGATTAACTTAGCGTAACATCATAAAAAAAAGCAAGTTAGTTAGAACACATTAAAAAAGGTATGAGATCAAGAATGGTTATTCAGAGTAACAGCTGTTTAGTTCTCTATAGAAGTCTATGGGAGTTCAGCTTTTTGGGACCAGCGGGTACTTCCTGTTTGGACCGTGATGGGGAGGCACTCAGTCAGCTCTCATTCCTGTCAATCACGAGACACAAAACCAGTTGAGACATAAAGGATTGCGACCTCCAATCGCCAAGATTGCGGTTGATTCGCCGCGATCGCGAAGTGTCCTCGAACAAGACACTGACCCCACCTGCCTCTGGTGGAAGAGTTGCACCAGTGTTTGTGGGCCGCCACCAGTGTGTGAATGTGTGTGTGACTGGGTAGATGGGTCTGTGACTGTAAAGAGCTTTGGGCGCTGAAGAAGGTAGAAAAAAGCGCCACATAAGTAGACGCCATTACATGATCACATGCACCCATATGGGGAGTTTGACGTTATGCAGATTAACCGGATTGTGTAGAGTCATTGATTAGTGTGACTGCCTTACAAGAGGAGAGCAGGTGAGTTTTGTAGTGAGGCTTGTGTTGCCACCTTAAGAGACGTCATAAATTGGAACGTACCACTGTCGTGCGTTTGATCGTGAAGTATTTATAAGGACAAAGTAAGTTACGCACACTTATGAAATATGAGTGATGCAGTCGTATGCTGCTCCTTCGCCACACTGTAGTCCTTAGTAATAATAATTGATACTTTATGTATCTCACAATGGGAAATTCTTCTCTGCATTTGACCCATCCCCTGGGGGGGAGCACAGACCATGGGAGGCAGTAGCATCGAGGCCTTGAGGCCCATCACTGGGTGATGTTCATTTCTCGCCATTGATATGGTAATTGCACCATTACCATTGTTCATTCCCCTCCGGGAATTGAACCCTGAATCCTGCATGGTAGCCTTTCACCTTACCAGCGCCTTCACCCAGCGGTAAGTGCGAATACCGACCCTTTCCGACGGACAAATGCAAATGCTGCACACAAAGGGCGTGCATATGATGCGCAACTACCTGTAACATAACTGATTGTGTAATTTCCTCATTTGTAACAATCAGATTGCATGCAAGGAAAGTACACTTATCACTTGAACAACACTAATGGGCCCCTCACACAGATGCAGGGTTTAGGCTGGTAAAAAAGTAGAAAAATCTGTATGACACGCCTGTGTCTCACCTATATCACACTTAAGTTGCTTGATGTGCTACAACACATTGCTGTATGTCCATAGAAAATCTTTATCTGAACCTGACCGTAATGATTACAAACATAAAGAAATTTGTTACTTTAATATACTTTACAGTTACACTCCCCATACATAATCACCCTCAACATCCCCCTCTCAAACAAGGACAGAGAAAGCGGAACAGCAGAACCTCAAGTCAGCAAAATCTGAAGACCTTAAAATGATCAATCACATGCTGGACTGAGACAGAAAACGAGAAGGAAACGGAAACAAACAGATTTGAAAGCTGTACAAGAAGAAGAAGAGGAAGAAGAAGCCATAAAATGAGGAAACTCAGAGAAAATAGCACCAAACTGTGATGAGAGGGCATGCACACAGACACTTAGATGGTCCAAATCTTGCCTGATGAATGTCTCCCTCGTTTCCATGCAGACAATATGATTTGAATTGCCAGAGAGCCTCACATCCAACAGCCTTTTAATGTTTGGGGTCTCATAGTTTTGTCCCACGCGTGCAGAAAATTCATCAAACATGTTTTTCCAGAATAGGGGGAGTTTTAGGGAGAGCCCAACGCTAAGGTTGGACTGTCCTCATGTTAATATTCCTCACTTCTCTTGGTCTGATGGACGTTTGCTGAAAAAGTTAACCATGTTTAGCAGTTTGTCTCCCTCTGCTGGACTCTGTGAGGACAGCGTGGATGTTCTTGTCTCCTCCTGTAGATGCTTCAGCATTGAGTCCTCCACAGGAGGAGACAAAAACATCCACCCTGACTCAGTTCTCAAGTCACTTTCTGGTTTGTGTTTTTTTTTTATTGAAATAGAATCATTACAAAACTTTTGCAGACATAACCACACAATGATGCAAGGCAGCTCTTCACACTTCCTGGATTATGTTGATGGTTTTGACCAAAACTTCTGGCTGCACAGCGGTGCGGTGGTCACCTCACAGCCGAAAGTCTTGGTTGGTCTTTTATTTTTTATGTGTGAAACTTCCATGAATGGGTTTTTCTTCCACTATCCAAAAACATGCTTCCCTGGATGATGAAGTGGTCCTTTAGGAGTGTGTGCGGCTCCCTGTGTGTGTTTTCCCATAATCCTCACCATAAACTATTCAAATAGCTTTCTTATGAGATTTACAATCACTGTAGATTTGTAGTATTTCCCAAATAACTACTATGTCTTGTATATATGGCAGCATTATCGATTAATATATTAGCAAACGTGCTTTGTGAGTGAGTGTATGATGTGTTTTCACCAACACTGCTTGGCTTTTAGTTTAGTTCTGACCTGCTTTATTTGTGGCTTCCATCTTATTTTTTCGTCCATAAATACTCCAAGGAACTCGATTCCATGTCATTCTTTTCCACACATACAATCCATGAATCCTTGGCTCAAGCTGCACTAAACGATACGATGCATGATATGACCATATTAGGAATGTGGGCGTGGTTAACAAAGTAATCTCAGTTGCCAAGGATATCCTACTCTTGCAGACTCTTCCAAAAATTATGAAGACCAGTTTGTCACCTGCAGGCGACTAAAATATAAATAAATTGGTTGCTATGGAGATGAAACTGGCAGGGGCAGAGGGGAGAGTTAGAGGGGCGTAGCCGCCACAGCCAGCGAGGGCGGGTCAAAAGGAGGAGACGAGGGTGGGGGCAGGTACCCACCCGCAGCTTTAATGTTTTAGAGTTGATTTACTTTTTGAAAGGTTAGTTTGCACGTGTCTAATGTGCAGCTTCTAGCTGGGACCACTTTTTGTTTCCCCAAATTTTTTTTGTTTTGTCCAAAGAGAATTTAACGTTTTATTATGGACACGTTCCCTATCAGTATTTTATTGTATGGATCATTGTGATGGACCGAGCAGTACAAAGCAAGGAGGCCAAAAATGATGTCAGAAGTATTTTTATTTTTAGAAACAAAATGGGACAAAAATGGGACCTAAAAAGAGGTCAAAGTAACAAAAATAACTGAAGCTTTAAATTTAACTGAGGAGTAGGAGGAGGACAACCCACCTTACTCAAAGTGACCTAACCAATTGAAAACACACAAAGGAAAATATCATAACTGATCAGACCAACTAGACACACAAGGGGGGAGCTGAAAAAGACTAAGACAACACGAAGAGAGTTTCTTGTCCCCCAGAAGATGGTTCAGTCCAATAAGCTGCCTGCTGAATGTAAGGCCTCTGCTTACTGGCGTGCTTACCTGACTTGACGGTTCAGGAAGCAGATGGCAGCAGCAGCTGCAGCATTGGTCCTCTCAGCACCAGTAACTCATTCATTCATTCATCTTCTAGTCCATTCGGTCTCTTTTGGGGTCACGGGGCTGCTGGAGCCTATCCCAGCCATTTGCTGGGGAAGACAGGGGACATCCTGGACAGGTCGCCAGACTGTCGCAGGGCCACAATCCCACACCCATATTAAACGTTCACATTCACACCTATGGACAATTTAGAGTGACCACTGAACCTGTAAAGCATGTTTTGGACGGTGGGGGAGTCCCCGGAGAAAACCCACGCATGCACAGGGAGAACATGCAAACTCCACAGAAAGGTCCCCCATTGATGTTCTGTTTCTGGTCCCCCAACTGGGACTTGAACCAGGGGCCCTCTTGCTGTGAGGCACGTTTTTTGTTGTTGTTTTTTTTTGGTAACCCAAAAACGTAACATTAAATTCATGAAAGCAGATTATGATAAAATAAACCTAAATGTGTTCATACATTTCTCATTTAAACCAAACAAAAGTGTGTTTGTGTTATGTTTGAAAAAAGAAACCATCTAAAATGTAAAGTGAACATTGTATGTAGGGGTGGTGCAGAAGGTTACTGCCCTGATGTGGCGGCAGCATAGGCAGCGTGGGCGGCCACCACACTTTCCTTAATCCCTTAGAGCTTTTTATTTTAATATTTGTTTTAGGAATGTTTGGTTATAAACAAAATTAAACTTTTAACAGTAAAACCTTGTCTTTGAAGTCTCTCTCTCTCTCTTTCACACACTTACACACCTGCACTTTTCTATAGAAGAAATGTAACCCCCCCCCCTCTTCCGGTTGGGTCCTTTCATTTATGAAAGAAATGAAACTTAATTCGCTATCCAGCGCGCGCTCAGTTCCGCTCAGTTCTGCTCAGTTCCGCTCAGTTCTGCTCTGCAGCATAAACAAGGTAAGAGAAACTTTTTCGTCTCTAAATGGAATTAAATATTTAAAAATATATGAATAAACTCTTTTATTTTTCTTTATTATTATTATTATTCCACCCCCCAAAAACATTACCATAAAAAAGACACACTATGCCAGTTTTATGTCCAAATCTAAAAACCAAAAGCTAAAACAACCAAAAATGATTAAAAGAAAAAACATTCTACATTTTTGATGCATTATTATAACCCTGTCAAGCGAGTCGCTTCAGCAAGCCGCCACGTGCGCGTTTCTCACAACAGGCACGCGGCTCTCGGTTTAACTAGTTATTGTGTTGTTTAAAAATACGTTTTAGTGCTTCTGTGCAGTTTGGAGGCAGTTTTTAAATGCTATTTCCTTGCTTAAATTGATATTTGATGAATCGGTCAATGTTTTTTTTTTTTTTTTTTCGCCAAAACAAGTTCATTTTGAACAGGTTTGCACGATCAACATATTTAGCAACAATATTTAAAAAAATATATTTTGTCAATGCATTTAAAAAAAATAAAGTGTTGTAAATTAAAATTTTAATTGACCTAAAATGCAAGTCGTTTTATTAAAAACCCAAGGCTTTATATTTGTGCAAATTTGTTGGCCTTATTGATGTATTTTTTTTTTTTTAAGAAAATCGTCTTTTTAAACTTTAATTTAAAAAAATCTTAATGCCCAATTGTGCAATAGCGCAATGTGACCAGCAGAGGACACTTATTAAAAAAGTCATTTTGCCTTGTAAAGACAGAAAAAAGAAGTCAACATCTCTATGCAACAAACAGTTTTCCACCACCACACTGCCTCCTGGATGACATTTGGAAACTGGTGTCAAAGGAGGACAACAGAAATTGTTTTACAAACAAATCTTCACGAAATAACAGGATGTTATGGGGAAGTTGAGGATGAAGAGCATTAAAGAAAGGTGAAGCGACTCTTCTGCCTTTCTTCATTTCTTATAGATCTAGTACAGAAAAGTCACAGAGGTTTTAAAGTAAATAAAAACAGACAGAGAGTGGAAATGACACAGAAGTAGTGTCTAGAAAGGATGCAAGAAATTCCTATTTTCAAAATTAACTTTTGAAAAACGTTTTATTCCTTAAACCTGATTTAGTTCTACATTAAAGGTTACACATGTGCTTTAACAATCAGAAGGGATCCTCTTCTCCCTGAATCCTACTTCTTGCTATTTATAAAAGTGATTATCAGAATATTTGAGCATTTTAAAAAAAGAGATGGATTCCAACTTCTGACCTTTTGATCTTGCGGTATTTTTTAATAAGAACACAGCTTTTGGTTTTAAAGGCCCACTCTGATGAAAATGGTGTTTTTGGCGTTTTTAACACGTTCTTGTGGCATTTTCTGACAATTAAGAACTTGTGTTAAGAAAATTAAGCTTAAAATTCCATTCCATAAGCCCGGTGTGGGTACCGGATGTTCTCGGGTTGCCGTATGTTCTCGGGGTCCTTCGGGGTCCTTCGACCAATGATGACGTCACACTATTTGATTGGCTGTAAGTTGCCACGACCAATGAGTTAACGTCGCTAAGTTTTTTTTAAAAACTTTATTGACAATTGCGGTATCATACATTAACAATGACATTAACGTTAACAACGAACAATAACAATGTAATCAATATTGCCTCGAAGATCAGTAACCATTGCCAAACATAACATATTAACATAGAAAATAAAGAATAGAGGGGAAAAAAGAAACAATGAACATAACACAAATAAATAAAAACACAAGTAAAATAAAATAAAGGAACATAGAAAAAATCTAAATAGTCTAATACTAGTTAAGTTAGGGGTACTCGTGAAGTTTGTATTTCTGAACAAAACTAGGCAATTTCAAGCCATTCTTCTTTTTCATATAATGAAGTGATTGAAAGTAAAAACAGAGCTCTTTATTAAATGTTATAAAAAGTGGTTTGGTCTTCAAAACTTGACCTCACCAAGATGGCGGTGCTCTCCTCGTGATGTCTCCTCTAGTGATATAACTCATTGGAAGGACCCCGAAGGACCCGAGAACATACGGCAACGGGTACCCACACCGGCCCACAACTTAGATAAACATTTCTAATGAACTCCTGCTGCTCTGCATAAATTATGTCATAGAAAATGACACAGGATTTTAGATTTTGGCTAAAAATGGCATAATCTTAATTAAAAAAGCCACTGAAAAAGCTTGAAAATAGCTCAAAATATGATCAGAAAGTAAAATCTTTTGCCTTTAGTTGTTCATTTCTCTCTGCTGCCACATTTTCTTCTCTTTCACTTATCCCTTGTGCTATCCTAGGCAATTTACCATTGGGAGTTGGGTCATCTAGACCCACTAGACAGTGCTCTGAACCCTTTTTTCTTCAATGATTTGTGATCTTCACTGGTGTCCATGGATTACATGAAATCTTTCCATCTTTATCCACCTTTGTCATGGTAGGGAGAACATGTCAATGTCAGGGTGGGGTCATCTAGCATAGGATAGCACAAGGGTTAAAAAAAAATAGACCCACAAAACCAGGGGTGGCGAACAGGTTTGACACCAAGAGCCAAATTTTTTTCACAGTGTCATATTATAAAGCCACAATATTTTCCATAACACACTCCTCTCCCAACAATACAATGGCAAGTATTGTACTTGTGTTAATTCCAAGGAAAGTGTCCACCCTCAATACACACATCAAATGCAGCTTAGCCAGAGTTAACACAGCAACTACCCTCTCTCTCTCTCTCTCTCTCTCACACACACACACACACACACACACACACACACACACACACACACACACACACACACACACACACACACACACACACAATCTCTCTATCTCAGAGGTGAGGTTGATGCTGGTGAGCCACCGACTCCTCTGAAGTCAGATTTATCCTACAGTATTTAACTGGTAATTCTTTGTATCTCAACATTCCTCTTTCACTTACACCAACAAATACACAAACATCTGGACAGAGCATCCTTCTGTTGTCTAAGTAATTCAAATTTACAGTAAACCCATTAAATACATTGCATTTCAGTTGTGTGCAGCATAAATTAATTTTAACCTGCATTAAATAAATCTTGCTTTTATAACTTTTTTTAATTTGAAATTTAATTACTGAGATTTTACATGAAAAGTTGATAATTGATGGAATATTTATCCATTGTATTGACTCCATTCATGCATAAATGTTGCAAAGTAACAAGCACTGAGCTGCCAATTCACTGGCTGCATTAGAGAGCTATTCCCACACCTCCTGTACAGGATCAGGGCCTATTCTCTTTAAAAAAAACACTCAAACAGCCAAACAGCATGCACATCACTTCTGCTCACAGAAATGACTAATGGTTTTACACCCAAGATTCCCCACTTCCCATGAGTCTTAGGGGCTAACCCCCAGGCCAGTCGTAGCCCCTCTGATTGGTTCCTTTACGTGAGTGTCGGTCAGAACGGACCGATGTCTTGATTTCACGTGTTTTAAGGTAATAACAGGGACTCGCAGACATACATTGAGGAGAACGGCTTGAGAGCAGCTCCTTTACACACAGGGATTTTTCCGTTCTCCAAAACGTAACAGGGCCTTCTTTCAAAGAGATTTCAGCTCAATCATCTCTGGTTCGCTCGCTGCCTCATTAGTGACAAGCGGGGATGTCAGTCTCTGCATTAAAGGATCCATGAGAAAAGTGATCTGCGGTCGTTTCTGCTGCAGGTCCTCAAACTGCAAAGGAAAGTTTCTGTCCAGCAGGCATTCTAGAATCAATCCTTGTTTTGAGAAATAAAACATTAACGCAGAATAGGAGCAAGCTTCTGCATTTTTTTTTTTTTTTTGCCACTTGTACAGGAAGTAGGGTTGTGCTGATGGACGATACCATCGTCCATCGTGATGGGTGACTGACATCACTATGGAGAGACACCATCGTGATGCCACGCCCCCGCCACGTTGCGAGTCGACACCTTAAGCCGCGGTTACATGTACAAAATATCTTGATGGGATCAATGGTCGGATTAGAATCCAACTGTCTACATGGTCCCAGAAAAATGTTTAGAATATAACAAACGTTCACGTGGGTCACACTTTCCGTCGGAATAAATCATTCGCACATGCGCAGTAGGGTTTGAAAACCGGAAGAGGCTATAAGTTCCGCGGAGCGGCTATTTTTTTCCAAACTTTATTAAATGTAACAATGCAATACAAAACAATGTTAAACAGCGCCGAGCGGCTATATACATTGACATGTCAGCTCGGTAAAATACGAGATGATCTTCTAAACGTGCTTTTAATAATGTTACGGTTATTATGAAACACCTGTTCGCTCATCATTTGAATTTTAATCCGTGTGGTCAGTGCTTTTTCTGAACGAAGCCGGAAAGAAGCCAGGATTAGCAGTGTGCTAACACGGGCTAACAACATTAGCTTTGGGTGGTGCTGCATCCTGGCCGCACGTAAACATGTGGGAATAACATCAGCCTTTAATGGAAACACAAATCCATGTGATTGTTTGAACTGTTTCTAAGGACTGAGACACATTTCTGCTTTGAAGCTCAAACCGCTGTGTGCGCTGGCGGTCCAAGCTCTGCTCCGAGACACACACTTTTAGACCCGGTTCTGAGTTTGGTAGCTCGTACCCCTAGAGCTGCGGGACGGATCGCAGTCTTAAATCTCCCACACATACCGCTCATGTAACAAAGCACCCCCCCCTTCCCCTCAAACACAAAGCTGGAAGTCCGCGCTCCGCTGGTCCACTTCACTAGTTAAGTGCGGGAGCGGACTACTTCTTTTCTATTTTCTTTGTAACTTTTTCTGTTAAAGTCACTTCCCTCAGTTTATACTGGATCATCGCGGATTAGTCATTAGTTGGGAAATAAAATAAATAAAGTGATAAAGTAAAATAAGAATTAGCAATTATATAAGAATGAAAAATTTAAAAATAGCCCCCCGACGATATCATCGTCCATCCCGATGGTTGACAGCAAAAATCGTCAACGGCCAATTTAGGGGACATCGCCCAACCCTAACAGGAAGGGTTTGTGGTAAACATGAATTTAAACTGTCTTATCTTAGAATGAATCTTTTCCCTTTCAGATCCAGCATGGCAGCCGTGGGAACCTGGAGCACTGGGATGTGCGAATGTTGCACTGATGTTGGCACGTGTAAGTCCATTTAGCACTGAAATATAAGGTGCTTTTTTTCTTTTTTTGTTAGAAATTCTGCCAAAAAGTTGTCCGAGCGTCAAGCTAAAGGAAGATACCAACGAGATGCTGGAACTGTGCAAACCTCAGAGGGTCTAAGATTTAATTGCATCATTGTTGAATTTAATAAACAACTTACTTGATGATTGAGGACAAGAAGTAGAATCAGCTTTTCTTTAGCTCAAATAATTCAAAGTGTGTTTAAATCGAAGGTTAAGTCTCAGACATTCATGTCGAAATCTGCTCTCTAATGGAAAAAAAAATTCCTTGTGACACAATTGTGAACTCAATTCGTTTGGTTTCCCTCCAAAAATATTTGACTCAACAGTGAAGAGATTTGAAGTTGATGCCGAGAAACATTTAGTTTTCGTGTTTCCTTTTAGATAAAAAGCAACTTTTTTTGATTTGGCCTCAGATTCAGCTTCAGGTCAAAACTCACAGAGAAAAAGGAACAGGGTAAACCGTGAGAGGAACAGAAACAAAACTAATTCAGGTCCTGAACAACCAGCCGCTCCTCCTAAGACTCAAGGGACAAGATATTTTAGCATTTGTTGTTCTCTATTCTCAACTGGTTTCTTTTTGTCTCAAGGATTTAGAAAAAAAGAAAAAAGAGGTACTTTTTCCCCGAGCATGGAGTAAAAAAACAAAACAAAAAAAAACAGTTCATTTGAACGCAGGAGGTTTCTATCAGACTTAAAACGCTTCATGCTGGGATTATTTGTTCAATGTTGTCACAGGCCAGATGTTTCTGATTTTCAAAAAACAAACAAAAGTTTGAATTCTCAACGGGTTTCCGATGCCTGTGATTGAAACTCGTGTCTGCTGGCGTTCTGCTGATTGGTGGAATTCCAGGTCATCTCCTGGTTCACTGTACTCTCCTGTAAGCCCGCGGTTCCCTGCCAATGCCTCTCCGCTGGTGTGAAGCAGCTGGGAGAAATCCAAAGCGATAAGCATCAAGAACAACCGTTAGGTTCAGACTTGCAGATTAGTTTCGTTTGGTTTTGATGTCAAAACCCCCCTCCTTTCAGATGTTGCAATTTAATTATTAGTTGTCAGCATTTACTGTGTATAAGAACTGGATTAAGTGACTCCTCGCCCCAAACAGGAAGTACTTGCTAGATCCAAGAAGCCAAAATCCCATAGACCTCTACATAAAAAAAGCTAGCCCTCAGTCTTTCTATTTTCCAAAAATAATCATTCTCTGCTCTGATACCACTTTTTTTAAACATGTTCTTGATAGGGGTGTGTATTGACAAGAGTCTGGTGATACAAAATATATCCTGATACTCGTCTCACGATACGATACATATCGCAATATTGTACCGGAACACATTTTCATTGAGCAGAGATCTGCGCATTTGCAGAGTAGGACCATACAGATCTGCGCATTTGCAGAGTAGGACCATACAGATCTGCGCATTTGCAGAGTAGGACCATACAGATCTGCGCATTTGCAAAGCCTAACTTGTCTCAGAGTCTCAGAATGCACATGTATTATTTTAGTCTTGTTGGGTAATGCTACCAGGAGCAAATTAAAATTCCTTAACTGTTGCAATGTTGGCGACAAGAGAAAGTGACATAAGTTTCATGTGTGCCTGGGTGGATTGGGTTTGCGATACAGATAGAATGGTGACAACGGCAACTGAGTTTACTTCATTTGGTTAGAGTCAGAAGCCATTTTCCATTGGTGACATCACACTGGCTCGGCCGAGTTCTCAGATACAGTCAGTGAGAATGTGGAGCTGCATTTGCAGAACGTTGAATGCAATAAACCCCCCCTCTGCCATCTGTAGGCTGCTGTGCCATGTGGTGCTTCCCCTGCATGCAGTGTCAGACGGCCCAGAAGCACGGCTGGTGCTGCGCTATGCCACTCCTGGATATCTGTGGCGTGGTGACCTGCCTTCTCCGTTCTTCTATCAGAGAGCGCCACCACATCCCTGTAAGTCGGGAGGGGAGGAGGGATGTGTGTGTGCAAAAGCACATTTCTGCACAAGTTTTTGCATCCAAATTTAGCCAATACTTTGGAAAAACTCCAAATAAATATTCAACCAGCGTAATTCCAGTGAATTTGTAATTGGAGATATACAAATGCCAGAGAATCTGCTGGAATTACTATGATCGCGTCAACAGTGGTAAAGTTTCGGTATGTCAGAACGCGTGTGTTATATGGGAAGTCGTCTGTAACGTCTCCGGTGTTAAATTAATACACTCCCAGATTTTCCCAATCTTTCATCATTCATTAAAAGAAAACATTTTTTTTCCTCACAAACAGTTCTTTCTTCTATCAACTGCAAGACGCAGTGGCGGTCGAGAACTGCTCAAGCGTTTGCCAGGCAGCAGCCGTTTCAGGCGTTGCACTTCCTCGGTTTCTATCTAGCTGCAGCTGTGCATGCAAAATACAGTTATACGTGCCTTTTTTTATTCATGCAAAGTAGTTCATGACAGAACAGGTTTTATTCATATTGTTTCCCCACTTCAGGACAAAGCCAGGTCTCTACATTCTGTCATTCTATCACTGTTTTTTTTATTTTTTTTATCTTGGTGTGCGCATGTGTGTGTGCGTGTTTTTGCGGGGGGGGGGGGGGGGGTTGTTGCATTGTTTGTCTTGTAATCTTGTTTTTCAATTTTATTGTGTTTTATGCACAGCACTTTGAGTGACATATGTTGTTGAAAAAGTGCTATATAATTAAAGTTTGATTTGATTTGATTTATTTAACATGAAAACAGTGTCATCTGTATGTTGGTATGTTGATAAAATTGGGGAAGATTCAGCTTGTAGAAATAGTTCCTGCAGATTTTTGAGCCTTAAAATAACAATAAGCAAGGTTTTGTGAAAAAAAAAAACCCTCCCATCGATTTCCTTCTGCGTTCATGGTTTCCTCCTCCTCCTTCCTGTCTGCAGGGGTCGTGCATCGACGACTGCTGCAAGTGCATGTTCTGCTATCCGTGCGTCTGGTGCCAGATGCACCGAGAGGTCAAGGTGCGATCCAATGCTGGCAGCGCCGTCTGCCACACTGTGGTCACCACCCAGGTCATCAGGAGTTAAGCTAGTCAGGAGCTAGCAGGCTATTTCACACGTTTAAGGAAATACCGTAAAGGAATTTTTTACATTTTAATTATAATGGTTACTGCTTTGGTTAGCAGATAAAAGGTTTTTGTTTTGTTTTATGCCTTCTAGGTTTGTTAAGATTTCTGATACTGGAAAATGTTATTAAAATAGTCTTTGGTTTGACTTAATTAATGTTTTTTCTTGCATAAAGAAGAAGAATTTCATTTGAAAACATGTTTAAAAATTTTTTTAATGTAGCATGCACGCTACTGTTTAATAGTTAGAAAAATATGCTCTTATTGTATCTGGAAACTGTTGAAAATGAGCCTGTTTTGACACTTTCATGTACATTGAAAACCTTTTAGAAAAATGTTTCCCTTACATAGAACTCTTTGAAAAAGCATTTTCCCTTTTCAGATTTCCTTTTTTATTCAAATAAAAGGCTATGAATCTAACAAGTTTCCAACTTAATGCAAACGTTCAAAGAATTAAAGTGTTTTTAAAGGTAGTTTCATGCATGAAATGTATGTATGTATGAGGGTTGCGATCCTGCACCTTTTTATTGACAGAAAGATTTGTGTCCAATCACTTCGACTTTGGCCAAAAGCTCTTGTTTTAAACAAGATCCCCCATCAAACTGTCTCTGCCAACCGAGTTCAGAGACTCAAACTTAAAGTCCACCCATCAAACAGCCCCTTTCAATCTATTTTTCCGTTACCACTCTCTTTTAGCGTTGATGGCGGCAGAAACAGTTTGAAGATTCTCCCCACGAAAGTGAAGGTAACAGTTTGTTCTCTTTTTTTCTCTCTGTTTTTGTTGGAGCACAAACGAAAGTCAACGATGATTGACAACTTTTCAACCACGAAACAAATAAAGAATGACTGAGCATCATTAATAACAGACCAGACAGCAGACATTTCAGACATTTTAACTCTAGAGTCAAAAGTTCCTGCTGCACATTAACATTGTTTTATTTTAATCTTCATATCCTTTTATACAAGTTTGTAGGTATGTGTGTGATTGGCTCGGGTTCTCAAGGTTGAAATATGAATTAATTCAGTCTTTTTAGATATAAAGCAAATTTTTGTTAAAGATGCGTCAACTTCTTAAAGAAATTTAAAGATCTGTTGATAAAGATATGGAAATAAAAGCTTTTAATTTACAGTTTATACAACTATAATGTATTAAAATTGCTTAATTGATAGAGAAACTTTTAGTCCCAGTGATTTTTCTTGCTGAAACAGCAGTTTTCAAATAGTGTCTGTTTCAGGACTTATTTAATGTCAGACTTGTAGCACTTTAGTATGACAAAGAATTAGTAAGAGTTCACAAACAAAAATGTTTTTCTTTTAAATTGAGACTTTAAAGTTGTAAATTTACGAGAAGAAAGTGTATTTACGACTGTAAAAGTTGTTGGCTAAATTTATGAGCTTTTTCTACTAAACGTGTACAAGATAAAAAAAATTAGGAACAAACAGTAGTAAATATACAAGAAAAAAATCATAAATTTATTAGAAAAAGCATCAAATATGTCTGTTTATCAGAGCTGTGCTCGAAGAAGAAAGATGTGGAGCATTAAGAGAACCTATATTTCTGGATAGGTTTCAAAAACAAACAAATTCTAAAATCTTTTGATAACTCAAAACCAATCAATCATTTTGAGCAAGCACTTTTTAAGCAGAAGTAACCAAAGTGCTTAACATAAAATCACATAAAATCAGAGACAATGTTTTTTCACAGCGTCTGTGAGATGTGCACGCATGGAGTCACAGATTAACAGAGACGGTGACACATTTAAAAAAAAAACATCTGGTCTCTTTAAGTAAACCTCACTCAGCCACACTTCCCTCCCCCATTTCCATGCTGTGTTCTCTTCTGTTCCCATGCCGACTTCTTCTACGTCCTTTGCCAAGGTCCCACAATACATAAGGCGCACCGCCTTATGTAAATTTAAGACTTTTAAGTGCGCCTTACGGTCGTGAAAATACGATATACATATATATATTTTTTTACTTCTGAGTTATTGTGTTGTGTTGGGCCACATCCAAGTGTCTATTAAATAAATGGACAAGTTTTGGTCATGTGACTTATTTGTTTCCGTCATATATATTTCTACACTGGAAAATTAATCTTTGTGTTCACTGTGCTCAACAATGAGCAAAGATGGCTGATTGGGTGGCGCAAAGTTACATGCAATTGATACCACCGATGGTTCCACCCACGTACCAATTAAAAAACATAACCACGACAATGACGTAAATTAAGCTCTAATTTAACCAAATTAACTAGTTAAAGAGAAAGATTATCAACGCAAGAAAACATTGAAAAGTATTTGAAACCAGGTTGTAAAGCCATTTTACTTTTAAGCCTTTAGTAGCCTTTAGTTGTGATTTGAGGAACTGCAGTATTTTGTACATTTGGGATTGCATCAAAACCAGAAAGGAAAGCGGGGACTAGATCTCCATGAGTAACTTGGTAAACTGCTAGCATCTCGACGTACTTTCATTTTCAAACAAGCTTCAATTCAAAAGTCAGAGGCAGAGTTATATCAACCATAGTTGTTTATTATTAGAAAGTCAAAGCTTTTTAAATGAATTAGCCCAATTTTTTTATTAGGACGGTTTGGAATTATATTAGCTAAATTGGTATTACTGTGGTTTTTCAAAAATAAAATATTAGATTTAATTATGTTAAACTTTGTTTTTTCTTTTAATGATTGGCACCTCTTTTTATTTATTTTGTATTGTTTTTTGTTAATCAAATGTTTTATTCAGGTTCTGTTTATTTTTTCTGTTTGTGTGCTTTCTTTCTGATCGCTTCTTGTTTTTTAATGATCCATCTAAATATTACAATTTATTTTCCTGTTTTTCTCTAGTCTGCATGCTACAATGCAGTCGTGACTTAGCTTTCTAATTGTCAAATGTAATGTTTTTGTCACTTTAAAGCTCACTTATAAAAATGAAGTTCTCCTGTACCTGATCGTGTTCCTACATTTGGATCCTCCAAGCCACCGTACAAGACACATTTATGGTCCACAAGCAGACACACACAAGCATGGCTAGATAAAATGCTACATTTTCACTTAGATAAGCCTTACTTCTTTATGGACCAGACAGAAATAATTTAATCTTCTCCAAAATAAATAAATAATTGTATAATAGAGTCATGGAAATGGAATATAGCAGAGCATTACTTAAACCAATGTTTGTTTGTTTTTTTTCCCCAGCCTAAGTGCTTTACAGCATCATGATCTGGTGCTTGTGGTAGCAGGAAGTTCTTCCTCAACTCTGTAAGTCTTGTGGTCACATTATCTGAGATAACACAGATGTATGTCATGTGGTCCAGACAATCTTTTTAAATGGGATAATTGTATTATGACCTATCTGGAAACTTTTTTTTCTTCTTTCCTCTTGCCTTTGATGGAGGTGGGCAGAAATGGTTGGTGCATTTACAGAAATTTAATTTGATCGCAATATTTTAATCTGTACAGAATCACATCCATCCTTTTTTTTTCCCTGCCAGGGATGAGCGGGTGGCAACCTGTTAAGATGTGAGCAACGTTTGACATCTTTTCTGATGTATTTGATGTAGGAAATGTCATAGGGATTGTTGTTAAATATGCATTTATGTATATCATAGATACATGTATTAGGTTGACAGGTTATGAAGCCCACTTGCTTGGGTACTGACACAACCTTTTTATACTTTTAGAGTTTTTATTTATTTGACTAAATGTTTGGTTTGATTTAATTTAATTTCTTGGTTTTCTTCAAGCATTAATTGTAGACAATACAACAAGAAATCACACCGATATATCAAACTCAATATAGAAATTAGAGCCGCAAGCAGCGTTGTATTGCCTGCAACCGCAATTCGCCCCCACCGCCCTCCTCTATGCACCACCTTCGCTAGCATATGCTAAATAGACTATGCTAGTTGTGCTAATGCTGCTAAAATTGTTAGCATTGCGATCAGCACCGTCAAGTGACTCAAATAAAAAATTGCTTAAGATGCAAATTATGCTTGCAATGCTAGTTATGGTAATGTGGCTAAAGTGCAAGCATTGTGATTAGTATCATCAACTGACTTGGAAAAACCCATTGCTTAAGATGCTAATTATGCTAACTGTGCTTTTTATGCTAAAGTGGCTAAAAGTGGTAGCTTAGCAACCAGCATCATCAACTCATTCAGAAAAATACATTGCTCCATTGGTAAGAGCTACATGTGATGAGTTCATAGGAAATCCACTTTTCTCAAAATGGCGGCTTTTCTGTTGATTTTCTCTCCATAGCAACCACTTTTTGTTTTGGTCGCCTGGGGATAACAAAAAGTTCAAGATGGTAGATTTTCCCGAAGTCAAAGGTTGACAAAAGTCTAGAGTTGATTGTAGACCTACGCTAGTAACAGATGCTTGAAATTTCGTGGAAATCGCTTGAAAAAAAGTTCATTTTTCCATATCATGTAAAAACGCAAAAAATGACAAAATCGCAGATATGGTACAAAATGACTGCCTAACTGTTGGTTGTATCACCTTCAGGTAATGATTTCAAATTTTGGTTTGGATATCCCTGACAAGGTTTTATGGATTTCGTTAGGCCATTCTAAAAAGAAAATTCAGATTTCCTTTTTTTTAGCCGAGTCAGCACTTTTTTTGCGATGGTTTTTTGTTCACCACGCCCACATTCCTTTATCAATATTGTCGTATGTGACATAGTTGTGTTCAGCCTGGGCCACGGAATTGCATATTTCATTTTCACGTCATTCCGATGAAAAATGTGCGAGCTAGCTAAGATAGCAAGAGTTGCGAAATCCCAAGGTCAAAGGTCAACGAAACTTCTATGGTGTTTGTAGACTTGAGCTAACGACACAGTTGTGAGATTCCGTGAAAATCGCTCAAACAAAAGTGTCTTTTTCCCATATTGTCAAAAAACATGAAAATCGCCAATTCTCAGTGTTGGCCACAAAAAGCCACCAAGCCGTAGGTCGTGCGGCCATCAAATAATAATTTCAAAATTTATCTGGGATATCCCCGTAACTGTATTTTGAAACATTGTTTTTTTTTGGCCCCATAAGCGATTTTCGGCCCATTCGTTTTTTTTTTACGGGATTGCTCACTGTGATGTCATCGTCATGGGGGGTGGGGGTGGGGGGGGTGATGTTCTTTTTGCTGAAACTTCATTTTTAATTTATCCAAGGTGTGTAACAATTTAGGTGACTTTTCGAGTATGTGGCGGGGGTCAAATTTTTGCTCAAAGGCGCAGATAGAAAACGGAGTAATAAAGAAACAAAGCAGGAACAATTTAGTATATATATATAGTTTTTGCGGTTAGGATAGCCGATGTATTTCAAAGCAGGTTTTCTTTTACTATATGCTGGTCATGTCTTTTTGCCTTTATACCTTTCCTTTAAGGGCCTTTTGAGGCTTTTCTGTTGTTGTCCTCAGTTTTGTGACTACAATTTGGACGTTTTTGCGGTGATGTTGTGTGTGTGTTTATTTTTTGTTGTGTTACACAGTTGTCATGTCAATTTGAACTTTGGATGAGTTTTGACGTGTTTTTTGGCGTTTTGACGCGCTTTTTTTGACGTTTTGAACCTTTTGAGTGTTCGACCCTTGTTGCAGATACAATATGGTTTTTGCGGTTAGGAGGGCCTATGTATTTAAATGCAGCTTGTCTTTTACTACTGGTCATGTCTTTTTGGGCTTATACCTTTCTTTTGAGGGCTCTAGAGGCTTTTTGTGTTTTTTTCGTTTTTGCGTTAATTTGTACGTTTTTGCAGTGATGTTGCGTATGTGTTTGTGTATTTTGTGTTGTGCTACACAGTTGTCATGTCATTTTGGGCTCTTGAAGTGTTTTTTTGGCGTTTTGACACTTTGTTTTGACGTTCTGAACCTTTTTGAGCGTTTGACCTCGTTACAAACACAACATGGTCCTTGCAGTCAGTGACTGCTGCTGCAAAATGCAGAATGCAGTGGATCAGAACTCCAGAAAATGTGACCCAATAGGATTACAGGAGTATGGGAAGTTTGCTACTCATGCAGAAAATGTTTGAGGTCAGAAGAAAAGGGGATATGATGTAAAAATAATGATAGTGAGCGCAAGTGATTTGATGTTTCAAGGCGGACAAGGGAGGAAGCGGTCGTAGTGGTTTATGAGGAAAAAGCAGAGGGCGTGGTTTTGGTGGTTACACGAGAGCTGAAAAGAAAAACTGCAGACAGAAGTGATGATACATGTTGAATGTGTGGCAATAACAGACATTTTGCCCGAGATTGTCACCAACAGCAATAGCATAAGTCAACACGTCTCCATTACGTCTATGGTTTATCTGGGTCAGTCTTAATCTGGTATGTCTCCTATCTCAGTGGTAGATCCTATAAGGTCTGTGTTGACTCTTTATATTCACAAGCAAAATCCTGTCTTGTGGTGTTCCCCAAGATTCTGTTGTGGGACCCATTTTGTTCATACTCTATATCAGGGGGGTCAAACTCAGTTTGGTTCTGGGGCCACATTCAAATCAAATTTTCAAACTTTATTTATAAAATAGTGCTCTCATGCATTTTGTGCAGCTTGAAGCGCTTTAACATTAAAGCAGAAAACACGCAATATTACAGTAAAAACCCAACCCACCCTTCACCCTTCCCATTCCCCTCCGTTAAAACATATGACCCATGGCCCCCAGGTACAAAGAATAATGACTATCTAACTGTAAATAAATAAATAAATGAATGAATGAATGAATGAATGAATGAATGAATGAATGAATGAATGAATGAATGAATGAATGAATGAAATAATGAATGAATGTAATTACGCTCGACTTGGTAACCCTGGGCTAATGCACGTGCATGTCTTGTACATAAAGACATTCTCAATGGATCGCAGATCTCCACAGTCACCATGGAAACGCGTGGTGAAAAAAAAAGGCCACCTTGAGTGCCCAAAAAGGGGCCATGTAAATAAAATTTATTATTATTATTATTATTATTTAAATAAACACAGCATTCAGGGAATTTTACTCCCAACTTTACTTTTGAGGCCCAGGTTGATCATGACACATCTGCTAACTTTTTAAACACACTCGACCTTCCAACGCTGCCACCAGATCTTAGAAAGGCACTAGAGGTGCCCATATCTAATTCTTAAATCACGTCAGCTCTATCTTCTATGCAGTCTGGCAAATCTCCAGGCCCTGATCAGTTTCCAATGGGTTTTTTTTTTTGTTTTGTTTTTTTGGTGCTGTGCTGTTTGCTGTATTTTAATTTTTTATTCTTATTTTTATTATTTTTATTTCCGTCAAGTCCTGCTGCTGCCATTGTGACTTTGCACTCAAATAAAAAGATTTTGAACTTAACTACAAAAATGACAGTTTGGATTCTGGTCGGTAGTCGTTTAAATTGGACACATCTAAACCACTCTTCTTCAGAATGGGTCTTACTATAGCAGTCTTTAGGGATGCAGGGAAGACTCCAGTCTGAAGAAAGCACTTCAAGATGTTTAGTAACTCTTCCTCACATGATGTGAAAACTGACTTCAAAAGTTTTGGTATTCATTTGGGACATCACTTGTGGAAGTGCTGCAGCATCAATCAAAACAAAACTATGGAGCGTTCTCTTACTGATAAAAGGACGTACAGTGGAAAAGGTGAACAGGGGGATGCTGAGCCATCGCTTGTAAGATAGATAATCTAATGTCATCTATCTTAGTGGTAAAGTGGACTGCAATCTCCTCAGGGGTTTTACTGCTAAAGGTGGAGGGCGGGCCAGAGACTGGGTTTATTATTTTGTCAATTGTGGCAAAGAGGATTTTGTTTTTTTGAGTGATTTTTCTGCAATGAACTTAGAGAAATAGTCTTGCCTTTTTTAATGGAGTTATTGTAATGTATTAGTGTGTTCCTAGAAAATTTGGTGATGTATTGTGAGTTTTGTTTTCCACCAATGTTGTTCTGCCCTTCTTGTCATTCTTTTAGGTTTCCTAATATCTTCCGTTCTCCATGAAGGTGGAGCTCTTTATTTAACAGTTTGTAGTTTTAATGAGGCAACTTTGTTCAGAATTATGGTGAGTTTATTACTGAAATGCTGAATCGATATGTCCATAGATGGATGTGAAGTCGTTCGTTGCTGATTTTCCAAGTGTGAGATAAAGTTTGCAGCCACTTCAGGGTGTAGACAGCGCCTTCTAATGGTTCTCTCAGGGAACTTCTCAAATATGCAGTCATGAACTTTAAAAAACACACATGAATGATCAGAAATGCCCACATCCACAACAGAGGTCACTGAGGCCTTCAGGCAGTGAGTATTGATGAGATCCAGAGTGTGACCTCTGTTGTGGGTGGGCACGTTCACATGCTGAACAAAATTCATAGCTGTTAAAATGTTCCTAAAATCATGGACATACATTTCTGAAGGATCATCAACGTGTTAGTTAAAATCACCTAGAACCATTATTTTTCTAAAATCCATGTATACTAAAGAAAGAAGCTCAGAGAAATCAGAGATAAAAGATTATATTTAGGAGGTCTGTACACGATCAAACACAACATGACACGATTAGTAAATGCTATGGCCTGATATTCAAAAGAAGAATATTTGGTGTCTTTAAAAACAATACCTGCAGATAAAATAGCAGCGGTTCCACCACCCCTGCCTTGTTTTCTGTCCTTGATTGTGAAGTTAAAAAAGGAAGGGTGTTGCCTCTGACACAGGGATTGGTGCACCAGAGTTCCAAGTCTTTGTTAAAAACAGGCCATTAATATTATTATCTAAAATAAAGTCATAGGAAGAAATGATATGTTTGAAAGTGATTGAACATTTAAGAGTGCCAAATTCAGTTTGGTTGATCTATTGCTGTGACTGCATTGGTAGTGACTATAGGAGTGCACTGTTTTAGGATTATTATAGTTCCAGATGTGTTTTCTACAGTAAATAGATCGTGTGGATATAACGGATGGTATGGTGAAGATGACAAGTGGTGGTGATAGTTTGTGGGATATCTAGCAGGGGGGTCTGAAGGAGGGGGCATAGTTTTGTTGTGATACTGCAGATATTGGTTCTGGGGGAGTATTGAGAGTTGATTGTCAGTCTTCTTTAAAAAAATGCACGGTGTGTTGGATATTAGCAGTTAAAATATTGGTTCGGAGAGGGCTGGGGTGAAGAATGTCAGGTCGATCAAAAGAGGGGCGATTCCAAAAAAGATTAACCCTTGTTCTATCCTAGGCACTTACACATTGGGAGTGGGGTCATCTAGACCCACTAGACAGTGCTCTGAACCTTTTTTCTTCATTGATTTGTGATCTTTTTTTTAATTTGAAATAGTTTATTTCAAGCAATTAAGTAGAAATAATACACCAAAGCAATATAATCATCAGTTGTACATTCATACAATAACTAATCAAATGTAGGATAATTAGACATATTGATAAATATTGCTTGAAAGGGAGTGGACCATTTTATTACATGATTTATCAATATCCGGTTCCCAGTTTTTATCAGACAGAAATAAAAATCATAAGGTATCGATAAAGCACATGCCAAAGATGAATTACTTAATTATTATGTAAAAAATAACTATTTTAGAAATCAACATGACAAATGCAGATCAGTCATCTAAAATATATGCAGATTATGTTACTTATAAAAGTCAAACATAATACTATATCAGTAAAGTAGACACAACACTGTTTCAGGAATTTTCATAGCAAAATTTCATCAAGTATCAAAAGTTAAAAACGTGCAAAATAATGCTACATTAGGAAAGATTTTTGAATCAATTTATGAATTTTTGGAGCAAGTGAAGTAATATTATTAAACATCGATCAATTTAACCATTTTCAATAAGTGATTATCATTTGTTTTACCTTTTTATATATTTTTTCTTTTTTTTAATATATTAAAGTAACGCTGTAAGGGAAAAAATAAAAGGGTCCATAATCTGTCGATTGTCCAAGGTTGGCATTTCTTCTTCTGCTGAATAACAGCTGATCTTCTGGGTTCAAAACAGTTAATAGTTCTCTTACATGTTATGTCTGCAGACATTAGATTCAGGTCCATAACCTTCTTCAGCTGATATCAGCTGCGGTGAAAGTTGAGGTCAAGTTGCCTGCATGTCAGAACTCTCTGCTGTTATTCAGGTGACGTCAGACGATGGAGAAAATGATGAATCCAGGTGTCATATTTCTTGAAATGATTTGGCTCTTTGGTTTATTACTCCACGTTGTTTCAGACAACCGTAATCAAGCACTTCTCAAAATCCTTCATGGTGTTCACAACCAAAACCTTGGCCCGGTCCGGTGGACCGAGTGGTTTGACGTAAATCCTGCAGGCTTTAACCCAACTGTTCTCAATCTGCTTACGCTTCCTGAGAAGCCGTGCATGTTTTGAGATTTCAGCATTCCTTCTGGTCAGGTGGTCGTTCAGATAAACAGCAGATCCTCTGAGATTTTTACGTTGATTCATCAGAGCTAGCTTGTGTTTTTGATTCACAAACCTGATGAGGATCGCTGGTTTATCCGTCTCCTTTCTCCTGGGGAGCAGGTGGCAGGTCTCGATGGTATTGAGATCCAGGGAAATCCCTTTAGATGTGAGTAATGAATGTATTTGCTGCTCCAGAGACTTTGCACCACTCGCCGGTTCACTGCTAGCTACGCTAGCGCTAGCATCAGCGGTGCTTGCTCCTGCTGTCAGTTTCGCTCGAGGCTTGATTGGTACTCCAGTGAGAATGACATTATTCATCCTTACTTGCTGTTCCACATCGTCCAGTCTTTTCTCCAGAATGTTGACCCGGTTTTCTCGTTGCTCGTTTTGAGCCCGAAATCTTCGGAACTCTTCCATCATTTCCAAAAGTGGCGTTAGCTTAGCCGACACCTGATCAATAAAGCTTTTCATCGTAGCTTGAATATCATCAAGAGTCTTTTTGAGGTCTTTGCATTCCTGGGTTTTCTTAGGGGCCATGGTCAGCTCTCTTTTTTGGAGAAAATCAACTTTTTAAGTAATTTGAAGATAGTTGTATCCGCAGAGAGACACGCCACGCGCCCTGCCCGTAACCCGGAACTGGAAACAGGCCACTGGTGTCCATGGATTACATGAAATCTTTCAACCTTTATCCACCTTTGTCATGGTAGGAATAACAAGTCAATGGTCATCTTGACCCCATAGGATAGCACAAGGGTTACAACTATCAATAAAACCAAACATGAACTTGCAAGAGGCAGACAGCAGCCAGTTGTTTAGGTAGAGTATCCTGAATCTAGTGGATCCTCGAGAGAGTTTGGGATGGGTCCAGAAATTAAGACAGTCGTGGCCATGGAAGGGGAAATTTTAGAGGAAGGTTTAGAGCAGGTGCCCATTACGTCGAGAAGTATGGGACTTGATTGACATGCAGAACGGCCAATCAAACATCCTCTGATACATGCGCCACTGCACATGTGTGTTTAAATACACTGAGTGCAAATTCTGTCTGTCATCAGAAAGTCGCTACCTGCCCCACAGCACATCAAGTCCCCCAGCAGAACACCACTCCGGACCACGGGAGTGTTTATTGCCCACAAAGGCAGTGTTTTCCTGTAGAATGTGTGTTCCGAGCGCTGCCCACGTAGCCAGCAGCGCTTTAGAAATGCTATGCTCCCCCCATCCCACAGTTCACAGCCGAGCATGAAATGTGATAGTCACTGCTTTCTGATTTTGTAATAAAACGCTTCATCTGTTAATACTAAAATATCTACTCATAAAGATTTGTGTACTCTTACTTTTAGAATTATCAGCACATAAACAATGTTACGTACTAATAGTTCATAATACTATGTTTATCAAACAGTATTTTAGTCTCTCTCTCTCTCTCTCTCTCTCTCTCTCTCTCTCTCTCTCTCTCTCTCTATACACAGTACAGACAAAAAGCTTGGACACACCTTCTCATTCAATTGTATACTTAACAAAAGGTGTCAAAGAACTGAAAATACATCATATTGTAGGTTCTTCAAAGTAGCCACCTTTTGCTTTGATTACTGCTTTGCACACTCTTGGCACTGGCATTCTCTTGAAAGTGTGAGCACCCCTAGTTTAGAGGAAGTGGCAACAGAGGGACAGAGCAGGATGATAATGAGTGATTGGGTGACTAGATGGTAAGAAAAATGAAAAGATAAGCCTGAGCCAGAAATTCAACCAGTTAGTGAGGATTTTTTTCTGGATCTCACTGAGGTTTGTCATGTGGAAAAGCCAAGCCAGAAATAAGTATTTATGTTCTGCGGCAACAATTTGTTTTTATTTGTCATTCAGGGGCTTGCAGAACTGTGATAAGAAGTCATTGCCATGGTTTTCCCAAATCATATCAAACAAAACAAACGAGATCTGCAGATAGATTGAAACCAAACACATGAGTAAACCCTGTTTTGAAAATCCTGATCCTAAAGAAACAACGTCTATCCTATTAACCCTTGTGCTATCTTAGATGACCCCACCCTACATTGACGTGTTCTCCCTACCATGACAAAGGTGGATAAAGGTGGAAAGATTTCATGTAATCCATGGACACCAGTGAAGATCACAAATCATTGAAGAAAAAGGGTTCAGTGCACTGTCTAGTGGGTCTAGATGACCCACTAGACAGTGTTTGAGTGCATAGGATAGCACAAGGGTTAAACGTCCCATAGTATTTTCATTTTTAGTTTGATAATGAACAAAAGTGTCTGCCCCAGGGAAAACTATTAAAAGTTTTTTTTCGCTTTTGTTTTTGTTTATGGCATGAGCAGAGTATTTGAATGCTTCCATGTAAGCCTGAAGATGGTTGTAGCTGTCACGAAATATGTTTTCATTTTGTAAATGTTCTATATGTTCAATTTTTGTGACTCATTGCTGACCCCTTGTGGTGAACTGAAAAAATGACTGTGCATGCGCTGTCCATGGCTTGGGTTATAAAAAGTCCGATGGGGCAGCATTAGCGTTATAAGAAAGAAAGCAGAGAACAAGCTGGAAGAAGACGGAACAGAGCATGGTACAAAGACTTTCAAATGGGAAAGCAACTCCTTAAAATTTGATCAGAGGGCACACGGTAATATTGTTTCATTATATTGTAATTTTGTAAATCTTTATGTATATGTGTATTCTGAAAGTGTAATTTGTTTTTCTTTAGTTTTTCACGGTGATTCGTTTGGTTACGTGAAAAATAAACAACCAAAAGATCAGGGGCCTGTTTCACAAAGGAGGTTCAACCAACTCTGAGGTCAAACCTGAACTCTGAGTTGGTCAATCGAGAGATTGACAACTCTGAGTTTTCAGTTTCAGAGCAGCTGATCCGCGTTAGATCAATCAACTCTGAGTGGACTGATTCGGAGGTGAGCGTGCGCACCGCGTCTTTAAGAAGCCATTATCAATGGAGCGCAGATATCACGAGTCACCATGGCAACCGTGAAAAAAAGTCTGCGTATTTTTCGCCAGCTGAACTTGACGTGCTGCTGCAGAGTTACAGTGAATATGAGCACATATTCCACAAGGAAAGCAACACCGCTACATCTGCAAAACAGAGACAGTTAGCGTGGAAAACATAGCTGCTCAAGTTAATGCCTAAGTTTGCATTTAAATCATTGTTATAAAATATTGGCTGTAATAACTTTTTAAATAGCGTAAGGAGTGAAATAAAAAATGGCTATATTTAGGTTTACTTTTGAAGTGTCATTCCTGGTGTAAATGCATGAAATGCTGCATAGAGTACAGAACCAATCTGGGGGAAATGCATTTAACGTGGGTAATGTTTAGAGGACTTTTTTGTTAACCTTCCCTCTAGCAAACGTTGGTCAGTTTAATATTAATACATGCAATTGTGTTTTTAAAAGTGAACTTTTGTCTACTGTTGAACCTTTCGCTGCGCGAAGACTTCTCCTTTCCTTACCTTCTCCGTTCTCCTCATCCGTGCTCACCCCCCCCCCCATCTGCACCTGCACTCGCCCCTCCCCTTGTCTCTCGTGGCTCGCACCCCGCTCAGCGCACACACGCTGCAACACTACCCTTGTATTGATGAAGTGGTATAAGTTTATATGGGATTAAGAAAGTAAGCAGTGCTAGAAAATTGTGTTTCCAAAAAGTAATTGTTACATTAATCTAATTCAATGTCCCTGATTTCATTTTCATGTAGATGCAATCATGCAGGAATTAAAAGAACATGGCAGCAGCTACAAATGAAGTATAAATATATTTGACATATGAAACATCTACATAGCAAGACCTAATGTTGTTTTCATTTTATATATGTAATTGACTGCAACGAAAAACGGTAACGCTCAAACAAAAACGTATGGGGAAAATGACAAAACATCGAGTCGAGGTCTCAAAATCCTCGCACGACGTAAATGTAATTCTCTACGAATTAATGCAGCCTCCTCGTCTATTGGGTCCTCCAGAAAAGGACAAGCCATTCTTGTCACTTAGACCGTCTCTGTGTGACGGAAACGTGGACAATGAAGGTTGAAGCGAAAAATACATCTTCGTCTTTAAAAAGGGGAGGGGACCGGCAAAAACTTCGAGTTTGGAGAATAAAACCTGCTCCCGACCAGGTTAGGTTCACAGCATAAGTAACCATGGATACTGACTCCGAGTAAAAGTTACCTCTCTTTCAGAAACGGGTTTGACTTACTCTGCTTTCTCTGGTTTGACAAACCTCCGATTCTGAAACGGAAAACCCAGGGTTTCCCTGATTTCCGGGTTTATGAACTCAGAGTTTACACTTAACCTCCTTTGTGAAACAGGCCCCAGCAGTCGGAGCGTGGCTTTTTCCTGATCATATTGAAAAACTTAAGGAGCAGCTACAGTGAAAAACGTGACCTGTCTGTGCCACGAGAGAAGCTAGCGGGGAGTCGTCCTTGGTGCCATTGGAAAAGGCCTGCAGCAGCTAGGGAGCTGAAGAAGAGCACAGCCACATCAATGGAGACGAAAATGGACTGAACTTCTCAGCACAGTGCATTATGCCTAACAGGTCAGACTGTATCATTAGAGTTGATTAGAAAAATAAGAAGAAGAAAGAAAAAAAAGAGGGTAAAAAAGAAAAATGTTACTGATGTTCTAAGTTACTTGTTATTAGTTTGTTAGTTGATGCCTTTTGAATTTTGTTATTGTTGAACATTTAAAGATAGTGATTGGTCAATACTGTTCTGATAATGACTACTGAAACTTGTGAATTAGAGGTAATAATTAATGCGTTACAGTCTGAAAAGGCTCAACTGGAAGAAAAGTTAAACAGTGTTTACCTTGATGAGTCAGAAAAGGAACAAATTGAGGTACGCATAGGAGAGATTTGTGCAGACCTGGAAATACACAAAATCGAAATACAACCAGGTTCTCATGCTGACCCGGGACGTTCTGAAAGAGAGAAACGTTTGACTGAAAGGATGTTTGAGTTGAAGAAAGATGAGTTGATAAAGAGAGAGAAAAGCTTTTTGTCAACTTACATGCAGTTCAAGGCAGAAGTTCAGTTGACAAGATCTAAACTTAAAGTGCAATGCTCCAAATCAGAGCTAGTTGAGAGAATTCGTTCGATTGAACAGTCTGAATGTGATGTAAAACATAATTATGAGTCAATACGTGTAATAACTGCACCGCCTCAAGACATTAGGAGGAAAATGGACAGTTGTACATCAGTCTCTGCTGAACTCATTCTACTGTTGAAAAGGCGTTATGCAGACGTAGACAAGGAGTTTGACGCTGAAGCAGTAAAAGAATCACTTCAGAAGTTACTCCAAAGACAGGATGCGAAGTCAATATATGGCTCAACGGTATCAAGAGCAGAAAAGAGTCAGCATGATTTAAGTTCTCAAAGCAGTCATGTAACAGCAAAAAGGGCAGAAGCTGCTGCACGCTTAGCAGCAAAAAGGGCTGAAGTTCATCGAGAAATTGAAATATCCTCGCAGAGACGGGAGATTGTTGTTCAACAAGAAAGGCTAAAAATGTTGGAAATTCACAGGGATCTTGAGGCAATCGAAGCAGAATATAATGTGTATGTCGAAGAGGAAACAAAGGCAAATGCTGAAATAAGAGACATTGAGGCAGAAGCCACTTCACTAAATCAGCCGTTAGAACAGTGGCACAGTTCCTTGCAACCTCAAGTTCATACGTGTGCAGCTCCACTTCCTTTTCCAGCCACAAGAAATGTTCAGGATTCCGAGAAAGTTGCAGTTCCCCAAACTAGTGACATTCAGATCCCAGGTAAAGATAGTGAGGTGTCCCTAGTTGAGGCACTGAAAGAATCCCTGACAATGACAAGACTTCCAGCTCCAGAACCGTTTTTGTTTAGTGGAGATCCTCTCAAGTTTGTGTGGAGAACATGTTTCAAGGCTCTTATAGAAAGTGTTTGTGTAAGTTCAGCACATAGACTGTTCTATTTGAAAAAATACATAAGTGAATTGGAGAAATACAGAATGAAAAATTAACCTCCCCAATCACAAAGCTGGAAATAGAGAAAACATTGGGGAGACTCAAATCTAACAAATCTCCTGGTAGTGATGGCTTACCAACGGAATGGTATAAAACCTTTAGCGAACATCTTATCCCACTTCTGGAACGAACATTTAATCATACACTTGAACATGGAGAAATTCCTCCGTCGTGGAAAGAAGCGGTGATAACAGTAATCCCCAAAAAAAGCAATAGCCAAACCTGCTCGGACTACCGTCCCATATCCCTTCTTAATGTAGATTATAAACTTTATACCTCCATTATTTCCAAACGATATGAATCTTTTATTGGTGACATTATTGATGAAGACCAAACAGGTTTCATCAAGGGGCGTCAAACCCAAGATAGTATAAGAAGAACGCTACATGTTATTGACCATATCCAAAGAAACAACACAAGTGCAGTCCTCATAGGTCTCGATGCAGAAAAAGCATTTGACAGCGTGAATTGGACATTTTTATATCTAGTACTCGAAAAATTTGGTTTCAGTACAAAAGCTGTTAAATGTATTAAAACACTTTACCAAAATCCCACTGCGAGAATCAAAATAAATGGGAGCCTCACTGAAAGTATACATTTAGAACGATCTACAAGACAAGGCTGCTGTCTGTCCCCAACACTGTTTGCATTATTTATCGAACCCTTAGCACAAGCAATCAGGGAAAATCAAGACCTCAAAGGAGTTAGGATTGGGGAAGAGGAACACATTATTGGACTTTTTGCCGATGATGTAATTTGTTTTCTAGAACAGCCAGAGACAGAAATCCCAGTCTTGATTGATCAGTTAGAAGCCTTTGGTTTTTGCTCTGGGTATAAACTTAACTTGGCAAAGACACAAGTTTTAACATTTAATTTCTCACCATCCAACAACTTACAACTGAGATACAATCTGAATTGGAAAAAAAACAAATTGACTTATCTTGGAGTGACGTTAACAAGAACACTGGAAGATCTATATGATGCCAACTACACCAAATTAAATAGGGAAATAAAAAATGATCTGGACAGGTGGAATGTTCTTTCATTGGATATGGGTTCAAGGATAGAAACCATAAAGATGAGTGTCCTGCCCCGACTCTTGTACTTATTCCAATCCCTGCCCGTTGAAATACCAGAGAAGCAATATAGATTGTGGGACACAATTATTTCCAGATACATTTGGAGTGGACGTAGACCAAGAATTAAATTTGATACTTTACAAATAAGTAAAGATAAAGGAGGCATGGCACTACCAAATCTTCGGGAATACTTCAATGCTGCACAACTTAGACCGGTAATCTGTTGGTGTGATGACAAGTTTGTATCAAAATGGAAAAATGTGGAGCAATTCATAAAGGACAGGAAAATTCATAGTTTTATTGGAGATAGACAAGAAGCCCTGAATATATTTAGCCAAATGGGAAAAGTTACAAAATTTACGATAAAATTGTGGTACAAGGTTGTGAGAAAACAGAAACTGGAGAAAGAGCTTAGGATTCTCCGGTGGATAACCTATGATAAGGACTTCGTTCCAGGCTCTCACGACAAGAATTTTTTAGAATGGAACCGAAAGGGCATAACAGTGATGTGCACATTGCTAAAAAATAAAAATTTCCTAAATTTTGAAACTTTGAAACAGAAATTTAACTTGACTAATCATGACCACTTTAGATTTTTACAGATAAAAGATTACTTTGACAAAGAAATTAGAAATAATATAAATTTAGATGAAGATGGAATAATTAGAACTATCGTTGAAACTTACAATTCTAAAAAACACAGAATTATATCAACGCTCTATAAAAATCTAATGGAAAAAAAAAGGAAAAACACCATGTATATTAAAAAGAAATGGGAAAGGGAACTGGATATAAAAATATCAGATGATGATTGGCTCCAAATTTGGCAAACACAGAATACATCCACTTCATCACGGACATGGAGACTGCATTGTTGGAAAAACATAATTAGATATTTTATAACACCAAAAATCACAAACAAGCACACTGCGCTACCCCAGCCATGTTGGAGAAAATGTGGAGACATAAATGTAGATCATTCCCACATTTTTTGGTCTTGTCCCAAAGCTAATCCCTTTTGGAAGAATATTCACCAGATCATAACCAAGGTCCTGGGCTACAATATACCAAATACATGTTTGTTTTTGTATCTGGGCAATATATCAGAAAATGTTCTAAAAAATGACAGATATTTAGTCAAAATTTTTCTTGCTGCAGGCAAGAAAACAATCACGAGACAATGGTACACAACAGATTCACCAACACAGCAGAAATGGGGAAAAATTGTGGAAGAAATATATGTGATGGAAGTGTTGAACCATAGGATAAGAACTCAAGAAGATCTTTGTCAAAAAAGATGGGAGAAATGGACTAACTACAAAGCGACATTATAAGGACTTATACATGGACAATGCTGTAAAAAATCTATAGAGTCAAGGCAACCCAAGGCATTACTTGTTTCTTTTGTTGTTTTGCTTTGTAAACTTATTTTTACTGTTCCCTCTGCTTTTTGTTGTATGTTTAACTGTGTTTAAAAAGCAATAAAAAGAAAGTTTAATAAAAAAAAAAAAAAGAAAAAATACATAAGTGGAGAAGCTCTTAGTGTGTTGGAGGGAACGTTCTATCGCAGTGACGAGGAAGCCTACGTTCAGGCTTTGGGGGGCCTTGAATAAGCGATATGGCCATCCTTTTGTAATTCAGAGAGCATTCAGAGGAAAACTAAGCAGCTGGCCAAAGATTGGGTCAAAAGAGTCGCTTAGATTGAGAGAGTTCAGTGATTTTCTCATTTCGTGTAAGAATGCAATGCCCTATGTGCAAGGTCTCAAGATTTTGGATGACTGTGAGGAAAATCAAAAAATACTCCTGAAACTTCCTGACTGGGTGACTGCTCGATGGAATAGACATGTGTCTAAAACGTTGGATGAGGAAAAGGAATATCCTGGATTTGTTGAGTTTGCAGAATTTGTGGCAAAAGAAGCGCAAATAGCATGCAATCCAGTCTCATCTTTGTTAGCATTAAAAGGACTTGAGAACCCAATCAAGGAGCAAAAACGCATTAAGGCAAGTGCCTTGAATACAACAAAGACAATCAAAAACTCAAGGACCTGTGGTGCAGTGCAGAGTAACGAATCAAATCCTGACACCTTTCCAGCTCGGAACAAAAGTCGGATTGAATGTATTTGCTGTAAGGAAAGTCACTTTATCTACAAATGTGAAAAATTCGCAGCAATGTCACTTCAAGAAAAGAGAAAGTTTGTTATTAAAAACAATATCTGTTTTGGCTGCCTCAGAGTTGGACACATTTCAAGGAACTGCCGCCAGAAAGCCAACTGTAATATCTGCAGGAAAAACCATCCCACTCCACTTCATGAAGATCATCCTAAAGTGGACAAATGTGAGACGCAGTTGGCAGAGGAAAATGCATCAGCAGTGTCTAACAATGTGACAGTGGACCGCAGTGATCACACGTCAATGATTGTTCCTGTCTGGCTGTCATACACAAAAGGTAATGAACAGGAGACCTTGGTTTACGCTTTGCCAAAAGCTGCCATCCATCACACCTTCTTCGGTCATTAAAGTGTTGGAAACAGATTTTATGGACACAAATCCTTCAGAAGGAAACATATCTCAGGAAGACTTCCAGTTTCTGCAGTTCCTGAATGAAAACATTCACTACAACAGCGAAAACGATTTGGAAATGCCTTTACCTTTCAGAGCGCGCCCTCAACTTCCAAACAATAAACACCTTGCAACACTGCGCTTGAAACATCTAAAAGGAAAGATGCAAAGAAATCCAAGATACAGAGAAGACTATATGAGATTCATGGCCAGTGTGTTTGAGGATGGTGATGCAGAAGAAGCAGACAGCACATCTCAGGATGGTAACACATGGTATATTCCTCACCATGGAGTTTATCATCCAAGAAAACCAGAGAAAATCAGAGTTGTGTTTGACTGTGCTGCTAAAAGTGAGGGCACATCTCTAAATGATCATCTGCTGACTGGCCCAGACCTAACTAATACTCTCATAGGAGTTCTTTGCAGGTTCCGCCAACACCAAGTTGCAATCAGTTGTGATGTGGAGAAGATGTTTCATCGTTTTCATGTTTGCCCCAAAGACAGACTTCCTAAGATTTATGTGGTGGCAGGATGGAAATATTGATAGTGAACCCAAAGACTATCGCATGCGAGTTCATATTTTTGGAGCGTCATCTTCGCCAGGATGTGCAAACTATGGCCTGAAGTTTCTTGCTCAAGAACACGAGAAGGACTACCCCGAAGCAGCCGGCTTTATTCACAAAAACTTCTATGTGGATGACGGTCTCATCAGTCTTGATTCAATCCAAAAGGCAAAACAGCTAGTCAGTGAAGCACAAGAAATTTGCAAAAAGGGAAAGTTGCGCTTACACAAATTCATGTGCAACAAGAAAGAGGTCATGGATGCCATACCAGTGTCTAAGCGTGCGTGTAATGACAAAGACGTTAGTCTGAACTACTCTGAACTTCCAATGCAAAGTGTTCTTGGAGTCAAATGGAATGTGGAAACGGGTACATTTTCGTTCAGTGTCAATCTCAAAGAAAAGCAAAACACACGGAGAGGAATCCTGTCAACTGTCGCAAGCGTGTATGATCCACTAGGATTTCTTTCTCCCTTCATACCAACTGGAAAGCAAGTTCTTCAAGAAATGTGTAAGCATGGCTTGGGGATCTGGAAAACCTTCCAAAGGTGCAAATAAAAAGATGTCTCATCCCTGAAAACATTGGTGCAATCCAGAAAATAGAGTTGCATCATTTCTCAGATGCCAGCAGTAGCGGCTACGGGCAGTGTTCATATTTAAGGGTTGTGTCAAGTGACAAAGTACACTGTGCCCTGGTTATGGCAAAGGCAAGAGTAGCGCCCACAAGAGTAGTGACTATACCACGTCTGGAACTGACAGCTGTTGCAGTCTCTGCAGGAGTAAGTAATCTTCTCCGAACAGAGCTTGAGCTGAAAATAGACGAAGTTTTTCTGGACAGATTCCCAGGTGGTACTAGGGTACATAAAAAATGAAGCGCGTCGCTTTCATGTTTTTGTTGCCAATCGAGTGCAGAAAATCAGAAACCTCACAGACTCAAACCAGTGGTTTTACATTGAGACAGACCAAAATCCAGCAGATCATGCATCGAGAGGACTCAAGGTGGCAGAGCTTACTGAATCAAACTGGATCACTGGACCTAGTTTTCTATGGGAAAGAAAGTTTGTCACAAAACAGCATTCTCCAGAGCTTTTAGTAGGCGACTCTGAGGTAAAAGTTCTAAAAACACAAGCACAGCAGAGGGACAGTTTTCTCGAGAGGTTCTCTAGATTCTCTGACTGGGATACGGTGCAATGTTGTTGCAAGGATCAAAAGTCTTGTAAAGAGAGACAAAGCGGGACCAGTAAGTGTTGAGGAGAGACAAGCAGCCTCATTGGTGCTCATCAGAAGTGCACAAAGAGAAGCTTTTGAACAGGAATGGAAGCAATTGAGTCAAAATACAGAAAAATTGCCCAAAACACATAAGTTGTACCAACTTGATCCCATTTTCGATAATGGCGTACTTAGGGTAGGAGGCAGGCTAAGAAAATCTACTGCATCATTTGAGCTGAAACACCCTGTGATTCTTCCCAAGGAAGGCCTTGTAACTCGGCTAATTCTAGATTGGTGTCACAAGAAAACTCAACATCAGGGCAGAGGCCAGACACTTAATGCACTAAGAGCCAATGGCTATTGGATTGTGAGTGCCAGCAAGGTTGTGGCAAAGTTCATTAAAGGGTGTGTGACATGTAGGAAGCTAAGAGGGCCTACAGAAGAACAACGTATGGCTGACTTGCCAGTAGATCGAGTGGAGCCCTCACCCCCTTTCACATACACTGGGCTAGACTGTTTTGGTCCCTTTATTACCAGACAAGGAAGAAAAGGAAAATAAGCGTTATGGTCTTTTGTTTACCTGTTTGAGTTCAAGGGCCATTCACATTGAGATGTTGGAAGATCTTTCTACAGACTCATTCATAAATGGGTTGAGATGTTTTATTGCCATCAGAGGAGCAGTACGTCAGATCAGATCAGATCAAGGTACAAATTTTGTCGGAGCTAAAAACGAATTTGAAAGGTGTCTTTCAGAACTTGACAAGGACAGGATTGCTAGTTATTTAGCCAAAACCCAGTGTGACTCCCAAATGAACATTCCCAACGCTAGTCATAGAGGGGGAGTTTGGGAGCGACAGATCAGAACAGTAAAGAGTGTGATGAGTTCTGTTCTTGCACAAGTTGCCGGACGATTAGATGACGCGTCTTTAAGAACCATGTTTTACGAGGCTATGTCAATCGTAAATAACCGTCCACTCACTATTGAGACAATCAACGATCCAATGAGTGTTGAACCTTTAACGCCTAACCATTTGCTCACGATGAAAACAGCAGTTCCACTCCCCCCTCCAGGTAAATTTATCAGAGAAGATTTGTATGTTAGAAAAGATGGCGCAGAGTTCAGTATCTGACAGAACATTTCTGGCACAGGTGGCGCAAAGAGTATCTAACCACCATACGCTTAAGACAGCAGTGGCACATGCCTAAAAGAAATGTGAAGGTTGGTGATGTCGTGCTACTCAAAGAAGACAACATGCCTAGAAATGAGTGGAAACTGGGGAGGGTAGCTGAAGCAAACAAAGACGATGATGGTTTAGTGCGAAAGGTTAAGATTAAAATGGGTCAGAGAGATTTGGGAGAAAAGGGTGAACGCTTGAAGCAAGTGTCTTTTCTTGAACGCCCAGTTCAAAAACTTGTAGTTCTAGTACAACATGAGTAAGATGTTAAAAATGAAGGTTAACGGTTTAAGGTTCTTTATATTGTTATTTTTGAAAATTACAAGATTTAACATGTGTACATAAAAATCTTATGTAATTTTGGTGGCAGTGTAGCTGTCACGAAATATGTTTTCATTTTGTAAATGTTCTATATGTTCAATTTTTGTGACTCATTGCTGACCCCTTGTGGTGAACTGAAAAAATGACTGTGCATGCGCTGTCCATGGCTTGGGTCATAAAAAGTCTGATGGGGCAGCATTAGCGTTATAAGAAAGAAAGCAGAGAACAAGCTGGAAGAAGACGGAACAGAGCATGGTACAAAGACTTTCAAATGGGAAAGCAACTCCTTAAAATTTGATCAGAGGGCACACGGTAATATTGTTTCATTATATTGTAATTTTGTAAATCTTTATGTATATGTGTATTCTGAAAGTGTAATTTGTTTTTCTTTAGTTTTTCACGGTGATTCGTTTGGTTACGTGAAAAATAAACAACCAAAAGATCAGCAGTCGGAGCGTGGCTTTTTCCTGATCATATTGGAAAAATTAAGGAGCAGCTACAATGGTTGTGAAGAACATCAGTTTGGAACAGCAGCAAAGCAAAAAAGGATGAAAATTGAACGTTCCTGTTGTTAAGGTTGAAGAATCTAATCAAAGAACCGATGTGACAAATCAAGATGAGATGGCAGTTCTTAAGAATATTGGAAGGTCATTGCAGCTGTTTTGGTCTTAAACCTGCTTAATATTATCTGGAACTAAATAGTTTAGCTAAAAACACATAAAATAAGTTCATCTTGTATATTATCTCAGCATTTCACTTCTTTGATTTATGGTCAGCTGTTTGAATCTTAAACGACTTAAAGACTGATAACTGATAAATCAAAGTTAGATAAACATTTAGATGAACAAATTATGTAAAATAATTTGCAGGGAAAATAGTAAAATTAAAATTTGATGTCTGTTACTTAAGGAGTTAGAAAAAGCTGCTACAGCAACAATAAAGTTATAATAGTTCTAAAATAATACATGCAAGTGGACTGGTGGAAAATTACCATATTTACTGTATTTTGCACATAAGTTGCATTTTTTTCATAGTTGCAAAAGTTTCTTAGCAAGCAAGTTATTCATATTTTATGTATTAATGATCGCCTTTGTTTTGCTGAAAGAAAACAATGGGAAAACCTGTAATCACAGGTAGATCTATCAAGTTTTCTTTGTCTTTTCAGATACCACATCTTCCCATCTGTGCTCTAAACACCACTAATTAGTCTCAGAACATTATTAAAGGGATTTGGCAGTTTTGACTTTTTTTAAGAAGATTGTTCAGTTTATATTACACGCTTTACGTCTGTTGAGTGCAGTTTATTATTCTGTATTTGGTGTTTGAACCTGTGACTGCTGCTTTAGTTTTTCACACTTTTATGCAATCTTTTTGTTCAACCCAAGGAGTAAAAGCTGACACAAATGTGTTCTGGGGGTTTCTATTATAAAATAGACCCATTAAACTAAACCCTACTCTTTTTGGGCCCCTGTTGGTTGTAGGCCCATAGAAAAATGGATGACTTCGATTTCATGAACTGATGAAAAATAAACTCAATCCTTAAAATCTGTGAAGTTTGTATGTTTCAGGATGTGGATAATTCCTCGCCATCAGATATCTACAGTGGGTCAAAAAGTATTTAGTCAGCCGCCAATTAAAATTTTTCTTAAAGTTCTCCCATTTAAACAGATGAGAGAGGCCTGTCATTTTCAGCATAGGTATACCTCAGCTATTAAGAGACAAAATAAAAAAAATAAGTAAATTCCGGGTTACAAAGCGCACCCAATTTCAAGCCGCACCCACCTGTTTTCAGGTGCTTATTTATTTTTGTACATACACAAGCCGCATCAGAATACAAGCCGCTGTCCCGACAAAGCTCTCCTGACTCCCAGCATGGGCGGGTACTGTCTTAGCTCAAGCTCATGTATCCAAGTACACCCACATCTGAAACAGCATGGAACTCTATTCTGTTCACAAGTTCCTCAGTTATGCTTTTTTTATTTTTTTATTTTTTTACTTATTGACAATCTAGGTATCATACATAAAATTACTAACAGTAACCATATAATCAACATTACATCCATCAGTTATGATGAGGAAATTTACATCCGCGATCCCCCATTTCCCATGAGTCTTAGGGGCTAAAGGCGGGGCCAGCGACCGGCTCGCCACACTGTTGTACGTGTTTAAGATTGAGCAAGTAGCAGCAGTGCATGGAGGGGTGAACGGGAACAGCTCTCCTTCCGCTTGTGTCGCGGCAGCATTATGGTACTAACGGGGCTGGTTAAAAAACCAGTAAAATAAAGCATCGGCGACTGAAAAGCCCTCAGCGCGATACGCGCGCCTCAGCACGGCGCGTTCGTCAGAAGTTTCCCTTCACAACAACGCCTCTGCGCTCCGCGCTCGCCAAGCGGGCTCCTTTCCCCCCCCTTCCTATCCGAAAAGCTCACTCGGCGGCTGTGAGCTTTTCAATGCAAAATTCCGCACATGGATTTGTGTTTCCAGTCGTGTCCCGACAAAATAAAGGCTGATGTTATTCACACATATTTACGTGCAGCCAGCCGAGTCACTATGACTCAGAGGTAAATACACTTCTGAGCATGCGCTGTTCCCTCCGTCACGCAGCTGACCGGCATTTCCATTTACTGATGGGGGATTTTTTCACGCTGCTTTTAACAATTGCTTTTAACTTGAAAGCTTCATTATATTGTAGCGGCGATCACGTGCACGTTGGGTCTAATGGCACCAAAGGATTCTGGGATGCGGCCGGGCATGCGTGTTTCTTTTTGTTGAACCATGACTGAAGTGTCTAAGACCTGAAGTAACCTCCATGCTGTTTGGCTGCTTAGAAGTGAGTTACAAATCAAATGACTTGTGTTTGATGTGAGATGGAGAAATCGAACCATTCACCAAGCCTGAAAGTACGTACATGGCGGCCGCCAATTAAATCCACAAATTGGCCGCGTCACCTAGTAAGCCGCAGGGCTGTAAACGCAGGAAAAAAGTAGCGGCTTGTAATCCGAAAATTACGGTAATAAAATTCAAATTTTCTGATTTTTTAAAGAATTATGGTGGAAAATAAGTAATTTGGTCACCTACAAACAAGCAGGATTTCTGGCTCTGGACCTGTAACTTCTTTTGTAAGAGGATCCTCTGTCCACCTCTGTTACCTGTATTAATGCCAGCACAGACAATGCCATGATGAACGCTGAAAGGCAGCAGATGGATTAGTGCATTAGAAAAGACAGTTATTAGACATAACAACAGCAGACATGTCAGACGAGAATGTGCCAAAAGACTTCAGGTTTTCAAATCAGTTCTCAAAGCAAACCAGGGAATAAATTCAGTTTCCTGACATTATTGACCCCCCTAAGTCCATTCAGAACTGAGATGCCCCCCCCCCCCCTTGAAACCAACAGATGGAGGGATCTCCAAAACCTTCTGGAATGTGGATCTGAATTCCTCCCTCAAGCTCCATCATCACTCACACCCAAAGTCAATTTCCATGTCAGGCCTTTCCAGCATCAAAGTCCCATTCCGATCATCTTTTGATCTCTTCTAAAAGCGTTCCCAGTGGTAGTTTAATTATGATTATGCCATTTTTAGCCAAAATAAAACAACCTGTGTTGTATCTTCCCATTACTCTAAACTAAGAGCTCTCCGTTTACTCTCTCTCCCACTAGCTTACACCCCCTCACACCCCAAGCTAACAATATTACTGCAACAAAAATGGTGAACAGTTTTAAGCGAGACGCCAGCTTGGATGAGGAAGACGAAGACGTACATGGATCTAGTTGCCTTCAAGTGCGTCAGAAGAAGAAGAGCAGGGAGCTTGTGCCCCGCCCCGTGTATTTTCTACGTCACGATCTTTTTTAAACAGCATCTTTTCCTTTGCTCCAGATTCATAATAATTTGAATAAAGACATACTCAGAAATGCCATTTTAATCTTCATTTTCTTTCTACATGTCTTCCATCATCAGAAAAATGCTACAAGCACAAGGTAAAAACACCAAAAACACGATTTTCAATGGAGTGGGGTGTAGACACCTTAATGCCAGAGATGAGCATTTTGCATTTAGTGTGTTATTCAGTTTACAGCCAGGAGGGGGAGCCGGGCTTTCACTCTGTAGTTCACGGGTGGGTGGTCACGCAGCAGATGCACGTCGGTCTCAATTTTGGAATGGAGTCAAACAGTTTTTTGACCTTGCTAAGTTCTTCTCGTTAATTTGCATATTTTCTTTATATTTATTTAGTTTTCCCTTAAATTCATTCTGGATTATTGTTCACTTTTCAACCTGAAGAAAAGGAATTAAAGATTTTTTACTTTTACTTTTGGACTGTGGAATTTTATTGGATCGTTGGATAACGAGGAGAGCTGCAGGAGCGTCAAAACTGAGGACTTAACACTGGAACTATACATGGGGTTTTACCACATTTAAATGACACACATGCATCTATGCATGAAAGCTGTAAATTGGTATGACAACAAAACGTCCTCAGTAAGCGAACAGGCATTTAAGTATTTAACCCCCCACTACTTTCATAATGACTTTGGCTTCAACTGATAGGCATAGAATTTCATTTATATGCTATTTGAACTCCTGCGCTCGGGTTCTCACAAGGATAGAAAAAGCTCACCAGTCCAGTTCTGACGTTTTTCCACTGGCTGTCTGCTGGTTTATAAAGCTTTGACTGGTTTAGCACAAAAATGCATTGTTGACCTACTGACCCCCTATGAACCGGCCAGCCAGACATCTGGATCGAGAGTTGGGTCCTAGAGAACAAACTAAACATGGAGAAGTTGCATTCAGCTTCTATGCTCCACAGATCTGGAACAGAAAGCCTTCAATCAGCTGAAACACTCCGTTTATTTAAATCCAGGTTGAAGACACACCTGTTCTCAGCTGCATTTGATTAGTTTGTGTTCAAAAGTTTACATCTGCACTCTTTATGTTTGATTTTAATTCAGTTCTTTTAAACTTTCTTTAAGTCTTATTTTAACGATCCCTCTTGTTTCTTTTAATGTTTAATCTAAAGCGCTTTGAATTATCTTTGGACATGAACTGTGCTACTGTATATAAATAAACTTGCCTTTTCACTGTGAGGTGAGAGTGCTAACCACTACTCCACCATACAGCCCCATTCAATTAGGTCACAGGAGCAAATAGGGGAAACGCGGTGGAAATAACTATAGTGTTACTACAGCTGTAATTTAGAAAAAAAATGACTATAAAATGTTCCAAAATGTACAACTTATGATCCTCATCACTGAAGAACAGCTGTAAATAGCACTGCAGTCATTGTTCTAGCAGCTCCATAAGTCTCCTGGGAAGCAATCCAGCAGAGGGCAGCATAGGTTTTCATTAACTTCTCCATCACTTTCTTCAGACACTTCCGCAGAAACACAAGCCCTGCAGGCTTTCCAACTGTCATCATGTCTGTTTTTTCCACAACTTTCAGACAGAAAACTTCTGTTTATCCGGACCAGAAATGGCAATCCCTTCGTCCCTCGTCTTCTTTTTGCATAAATGTTTTTCTTGTTTGTAATTAGGTTTAAGAAATACTACAGCTTTGTTGGTAGACATTCTATTATATGGTAATATGAACTGGGAGTTTGGAGCACGCATTGTAACAGAGTTACAGTTTTTGATGTGACAGCTAACTGGGGGTCCAAAACATTGACATTAAAGGAAGTTTACGCAACAGAAGGAGCGGATAAACCATCCGTTGCCAGTTCTCATCAATTTTTACCAGGTTTCACTTAGAGGAGGAAGCTGTATTTTCCTCTTTTGTGTTAAACATGAACGGAAAGAGGAAGTATTTTCTGTCTGCTTGATGAGCGCGCTCAAACGCCGCATGTCCAGTTCTCTGCCTGATCTGAGAGGAGTGGAGTCTTCTCAGTCATGGATGTCTACAGAGAAGCTGTGGATTATCTGGAGTCCCAACATGTTTCAGGTGAGAAGACAACCTGTGGTTAACACCTTTTCTAGGTGCGGATGGTGTGTTTACCTATTGTTCTTCCTAATCTGTTTGCTTGTTGCTGTTCTTTGTTGCAGCAGAGGCTGAAACAGACATCACAGAGGAGGATGTCTTTCAGGAGGAGGTGGTTTCCAGCTTTCTCTCAACCATGAACATTGAGAGCATAGACCTTCCTGACACCCCAGTGAGTTCCCCCGATTTAAACATGTCCCAAATGTTTCTTATCACTCAGCACAAGCTCTAAACTTCACAATTTTCTCCTTCGGGAATTCCGTCTTTCAGTTGTTTAATTTCCATCATGCACCAGGAGGGAAATGAGAGGGATCCACAGCTAACGAGGTCAAAGCTCGCACAAAAACCCCAAAACAGCTCAGCCAGTTGCTTCAACACTGCACGTTTTAACAGCAATGCTTTAAAGTTAATGTCAACACTGTGTAACAAGCTCAGAGGGCTTTAGGTTACGTCAGAATTCTGATGAGGTATTTTTTTAAAAAGCTCATTTCTCTTTTGTATACTAGACTAAATCACTTAATTCCAAAAAGGAGTTTGGCTTATTTAAATTCAAGCTGTGTTTTGCCTACTCTTGCACAAGTTAAACCTTATTAACCAAGGGAAAAACAAAAAGATTAAGTAGGAAAGAAATTATGAATGACACCTGTAAAGCTACGTTTAACCCACCTCTTCCAATGAAAAGTCTATGTAAATGTGTGTAAACCTGCATTTTGGGCTTCTGTATTCAGAACTGTTGCGTCCACACGTCACGCACGTTTTTAAGTAAAACAGGCGATCATTGATCGCGCCCTGGAATAGACTTTTCATTGAAAGTGGATGGTTGAACCCAAGTTTACGCGACCGGATTGTATGTACCTCAATGTCTATGTAAATCCGCACACATTTTGTGCTTTATCATTTTAAATTCTCATGCAATGAGACGCTATGCAAGTCTCAGGGACTCTGATTCGGTAGTGATGTATGGATGACGTTCCTTGTTAATTCACAGAAGTGCCAGACATTTGAAAATTGATCATGAAGCAGAAATGAATAATAGTGGTTTGTGTTCTGCCGGAATTATAAGACACCAATTCTTTAATCTATCGGAATAAAGCCGTGAAAGAAAAAGCCGGGAGTGAGATCTGCTAGCATAACAAGGTTTCTAGTTTATCTGAGCATCTAATATTTTTGGTGGCTGTGGCCTATTGTTTACAGTATTCAGTGGGAAAATAACTGCCTGTAGAGCTGGTCTGATTTCGCTGCATTTTCTTCTGATCCAGTTGTTCAGTCCGGAGGAAATGTTGGAGAAGAGGCTTGTGGTCCTCAAAGGAATCCTGGAGAGCGAGGAGCTTTATCTAGCCGAACTGGACACGCTGCTCATGGTAAACATATACACGCAATCCTCAATTAATGTAATATACTCAATCGCTCTATAAAAGGGTGCAACAATTGATTGACGTAACCGATTAATTCATTGCTATGATCCAGCCGGATCGATCTGCTGACAAGTTTCAATCGAATCAACCTGTACCATTATGAAATTGTTTTAAAATTAAACCAATTGATTATATCAGTGTTGGAAAATAGCATTTGGATTGACGCACTGTAGTTTTATTTTATTATAATGTAAAAGCGACCAAGTGCCGTCACAGTGGACACCACACATGTGATGGCAGCAAAAAAGATCAATCGTTTAAATGAACCAATATAAACAAGATTGTCAGACACAAATTATGATACGAATTGTAGTTAAAATGACTTGTTACACCCCCACTGAATGGAGTCAATGTCCCCATTGTTGTCATACGCCTGGATGTGTGAAATTTGTTCCTGGCATTTGACCCATCCGCCAGACCAGTGCTTCTCAATTATTTTTTGCCAGGCCGCCCCTAGGAAAAAGAAAATGTTTCCCCCCCTCCCCCCTCCCCACACACACATTCGCGCGGTGACAATATATAATCTTAGTATCTATGAAAATTGTGTTAGTATACCTAAAATTGTGTCTTTTAACAATAACAACAGAAAAAAGCAATATAAATCCACTTTAGACAAATATTAACTTTATTTTGCCACAGAAACCCCGTTCTAGTCTAAAACAGAAAAGAAGCTTAAAGTGCCTGAAATAAAAAAAATCTGTCAGTCCTTATTTAAACTAGAAACCTTTTGACCAACTGAACCATTTGATGCTGAGAAAATTGATTAAATCGATAAAAAATTATTGCTTTATGCTGCTTCATGGTCTTATCCCTCCTCCCCACCTATTATCACCCTCCAACCTCCCCCCTCTCTTTAACATCCCTCTCTCTTCTTCCCTTCTTTCCTTTTCCGTCCGGTCCAACACCAAAGATTTTCAAACATGGTTGAAATTAATAAAGTTTGGCCTCAATTACAAACATACCTCTGGTTTGTCTGAAGATTAATAACCCCTCTTGTTAAAGTAAAATATGTCCAACACAAGAGGCCGTCGGCTCTCATCTGCCTGCCCAGCTGTTGGACAGGACAAGTTAAAAAAAAATCAATAAATAATATTAAATGTAAATTGATCTGAAATAAAACAAGAGCACCAATATATTTAACCTTTTTAGTCTGAAGAAATAGGTAAAAACATAGTGCTAATGTTTTTTCTGAATGATGGATTGTTTTCCTGCATTGCCTGCTGTCTTTCTGTCTTTCTGACACCAACTAAACCACAAGCAGACAAAGAATACATTGATGGAAAATAAAGACACGTCATCAAAATGTCTACAATTGTTCACAAAGAATGACATTTTTAGCATGAGCTGAGGAATCTAAAGGCATGTGATGATCCTGGTGTTGGGCAACAGGCAGCCTCCTCCGCGTGCCCCGTGTCACCTGGCAACCAGAGCCCACCCCTCCCCTTTTGTTCTCACTGGCGCAGCCGCGTGTGACACAGACAGGTGCAGCTGCAGGGACGGGGATTCAAAGGTTTCAGGCTGTTACAAACTCTGATAGAACAGACAACAGGAGACCAATAGTGGACCAGATTTTTTTCCAAGCACTGAGCCGCTGTCACCACCGCCCCCCGTTAAATTTGCGCACCAGACAATTGCCCGTATTACCTGTGCATATAACCCCTCACCCCTCACCCCCCACCCCCCCCCACCCTCCGGCATTGCTTGTCAAGCAGGGAGGCAATGGGTCTCAATGATAGGGTCTTTGGCATGACTCGGCCTGGAATTTAACTCATTACCATCCAATCTCAGGGTGGACACTATACCACAAGGGCACTGAGTTGGTAAGCATTTTCCATTTATGTTCCCATTTAGTTTCTAAGAGTTAAGACCTTGTTAGCATTTTCTACTCATCTAAAATGCTTTATAATAGTAGAAAAAAAACCTTGCTCTGCAACTTCCCTCTTCTTGTTCAACACACTCCCAAAAAAGTTCCTACTTTGATTTAGTTTCCTTTTAAAGACACTTACGAAACATACCAGAAGTCATCTCTTGTTAAGTGGACATTTAGGATTCCTTGTGAACACGCATTTTTGTTTTTTTTCTATTTGATTTTATTCAGGGTTCACATTTGTGTTTCAACTTTTGCTCTTTTATCAGCTCATAGGACAAATTCAAATTACAAGTGAGCTTCCTGTTTTACCACCAGACCGTTGACAATGATCTTCTGCAGCTCCATTGTGTCCATTATATACAGTAATAAAAAATAATTTGGAGATTTGATTAGACATGGTGGGGTTTGATTAGCAAATATACCTTGCTAGTGAGGTGCAGATTTGATCAAAAAAACATAAGTTTGAAAAAATAGGAGTGAAATGGCGATCTGCAATCTTTTTTTTTCTAATATTTTTCAAAACAAGAGTCTACATAAGGCTAACTATTGTTTCATTGTTCAGTTTTTGCCATATAATGAGGTCGATGGGTGGTTGGAAAACACAACAAAAGCTTCTCCTTTTACCAGCAACCTACATAACTACGCCGTGATAAACTACATCTGTTCGTCTTGTGCTTCTACAGAAACACACTCAAATGAAAAAGAAGGTGGTGGAGAAGAAAAATCTTCTCTAGCCTTTTAGCAAATAAACAAAAAAACGATAACTCACGGTAACTCCAAACAGCTACTTGCTAAACGCTAGCTAGCTTAGCTAAGGCTTTGGGCTGGAAGCTCAAGTTATTCCTCTTAAAATAGTTTAGTTTAAAATCGTTAGTTTCTCAGTTTCTTATTTATTTTGGGATAATGTGTTTGAAAAAGGGACACCTTTAAACTTTAAAAATGGCTTCTTTAAAAAGTGAGCTAAAAAGTCATGCAAAACGACAAACAGAATGGTAGTTAGGGCCTCATAATTTCCCATCTTTAATTTAGCAAGCAAAAAAGGGAACTCGACAGTTTTAGAACTTATATTGCTTTAAATTTTGTTATTTGATAAGCTTATTATCATTTTAAAAATAGATTCCAAAGAGAGATTTAGCATGAAAAATGAAGCAGGTGTTTTATTTGTTAGCTTTTAAAGGTTTTCCTGTTCTTGTCCTTTATTTGTGTTAGACCTTTCGCAGATGATACAGTGACTGTAGACAAAACAATCAATAGGAAAATCTTACAAGCAAGCTGCTTCCCACTTGGTTTTACAGCAAGTGATTAGCCTGTGGTTAATCCAGGGGCAGAGCCACAGGGGAGCAGTTAATACTAGTATCATTATTGACCAAGATTAAGAAATTGTCAATACAAGCTTCTTTTTTTTTTTTTTTTTTTTTTTTTACAAATAATTCAATAGTTAAAGATTTGAGGAACACACAGAAGTAAACAGCAGAGTATTCTTTGCCAGTGTCAAGCTTTTTTTTGCTTTTGACTCACATTCAAAATTGTTTGTTGAACTGAAGTGTTGAAGTTTGAAGAAACAAGCCATATAAGCTATCTGTCTATAATAATCGCAGCTATTGGGTATTCTACGTTTACATTTTAGCTCATTTTGTTGACTCCATCATCGTAGAAAACTACGGTCATTGCTGTGATTGGAACTTAAAACCAATATCCATTGCTAACCTCAAATTTGACTCGAGTCCTTTGATCTTGACGCAACCCTTCCCGGTAACTCTAGCAGAAGAAACGTGCACAGCGCTTAAATAAGTATGAAATTTCCCCTTTATAATAGGAAATGGTGCTGCCATAACAAACACTGGTATTGGTTTATGTTTTCTATTACTTCCAGCTGTTCTTTCAGACAGGAAAAAAAAGTACTACTTGAAAAAGTAATCTTTGTCCTAATGATAACTAATGGAGATGCTGACATAAACAAATACAGTGGGGATGTTAGGTAAAGAAAGTAATGTTCAGTGTGTACAGCACTTGTTGTGGCTGTGATGGTTTGCAGGATGTTTGGTTATATGAGAGAGAATTTGCAAAGCTGCACGGCATCTATTTGTGAACACGGGTCAGAGAGTTATCAGGTTTTACGCAGCCACTGAAAGCGATTCTCATGTCATGTCTTAAAAATGAAGTTTTTCTCATTTCAAGCAGATTAATTATGGTGTTTTTTGTGATCTCTTCCTCTTCAGCCCATGAAGGCTCTGCGGGCCTCAGCTGGAACCTCTCAGCCAGTGTTGTCAAACCAACAGATCCAGACTGTTTTTTACCAGGTACCTGAGCTCAGAGATGTTCACAGAAGCTTTTACTCAGATCTGAAGACCCGTGTGGACACTCACTGCCAGAACAAGCTCGCCGAAGAATTAGGGACGAGAAACTTTGAGTTGGAAGTGGGGGACCTTTTTCTGAAACTGGTAAGTAAGCTGTTGTTTTTATCCAGTTTCAGGTTTGTACTGTTGAATAGTTATAAATAAATAAACATTAGCTGTGTAAAAACATGACATTTTCAGTGATCAAGGGACTTGTTAGTTTCTGTAGAACAAATTAATTTCTTTAATCAACATATTTTGGGCGGAAGTGGCTCTGGAGATTGAGCAGGTCCGCCAATGATCGAAGGGTCGGCAGCTCAATCTCCGCTCCCCCAGTACCATAATAGATAAATAACAAAATTTACCTGCTTCCCACCATTTTTATCCAAATGAGAATCAGTCTCAAATGGGAACAATTCTGACTTCAAACTAAAGGGGGCAGTAACTACAAAAATACGTAGACACTGGGCTAGAGGTAAGAAGAAGAAAGAAAGTGCTACTTTCTGTCACACACCTTGGTGAGCGAAATTTGTTCTCCGCATTTGACCCATCCCTTGGGGGAGCGGTGAGCTGCAGACGAGCTGCGCCTGGGAGGCAGTAGCGTTAGGGGTCTTGCCCAAGAACCCCCACTGGGTGATGTGAATTTTTTCATTGCATCTTTGATAGGGGCGGGGCTAAGCAAATCCGTTGTCTTAACATTTTTGAGAGGTCAAATTAGTGCAAATCTGGGGAGGGGGGTTAAATGGGCTGGTAGGTGGACCATTTGGTGGAGTTCCAGATTTTACTTAGTCCCCGACACTTGTAGTTTACTACTGAAGTGGGCGGAGCAAGCTCTGGTCACTGCGCCCCTCCCATTTCAGGCTTCATTACAGCTGCGAAGAATCCACTGGGTGACAACACATTATTTGTCCAGTTACACACATTTAAAGTCAAAATACACACTGTAAGTCTACTTAATTACCAAAGGTCAGAATGTCGATTTTTGAGGGTCTGGACTTTTTGGCTAAAAACAACTGAAACCCATTTGTGTTTGAATGGATTTAAAATGTGTGTTTCTTTTCTGAAACACTCAGAAATGTAATTTTGGTGCTTCGTTTTCATAATATATGTCCTACATCGTCATAAAAATGCTACAAGAACTTGTTAAAAACACCTAAAGGACAAAGTGATGCTTAAGCGTCAAAGTTCCTGTTTCTCTTTTGCAGGTTAACCACATTTGTCTTTATGGGGGCTTCATTGAAAACTATGAGAAAGCCGTGGAAGTGGTCAGAAAGTGCACAAACTCAGATCCTCGCTTTAGAACCCTTGCAGAGGTACTGCAAAGCCTTACTTTTTGCAACCACAAGTTTTTGTTGTATCTGAATCCTCTCTGACATGTTTCCATTCCAGAGCATGATGTCTACCAATGGCACAGACAAAGCTCGAACCAAATACACGTTTGAAGGTACGTACCGCGTCTCAGACGCACATTTTCACGGTTTTAGCTGCTGATGTTTCATAGAACTGTTTTCTGTGACTCACAGCTCTACTCTACAAGCCTTTGGACAGGGTAACCAAGACCACATTAGTCCTGGGTGTAAGGAAGAATCTTCATCGACTAAGTAATGAAATACTTGCGATTCACACCTGCAGCAGAGTAAGGCTTGATGTGGTTTTATAGGACCTGCTGAAGACGACGCCAGCGGAGCACCGAGACTATGCAGCCTTGCAGGAAGCCCTGAGACTGTCTCGCAGCTTCCTCTCTGGCGTCAATGAGAGTTCACAAAGCAAACGGGACGTCATGCTGAGTCACGACATGGTAAGGGCCGGGCTGGTTAAACCCATCACACGTATGAAGAAGCATAGCAGCTTCTGTTTTTCTTTGGTGGCCTAGAATTCTTTGATAAGGCAGTTCGCCGTTTGCATGGTTGTTCTGTCAGAGGCGTCAACTGATGCGCGACGGTTTTGTGGTGGACGGCAGCGAAGGCCACCGCAGCGTGCGACACCTTTTCCTTTACACTGACCTTCTGCTGTGCACCAGATTCAAACACGCAACCAGAGGGTACGCTTTAGGATCTCAATTCGATACGGTCCACAAACTGCTTTGATTCTGATCAAGTCTTCAAGTGTAGGTTTCTTTTAGGAAGCAGGACCAGTACAGGTTCTCGTGGTACCTGCCCCTCGCCGGCCTCAAACTCTGTTGGGCCGCGGAGCAGGAGCGAGCTCCCGACGTGAACGTCCGCTTACACAGCATCAGAACCAAGATGCACCTCCTACGGCAGCAGCTGAAACAGCATTCAGTGAGTGTTCCACAAGCACAGAGAAGCAGTCTTTTCAAACATTTCAATCAAAAAGGTAACTACAACGGTTTGTGTGTGCAGAGAGCTTCCAGGGGGCTGGTTTTCACGGCTCGCAACAAGAAGAAAATGGAAGAATTGGAGCTCATGCTGTTCACATACTCTCCTCTGTACAGATTGGAGCTGTTCAGCTCCAGTGGCAAGGTACCGATCTGCAGCACCTAAAACTATGTTCACAATGCCCTCAGCAATCTGCGTTCAAGTGACCACTTCCAATGAAAAGTCTAAAAATGCGCTTACATGTAGCAAGTTTCTACGACCGTTTTTGGACTATCCAAGCCATGCGTGCGTTGAAAGTCAAATCAGGTCAAACTATCGCCAATCAGGGGTTCAGATCTGGTTGTTACGCTTTATATGGTCTCAACCATTTAAAAATTGACCACAGAGGAGAAATTAATAACTTTGTTTCGTACCCGGACGGAATCATATGGCACCAAGTCTTTCATATATGGGAATAGAGCTGCGAAAGTAAAAGCCTGGAGCAACATCTGCAAGATTTGCACCACTTTGACATTTCTCACCAAGCCTCTTCCAACTGTCGGTGGTCAACCGGCGCAGGTAAACAGTGGGAAAAAAGAAGATGCCCCTCCCTGATAGTCCAGTGTGAACACCATGGGCTAAAAATACAGCGTTTAGCACGTTCTTGAACGTGCATCATGTCTGGTGTGCCTGTACACGGATCATTCACGCTTTCAGTTTCATGTTGCTGTTCTTTAGCGATTTAATTCCAAAGTCCTGAAAAGTTTGTTTTGTGTCCCTGTAGAGTCACACTCTCCTCTTTTCGTCACTCTATGAGCTGGAAGAATGGAGGGAGAACATCTACAAACTAACCTCGGGAAGTAAGTCTTCCAAATGTATGCCTCTGCTCTGCTCCAGTCTGTGTTTTCATGAACAAAAATAAATTAAGTGAATTTGTTTTCTTAAACATAATCAGTGTAGAGATTTGAGCCTTGGACTGATCTTCTTGGTGAGAGGCCTCGTGCAGCTATGTTTACTTTTAAGTTATGGCTCCTTAATTGGTGGTCAATTGTAATGTCAATGCTGGGGGCGAGAAAGGAAGAGAGGAAAGCGTGGTTAAAGCACCATTATTTTTCATGAATTAATGAAAATTAGACTAATGGTGTAAAATAATTGACTATTGCTGACAAACACAATTAGTGAGTCAACCAATCACAAGGAGAGACAGACAATGAACATGACATGGTTGTGGGTGCAAAGCAGACACATCTATGAATGCTACTATTTTGTGGGATATTCACCCATGAAATATCACCATGATGGTCCAAAAAGCAAAATATCTGCAACATATCTGTCAGTGCCAATTGTGTGAAGGAAGTTTCTTCTTAGACATTGCAAGGGAATAGACAGATTGTTTTAGATGATTAGATAACCCAGGTTATGCAGAGAATTATTACTTACAAAATCAAGACCACGAAAGCCAACATTTGGTTTTACAACAACCATGCTAGGAGCGAGGACGGAAGTGAGAAAGAGAAAAAATATATGTATTATTACCAAAAAAAAGGTGCAAATATATTTTTATTTTCTTGCTGCATCTAAAAAAAAGGGATGTTTTTGGTTAGGAATCACCTTAAATACCTGAGTTGCTTGTTTTTATTTTAACAAAAAAGTAATTCATTCAAAAATGCCAGAAGGAATATTAAGAAAATAAAATTAGAGAAAAAAAACTTTCAAAATTGTAATTTTTTTTTAAATGTAAATAGAGAACTAGATGATGATGATGAATGAGTAAATGAGCTTTTTGTTGATATACTGGTTTATTTGATATTTTCCTTATAAATTATATAAAATCGTGTTCTGATTTTTGTAAAATATGTTTTTTTTTACCCCCAGAAATAAATAAAAAAGAACAGAAATTAAAAAAAAATTTTTTTTTGCAGGATAGTAAACCCATCATGATTAAAAAAATGAAACATTTTCTCTTTTCTAATCATTCAAACCTGCAACTGAGTCGAAATAATGGAAGAGATATACTGTATATAGAAAATTAGGCTTAAAATGACATTTGTAATTGTTGTGAATCAGGAACAGACGAAAAAAGGCAGTGGGTTGAAGACCGTGTTTGTGCAGAGAAAATACGGTGGGTGTGGGACGAGCTCCCTGCCATACTGTAAGCTCGTGGGAGAGCATGTAAACAGAGAGCTCTCAGCCCACAACTCAGAGGTGAATTTCGATAGAACTCCTGCCGCTCTTCAGAAACTACATCCTAGAGAATTTCACAGATTTTGGATTTTGGCTAAAACCGACATAATCATAATTAAAACACCACTTTTAAGACGGTTCAAGAGATGACCGGAGAGGGAGTTAAAAATAGCAGCGGCTTGCTTAATTTTTTTTTTTTTTCGAGCTCTCAAACAGCAAAATGATATGATTGACCAAAGATAGAAACAGCCACGCATGTCTTATTTAAGCACACGCAGAGCGCTGAAATGAATGTGTGTTGACGGTTGATGCAACTGTAAATACTTTTGGTGTGCTTTCTGCGTAAGCTAAAAAAAGATCAGTTATGTTTACGTTTGATGCCTTAGCAACAGTTTTTTTTTTTAAATCATACAAGCCAAAGTCAGCTCTTCAGTGTGCAGCAACTTTGATGACTGAACCATGAAACCATCTTTTCGATCAGAGGATTCATGTTGGTGCTTCATGTTGTTCATCAGCCATCGAAACCGTCCCTCCGGACCTCCTCACTCTCACCGGCGCCTGCGTCAAACTGAGAATGACCCAGCAGCCCCCGCTCCACAGCTTGAAAAGCGGTACAACCTTCACCTCTGTCTGTCCTCCTGTGGGCTCTCCTCTTCCCCGTAGAGTCAAACCTTTGTCTCTGTGCGTCCTCAGGGCACGACAGGGACTCGTTATGTGGGACTATAACGGTGGCCATTCATTCAGCTACAGGCCTGCAGCAGCCTGCTGGTATCTACTTTAAAGGTCTACTCCTGAAATGACTGTCAACAGAGGCCTAATCTTGTGCATATTTGTCCACCTCAGGTGTGTATGTGTGCGTGGAAGTGGACGGCTTTGAGTTTTATGACAGGCAAGCCCAGACTCACTCGTCAGTCCACAGCCTCAACCCACACTGGGACCAGGTGAGCGTTAAGCTGCGTTCACGCCGCCCAAGAGGCCACTTCCAATGAAGACTCTAGGATTCAACAAAATCCAAGGATAGGAACTGATGAGAAGTTTGTGAGTGTTGAGGTGGGGGCTCTAATGACCTTACTTTGCTTCATTTCAAACAGGAGTTGTCCTTCCAGGTGGATGGGGCGCAGAGCATGAGGCTGGTGTGTGTGAGTCAGATGAATGAACAGGACGATACTGTTCTGGGAAAAACTACCGTCGAGGTAAAACTGCGGTTAAAGCACCGTTATTTTTCATAAAATCCTGAGAAATAAGACTAATGGTGCAAAATAATTGACTATTGCTGACAAACACAATTAGTGAGTCAACCAATCAAAAGGAGAGACAGACAATGAGTCAAAGTCAACTTTATTGTCGATTCTTCACATTTGCATCACATACAATGAATCGAAATTCCATTTCTTACTCTCTCATGTCTGTTCAAGAGAAGAAAAAAATAAAATAATTAAGTAAAAGGAAAGAAAAGAAAGACAATTTACAACATTAGCTATTTGCTATTATCATGTACCTCCTCCGCAAGGGCAGAAGGCGGAACAGGTTGTGTGCAGGGTGGTGTGCGTCCTTGATTATTGTTAGTGCCTTGCGGGTGAGGCGGGTGATGTATAAGTCCTGCAGGGAGGGGAGTGGTGTTCCAATGATTCTCCTGGCTGAGTTCACTATGCGCTGCAGGGCTCTCCTGTTGCTGTGTGTGCAGCTGCCCCCCCCCCCCACACACACACACAGTGATGCAGCTGGAGAGGATGCTCTCAATGCTTCCTCTGTAAAATGAGGCCATGATGGCTTGTGAAGCACCTGATCTTTTTAGTTTCCGCGGAAAGTAGAGACGTTGCTGACCTTTCTTTGCCAACGATGTGGTGTTGGCGGTCCAGGAGAGGTCCTCACTGATGTGTACCCCCAGGAATTTTGTGCTGCTCACTCTCTCCACAGCAGTACCATCAATGATCAGTGGCAGGAGTGTGGCCCCTCTGAAAGTTGACAACAATCTCCTTTGTCTTGCTGACATTTAGCAGGAGGTTATTATCTCTGCAACATTTTGTCAGCAGATCTACCTCTTCCCTGTCACCATCACCAAGTTGTGTCGTCTGCAAATTCGTCAGCAGGGTGAAGAGCAGCGGCCTAAGCACACAGCCTTGGGGTGCCCCGGTGTTGAGAATGATGGTGTTTGAGGTGTTGTTACCGGCACGTACTGTTTGTGGTCTTTGGCTGAGGAAGTCCAGTAGCCAGTTGCAGATGGGGGTGTTAACACCCAGCTTGTCCAGTTTGCAAATGAGTTGCTGTGGTATTATAGTGTTAAATGCTGAGCTGAAGTCTATGAACAGCATTCTCACATATGCGTCCTTTTTTGTCTAAGTGGGTGAGAGCTGGATGGAGAACAGAACAGATGGCGTCCTCTGTCGATCGTTTTGGTCGGTATGCAAACTGAAAGGGGTCCAGGGTGGGGGGAAGGGTGGATTTTTTGGTGAGACATGACTAGCCGTTCAAAGCACTTCATGATGATGGGCGTTAGTGCTATGGGGCGGTAGTTGTTGAAGCAGGATGGTGTTGGTTTGAACATGAACAATGAACATGTGGGTGCAAGGCAGACGCATCTATAATTACTACAATTTTGTGGGATATTCACCCATGAAATATCACCACGATAGTCCAAAAAGCAAAATATCTGGTCAGTGCCAATTGTGTGAATGACGTTTCTTCTAGGATGTTGGGAGGAAATAGACAGAGAATTTGAAATGATTAACACTGACTAAAAAACTCACAAAATCCAGACTAAAAGACCACAAAAGCCAAAATTTGGTTCACAAAAACCATGCAACAAAAAATCAAGCACTACAAAATTATATGGTAAATGGCGCATACTTATGCAGCGCTTTTCTACCTTCCTCGAAGGCCCAAAGTGCTGCCGAACACTGGCGCTAACCTCCCACCAGAGGCAAGGTGGGGTTCAGTGTCTTGCCCAAGGACACTTCGACACATGGGCGTGCAAGGTGGGGATCGAACCCACAGCCTTACGACAACCGCCCCACCACTGCACCCATCCAAAACCCCCATCCTAACAAAATCCAGACTCACAAAATACTTGCCAACAAAATCCAGATTTACAAAGTCCAGACTTGTAAAAAACAGACTCAAATGAAAAAACTTCAATAAAAGCAAACAGCAGAAGTCTGATGAGTTTGTAATTTAGCTGCAACATATACTGTAGATCTTAGAGACAGAATATAAAAACGCCTGCATCTATCTATCTTTCTGGTCTTAAATTAACAGTTTAGGCTGGTGGAGGTAGTATAGTGGTATGGGAGACATATAATTATAAAATAATTTGTTGGCTATTTGGTTCCAATTGAACAAGATATAAACATCACACTCTACCTAATGCTGTTACTGACTCCCTGTATGTCCAGTGAAACCATGTTCTAATGCAGTGTTTTTCAACCAGTGTGCCGTAGGAGATGGTCAAGTGCACCGTGGGAAATTGCCCTCATTAACGGATCTAAAAACATTTACCATCTCCAGGAAATCAGCTCTTTGTTCATCCAAACAGGCCCTGATAAAACACTGAGTAGCTAGGAATATAAAAGGTCTTAAAAGTACTTTTTCTTTGTGTTTATTTAATTCTATTAAAAACATTTTGATAAGAATGACGGTATCGCGATTTAGCTGCAGCTATAACTGTGTAAGAAAAAGTCCCACCTCTTTAACTGTCTCCGCCAATCATTCTTGAAGGCTTGATCACATGTCATCAGTCTGATCAATCAGAAGTGCTTAAAGTCTTCACTTCCTTGTTCTTAATTCTCCTGATAAAGTCGCTCAGTTCTAACAAAAATACCAGCTAAAACTCAGAGACGCGAGTCTTTCTGCCCTTTTTCGGCAGTTTTCACACTACATCTCCCATGATGCATTGGCTTAAAGGGACAGAGCACAATGAGTCATCCTTGTGAAACGTCTTGAAACCACAACAAACAAACAGTTTCTAATTTTTTAAGGGGGGCTGTCGATCAATACAGACCATGAATTTCTGTTTTTTTTTTTTTTTGGATGCTGGTGTGACGCTGGATTTTTGTCAAGGTTAAAGTGTGCCGTGGCTCTAAAAAGGTTGAAAAACACTGTTCTAATGGACACTTCCACACCATATCAACCAGTGCAAACCGGTTTCCAGAGCGCATGTGCTTGTTATATTACAATGGGATCCAAAATCACCAGAAAGACATTAAATCTGGCACAACTGCAGCATGCTAACAAATAAATTTGGACCAAAAACCCCCAGGAATGCTGCCAATACTTCACGCAATGAAAAATAGAAGCACTTTTGAGTGGAAAAGGGTCCTACTGAGTACTAACATGAGTAAATCCAATCAAATTTTAGCTATAATTCACTTTTTGTATAACAGTAATCCCAAATGTTTTATATAGTAAGCCGCGCTTTCAACTGAAAAAAGTCTCCAGAGGATCAACAGAAAACAATTGACAGTAACTGAATCCTTTCTGACAAGTAGCCATACCTGAAAGCGGTCCTGATTGTTTGACAGAAAAACCTAAAGAAGATTGCAAATTCAAAACTCCCTCAGCAATTTTAAGGAAGAGAACACAGTAGGGTTTATGGGGAGAGAAAACTTCTCCAATGGTTGTTTAAGCCAAAATGGGGACTTTTTTTTGAGGAAGTTCCACCTTAAACCTCTATAAATAGCTTGTGAAAAGAGAACCAAAGGCCCTGTTAGGTTGAAGATGTGATACTTTCGGAGTGCCAGGGCTCTTGTTTAGACCATTTCCCTTTTGTGTTACTAGGTACTTATTTAAGCTTTCACCTGTCACATGTAACCACAGCAGCAAAAGGGTTCATCAAACGGACCTTTGCACGCCACTGTTCAATCTCACGCTAAAATCTCTCCAGGTTTGCAAATGGTATGCAGCTCTGCATAGGATTTGCATTTAAGCATGCAGTAAATGGGGCTCATACTCAGTTCATAAAAAGAAATGCAAATTTTCATCAAACACAAAGAAAAAGTCATTGAAAAAGTTCACTTCAAACGAGCAACAACATCCTCAAAAATTGGTGCACTTTGTAGGGACTAAAACGTGAGCTTTCAGATGGTTTACCACGAACAACAAGAAGCTCTGTTTATAAGCTGCAAACAAAACAAAAAAAAAAAGCCGAAGCCACGAGTGCTCTGGTTTAGTTATGAATCAACCCTGACGTTTGCAGTTAAATTAGAAATGAGGCGACGTAGCCGCTGTAAAACGTTAATAACACTTTCAATAAAATGCTTATTTGAAAGCGTGATCAAGGCAGAGCGGCGTGGTCCAAATGTGCTGCACTGAGAACAACAGCTATAAAGTTTTCATGAGATGAAACTCAGAATAAATGGGGAAAAAGTGCTTACTCTGAGATCCAATGATTTGATTATCAAAAGCACATGAGGGATTACACCATTGACTGTATATGAGAACTGGACCGAGTGAGTGGGATGTCACCCATAGAAAATGGATTGTGCCTATGTGTGGTCTCCGGGCGAAAAATGGGCAAATCTGTACAGAACACACAGGTGGGCTGCAAGAATTATCAAAGTTGTAGACCACTCAATGATCCTGTAGAGCAAAAATAGTCATGCATATTATATCTTTGGGCATGCTGTACACGACAAGTCGTAGTGAACACTTATACAACACGCAAGAGTAAGTACCGGTAAGCTGTAAGTAGGTGAGACGCAGGTGTGTCGTGCAAATGTTTGATTGTTTTTCAAACCCCCGAAGTTTATGCATTGCACAATGAGCCTGTTAGTGTGGCTAACGAGAGCTGTACGTTTATTTGTTTGTCCCTTGCACACAGCCTGGCTGTGGAGTGTAGTCTGTGTGGGCGTCACACCCTGTGGGTGCAGGAATCCATAAGGAGCCAGTATGCGCACCTTACTAATGACCAGAGTGTGATGTAAGGGAACTGTACCCCTATATCACCTGTACATCATCAGTGTGTGTAACTAAAGGCAGCGTCACACAGCCACTACGTACAATTTGTGCATTTTGCCCAGATAGAAATTGGTCATACGTGAATATAGGTAGAAAAGAGTGAGAAAAGTTGTGGTCTTTACGTGAAATTTGCACATATGTATCACGAATAAACCACACCACAAACATGTAGATCAACATGGAGCATGAACTGTGCGTGATTATTGCGCTGTTAATATGCAAGTCATTAGTGATTTGTGCGTCAATTAGGTAATTTGATCTTGATATGTGCGCCGTATACACAATATAAAAGTTATACATCAGTCATACATGTGTGATAAGTGTGGTAGACACACGTGGAATAGTCATGAAAAGCCATAGATCTGAATAGGCTCAAAAACAAATTTATAAAGACTCGTCGGCTGAAACTGTCGACGGACATCTATGCACATCGATGAATGACGAATCTAAGAAACACCTATGAATTATGAGTCACGCAATTATCATGGAAGACCAAAATCGCACACATGGAAAATGTACGTAGTGGCTGTATGGCACAGCCTTTACATTATCCCCAGGAATACATTTACCACACAATCGGCGGGGAAATAATCTGATTGGTCAGTTTACATCTTGATTATTTTACACAGCAGAGACAAATATAATGAAATAGAAATTAGGATTACCAAGGCGATATTTAAAAAAAAGTATCATAGCAAGAATGGCTTTTCTTACAAATATAATGAGTAATAACTGCTTATGTCTCAATAAAAGTCTATGGAAGTTTGGCTTCTTGGTACCAGTGGGTACTTTCTGTTTGGAATGCCAGGGGGGAGGGGTCGCTTAGTCCAATTCTCATATACAGTATGTGTTATGTATTATATGTATTATGCAAACAGGTTGTGACCCTTTTTTTCCCACATCAGTTGGAGTCTAAAACCTTGAGCGAGCGATGGAGGAGGCAGACGCTGCGACTGGGTCAGGTGGATTTGACCATTTCCTTGAAGTACAGTCCCCACCCGCTAGAACCGCCCAGCTCCTCTGTCCAACAACTGCCCCTTTTCGGTGTACCCATTGAAAAAGTCGCACAGTGAGTCCCCAGCCTGTTTTTCTTTCACATTCTTCCAAAAAAATGCATTTTTCTTCTGAAAAGCCCCAAACCCCTGAAACCAAAAGATGTTTATAAGGTTTTTTTTTAAAGCGGAGGTCAGAAGTGTGGTGTGACAGGAAGCAGAGAAAATGGCAAACTGTTTGATCAAATGGGTGAAGAGAGTATTTTGAACGGGTTGGATCCTCTGTCAGACAGGAGGGAGTGCTTGTTCCTCATGTGGTGCGATGCTGTGTGGAGGAGGTGGAGAGGAGAGGCATGCAAGAGGTGGGAATCTACAGAATCTCGGGTACCAGCAGTGACGTCAACTTTCTCAAAGCAGCTTTCAACAGCAGTAAGGAAACACGCACTGTCATCTAAAGGCCGTGTCCCACAGACATATTGGTACATATTGCAAAGATGGAAAATGGTCATGTGTGAATATACAGAAAAAAAGTGAAACTTTCCCATGAATGAACCAAGTTAAAACCACAGAAGAACACGTAAATCAGCGTAAAATACAAATCGTGGCCAAAATGTGTGCGTCAATGATGCAACTTAGCGTAAAAACTTATAAATTACATACTGTATATCACACATGTATCACAAAAAAAACAAAAATTCATACGTGGAAAATGCGCAAAATATATGTAGTGGCTTGAAAAGGGGTGGAGATCTGGGGAGCTTCCCAAGTCTTCTAAATTCCCACTCTGATCATCATTTGATCTATTTTTAAAGCGTTCCCAGTTTTAATTATTTTTAGCCAAAATCAACAATCCCTGTGTCGTTTTCTAGGACATAGTTTCTGCAGAGCGGCAGGAGTTCATTACAAATTTACTTCTGAGTTGTGGGCGGGACTGTTGGCGTGAAGCAAACCCACCCTCCCTTTCCCTCCCCATCGTTGAGAGCTCTCTGTTTACACGCTCTCCTTCCTTCCTTTCTGCTTCCCACCCCCTTACACCCCCAAGCTACCGGTGCAGCCAAAATCGCTAGCAACGTTGGAGCAGTTTTGAGTTAGATACCAGCCCGGACGAGGAAAACAAAGATGTACATGGATTTAGTCATCTTTTCTGGTGCTTGTGGCGCGCCCAGTGCATTGTTTACGTCACAAACACAATATTTTTTAAAACAGCATTCACAATGATCATCAGAAAAAGGCCACAAGAACATAAAAACACAAAATCAGAATGGGTCTTTAATTTTTTTTTTTTTTGTAAATCATGTAGTATCTCCGATTGACTTGCTATTTGCTGACATTTTAAAGATTGTCTTTTTTGTCGGTTTTGAATAAAATTGGACTTCCCTGTTGGTTGTGGGCAGATCTGCGGGAAGCTGTAAGCAGACTGAGAAATGCAGAAGTGAACTCCGTCTCCGGGGTCCTCAAGTTGTACCTCAGGGAACTGCCTGAGCCGCTCATCCCCGCAGAGCTGTTTCAGAGTCTGGCAGAAAGCCTGAGTAAGAACAACACAACCCACCACAAAACAGTCCACACACAGGAGCAGTGAAACCAACCGCCTAAACGAATGAACCACATACGGATCAAAAAGATGATAGAGCAGATCCAGTCAGAGTGGGTGGCAGAGGTGTGGATTTTAGGGAGAAAACATATTTCAAAGTTGGATCATTTTTTACTATAAGGAGTTGGGGTCAGTACTGACGGGACTCTTCTTAAGCCTTATTTCCATTGAGCGGTCTGGTCCGGTGCGGTTTAGACCGATTGCATCATAGTAGTGCAACTACAGCAAAAGCTAAGTTCAAACAAGGAGATCATCCAACAGCTCATTGTTTTACCGCTTTGCTTTTGGTACTTCGTATCCATTTTTCTAATCAACGGGGGCTCAAAAGCGGTACGGTTTGGTACGGCTTAATGGGTCCATTTTATAATGACAACACTCAAAATACCGGACCGGACCTCTCAATGGAAACAAGATTTTATTGACCTCAGAGCCAAATAACCAGAAAAAGATTTTGCATCTTAGGTGCACCATGGGCCACGAAAAAGATTTATCCGGACAGATTTGCCGCATACACACCTGTCAAAAGGTCTAAAAATGTTTGAAACACCTTTAACATATAACTTGTTGGTCTGTGGAGTTGACTATAGTGACTAGTCTATAGTGAATGTCCATTTTTTCTATGGGCATTCTCTAGGCGACAAGTCGCACTGAACACTTAAACAACACAAAAGCGCAAATAAGAGTGAAGTAGGTGAGACGCAGATCTTTCCTTTTTTCATCAGTGTGCAAGCGGCCCACAGGTGCTGTTCAATTGATAAGTGTGCACTCTGTGATTGTTATAAATGAGGAAATTAGACAGAGTGTCGCTTGTGTGGACATCCTTCAGGTGTCCTATGTGCACTTACATTTCACCTTCACATCATGCAGCATTTGCTCGTAATCAGTTAGGAGAAATCTTACCAACAACTAGTGTGTGGCGTGAAGGACACCGTACGTCAGCACGTCATGAGTCCGGCTTCTAACCTCACAAATAGTTCACGATACTTTTTCCCACAAGCACAACAATGCATATGTTCCATTTTCAAGACGAAGGTGGCTCTACAAGCCTTTAACTGCTAGACACACCTGCGCTCCCCTTAGGACACGGCTGCTCCTCCACAAGCAGCAGACAATTACGGAGCCCGTGTCCTGACATTAAAAAACTAAAATATATCTCGTTCCCACAGATTAATATCTTGTTCCCACAAATCAATATCTTGTTCGCACAGAATAATATTCCGTTCCCATAAGATAATATTCTGTTCCCTCGAAACACTATTTCGTTCCCTCGAAATAACGAATTCATGCGAATGGAATAATTATTCACGTCATAAGTCATTCATAGACACAGATATTCACTCCGTCCGGCCGCAAAAGCCACTTTCAGCGGTAACTTCCGTGTCTCTGTGACCCGCAGTCGTTCAAGAAAGGAAAAAGAAAAACAAGAATGATCAATTTATTATTGTCTCAATGAATATAAGAAAAATATCATAGGATTTATGATACCTAGGCTTGCTGCTTTGCCACACAATTCCCCGGACATAGCTCCTAGCTCCGCCGCGGAGCTCTTTTGCTTGTCATGCCGGCATTTGACAAGCAGCTGACTGGCCGGTAGACAGACAGCCAGCTGATATTGTAGTTTAGGGTCGAATAGGAATAATAATATTCAGGACTTGTCTTTTATTAACATACTCTTTAGCAGTCGCTTTACATTTGACGGCTAGTAGGCTACATGCTAACTATGTGGGAATGAAATAGTATTTCGAGGGAACGGAATATTATCTTGTGGGAACGGAATATTATCTTGTGGGAACCGAATATTATCTTGTGGGAACGGAATATTATTTTGTGCGAACAAGATATTAATTTGTGGGAATGAGATTAATTTTAGTTTTTTAATGTCAGGACACGGGCTCCGTAGACAACAGCAGCTGCAGGTCTACAACATGTGGCTCTTCGACCCCTTCATGTGGTGGTTTAAAACAAATAAAATGTTTGTATTTAAAAATGTAAGTACGTAGTAATCTTAAAAGAGTAAACTAACTTAAGCCCAAAACAACTCACTCACAAACAGTTGAAGGACAATGTGTATCACAAGTTGTACTAAAACATTTTGATCCTGTCTATATATATATATATATATAGACAGGATCAAAATCAACTGATTGTGAGTGAGTTGTTTTGGGCTTAATTTAGTTAGATTGTACATATATATACAATCAAAATCAAAATTTTGAAAGGGATTCATCTAAATCTCTTTCAAAAGCTGTAAACTTTTTAAAATTTAAATAAAAAAAGGCTATTTTGTCTTTAAATTCACGTTTTATTTATACCAAAAAGAGTAGTTCATTTAAAGTTATTCTAAAAGTTACAATAACACAAATCAGTGTCTTATATTTCTAAAGGTTGAAGTCAGATTTTGTGGCTCCTTTTGGGTTGTGATCAGTGAGAAATCGACCTGAAGGACTCTAGAAGTGTTAAGGGATGCAGAATCCTCTCTGGGCTAAAACCTTGTCATTGTTGGTGAGATCACATTGAATTGAACAAAAGGGAAAGTTCTGGCACTCGTTGTCTTCACTTAGACTTTTCTAGACATCTGAATCCAGCCTTGCAGATAGTAAAAGTGGGTTTTTGGTGAAAAGAGACAAATTAGAGCCATAGAGCATAGAGCCAATAGAGCATAGAGAACCTATTGGGTTCTCACCTCTGATTTGTTCCTGAATGTAAAGATACAGAAATGATCCAAACGTATTTCTGAAACAGTGAAGCTTCACTGACTGCGACACAAATTGTCTGTTTGAGTTGTGTATTTGTAAAGTTTGACACCTTGTGTTTGTGGATCCTTCATAAGAGATCCAGGATGAGAACTCTCGGCAGGCCTCCATGCTGTCGCTGCTGCGGTCCTGTCCCCACGCCAACCAGCACACCTTCCTGTACCTCATGCATCACCTACAACGGTTTGTCGCGCTTCTTCTTTTATTGACTAGTTTGGTTAACAAGTGTCATGGTGGGTACTTGTTCCACTCCTATACAGCTCTTGCTTGATCTTTTTTAACACTTTTTTTTCTCAGAGTTGCAGAAATGCAAGACTTCAACAAAATGACTTTGATGAACTTGGCTACAGTTTTTGGTCCAAGTCTGTTACGCCCCCCAGTGGCTGGACTGAATGGGGCCTCTCTGGACATTTCCCACGAGGTGGTCGTCCAGGTCAGCCAAAACACACCAAACCCAGTCTGTTCTTTACGGCCGAGTACAGCAGGCAACAGAATATAAAACGAAGAAATAGCATGAAATTATGGGATAACAGTTACACCTTTACCAGAATAAGGTCGTAAAGTATGGGGAAAAAGTCAAATATTTTACAAAAATAAAGCAGTAAAATTGTGAGTAAAAAAAAATGAAATTTTAACAGAATAAAGTAGTAGTTTTATGAGAAAAAAAGTTACAAATTTGATAGAATAAAGTAGTAAACTTATGTTTAAATTTGACCAGAATAAAGGATAAGGTTATGACAAAAGAAATGAAATTTTACTATAATAAAGTTATAAAATTATGAGATAAAAGTTGACATTTTACCAGAATAAAGTCGTAAAATTATGTGAAAAACTTCAAATATTTTACCAATATAAAGCAGTAAAATTATGAGAACATTTTTTTAAATTTTAACAGAATAAAGTCATAAAATTGCGAGAAAACAGTCAAAAGTTTCGCCACAATAAAGCAGTAAAATTGAGGAAAAAAAATCGAAATTTTAACAGAATAAAGTTGTAATTTTTTTAAAAGTCATACAATTACAGTACATAGCAAAATTAAAAAAATTATGAAAATGGATTGTAATATATGCACACATATTAATTTTTTAGTGGTGACCCAAATTCTCTTTTGTAGTTCTTCATTCCTTTAAGATAAAACCTATAAGACAAAAACAAGTCTTTTTAGTTCTGCTGAAATGATCATGTAAAATATACTTTTTAAAACGAGAAAAAAAAATGATTTTTTATTTTATTTGCTGTCTACTACATCATCAGACAACTTTATTTAAAAACACACAAACTAAATTTTGCTTCCAGAACAGCTCTGAATGTTTTTGTCAGTGACACAAACAAACAAACCAATAGATATTGTTACAGAAATGACTAAATGCTTTTATCTTTAGATTAAAAAAAAAACTGAAAGAGAAACAATTTATATGTGAGGATTTATTTTGTGTTAATTTTACACTGTTCAGCCTCTCATAATAAAGCTCCATGATTTTTCTTTTTTCCACTTTGGATTTCCCCTTTAGAAAAAGTAGTACACTTGAAGTTTATTTTATTAAGTATACTTCCATATAAGTAAAGCAAGTATATTACAGACAGTGTATGTGTAGTGTAGGAAGTATATTAACTTACTACTTCTTTAAACTAAATTGGAACATTTTAAATGTATCTATAGTAAAAGGTAGACTTCAAGTATACCGCCTCACTTTTGAGTATAGAGTGAGTATAATTGTAGCACACTTTTTTTAGTACACTACTTTTTGATAAGGCTTTGCTTTAGATCAGTTGCGATGATGTTGCTAATGTGAACACACCGCTTTCTTTGATGTTCATGCATCCAGAAAACTGCTCCCCTGTTGGCTGTTTCAAACAGGAAGTGGAACGTCTTGGTTTTGGTTTCAGAGAAATCGTTCCACCTGTGCTTTTTACACAACAGGCAGCTCAGAAATGAAATGTTTTCTATGAAAAAAAAAGTTGAAAGAACAGTTGCCAGAAGCGTCCTCTGCTTCCCGCGTGAGCGCGCTCTGTGTGTGTTTGTGTGCGCTCAGGTCCAGGTGGTTCTCTGCTACCTTCAGTGCAACAACCTCCCCGAGGCCCAGACGTCTCTGCCGCACGACGCGGACCACGAAGCGGAGACCACCCACATTTGAGGCCACCATCTGCGTGGGGGCTGGACAGGAGATCCGAACAGTGTGTGGACAATAAAGTATTTATTCAGAACAGTAGAAGGCTTTTTGACTCTTTTTTTTTTTTGTACAAAACAAAATGCGGTTTTTGTATTTATAGAAGATTAGTGTTTTCTTCACTGTAGGGCTCACCTGATTATAAGAGGCACCGTCAATGAATGGTCTATTTTTAAACTTATGTCATATGTAAGGTGCTTCGAACTATAAGGCACATTTTTTTTTTTTTTAGATTCATTTATTTGAATAGGGGGGACAGCGCATATTAATAAACATTTCTGTCAATATGCCAGAGTTAGCCAAAGGGCTATTTTTCATCTGCAGTCCCTGGGAAGATGTTAAAAATCACCTTAAAAGATCAAAGTAAAATTACCTATTTACATAACATTACATATATATATTAAACAATGCATTCAATAAAATAAGCAGTTAACCTAAAATCAAATTAGTGATAAAACAATCCAAAAACGGGACAAAAGAGTTAAAGATGAGTGTTATTACAGTATCATTTAACCTTTTTGTAAAACGTTGTCACATGTAAAAAAGAAAACAAATAGTGCAACACCGCTACATGTTAGCCGTATTAGCGTTTTTACAGTAACATCCGACCTTCTCTGCAACACGTTAATAAATATACATTCTGTCTGATTTCCTTCACTACTCACTGTATAGTGCACTTTGTAGTGCGTTTACCATCTTGTAGTGCTGTCCGAATCTACAATACCAAAATCTATTGCCCTAGAAATTTCCCAGAAGTCTCTACTAAAAAAACAGTGTGCATCAATTTTTACTAGATTGGCGAATATAGACCACAATGCATTGCGTCGAAACAATTTTTGCCCTAAAAATGTGTTTGAATGTATTTTTTTTAATTTACCATTAACATTTTTATCTTCAGCAGACAGTGGATGAACTTGATCTGTCTCAGTTTTAACCCTTGTGCTATCCTATGACCTCACCCTTACATTGACGTGTTATTCCTACCATGACAAAGGTGGATAAAGGTGGAAAGATTTCATGTAATCCATGGACACCAGTGAAGATCACAAATCATTAAAGAAAAATGTTCAAAGCAATGTCTAGTGGGTCTAGATGACCCAACTCCCATTGTTAAAGTGCCTATGATAGCACAAGGGATAAACAGAGCTGGCTGTAATGTACGCCATGGAGGATTTAGCAGGAAAATCTCCCACTGATCTCCTCCACTTCCGTCATCAGAAAAATCAGAGTGAGATTGTGAAGCAGCCATACCGATTTGTGCATTTGGCGCTGACCGTCCCCGTGTCCACTGCATCTGTCAAGCGGAAATTTTTGGCTCCAAAGCAGATTAAAACACAACTGGACAGACTGGGCTCTCAGCACTGGCCTTGAAAAAGCTTTGAAAATAGCTCAAAAGATGATCAGAAAATAAAATCTTTTGCCTTTAGTTGTTCATTTCTCTCTGCTGCCACATTTTCTTCTCTTTCACTTATCCCTTGTGCTATCCTAGGCACTTTAACATTGGGAGTTGGGTCATCTAGACCCACTAGACAGTGCTCTGAACCTTTTTTTCTTTAATGATTTGTGATCTTCACTGGTGTCCATGGATTACATGAAATCTTTCCACCTATGTCATGGTTGGGAGAACATGTCAATGCAAGGGTGGGGTCATCTACGATAGTACAAGGGTTAAATGCAAAAAAATGCCAAATAGAAACAGGAACTCCGCTGGAATATTGGTTTAGGTTGCGTATTTACACACCGGCATGGTGGATGTTTTATTTGTTCATTTTTGGGGATGTGTAATCCCATGTATTCGTGTCTGTGTGCACGAGGTGGTGCCGGTCGGAGTGATGTGTGGCAGGAAGTCTTCTATAGATGCTGTGGATTTGTTCAGATATGATCATTTTGAACAGTTGTATGCATGTCAGAGAACGGTGTGTGTATGAGCATCAACGCATGTAATGGAAGTTACATATGACACCCTTTCCATGACCTTGAGCAAAAAACAGAGGTCAAAAACCTCAACTATTTGTGAGGACTTTTCAAAATAAAACACAGTCCTTCTTTATTGCCGAAGATCTCTAATGTGCTGAGCGTTTCTGTTAGCTGTGGCTCATACAGGCAGAAGAAGTGGGTGCCATCCAGCGGCTAATATGCGGTTGGAGGAAAAGTCTGACGAGCACGTTGTAGAAAAAAACAAGGTCAAAGGTCAAGTCTTGGAGCTTGAAATCCAATCGGTTACGGTTTCAATTCAACTAAACGGAGTTCACGGCAAAGTGTACGGCCTCATAAATGTCAGACGCTCTCACACACACACGGCCCAAGTTCGACCCGCAGATGGGAACCCCCCTCTAAGCCGCACCATCTGGGCAGGCGGAGCATTTGTTTCCTCAACCCCAAAAAAAGAAGCCCCATCACTCTTTTGATGGCTAATCCTCCACCGAGAGTCAAACTCCGCTAATAGACCAGAAGGGTGTAGGCATAACACCCACCCACACTCCCACAAACGAAGAAACAAATGGCGGGATCCCCCCGATTGGCTCCCCAGCGGCATAAATCACCTGTCCCCCTCCAACAGGAGGCTGCCAGGGTCTGGTTCCGCTTGATGGCCACAAAGACAAAACCAGGTTCTCGTTGCAGACTACAAAGAGCCGAGGAGGTCCTGAACGCCGCAGCAGACGGCTGCTCAACACCTGCGAGGAACCTTCCCAAACGCATGAGGAAAAGTCCTCAGACACTCACAGATGTTGTTGTTTTTGTTTTTTTTTACTGCATTTTCCTAATATCTGACAGCCTCTTCTGTGTGAGCTGCTTTTGCTATCGGGAGTTAGGAATCAAACTCGCGGGGCTTTGACAGTAACCAAAGAAAAAAAAAACTCTGCTGTTTGTCACGTGCATAAAAATGAGCCAAAAAAATACTATTTACAAGTGCTTCATTTATATCACTTTTAATTTAAAAACCAAAAACCGGAGTTCATTCATTTAAGACAGTTTTTTCCAATGTGTTCAAACTGGAAAACCTTCTTAATGTTCCGTCTATTTAGGATTTTGGGAAGATTTTGAGGCTCTCTGAGCAGCTGCTTCCCTCCTGGGCACATACAAGTTTTTATTTTTTTGGAGTGTCTGCGCTTGAGCTTTTTATACTTTTTTTTTGGAACAGCAACCCTTGCATTTTTAATTAAAATTTGACAAACGTGAACAAAGCTACAACCACAACAAATATTTAGAATACCAATAATTATAACTCTTCACAGAAAAATGGAGATGAAAATAAAAGAATTAGTTTGGTTAAATCCATGGTTAATTCGTTTGTTTAACTTTTATGTTTTTGTATTTACAATTAAATGAAATTATAATTTTATTTGGTATGATTATGACATAATAAAGGGAGATATTAAAAATAAATAATAAAACATAATTATTTATGTGAACATAAAACTTCTATTTCTTTAAAATGACATTTAAGTATTTCAGGTTTTTTTTATTGGAATTTGTTGAGAAGGGTTTACATTACATTCTAAAGAGGGCCAAATTAAGATTAAGATTAACTTTATTAATCCTGCAGAGAAATTAAGTTGTCGTAGCAGCCTATTTCAAGTTCAAGATAATAAATACAAATTATAGAGGGAAAAAACTCTTACATATGTGTAAACATGTAGCAGCGGACAAATGAACCTAATATTTGGTGAGGTGAAAACTTGTGAGGGCCGACCAGCCGTAATAACATTTAATGTGAATAAACTGTTTGATGAACGTTTTATTGGAAATGGGACACTTTTCATAGAACAGAAAGAAGTATAAGTACATTTATTTTCCCCCAAAATGAATTAATTTCATATTTGAAGACCAGAAATAAAAGAAAGAAAAAACTCTTTTGTCAACATTAAATCTGGATTCATATGAGATGTTACATATGTTAAATGCTCAATGTAAACATCTAAACACTGTAGTTTTGATCACAGAACAAATAAATCTGTTCTTGTTGTTTGGCCCTTTAGGCTCTGAAGGTGCAGTAGCCACATGTTCAAACGGCTTAGAACGCAATTTAGCCCATCACAATCGAGAAAATGTAGTTCTTAGAAAGTGTGGGGCTTACTTAGTATTCATTCTGTGACAGAAGGCTGCGGGTTAGTAGAAACCTGAATGAGGGCTGCATTTGGGTCACGGGCCGGACTTTGGACATGCCAACTTTAGTCAAATGTTAAATAAACTGTTAAACTGCTGTTAAAGTTTGACTTCAATAAACTGAAATGTAACAGTTTTATTATTTTATAACTGTCATATTTTCTGGACTAATTAAACATATTTCCAAATTGTTTGTCGGGAATTTTTATCCTCACAAATATATATAGGATATTTTATATAGCTGCAGGACTTTTTACAGAAATAAACTTCAAGTTTTTGGATGAATTTATTAAAAAACAAGGCTTTACCATTTTTAAGTAAACTTATAGGAGCCACATTTACGGTGGCCCTTAAGTTGAAATCACACCACTAAAATGACTTAACGCAAATACATATAAACATCACAACGATTAAAAAAAAATGAAACAAAAAAAAAATTAAAAATTAAAACAAAATTACATTTTAGAGATAAATAAAAAAAATTTGAGGAACCAAAATGATTTCAAAATAATTTAACAAAATAAAAAGGAAATTGTTTTAAAGACAAAATGAATTTCTAGAAATCAAAATGAAATGTTAATATTTTTAAAATAAAAGAAGAAATTGGGAAAGTTAAAAATCCCATAATTCCTACCTTTTCCGGTTCCTTATTTTGTATCATTTTTTAAGATTTTGATTTCTGGAAAAAACAAATTTATTTTAATTTTTAATTTTTTTTAGTTTGTGGAATTTTGTTTCGATTTCTAAAATGTTATTTTGTTTTTTATTTATTATTGTGATTTTAAATACGTTTTTGCATGGTGTGATTTGTTGATTTGATTTGGACTTCCAGGCCACCGTACATATCTGTCAGAAGTTGTCAGTAGATTTGACTAATCTTTTTTTACAGTGTAAAGTTGAAATAAAGATGTCACACGTGCAGCACATGACCATCAATCTGACCCATATATTAATAACATGTTTAACCCGTGGTATTCACACTGAAAAAGAAGGGAGGGGCTTCTTCTTTTATGCTACTGTTTACTAGCAAATCTCCACCACCGACAGAAATGTCAAAGAGGGGAAAATTTTGTAAATCTTACTCCAGGCATTTTCTTTCACAGCTCTACTCCGATATATAAAAGACTTGGTGTAATAATTTTGTCTGGACATAAACCACATTTATCAATTTCTTCTCCATGATCCATTTTCAAAAGGTTGGTACTTTAGTAATTTCAAGGGTAAGCCACCACCAAATCCAAGTCCCTGATTGGTCAAAGTTCAACTGGTTTAGAAACAAGCGTTGGTCCACAAATCAATGACTGGTGCGTCCAAAGCTGCTTCCATCTGTTCTCTGCAAGCCCTCGATTGTGCCGTGACTTGTGTGGAACGACGTTCTGCAGGTGCGGCCGTGCTTGAAACACACGAGCCGCGCTGCAGTGGTGCCCGTGTCCGTGGGTCAGCCGTGGCGCTGCTGCTCATAGCTGCACCAAGCCTGATTGGGCCTAATCTGGCGGGGAGTCGGGTTGCCGGGTTGATGGCGTGTCTGCATGGAAGGCATGCATGCTGTGAATCACTGGGATTGACCCCCTGCCTCTCGGGTTAACAGAAGCCCTGACTGTGTGTGTGTGTGTGTGTGTGTGTGTGTGTGTGAAGGTGTGTGTGTGTGTGTGAAGGTGTGTGTGTGTGTGTGTGTGTGTGTGTGTCTGTGTGTGTGTGTGTGTGAGTTTGAACTGAAAGTAGTGAGATTTGCGAAACTTGATTGAACTTTTAGGTACAAATCAAAGATTTAAAGTTGTTCAAGACAGAAAATAAACCTCAAAGTATAAGACAGGTGTGTAAAAGGACAGGAGTGGTGGTTTGGGGGTCGGCTTGTTGAACTTTGCCTCCGGCTGCAGAGCTGGAGGAGTAGCCTCTCGTAAAACCGTCCCCGTTCAGCCCGTAAACCTAATTCCACCCCCTCACAGGTTCCTTCTCCTGACACCAGAGGAGCAGGGTCTCCGTTTCCCCCCATGTGCCACCAGACCAGGAGTGTCAGTTTAACATGAGGCCCAGCGAGCGTGCAGCGGCAGAGAAAGCCGCCGGCTTAAGATGTCTGTTAGTGTCTGTGTAACAGTGTGTGCTCCGGGAGTTTGGGGATCAAACCCTCATGTCGACAGAGGCAGCACCGAGGAGACGGCCGCTGACAGGTGCTTCCTGCAGCAACGCAGCAGGTGTTTTGTGCTCACACACTTACACACACACACATGCAGACACTTTAGCACCAGGACATGATTGTGCATGTATGAACACACTTTTTCCATCCGACACAGAAGTTGGGCTCTAAAGTTAACTCTTGGCTATGAGCTGCTCTTCCGTTTTTGTGCTCAAACGGCTCTTAATCAACATTTTAGGCGCAGAATATTTCAGCATCCAGCATGGCAATGACAGCTTTTTCATTTGGATTGTTGTTGTGTCGTTTTTAGTCTGTTAAATTGTAGTCATTGACATTTTACTGCTATGAAAGATAGTTAATGTTGAAAATGACAAAAAGAAAAGAGAGAATCAAAAACATAAAAATGTTTTAACTCAATCTTAAATAACCCACAGGGTTTTACTTAATAAAAAATATCACGTTGATTATATTTATTCATTTCAATTTAGTAAAATGCTGCTTTCGTTTTTTTTTATTTATGTATTTTTTTTTTTGCCAGCTGGTTTTTTATTTCATTATTTTCAACAAAAAAGGCATTTCAATAATTAATTAGTTCATTTATCTTATCAATCTTTTTTTGTGTTAATGAGTTTTTTTTTCTTCTTTATTTTATTTTATTTAAATTCTTGGCTATATTTTCTTTTTATTGTTTATAAAACTAGTCATACAATTTTTTGAAATTTTTTTACATTATATTTATTCATTTAGTTTGTAATTAAACTTTTTAGTTTTATTTTCTTCCTTCAAATTTTTTATTTTACTTTTTCTTTAGCAGCTGGTAGTGTGTGTCCTCATTTTCAATCATTTTTTTAAAAATTCACGTTTCATAATTTTTTCTATTAATTGGGCATTTAATTTTTGAAAGAGTATTTATTTTCTATTCATTTTTATTTCTATTTTTGGGTTTTTCAGGTTAAAAAATATTCCGGACACTTTTTCCATATTTCTGTCACAAATGTCTTTAATCAAAACATAAAATATCTCTCTTTAATGAGTTTCTACCAACAATTGAAATCTCATATTCCTGCTTAAAACATTCCTTCTAAGTGGAATTCGTTGACATGTATTTAGAGAAACCAGCGGTAAAGGTCATAAATGCAGAATTTAAACACAAAAGATTCAAAGAAGAACAAATTGTCTTTAACTGTCCCAAAACTTTTAAATAAAACGAGCTTTCATCAAAAAAACATGAAAAAATGGGTCATTTTGTTTGAGCATTCCTATTTTTAAAATACAGCAGAAAAAAAGCCAAATAAAAACATAAAACAGACTGGTGTCAATTTGAGAATTCAAACACAAAAAAGATTGATCACATGGAAACATAGTTGCCACACGGCAAAATAAAATTAAAACATTTCATTTCATTTATATTTTGCTTGAGATCTTTGATTTAACATATTTAAAAAATGTTGAGTTTAAAAAATTATTTTTATTGTGACAAAAAGCAGATTTTTAAATTAATTTTAAATTTTTTCTTTCTTTTTAAAATTTTAAGAAAAATTCTACAACTGACTCACATTTGTTTGTTAATAAAATTTAGGAAGTGGCCTTTAAACAGCTTATTTGCTGACTAATATGTCACATTTTCACCAGAAATGGTCTAATTGGTTACATTTCAGAACTAAAAATAAAAAATAAAATACGAGAATACATTTTTTTAGATCAAACTTCAAAATGTAGCTTTTCTTTTAATTTGGATTCCTAAAAAGTTTTTCTGTTTAAAAATGTTCCTATTACAAATGTTATAATAATACCCCAATTCAGTTCTTCCTTTATGAACAAACGCTACAATTGTGCTAAATATGATTTGATATTTCTATATTAAATTTTAAAAAACTAAAAAAAAAAGCTAAACTCTTACCAGAGATTTTAGTTTGTTTTTTTAACTCGTACTTATATTTTTGGGATATATTTCCAATTCATCCCAAAGTTAGATTTCTGAACTCATACCACAGTTTTTAAGTTTGAGGGGGGGGGGGTACTTTAGGAGAACACAAACTGAGCATCACGTCTGGGCTGAAGGAGAATGGATGTAAAAACAGTGCGGCGTGCAGGTTCAGTCGTCACTCAGCGAGTCTATTTTTCACTTTTTGTTTTCAGTCACAGGCTCCAGCTCAGCCAATGGCTGACGCGGGAGTCGCCAAAGCAACAGAGCCGCTGGACGAATGGTAGCGCCTCCATCTGTCTCAAAAATAAAACAAACCAAAAAAAAAAAAAAAGAGAAAGAAAAAAAGACACAGCGCCGACCATTTCCCAAGAGCCATGAGGCCATGCCTTCCAAATGGAAACTGAACCATGACGACAGGTTGGATGGATGCTTTTTAGATCCGTTATCTGCAGGATTCCTGCACAGTTAGGAAATGGGGCTGAAGTTAGTCTCTGTCAGCTGCTCAGAGAGGTTCTAAATAAACTCTGCTTAACCTGCTCTTATAAAAGATTCAGGATAAAAATACATATAAATGCACAAAAAAGTCTCTGTTAAAGGAAGAATTTGTGTTCAAAGTCAAAACATTGATAATATTAAACAGTTTTTGAAAATTTTCTAAATGATTTTTTTCTTCGACAGAACTGTATTTTATGAATTATTGCAACACAATTCAAGCAAAGACAGTTTTGCATCCATCCTTTATGAAAAAAAAAGAATAAAAAGTTCAAATCTGCACATTTGTTCTGGTTTCACCTCAAAGTCCCATTTCAATGAAAATTGTGTTTTTGGTGGTTTTAATCTGTTAATTCTCTGGTGATAGAGGACACATATATATAGAGAAGCTCAAAAGTGCATTTCTGAGTATTTCATCATTCAAATTATTGTAAATCAGGAGCAGATTAAAAAAATGCCACGTGAAAAAGATGGTGTTTGTGACGTAGAAAAAACGCCAGGCAGGGCACGTTCTAATTCAGTCATCCACTTATAGACAAATAGATCCGTGTTGGTCTTTGTTTTCCTGGTCTGAGCTGGAATTTGGATCAAAACTCTATGGCTGGATGGCTCCAGCATTTCTCGCTGTTTTTGTTGCAGCGTTAATGTTAGGTTGTTGTTGTGAGAGGCTGTAAGCTCCCGGTAGATTGTGCAAACAGAGAGCACAGATATGGGTGATGGGAAAGGGAGGTGGGGTTGCTCCGTGCCAACAGTCCCGCCCACAACTCAAGAGGTGAATTTCTACTGATGTACTGCCGCTCTGCCGAAATTTTGTCCCAGAAAACAACACTATTGGCTAATAGTGGCTATACTATTTTGGCTAAAAACAGCATAATCATAACTACAAAACCGCTGGGAACGCTTCTTCAAAAGATCAAAAGATGATCTGAGCGGGGCTTTAGGTGAAATAATAGATCGATTTAGAGACAAATTTGGTCAAAAATGTTTCAAAACCATTAAGGCTTTTATTTTGAACTTTCAAAAGTCATACATGTAAATTTCACAGAACTCCAGTAGTATAAGTCACAAACTTTTATTTTGGTGGGGTTTAACAGTTTTATGTTGAGGTCCGTGATTAATTACATACCAGATTTGTTCCTCTGGTCTCCTCAAACTGGATCTGCTTCTAAGCTCCGTTCACACCGCCCTCAGCGACACACTTTCAAGCAACCACTTCCAATCACAAGTCGATGTGAACGTGTGTAAACGCAAGTTTTTAGGCTTCCGGTCCAAAACTGAACTGTGATCATGCTTAGTTATGCAAGTATTAGGACCGTTTTTGGCCTTACGTACAAAATGTTAATCCCTTCAACGCACGTTAAACTTTGACAAATCAGGGGCTTTGATTTGGTAGTGACGTATGGATGGCGCCCATTTTAATTCATGGAGGTATCGACCATTTGAAAATTTATCATGGGGAGAAATGAATTACTACGGGTTGTCCTTGGCCGGAATTCTATAAAACCAAGTCATTTGGAACAAGATTTGCAAGATTTGCACCCCTTCGACATTTCGCACCAAGGCTCTTCGAACTTTAGGTGGGGGACATGAGCTAGCATTGGGTAGCGACAGTCCAGTGTGAACATCAGGAGCCAAATGCACGTTCAAGAACCTGCATCACCTGCTCGATGTGAACATAGCTTTAGTGTTTTCAACGTGGAGAGTGAAAGTCTTGAAGTGTTTTCTTTTTTGTGGCTAAAGCGTTATTCTTAACTCAGGCGTTTGGAGTCGAACACACTGGAGAAGCAGCGGAAGAAGTGGGCGGAGTCTCTGTCCCTTCCACAGAGCGTGTGTCTGCGTGAGGCTCACTTCGCAGGTGAGGGGGGACATACCCGGGCTGGGGGCCTGCGTTCAGTTTGCTGCGGTCAGATTTGGAAGGACAGCGGCCTCGTTTGTCCTGACCCCGGAAGGCTCTAAGTTTGGGGCTCCAGTGTTCCCGCCACTGGAGGGCCAGGGTGGAGCGGTCCGCCACCAGGCGGCTTTCCTCGGGGCCCCAGCCCCGCTCCCCTTCCTCTGCGCCAATCAGGAGGAACGTGCGACCCACATGGAGGGCGGGGCAACCACACGCCAGGTCCCGATTGGGGACCCAGAGAGACTGGGGGCCTCTGCGGACCCGGGAGGCGGAGCGCGTGCGGAAGACGACCTGCACAGTGATGGAGAACTGCCACCAGGGACCGGAACGCTCCATCCCCTTCACCTGAACCTTCAGCACTGTGACGCAAACACAATTCTGTCAATGTTTGTTTGTTTGTTACCCTTTTAGTATTTTATTCATGTTTAGGATTTTTTTTAAAAATAATAATTAAAATGAAACCACTGACCGTAATCCTTGAGACAATATGTTTCCAGGTTCATCCTGACTTCAGCCTGAGTGGGCTGACAGTATGAAACGCACTCCTCAGCTGCAGGATGTGGTGTGGGTGGGGTTGGGCAGGGGGGCAGAAGGGAGAATGAGATGCTATCATTTCATAGCACGCATATCAGCACATGTCTTTTGCCCTAATTACAATATGGCCGCTCCTATTTGTCATCACAGTATCCTCTGACTAACACACGATCCCACAGCTGCAGGAGGTGAGACATTTCCAACCGCTAGAAAGGAGGCGGGGGCCCGACTGGCTGCCTCATGAGGAGTTAGAGCAGCGGCCTGATCTGAAAAACGTTTTTTAAATATTAAAAAATATACAGTTGCATACACAATGTAAATATTTTGAAAGTTGAGGTACTTTTGTTAAAACCTCCTGAGGAGTGCTTTATTTGTTGTGTGAGCCTATGAAAATAAAATCACTTTTAAAGACCCTATGATAAACTGATGAACTATCCTGGTGTACTCCACCTTTGCCCTCCAGTAGCTGAGATAGGCTCCAGCAACCCTGTAACCCCAAAAGGGATTATTGGGTTTTATTGGATAGAGGACTAAGGATGACAAAATAATTTTATTCTTTATGCCAGCTTTCAGTGCACCAAATTAGAAAATCCCTCCCCCCTTTTCCCCCCAAATGAAATGCACCCAAAGATAATAAAAAAAGTTTAACCTCAAATACAAAAGGGGTTTATATAGACATACACCTCCTGTGTCCAAAGCCCTATTGTAACAGTAACATCTCTTCAACACAAGCAGTCTCCAGGTCTTATCTGTTTGCTCAGCTGCTGGACAGGACAAGTTAAAAAATAAAAAATAAATAACTAATAAAATAGAATTTTCTGTAAAAATATATATATATTTTTAATTTCAATTGTGCAGTTTCAATTTGGCGACATTATCTTAAAGGTGGAGTCAAACAGGCCAATTCTGTGTCCCAAGTTTTGTTTGTTTCTGTAACTATTCATAACGTCAAATTACAGATTATTTTCTCTTCTTTCTTTTTTTTACAAGAAAATGTTCACAAATATAAGTAAAAATTAAGTGTAGCCTCAAATACAAAAGGGGATTTATGCAAATATACTCCTTCTGTGTCCAATGATGTATTACCCGCTTTTGTAACAATCAGCACAAGGCCCTCAGCTCTTATCTGTTTGTTCAGCTACTAGACAGTACAACAAAAAAAATGAACAAACAAAATATCATAGTTTTTTGTTATATTAATTGTTTTTTTTTCAGTTGTACACCTCGTTTCATCGTGGTGACATCATCTTAGTAGGTGGAGTCATAAAGGACGGATATGTCCCAAGGTTTTCTAGTTTCTCTAAATGTTCAAAATCTCAAATATTGGAATGCATTTTGTCAAATTACATTTTGTAGATTTATCATGGTCCTATTGCATGTTGTGTTCATATATATATATTTGTCAAAAGTAAGAGCTCTGTCTTCCCCACTGGTCACACCTCTGGGAGCCGCCCCAAGAGTTCTAGCCACACTACAACTCCCAGCAACCCCCAGCGCGCACTTTCTCTCATTTATCAATCAACCACAGCATACTAAAGCACTGCACTAAGTGAAGCTCAGAGTGAAGTATTGTTTGTGCCACTCTGCCTTCCTTACTGAGCATTATATCTGGACCCGATCTTCTGTCTCCTGACTCTGACTCTGTTATCGACCCCCTCCTGCCTAACCCTGATTTAGCTTTGTGGACTATTAGCTGAACTAATAAACCTGCTGCATTTGGATCTAGCCGTCTGCCTGTTCTTGTGACAATAATAATGTTCTTTACATTTAATTTTTTTTTTGCTAAAAGCACCTATTCTATGCCTGGGTTTTTTTCAGGCGTGCAACAAATAAGGCAAAAACTTAAACATCAAGCTTTGATTTGGCTCCCAAGTGTCCTTAGTTCTATTATTTCTCTTTTTTTTTTTTTTTTTGTGTGTAAATGAGAGCACAGTTGCAGCTAGTGCCTCTATTGATGGACATGTTTTTGTTTCTGATCGAGGTTGTTTTGTTTACTCTTGACTAGTATGAAGAGTTGTAATCAGTTCTGGTTTTAAAATGAGAAGTTCATTCATAGCTGGCAACTGATGATGTTTAGAGATTTTCCATTCATTTGAGAACAAAACCTTCAAACATACTTATATATATGATCAAATTCCGTCATTGTTTTAGCAATAATGCAGTAAATGGTGTGGTTACTTGCAATGCTGTACTGAGGTTGGTACACGAGGTGGGGAGCAACCTCTGAATCCTGCGAACACGATCAGACAGGTGTCAGGTAGACAAACGTCAGCTCGCATGTTAGCTGGGTGCAGACGTGTGTTTAACTAAGTGTTGTGGTTGGAGGGCTGCGGTATGTGGGCATTGCCGTGCGGAAGATAAGCTAATGTCAAAACAGACCAAGACTTTGTTCCTTTTATGGTCTAGAATTGCACCGCATGAGGGCGGCTCCAGCTCACAAACGCTGCTTTTGGTCATTTTATAAGGTCAGACCTTGGTGAGCAGCAGCTCGCCTCAGACATTAAACAGAGTCTGAGTGGAGGTTAACAGCTCTGCTGGCTGGATGTGAACACAGAGGTGTCACAGCAGTGAAAGTGTAGAAGCTCATCGCCTTATAAGCCGATGCTGCTTCCTCCACTTTTTCTCCAAGACGTGGCTCCAGAAAGAGCCGATCGGGGTGAAAAAGGAAAATGAGATATTTTAAAAGTAAAGGGTGGAAATATAAACATTAGAAAGAAAATGTCCCCATTCTTTACACACATTTGTCATGAGTAAAAAATTTGTTCTCACGGTTATTGCTGGGGTTATGTGAAATCAGCGAAGCAGAATTACAGATGGTTTTATGTAAAACTCCTCACTGAACACTTTCCTCCGCACCTCAGACAGACATGGACCCCTTTTCACACTTTTTTCTCCTATATAAACTATCAAAGTTCAAACCTTTTGTAGAATAAATAACAAAAAGCTGACTGCAATTGAAAATGTATGTAACTCTGTCAAGCTGTCAGGCAGGGTCTCATGCAGAGAGAACGAGATTGATTGACATGATCAACAATAATCAGAATACAGGGAGCAGTTATTGTTTAAAAAACAACAACAAAAATAGCATGCAAAGTTACCCATGGTCCAGTGTTTTCAACCTTTTTTGAGCCAAGGCACACTTTATCCTTGACAAAATCCGCAGCACACCAGCATCCAAAAATTAAAAAGGAGAAACTCTATAGTCTGTACTGATCTACAAACTGTCCTCTGCAATCTCTCATCCATTTTTGTGATAATTGTGACAGAAAAACCCGAAAGTTGCAGCTGTTTTTTCTTAAAAGGTGTAATAAGAGTGAAATTAGTTTTCAGTAATAATTTTCAACTAAATTATTTGACATTTACACTTGTGAATTGTTTTCCCTCTAGTTTATTAACATACAATTTTATGTAACCTAACATAAAAAACAAATATAGTCACACGCACATACACACACACACACACACTCACACACTGAAGGAGGAGGGTTTGGGGAAGAGACAGAGGGAGCTAAAATTGTGTGCCTTGTCCTAGGCTACCCCCACTTTTGTGGGACACAGCCTTAGTAAATAAAAAAAATTTTTTTTTTAAATTCTCTCTAAATTGATTTTTCTATATATATATTTTTCAATGTTGGTGCAAAAGGCAGCTGTTGTTACGTTATGTAGATCTGTATATTTGATACACTTTACACAGAAAGACTAACATTATATTTATGTTTTCTGTAGCTGCACAAAAGTGAACATGTTGAAGTTTTATTAGTTCTTCTTTTGTCTTAATCAAGACAAAGTCTTTGAAAACTTCAACAAATGTTTATTTCTTTTAGATGATTACATTGTTTCAGTTTAATTTAATTGTGTCTGACTCACTTCACCTTAATCCTGTTTCCTACTGTAATAGCAAAGCGCCGTATATTATTGCACTGGAAATCTAAGGACCCACCCAGGGTGTCCCAGTGGATGACGGATCTTATGCAACTACTATAACTAGAAAAAATAAAATATTCAGTTCAGGGATCGAGGGACAAATTTTTCTCAATCTGGGGTCCGGTTTTAGATCGCTTAGGCAAACTCAGAATTCTACCTGAGGCCTCTTCACATTCTATCATCACATCTCAGTAGTTTATAGTTTAAAATAATCCATCTGTTCTTAAATATTATTAACACTGTTGCGTGTGTATTATTATTTTTCTTACGTATAAATATCATCAGCTATATATGTTACTATATTTCTCTATTTTATGTTGCCACTTGGCTGATCGATTTGGTCATCGAGTTGATCACATAGAGATATGCTTTTGTCATATTGGACAATATATATCTTTATCATGTCTTACCAAACCATGGAGGTTCGAGGTATTTGAAAAAATAACAAAAATAAAACTGGCCATGTTGTATTACAAATATGAAACGGTATCTTTGTTTCATTGTGTTTCCTGTATGTAACAATTCTCTCTTTGTTTGCAATAAAAACAAATTGAAAAAAAAAAATCCTGTTTCCTAAATGTTGTTATTATTTCTTCTTAAGTTTAACAAAAAAAATAAAATAAAAATAAAATTATCCAGACTTTATAACAAGTGTTTCAGTTAGGAAGATGACTTGGACCAAACTCTGGGATGTTTGGCTGTTAATAAACACAAACCTTGAAAGAGAACTAAACTGTTGACCTCCGTTCTCAAGAAAGATTTAAAAACTGTTTGGATATTGTGTTCGTTGTAGTTTTCAGAATGCAGTCACTTCCTTAATCTCGTCATGTGAGATGTAGTGATGTCAGACCGGAGCTCTTAGCCTTATTATTTTGATCAATTTCCACAATTGATACCGGCTCAGCAGTAAAAACTACACCGCTAAAGATAGCTTTAGCTGTTATTTTTGTTGGAATTGAGAGACTTTACGAGCTAAACTGGAACAAGGAAGTGAAGACTTTAACCACTTTTTGGAAAACAGAGATGAAGCTGCAGCTAAATCGCGGTACCGTCATTCTTATCAAGGTGTCTTTAACACATACATTTCACTACTAGTTGTATTTGCTAAATATAACTGTATGTGATAAATAAAAAAGAATCTTGAATCTTGAATCTTTAATAGATTCAAATAAGCACATAAAAAAAAAAGTATTTACGATTTTTCATATTCTAACTACTGTGTTTTATCAGGGCCTGTTTGGATGAACACAGAGCTGATATCCTGGAGATGGTAAATGTTTTTAGATCAGTGAAAATGAAGCAACTTCACAACACCGACTATCTCTCACTGCCCACTGGTTAATAAACATAGCCATAGATGAACCACGACAGAGGAAGGGACCACTGGACATGGATCTACTCGTCTACAAGTGGATGCATCGGAATGGAGTGGAGCAGGTTGCCTGTGGCCCATGCAGTGTGTTTTGTTCCGTCACAAACAAGCTACTTGTCAAACTGCATTTTTTTCCCTGCCGCTCCTGATTCATAACGTGAATCACTAAAGAAATACTCAAAATCAGTTTTAAGCTTTCCATTTAGATAGATAGATAGATAGATAGATAGATAGATAGATAGATAGATAGATAGATAGATAGATAGATAGATAGATAGATAGATAGATAGATAGATAGATAGATAGATAGATAGATAGATAGATAGATAGATGAATGTAGATAGATAGATAGATAGATAGATAGATAGATGAATGAATGAATGTGATGAATAGATAGATATATAGATAGATAGATAGATAGATAGATAGATGAATGAGTAGATGAATGGGCGGAAAATAGAGTATTGAACCGTCAACATTTTCTCTCAAAAAACATGGTACACCACAATGGGGCTATTGACATGGAATTTTGACCAGATATAGGCATCAGCCGTAATGCACATAGAAAGAAATCAAACATTTATATGTCCATAAATGAAGTTATGTATAATAAAGTGAAATGGCACAGGAATAAGTATTGAACAGCTGAAATTTATTTAATACTTAGTGCAAAAAGCTTTGTTGGTGATTACAGCCTTCAAGACGCCTCCTGTATGGAGAAACCAGTCGAATACATTGCTCAGGTGAGATTTTATTTATTCATCACACAAACTGCCTTCAAATCTTCAAGGTTCGGGGGGTCTCTTCTGTGAACCCGGATCTTCAGTTCTTTCAAAGATTTTCCAAGTGGATTCCAAGTCTGGCGATTGGCCTTTGGGCCATTGTAGCAGCTTTATTTTCTTTTTTTCCAACCAGTTGAGTGTTACCTTGGCTGTGTGCTTGGGATCGTTGTCTTGCTGAAAGATCTACCCTCTTTTCATCTTCAGCAGCCTGGCAGATGACTGGCAGATTCTGATCAGGGAATGTCTCGATACTTTTCTCAGTCATTATTCGCTTCAATGATATAAGTCTACCAGTACCACATGCTGAAAAAAACAGCCCCGCGTCATGATGCTCCACCTCCAAACTTGACTGTTGGTATGGTGTTTTGGGGGTGATGTCTTGGTACCATTCTTCCTCAAACATGTTGTGTCTTATGACATCGAAGAGTTCGAGATTTTAGTCTCATCTGACCAAGTATCTTCTCCCCAGAATGTCATTGGTTTATCCAAATGTTATTAATACTTAAACTCCAAAGCGAGCTTCAACATACTTCTTCTTCAAAATGGGTGCGTGGTGTGCGTGCATGGAGGCCATGGCGGTTGAGTGCATTACCTATTGTTTTCTTTGAAACAACGGTATCTGCTGATTCTAGGTCTTTCTGAAGCTCTCCACGAGTGGTCCTGGGCCGTTGGAGAACCCTTCTGATGATTGTTCTGACTCCTCTGTCTGAAATCTTGTGAGGAGCACTGGCATTAGCAGGTTTATGAGCCACTACCCGTGTTCTTTTCTGCTTCCGGATGATGGCCCCAATGGTTACTCACTGGAACTTTCCAGAAGTTTAAATCGCCTGTAACATGCCTTCAGTGTGTTTTGCAACAACAAGGTTCGTGAGTCTTTGGACAGCTCTTTGCTTTACATCATGCAATGCTTCTTGTATAACACCTTGCTGGTGAGAATCCTTTTTAAAAGGCATCAACCAGGACTATACCAGCTGATATTACTTTGCACTAATAGGGGGCAGGTTAACCTTCTACGAGATACTGACTGACAAACTCCAGCTGCTCTTGGCTTGAACCTTTTTACCCCTCCTTTTTTCTTCATGTGTTCAATACTTATTCCCTGTGCCATTTCACTTTATTACCTCTTCATTTATGGACATAAATGTTTGGATTTCTTTATAATGTGCATTACTTGGGTTAGAGGCCGACATCTGGTGAAAAATTTAGGTGTCCAATAGCTCGATTAGAAATATGTTTTTGAGAGAAATGTTGGCGTATTCAATACTATCTTCCCGTATATATATATATATATATATATATATATATATATATATATATATATAATATATATATATATATATATATATATATATATATATATATATGTGTGTGTCTTCCATCATCACTAAAATGCCACAAAAGCATGTTAAGAACACCTTTTTCATCAGAGCGGATCTATAAAATGTCTGTTTTTTGTTGGCCAAAGCTAAACTTAATCTAGAGTTGTTGTTGGTGGCAGCACTGAAAAGGACACTAACATAGATTACTATAGAAGTTAACCTGGAGTTCACCTCCAGAGGAGCAGCAATGATGTAGTGGAGGTGAAGATGCTATACATAGCCTCAGATGGTCTGGCAGTAAAAACAAACAAGGTTTTCTTTCACTCACCCCTTCCACACAGAGAGTTATGAGTCTATAGGCCTTAGGGGTGTCTTCATCCACGTAACAGGTGTGCCCCCCCCCCCCACCTGATGGGGACCCACATTGCCTGCTGAGCTCTCAACACTTGTGCGATTAATTTGGGATGCGCGCGTGGATTAACACGTCAGGCGGATTTTTTGGTGCTGGTCATTGAGATACGAGAGGCAGCAATCCTCTGGATCTGAGGCTGATCCCTGCAGCGGAAGAGGAGGTTCCCCTGCTCCAGTGGGCTCATGTTAACACTGCTGTGGAGACCGTCTCCGAGAAGAAGACTTGACGAATGACAGAGCTAAATTAACCTGGAGAGCAGCAGGCTCTTTACATGACACTTTGTTTAATGAGAGCCTTAAAGACCCACTGCAATGAAAATGGAGTTTTTGGTGTTTTAACGTGTTCTTGTAGCATTTTTCAGATGATGAAGGACACTGTATATAAATATGGTTTAGGTTAGAATTACATTTAGGAGAAAATCTTTTTTCAAATCATTGTTAATCAGGACGGATAAAATGCTGTTTAAAAATACGCTGAGTGGGCCACAAGCTCCCAACTAGACGACTGGACTTATGTACATCTTTGTTTTCCTGGAATCTGGCTCAAATCTCTATGGGTCCAATACTGCTCACCATTTTTGTTGCACTACAATGTGTGACGGGCTGTAGGCTAGTGGGAGAGAGTGTAAACAGAGAACTCTCAACAACTCTGGAGGAAGGGTGGTCCGGATTTGTGCGGCACCAACGGTCCCTCCCACCCTCAGATGTGATACAGATTCAATCAATTTAGAGGATAACCAAATGAACCTCAAGAACAGATTAAAGTTGTAAAAACTCACAACTGCCTTTAGAAAACTGAAAAACTTTTATTTAATATTTTTTCAAATGCTAGTTCACCTGTGTAAAGAAGTAGTTAGTCAACGCTTGGTGTGAAGCTTCTTACTTTGTGTACTTTTGCTAACTTTCCACAGCTTCAGTTGGCAGACTTACGTATGCAGGGCCGCAGGGGGGACTTGCCCTGTTTGTATCCTGGCGCACAGCGGTTACACCTGAGGCCCGTCACTCCATCCCGGCACAAACACTGACCTGAAGTCTGGTTACACCATCGACCCACTGCACCCACAGGATGGCACTGGCACGCTGGGAAAGAAAATCAGACGATGTGTTTAGTAGATGCAGAATCTGACACCTACAACAAGGCATTTTCTTTACAGACAAATGGTAAATGGCGTATACTTGTGTAGCGCTTTACTATTTTCGTCGAAGACCCAAAGCGCTTTACAGTCCATGCACACACACATTCACAAACCGATGGCGCCAACCTATAACCACAAGTGTGGGGTCCAGCGTCTTGCCCGATGAAACTTTGACACGTGGGCGGGCAGAGGTTGACCACTGTATCTCTGCACCATGGCCACAGAAGATTAAAGCAAAACCTAAAGTTCTTTGGGCTGGTTTAAACCATTAAAAGTCACAAAAGGACCCCAGAACAAATAGGACGTAAGACGGAAACAAACTTCTTAGCAGTGAAGGCCAGAGATGGTCTTTCACCACATCATTAGACCATGACAAAGTGGAGGTGATTAAAAATACACAAAGAGACAAAAGCAGACAGAACATAGGAGGAAGAAGACCATCTGTCAATGTTATGACAGTAATTTAATCCGAAATGACAGAAGGCATCTGTCCTTAAGGTTTGTCCTTGCATGGGGCAAATATACCACAGAGACCTGGGTGCTTTCCAAATGAGTGAACAAAGATAAAATACTCCGTAAGGGCAGCAAAAAAACTAGATTTCATGGCTAGATTGTTGATTTTCTGCGGCTATCGAAGGTAATACAGTTGAACTTTGACCAATCAGGGACTTGGATTTGACAGTGAAGTATGACAGCCTCTTTCAAAACACCAACGTTTAAAAAATTGATCACGTAGAAGAAATGAATAATTCCAGGTTGCCCCCAGCTGGTATTTCATGACACAGAGGGTTTCATCTATTAGAATAGAGCTATGAAAGAAAACACCTGGAGCAAGATTGGCGAGATTTGCACCTTTTCGCTAAACGCACGTTCAAGAACCTGCGTTCAGGGAGTTCTTGAACACACCACTGGTGTGTGTGTAGAAAAACCCTGATACAAATTCTACACAATAAGTGTAAACAGGCTGAAAGCTGGTGATTTGTTACACTACAGGTCAAATATCCCCATGAGCACACCGCAGTGTCGCGGTCACTAGTGACCTGTCAAAGGTCAGGGGTTTAATGTGGATGCCGACCTGTGGTAAGGACAGGACTACAGGTGGCGGCTCAGTGGGGGGTTTAGTGTCCACTGCTAACAGGAATAGTTAGTTGTAAAGTGCAGGCACCCTTTAAACACAACCAGACAAACACCCCCCCTGGACGATCACCTTGACACGACAAACACACGTAAGGGGGACTGACGTTGGCAGGCCTTGCGATGGCTGAGCGCCTTGCTGTGGTCGCGGGCGTAGCCGTTCTGGCAGTACTGGCAGTGGCGTCCCGCCGTGTTGTGGCGACACTTTTGGCAAACACCTCCGCTCTTCCGGCCCGACTGCAGGAACACCTCCATGCTGAAACGGCATTTGTTTGAGTGGCCGTTGCAATCGCACGCTGGACGGGAGCAGAAGAAAACAGACAGTTGACAGAAAGCACCTCCAGTGTTTGAGAGGATATGGTTTCAAGTTTGATTATTTGGGGGGATGTCGAGAAAGAAACCTAAGAAATATGTCAGTTGTGTGAGGGGCTTTGGATTGCCACCAGCCAATTACTTGGTTAAAGGACCAACTATCTTTAGTTATACTTTTACAAAAGTTGTGGGTCAGTTCTCTATTAACGTTGTTCTAAAAGACAATAAACAAATCAAAGGGTTAAAGAGAAGGTATGTTTCTTGCTCAGTACTTAGGTTCAACATTCAGAAAGTGCTTTGATGTGTGTAAGAACTAAAGTACCAAGAAGACAATCAACTACTGATAAAGAGGTTTCTGCTGTAAAGCTCCAGAACATCAGTTATTATTCATGAAAATGTGTGACCAGTTGTATAACAGGTTGCAAAAAATGATAATTTGAGTGGTTGACAATAATCTATCAATATTTTTGTTTGGCTATTTTAGCCACAATGAATTTAAAATGATTTATTTCTGCTATCATTTTTTAGAATTTTCTATTTTCTTTAACCCTTATGATTTATATAAGTATGGATGAGTGTCTGGGCTCATTTTCTTTGCTAAAATATACTTGCACCTTGTAACAAAGAATTTCTTTTGTCTTTTTAAGTTTTTTCTAACAAAAATTTCCCAAATTTAAGGCAATAATCTGAAAAACTTCTTATTTTAAGTTCGTGTTTTAGCTCACCATATGTTAATGTACGGTTGCCCTGGAGTGCAAAATTGCAAACAAATCACTTCACGCAAAAACATTTTAAAGTTTAAAACACCAATTTAAAAAAAAAAAAAACAACATTACATTTTAGAAAACAAAACAAATTTCCAGAAAACAAAAAGAAGTGTTGGAAAAAGGAAACAAAGTGAGAAACCAGAAAAGGTAGGCACTATGGGACATCGCTGATCGGATGATGATCCAATCCAGTATAGGTCAATAATCATCAATCAGTGATATCTAATGGTAACAACCTTTTCCAGTTTCTCATTCTGTTTTGTTTTTCAACATTTTGTTTTGATTTCTGGAAATGACTTCTGTTTTTCCCAAGGGACATTGCTGATTGGAAGATGATGTTTGTCCATTATTTCAATGGCTGACGTACAAAACCTACACGGAGAAGAAGCTGATCGATGCTGTTCGTTCTCATCTTGAACTTTACGATATTTTTCTTACTTGTCTCGAAACAACAACAATAATTCCTCTAATTTTTATTCTTTTTTTTAACTTTTTCCCTCGTCAGACTAAAGGGGACTTATCAAATGGGTCACGGAAAGATAGAAGTACCACTGAAACCTCACCGTACTGGGAGAATCTCTGAATGATCTTGTGGAAATCAGACAGGGCGACGGGCTTTCCAACGCCAATGTGGAGCTCTTCAGACATAGTTAAACCGCAGTAAATCAAATTTATTAAAGATGGGAACATTCCAGCATTACTTGTGCCATTTGAGCAGTTTCTAAAAAAGTGTGAAGCTTTCAGTAAAACATATATTCATATTTAATAACTCTGGGATTATTTAAACAGAGGGATTCTGTCTCATTGGGAACTACATTGTGCTGTAAAAAGGAATATTGAATCTGTTGATGGGTTTCAGTTGTGTTTATGGTAGTGATCAACAGTCTCTGGGAGAAATCTATCTGGTTTCTCTCTTTCTTAATCCTCCATCTCTGTTACAGAAACCAGGCTTCCAGTGTCCACGACAGTGAAGAGACCGGCTTACCTAACAAACACAGACAACGTCCCCTCTGGATAAGACGCTTTTCCAGTTTGACTTTTCAGTTTATGTAAGACAACTGAGAGTGAGCAGTGAGCTGGGATTTGACCTGGCTGTGTGTCACCATCACTGTTTTAAGGCATAAGAGCTTAAGAGCATATATGAAAAAATTTTTCAATACTAATGTGAAGTTGCTTCTGTTTATTTAAAACAAAAAAAAACAAGTATTGATATGTGTTCAAGTAACTCCAAAAAAATAATTTAAAGATTTAAATAAAAAATAAAGACATATACCAATAACATAAAAAGGCTAGGGTGTAATATCTAGTGCAGTGTTTTTCAACCTTTTTTGATCCACGGCACCAGCATCCAAAAAAAAAAAAAAAAAAAAAAAAAAGGAGTCTGTATTGAGCTACAGTCGCTCCGCAATCTCACATGCATTTTTGTGATAATTGTGGCAGAAAAAGCTGGAAGTTGCAGCTGTTTTTTTCAAAAGATGTAATAAAATTAAGTTAGAAGATTTAAAAACTGTTTGATGTGTGTTCGTTGTTGTTTTAAGACGTTAAGAGGAGAAACTCATTGTGCGCTGAGACGCTGGCACTTTAACCCAATGCATCATGGGCGATGCAGTGCAAACAGCCGCTGAACGCAAACAGACTCGCGTCTCTGAGCTTCATTGTTTTGTTCACTTGTTCCACGGTCTGACACCGGATTCTGTGGAAAGCTACACCGCTAAAGACGAGGTTTAGCTGGTATTTTTGTTGAAACTGAGCGACTTTATGAGCAGAATCAGAACAAGGAAGTGAGGACTTTAACCACTTCTGATTGGTCAGACTGATGACATGTGATTAAGACTCCAAGAATGATTGGCGGAGACAGTTAAAGGGGCGGGACTTTTCAGAAAACAGCTTTAGTTGCAGCTAAATCGCGGTACCGTCATTCTTATCAAAATGTCTTTAATAGAATAAGATAAACACAAAGAAAAAAGTATTTTATGATTTTTCATATTCCTAACTTCTCAATGTTTTATCAGGCCTGTTTGGATGAACAAAGAGCTGATATCCTGGAGATGGAAAACGTTTTTAGATCCGTTAATGAACGCAGCATTCCTCTAAATATGCATTTTTCCCTAACTGACATCAACCCATTGGTGCAATTGGTACTTAAATTAGATTTTTTTTTTTTAAACACAATTTTGAAATTAAAATTTACAAAATGTTCGGCACTCAAATAAACATATAAATTTTTTAATCAGAACATGTTTCCATGTTCCAGATTCCGTGTTATTTCTGACCCGTATGAGGTAGATTAACAAAACACTCCAGTTAGATACTGGTCCGGCCCTTCTGTTAATTTTTACAACCTTTAGTGTTCTACGAGTCAAAAAGTTTGCCCAAATTACATTTCTCTAGTTGTGTGCTTAAATTATTGTGGTTTTCATTTCATATTTTCGATAAGAGTGAGGGCATTTGCTGAATACATTATTCTGTGAATTAATCTAAAATCAATGTGATGTAAAAAATACTTTTTAAGTGACTAAAAGTCTGAGCTTCTTAATTATATGAAATAGTAAATAAACAGAACATTGTATGTGTATAGACAGGAATAAAATAGGATTGTCTAACTGATTTAGTACGTTTTGAAACAAAACATTTTCTGGATTCCATGTTATGAACTTAAATAAATTTTCTAATTTGTTCATAAATTTTAAATGAACAAATGATTTCTCATCAAAATTGAGATAAATTTTAATAATGTCTAAAATTCCAAGTATAATAAAGACATGAGAAAGAACATGCTTTTTTTTGTAAATTAAGGAATAATTTTGTCTTTGTTTATGTCCATTATATTCAGTTGATCCACTGTTTCGCGCACTTTATATAAGCGCAAATCTATCTATCTATCTATCTATCTATCTATCTATCTATCTATCTATCTATCTATCTATCTTTTTATCTTTTTTTGGTGAGAATTCCACTGCTCATGTTTTGTTGCTGGTGCAGCAGGTTTTTCAGAACAGCTGTAGACAGCTGGACTCACCAACACATGGGTTGGGGTGAGTGGGCGTCGCCCGATGCCATGGTCTGTCCACATAGAAGTCCGCGCACACATCACAGTCTGGCCCTGCTGTGTGATGCTCACACACGCACACTGCGCGGCCTGTGTCATCACGGCGACACCTGGAAGCGTGTCCGTTGCATTTACATCTGCCACCGACTTGTAGGTCAGAAATGGCTATAGGAGGTTGGACAGGAGAGACAAAGGTAAGGGGCGGCACCACTTGAAGGTCTCTGACTCCTGGTCTTGTGTTTAAATTATTGTTCCTTCTCTTCCTCAGTTCCCTTCCCTTGCTCTTCCTGCCCCGCCCCTCAACTTTCCATTTACAGCCCCCAATTGGGCAAGACCCCCATTGTTTATCTTCCTTTTTGTGAGCACCACCTCTGACCTTTCCGCCTTTCTTTGGAACAGCGAGTGAATCCATGATAAGGAGGTCTTCTCCTTCCTTGCTGGTCACATTGTAGCCGTCTTCATCTTGACCTGTCCCCTTTTGGGTGCCCTTTCTACTCTGCATGCTTGTCTTCTTTTCGCCAGTGTCTGATATCTTAGATTCCCTGTCCAGAAACAGAGGCACATTGTCTCTGTTCATTGCGCCTTTCTGACTCCCAGTGTGGCGCTGGATGTCCGATCTCCACGTCGGACTTCCAGTTCCCCTGGCATCACCTGCACCATCATTCCATGCTGTTTCTTTTGGCCTAGAAAAGCTACCCGCCTTGAAGTTTTGAGAAATATGGTGGAAGACAATACGGATGTCTGTGGCGGTCACCCAGTCCTGTAGAGTGGGGCTATAGTCGAAATCAGGAGAAGACGGCCGCCCATCCAGAGCGGAGAAGGCAAGCACCGCCCCGCCCCTCTGCCTTTGAAAGGGGCGAGGGTCTGAACAAAGAGCATCTGTCTCCTGGTGCCTTGTTTGGGCGATGGTCTGGGCGGGTTGCTGGAAGTGTACGACACAATCACTGGAGTAGCGTTGCAAGGGCCGCCACGAACGTCCATAGTCCATCGACTTGAAGATGGACAGGGAGATTGGGTCTGGGGGCTCCTCCTGGTTGCAGAACTGTAAGCTTATGTAGGTGATTTCAAATCGTCGACCAAGTGGGAGGGTGAGGACCCAGTCCCCAGTTTCGTGACCCGCATGAGCCATCCAGCAGGTGATGTTGTTAGGGTTGTGGAGATCTGTTAAGGTGGTGATGTTGCCATCGGTGTTATGCACACACAGCGAGTTGCTCGCATTGACCGGGACACCGTAAGCAGCGTTGATGAACTCTGACAGGCAGTGGCGAGGACGACCATCAGGGTTGTAGCAAGGGTCATGAGGTGACGTCCAGCTTAACGGGGTGTGGGAGAAAGACGACGAAGTTGGAGTCAAGGGAAGGATGAGGATGAAGAGTCTGAGGAGAATGGGAACCAGCAAGGTGGAAGGGGAAGGGGAGAAGGGAAGGAACATCATGTCATCGAGCCTGGAGTGGGGAGGAGAAAAAAGATTCATTTTAGGAGAAATCTGTGAACAAAGTTATGTCATAAAAGAGAAGAAAAAACTGGAGTCAAGGAAAGGAATATAAAAGAGACCACCTGCACCTTCATCAAAAACACATGATATCATCAAAAGGCTGACATGGATCCAGCTGCACTGTACAGGCTTTTCATAAACGCCAGCAAAGACCTCATCCTGTAAAAATGTAATCTCCAATATCCACTGTTTTGTCAACCACTGGTGCAAATTCACAGTTCTGACAACCTTTGAAAATGAGTTTGTCTTAAAATCTCCTAGAAGAGCAACAGGTTTGTCAACAGGACACAAAAGAAAAGGCCTGACAGCTGGAGCCAAACTCGGCTCTGGACCACATTTATCACATTTAAAGACTGTTTTTTTTTTCCTGTAGTTGGGCACGCATGTGTGCCGAAAGGAGGACGTGAGAAAATGTCGAGAAGGAGACGGAGATTAGCTTTCATCATCGTTGGGATTGATTTATGCATCAAAATGCATGTTGGGCTTGATCCTCTTCCGTGCAGAAGACAAACACGGACTTGTGTGGCTCTGGAGTGTGAGCAAATCTCTTCCCGTTTCTTACAACCAGGGATGATCGTAAATTATCCTTTGACAGTGGAGAGCGTGGAGTTGGTATGTGGACACAATGAACAAGCTCTGTGAACACACATACACATTTTCAAAGTACTTCTCTGAAGCTTTCTGTTTCTTTGGCCTTGGTCACTTGCATTTGTACAGAGACTGACCCGTACAGGTGTTGCTGGTTTTGGGGTTGTTCGGGCCCGTGGAGGGTTGTAGACAAGTTCGGCTGCATCTTGTTATGCAGTTCCCTTGAGGCTCATACGACCACCTTAAGGGACGTCTTAAAAATGGAACACACAATTGTTGTGTGTGTAGTAATTATATCATGACGGACAGATGATGATGATATGTCCCTTACGCCACACTCTGGTCTACTGACCACGTGCAAATGCTACAGGGTGTGCAGGTGATACACAAGTCTCTGTTGGATGCTTTCACAAACTACAATTTCTAAAAGTTTCAAACAGGCTGAATGCAAGAGCACACAACAGGTAAGTAGTCAAAGGTGCGCACCCCATGCGCACCTTTGACTTGAAGAGCACTAACAGGCCCCTTGCACAGTGACTAGGGTTTGGAGGGGTTGAAAAATTTAAAAATCAGTAAGTGCCTCTGCCTCACCTACTATGTTGTATAAGTGATTGCTACAAACTGTCGCCCGCAGTTTTTTGCGTGTAGAAAAAAATGTGCATTACCATTTTCTCTACGGGCTCACCGAGTGGTCTACGATTGTAAAATTTTGTGCAGGCCACCTGCACGCTCCGTACAGGTTTGCCCATTTTTTGCCCACAGATGGTCCATATCCACACGTAGGGCAGTTTTGACTAAGGCATTTCTTATTAAACTGCAAAGGAATCATCCTCCCTTTCCTTCTTCTCCCTTTGTCCTCTCCCTGTCCGTCTATCACCTGCCCCCTTCATTCTGGTCTAGAAATATTCTTAACTGCTCTGAGATTGATGATGTCCTAACAAGCGTTTGACACTGACAGCAAAGTCAGCAGGACTGCACAAACCAAACTTGCAAGAGGGGCCGCAGCCGGGAGCCTCTCTGGCTTCGTCATCCAGACAACGATGGAAATATGAGGCCTCCCTTGAGGACCACACAGCACCCGAGGAGTCCGTGCTCCGGCGCTCCCTTTCCCTCCTCGGACTTGCTGCTCTGCTCTTGACCTCCAGAAGCAATCTTGGGATGAAAGGTGCACCCGCCAAATGTTGGGGAGATGGGGCGCAAGGGACGGGAGGCATGGCGTTTGTGGGGTTGCTACAGAAAAGTGCAGCGATGAGTGGTCTGACTGTGACCCCTAGCCTCACCGAGCCACATTCCTAAGGTCCAGAATGCCTCAGCCCGCCATTCCTTGCATGTTGAGACATGCCCCATGGGAATCTGAAGGCATCGATAAAAAGCAGGACTTATAAGAGGATGGAAAGAAATGATATAAATGGAGACAATGACTTTAGCATTGTTGGCCGGAAAATACCTTTTTTTTTTAGCTTTTGTGAGGCAAACTATCCAGGTGGGACCAGATGCACTTGCTCTCGCCTTTATCACATCACAGGACTAATTGAGCATTGGCCTTTTACAACCATGTCAATAAATGTTGGTCTGTGTGAGACAGGCTGTAGAGGTTTTTAATGTGCCCCTTTTGGCAAAAGACAGGCTCTCCTCTCCTCCGAAACAAGATCCTAGCACTGTGGCATGAACTGCTAGATACAGTTTCCACCACTCCTCATCTTTCACTTGTATTAAACCCCAGCAGCATTTTGGAAATCAGAGACCATTTGCCCCCTTTCCACAAGAATTCACTCAACGCAGTTTTGGTAATCACTGTTACCATTTAACTTCCAAAAATTTTCGCAACCCTTGTTAAAATTAAAAGCTGCCAAAATCTTTTTGGCTAACCCTGTTAACATTTGGGACCACAAACATTTTTGCTAACACCTTCAAACAATGATAGCTGCCGAATTTGTTTTGCTAACCCCGTTAACATTTGGGACCACAAACATTTTGCTAACACCTTTTAACAATGATAGCTGCCGAATTCTTTTTGCTAACCCCGTTAACATTTGGGACCACAAACGTTTTTGCTAACACCTTTTAACAATGATAGCTCCCAAAAAATTGTTGGCTAACACCTGTTAGCATTTAAAGTTCCTAAAAAATTGAGTAATGCCTGTGAGCATTTAAAGCTGCGATTGTTTTTTTTTTTTGTTTGTTTTTTACAAACCAGTGTTAGCTTTTAATGTTGCCCAACTGTCTTTTTGCCTAATGCCTCTTCATTTTTAAAGCAGACAAAAAAAATTTGCTAACTCCCTTAGCATTTAAAGCTGCCAAACATGTTTTTCGCTAAGCCTTTTTATTATTAAAAGTAGACATAAAATAGTTTTGCTAACCATTGTTAGCATTTAAAACTGGGGAAAAAGTGCAGATAAGGAAGGTTTTCAAACTACACGGGAGTAATTGCTCTTTAAAATGCTTAAATGATGAGTTCAGCAAATTCTAGCAGATGATCTTTGGAGGCAGCTATGCTTGGACAGCAAGCGGCTGGAAAATAGCTTGCTGACAACCTGAGGGCATGTTTACAGCAGAGGAGAGCGGCGCTCTGCAGTCCTCATTTATTTCCAGGAGCTTTTCTTCGTTCTACTGAAACAACATCTGAGCATAAAAAGAGACAATGGTGCAATACTTTAGACATTTAATGGATTTATACTTCATATTTTTTGTAAGATTTGCATCTAAAAATGTATTTTTTACCATTTTTATGCCTTGAATTGCAAAGATCATTGCTCTTAAATGTTGTTTCACTTTTGCTAACTTCCTTTTTATTGACTGAATTGGAAACTGAGATCAAATCAACACCAAAAAAGTATTTTGGAGTAGAAATTGTGTTTTTTTCCCACCAAATTTTCAGCAAACTGGAGCTGGCGTGTGGAATTCTCTCCTGCTACCTGTTAAGCTGCCCTGACCTGTTCGCACTTTAGAGCTGCACGTCTGCAGGCGCTCGCTCAGCTCTGCAGATGAGCCACATTTGGCCTCACATGCTTTAACATTCCTCGTCATGGCCAGCAGCTCTGTCCGGTTCCCTGATCCCTAAAGACGAGATCGGGAAAGATCACAATATGTAAACGCAAAGTTGATGGAGTTTGGAAAACTTGCCAGGATACATTTCTGCACTTTTAAAGAAATTCAGTTGATATTAAAACCTTTCTTTAATTTTTTTTTGCTTTGCAGCTGCACCTGTTTGTGTCACCTTTGTTAATTTGCAATTGTCCCCAGCTCTTTCAGAAATCCAATACTGGCCTCTGGCTGAGACGGCGGCCATGTTTATCTTCTCCAAGCTGCATTCCTGCCTGTACAGCGTCTGATTCCAGATTCCAGGAGTTCTGATTTAGGTGGAATAATCTAATTTTAGCGAGGTAGACCTGACGGTAGACGCGACAGATACAAAAAGGATTAGGACTTCTCGCGTCTTCGACTTTGATCCTCAACGTTTGTCGCTCTCGGCTCCTGCAGGCCCTAACCGTGCTTTGCTTTAGAAGCTGTCTGGAGCTTCACCGGCTTCAATTTTTTTTTTTGAACCAAAAAACACATGTTGATATTTAAAGGCAGCAGGCCTCCCCCCGTGGTGCCTCACATGAGTTGGCAGGAGGCTCCTCTCAGCTCCAGCTCCTCTTGATGGTATTGAAAAGCAGATGGAGATGAAATCATTTGTTTGAGAAGCCAACGACAAAAAGTGGGCAATGATATGATCAAAAACACTCAACCTCTGGATTTAATTGTCTAAAAATGCAGCAAAATACATCCTCCCACTGGTTTGTGTCGGATCATTAAATAACAAAACGGGTTTTTTTCTAATATAGTCAATAAATAAACAACCTGCACAGCTTACTTTCATTTAAAAAAATCCACTCCAAAGAGCCAGACTGTAAAATTCCCACTGTTCAAATAAAAGAGCGCATGTGCAGAAAGCTGCGGTTCATTAGGCGTAAATGCTCATCATATTAGGACTGGATTACTTTGGCAGGACGCTGAGAGAAGCTCGGCCTGTAATTGCCTTGCTGTAATTACACTTGTTGAGCAGAAATTTGCTGCAGTCAATTATGTGACAGCGGAGGAACAATAATATTTGCGCACGAAGAGGCTATCGGCCTGATCAAACAACTCCATAAGAGGCTGCACATGTTGGCATTTAGGAAGAAATAATGGGCTCTTAATTAAGCTGAGGGCCATAACTGAAAATTGTTGTTAAAGATAGAATCTTTTGATTTGCAGATAAAAGACAAAATAAAAGAATAAGGTATAGAAACAGTGCGCAAGAGCGCAGAAAGAAAAATGAAAATTGTTGTGCAAAAGAAAAAACAAGAGATAATTTTCTTTAATTAATGACATAATTACGAAGTTATAAAACCAACTTATATGAGTTCCACAAATTTACATTTGCCATTTTTCTTATAATTTATTATCCTAATAAATAAATTATAAGGAAAACGCGTTTGGATTCATTTTCTGGTTGCGCCAATATTTATGGCAGTTAACTTCAAAAGTTTCAATTTAAAAATGTTAACTTTAAAAGTCTTAACTTAAAATACTTTATGTTATTTAGGTGAACGTTTTCCTTTTTTTCAGTTTGTCTGCTTTCTCCACATGCGCCGCAGTTGACGCGCCGCTCCAAGCGCGCGCGCAACCTTCAGGAGCTGCGGGTTCAAAAAACATCCCAACTAAAACGCAGCGTGAAGCAGCTCACCATGTGCGTCCCAGCGATCCTCCTTCTGCTCCCTGGTCATCAAGAGCGGCGCAGCGGCGAGTCCTGACATCCACAGAGGCGCCTTGAGCTGAAGACGAGCGCGCCGAGGGGAGAGAGGGAGCAGCCGAGGAAGAGGAGGAGGAGGACGAAGAGGAGGAGAGAGATGAACGGCATGGGAGGTGTCTGCTTTGACAACAATTTAGAGCCCCCCAACCCCGAGGAGAAAGGAAGATTTTACTGGGAACAAACAGAAACTAAATTGTAATGACGCACATCCACAGAAGGGCTCTAAAAGGAGCAGGTTGACCTTACAAACTGCGCACGTGAAAGGAAGTAAAATACAGAAGAAATATAACACTGTCATCATTTAATTACTGTAAATATTTAAAAGATACATTTTATATAAAAAAATACACATAAATAAAGTGTATTTTTCTAAAGGTGAAGTGGGATTTGGGGGATCTTGGTGAGTTTTGGTCAGTAAGGAACAGACCCAAATGGCTCCCTGATTAACAGGAAGCCATTTATTTCTCATTATGAGGACATTTAACTCAACTCCTTCACTTAAAAACAGTTTTATGAACACCACCTTTTGAGGGGGGGGGGGGTGCAGGAGGGCATTAATTTCCCCTCAGTATGTCAGATATGAAAGCGTGGTTGAACACGGAGGGGATTTGTGGTCCATTTAATGTTCTCCGCCTCACTGCTATGATTACAGGGGTTCCAGCTGGGTTCAATGTTAAATCCAGAAACTTGACATCCCTGTTCTGGACGTCCTCTGGAATTTGTCTGGTTTCCAATCCTGACACAGGTGCTCCTCAAATCCTCCCTCTGAAAGTTCTTCTTCAGTTCAAAAACAAAAGTCTCAGGATCATTTTAGATGACAGGGTGGATGTATGGATCCATTTTTCTTTTTTCTCCTTTTGCCTTCAGGCTGCTTTCTCTCCACCAATGGTGATTTATCAAAGTCCTGAATGACATTTCCTGTGGACGTTTTCTTTTTCTTTTTAAATGCATCCCTGAAAATTAATTTATGAAACACAAGAAGGAATGTTTAAAAACGTATAATGGGATTGAAATGACCAGAAACTCTTCAAATATTCGAGTGAACCTGCACAAATGAAAACTACAACCTGGATTTTTCTGCATTATTTTATATACATAACTTAAATGTATTACTTGAATAGGGACAAATATAAAAATATACTACAAAGCAGCAGTATTATTATCCTTTTAGCAGAAACTGATTTGCAGCAATTGCCCCTAGATAGCTTTTTTTGTTTTGTTTTTTTCTTAATTTAAACAAATACAAGAATAACAGGGTGGAACAGTGGTTAGCGCTCTTGCCTCACAGCGAGAAGACCCTGGTTTAAGTCTTGGCTGGGGAACCTGACACAGAACACCATTGGGGGACCTTTCTGTGTGGAGTTTGCATGTTCTCCTCGTCCATGCGTGGGTTTCCTCTTGGGACTCCGGCTTCCTCCCACCGTCTAAAAACATGCTGCAATGTATCCCTAGGTGTGAATGCAAGTGTGTATGAGTGTGGCCCTGTGTCAGGCTGACGACTTGTCCAGGATGTCCTCTACCCTCGTCCACGAGTGGCTGGGTTAGGTTCCGGCAACCCAGTGCCCCTGAAAGGGGCAAATCGGGTTTAGAGGATGGATGGAAGAATAAAACACCAGAAATGAATGACAATTAATGTTAACAATTACCAAAAGGCCAGCCTAAAACTGGTGACAGACGTCCAAAAATAATGCAGTAAATTCCAAAGTCTCTAAACTGCTTTCTCTTTCACAGAGAAAGCAGTTTAAGCTAAAAAAAAAAAACTTTCCACTTTCAGTTTCCACTCAAGATTGCTCTACTACAGCTCTGTAATTTATAAATCAACTCTGTAAACCCCGCTAAATACAGAATTGAGAGAAAATTATTATTTTTTTTAATTAGGATGTTTTTAAACCATTTAATGAAATCCACACACAAAAATTGCCATATCATTTTGTAAGAGGTACAGATAGTATCAATTGTGATTTTTTGGGTTATTTTTAAAGTGTTTGCTCACAATAATGTTAGTTTCAGATTGTGAACATAATGACCAGTGTTCAGGAAAAAATATACACCTTATTTACCTCCTGACCCAAAATTTTGAATTAATTGTATTATAAAGAAACAACACATTTTACATCTTTCAATATAGCAAGAAGTCATTTTGAGAAAAAAAAGGTAGATTAGTTACTCTCACTGTGAAGTTTAAAAGATTAGCTAAACGTTTTCCCACCAAAAAATGTCACGGAAACTGCCATTTTGAAATGAGTAGAAAATGCTTCTGATGCCCCTAGTGGAATGATGAGGAACTACAGGGCAGAAAACATGAACAAACTTATACCCAGTGGGTTTTTTAAGGAAAGTTTGGATCATGCTAATGAGACAGGCAGCCATTTTTCCTGCTCATTTCAAAATCTCAAAAACACTTTTGGCGGGAAAATGTTTAGCTATTTTTAAGAATCTTTATAGTAAGAAATACTGAGTTATTGTTATGGACTACTGTAATGAGCAAAAATTAGTTATTCTGTACAATACAGTTACATCATATTTAAAATGTTTGGATGTAATTTGACACAGTGGGTAAATAAGGTGTTTTTGACACGCATGGCAATATTTCTGCATCTCAAACTAACATTGTTTTGAGCAAAAACTTACAAAATCAGAATTGATATTATCTCTCTCATAAAAAATGATTTAGCACATTTCTCTATAACCTCTATAATTTTTTATTATTATTATTTTTGTTAAGTCTCTACGAATGTAAACAGGAGGACTGAACACAGAACAACTGCAGACCTAACTGCCTTTTCATTTTATAATGTCTTCACTTGACCCTGAAGTCTAACAGCAGTTGTGTGCAAATGCAGGACAAGGGTGCCGCTGTGTGATGTGTCCAGACGGAGGTCCCGGTCCGGTTCTCCCTCAGCGAAAACACAGAAAGCGGCTGAAGGTAATTGGCCGCAGTGGATGGCTCTCAGATGTGAAGCAAAACTGATACAGATGGAAATATAAGAAAAGGAATCAAGGCAAGCGTTGAGGGGAGGCAATGGTGGGGGGGGGGGCGGAAGAGGCTTGATTGGAGAGGAGGAAACTTTCCCAGAGAAGGACATAAAACTGATTGATGGCTTCCCTGGAGGAATGTTTCCCCAGGTGTGCTGGCTGTGTGTTGCTACAGTGCACTTAAGACATGCTATGCTTGGATGCAGGACAAGTGCAATAAGGTAGATTTGGGGGGGGTGGGGGCGCAGTTTGTGTGTCAATAATGTACTCTGGAGATATCCGAGGTGGGTTTCATGAGCAACTTCAGAATTACAAATTGTAATTGATGACAGAAATCCTCCCTGAAATGATGGAAGTAAACATGAAACTGCTGAGGCGAGCTCTGAAGGTGGTCTGAGTCAGGTGCTCGGCGCTGCCAAGCTTTCCACTGGAGCGAGCCAGCCAGCGCCACAACACAACAAACACAACAAACACAACACCAGTCAGATGAAATACAAAAACGTAGCTTTGACCCAATATGAAAAAAAAGAGAGAGATTTCACAACACCCTTATGGGCTGTGTTTGGCAAATTACATCTGCCTAATAATCAAAAGTGACGTGAACGTGCAAACATTTTCAGATGCATTACTTCATGCTTATAACTCTGAAGACAACGTGACTTCATCTCAGCTCTATTTTCTTTCTTTTATCAAACATTGAAAAGTTGGGAAGCTTTTTAGTGCCTCAAAAAATCCAAGTTTAACCAAAACATGGTGAAGGATGTATCTGCTCACCAACGTGAGTTTATTGGAAGTCTGCAGAAGGATAAGAAAGTGAGGAAAAATCTGCCTCCGTGAATGTTCTGGACTTTACATGTAGAAATCCCACCGCTTCCGGATCGAAGCACATTAAAAAAGCAAAAAACTAAAGGAAGAGAAGTCTAGTTCACCATGTAACCACTAGATGGCCTGATACACAGCAAAGATGGTCCCATTGACTCTATATGAGAGCTAGAACAAGTGTGTGTGAAGTCGTTTATAGAATATAGCTGACTTCTGTCTCCAACCGAAAGAAGTCGATTCTGTCGCCATTTTTTTGCGATACGACCAACGCCATGTTGGGGCCAGATAGTGTCAGTAAGCTGTGATAGGTCAAAATCCGTCTGAATCAACATTTCTATGGCAACCACTCTTATCAATCTGGAGAGGGCTTGTTGGAAGCCCCCCCCACCGACCACTTGAAAGCGGCCTACATGAAATCTGTCAGATCTGAAATCTGTGACATTTCTAACAAGCATTTTGAATCCTTATGGACTTCATTTCAGGAATATGGAGTCAGCTGATCAAGGGGACTTTATTCTCACGTTTGAAGAAAAAAAAATACATCCATCCATCTCCCAAACTCATTCCATCCCTTTTAGGGTCATAGGTTGCTGGAGCCTATCCCAGCTCCCGTTGGGGCAATGCACGCCGAACAGGTCGGCAGTTTGTTGCAGGAAAATATCTCCTATAAAAAAACTTGTTAGCTACCAGGAGCACCGACATCTTTTGTCTGTATAGAACTTTCTACATTTTTATAATGTCAATAAACAGCGTTGTTATAATTGTCTGCTGTTTTTTTTATAGAGCGCTGCAAACAAATCAGTTTCCCCGTAGTTGAATCAATATGAATCATTTTATTCTTTTTTTTTAATTAGCTATTTTAAGCCATTTTTTTCTGTGGTGGGAAGTAAAAGGTTAAAGGATGTAAAAGCAGGAGCAGGGGCGGAGCTACGGAGGGGAAAGTGGGGCAGTTACCCCCACTTGACCTCCAATTTTTGAGTCAATATTAGTATCTTTGTTGACAAAGATTAAGAAATATCTTCTTCCACCCCCCAAATAAATTGTTCTAGCCCCTCCACTGAACAGAAGTGAAAACTGACGATTGATTTAAGTCTTAACGTTTTTCTTTCACTTTACCAAAATAACTCTGCTGAACAAAACTGAATTCTGAAAAGTAACTGTACTTCATAAAAAAACTGTCAAAAACACATCTGTTGTCATTTTCAATCAGTTTATACATGGAGAAAGTGTGTAGATGTTTTTTTAATAAACATTTTCAGTTTAAAGAAGAAGTTAAGTTAGTCGACCGTTTCCCAGACGACCATAAAACCGTTTGAGTGTTTTATGAAGCGTCTGCACTGACTGCCTGTTACAATGGATGTAACTGCAGACCCAACGGGCTGATGGCAGAAAAACCGGAGACACGACTAAGTCGTAAATGTTTATGAATTCACAAACTAGCCATGCGGACAGTTTGACAGAAACCCTGAAAGGTTTTTTTTTTTTGTCAAATGAGCTGCTGAGAAACAAAGACTGATGGCCACATTAAAGCTGATTGTTCCATAAATGAATATTTTTCGGGGTTTTTTTATTTTTATGTTAAAAAAAGAGCATTAAAAAAACAAAATTAAAGGAAGTTAATTGATGATTTTGATGTTAAAATTGGAGATTTTATCCTAAGAGAATTGTTCTAGTTCTTGAAAACTAGGATCTGACTCCAAACGGGGGTTTGGTTTGATGGTCGAAGGACACGGGTTCCGATCCAGTATTTATCCCTACAGGATACTTAGCTTTATCGAACAAAAGAAAAAAAAAAGATTCAAATGATTTTCTTTCAGATGCTACAGTTCCTGTTTCTCAAATAGGAGAAATAAGCGGAAATGAAGCGTCTGTAAAGGGAGCCTCACACCCCACTCTTTGGCCAAAACAAAGTTTATAAGCTCCAAGTGTAATCCAGAGTTGTTCCTGACACTGGCAGCTGTTGCACGGGCTGCAGTCCTGTTGGCTCGCGCTGGCGTCACGCTGATAAATGAGCTAACTGAACATGATGCACCTTTGTTGGAGCAGTTGACTCCTGGGCTCGCCGCCGCCGCTCCAAAACGTTTTCTCCCTGCATCCGGAACTGTAATGACGGCAGTTCACACAACTGCTTTGATGGGAAACATGTGTGGCAGAGTGAAGAGGAGCTGCCATTGTTGTTTTAACCAACGAGAGTTGGAGGATTTTCTCTGGTTTGGAAAAAATTCTAAAACTTTCTTTTTTTTCAAGGCACACAAGAAATTTGTATTGGTGTCGGAAACAAAAACCTCTCTTCTGAATGTTCAGTTTGTTTTAGATGAAGCGTGTTTTTTTAAATCAAGTGGAGAAAAAAACATAAAACCAGATTTATCTGTTGTAAAGAAAAACAAGCATCAAACTACATTGTGGTAAACCCCTTTAAAGATCCACTCTAATTAAATCACGTTTTTGGTGGTTTTCATCTGTTCTTGTGGCATTTGTCTCATGATGGAGGACATAATTAGGAAAATGAAGCTTAAAATTGCATTTCTGAATGTTTCTTCATGCTAATTGTTGTGAATCAGGAGCAGACGATAAACACAGTTGGAAAAAGATCGATTTTGTTTCATAGAAAACACACTGGGCCAGTCTCAAGATCCCAACTAGACGACTAGATCCATGAACGTTTTCCTCATCTGAGCTGGAACGTGGCTTAAAAACTGTCCGGCTGGATAGCTCCAAAATTGTTGCACCTCTAATGTCACGTAGGGGGTGTGAGAGGGCATGTAAACAGAGAGCTCTCAGCAAAGGGAAGACCACTGGGAACGCTTTAGAAAATAGATCAGAACATGATCGGAATGGGATTACCATTCCAGATTTTTTCCATTGTTGTTGTCGTATAAAGCATCTAATCTCAGTTTTAATTGATGGCCGCCCATTGAACTCCCAGGATGCACCACTTCCTACAAGATTGTTGAACAACTAAAACAGGGAAAACCTATTTCTGCGTCTCAACATAGAGAAGATCCTTGACCGGATGTATGAACTGATCAAAAAGCAACAATTTGCTCCCAGGATGTTTGTACCTCCATCCAATCAGCTCAAGGACGTTTTGTGCAGGAACCACCAGGTTTTCAGGTCTTTAGTCTTTCCAGCTTCTGCTAGAAGCAATAGAAGAGAGAAAGGCAACTAAAAGCTGGCGTGCTCTTTTATATTTTTCATCAGTGCTCGGCTCGGATCAGAAAAGATGCGGCAAACAACCAGCATCTAAACAGCTTTTCTTTAATTTTAGATTTTTTATGAAAAAAACTGCAAATTAGTGAGATGTTCTGTAACTTTGTGTCTGTTCTCAAAGTCAGACAGAATCACTTCTTTTCATAGTCGTCGCGCTCCGGGAGAAACACGATCGGACCCACGACGGTTTCTGCAGACGTATGAAATCAGAGTTACTCAGACGTTCCCCAAAGTGCAGGTTTTAGTTGGTCAGAGGAGGCTGCTGCACCGGTGTGTGCGTGCCCCCACTGGCTCCTCTGCGCCCTCTTGTGGCCGTGCTCAGCAGCGCTGCTGTGAGCCTCTTCAGGGCTGCTGCAGCTCTCGCATGCACGATCGTCTCCATCCACTGACCTCCATCTGGCGGGAAAACCGGCCTCGGTTACGCCACGCTGTAAACCCTGCAGGAGGTTGGGCTCAAACCTGTGAAAGCTCACCTCCCATCGATGAAGGAGCACGCCCGGTGCTCTGATGCCAGAGCAGCCTCCAGGTAACAGGTGATGTAGATCTGAAGGGAAGGTGGGTCACATGATCACACACTTTCCCCCTCACATCCAAAAAAAACAAAGCAAAAAGAAATCTTTCACTTGGCACGGACATTGCGCCTGTGGTCCTCGTGGAAGAGGAAAGGCTGCAGCTGAATATGGAGGAGTTGATCCTGAACTCGGGGCAGGAAGCGAGATCTGGAGCCGCTCAGCAGGGAGTCCGTGAAACATCTGCCGAGAACAGAAGAAGCTCTTTTCAGCCCAGACCGATGGCGTCAGTGACATCCATTAAGGCGGAGGGACAGCAGAAGGCGCGGGGCCTCACCCGCGGTGGTCTATGAAGGGGTATCTGGGGTGAGAGGTCACATCGGGGGTCAGGGTGGCCACGCAGCTGCCTACATACAAGCGAAGAGAAGGGTTGGGATGATCCACGGAGGCCTCCATGTTGACCGTTTCTCCCATGAAGTAGACGGGGAATTTCCTTTCAGAGCTCCAGTCACCTGGAAGGGCAAAGAAAAAGGCATTTCTGTGATTCATGCATGTGTGCCATCTGGAAAAACATCATTTATATAAAATCAATCCTTCTTGATCCACCGTAAACGCATTCTCAGCTGTCCTTTATTTATATTTTTAGCCAAATGTTTTTTTTAAGACAGTGTAAGTTTCTGCAGAGCAGCAAAACACAATCGTCATTACAGTGGTTCTTCAAAACACTTTTTTCTAAAGTTTGTTTTTGTGTTTTTCTTTCTTTCCAGCCGTCTGTTCCGGCGACACGTTGGATTCGGCGCGGGTGAACTCACTCGTCATGAGTCTGAGGCGGAAGTCCAGCTGCAGGTGAGCGGACATCACAGAGATGTGAGGAGTCCAGGTTGGCCTCAGCTCGCCGCTGCTCACCGTGTACTTCCTGCGGGACATGGAGGAGAACCTCACCTTTACAAAACATCCATTTCAACCGTTTGCCTGAAAAAACCCGCTCCGGTCACCTTCTAAATCTGTTGTAAAAGCGTTCACAGTGCTATTTTAATCGGAATTTTGCCATTTTCAACCAAAACAGAGAAAACTGTTGTTTACTTTCCGCAGGAGTTTAGTAGAAATTCACTTCTGAGATGTAGGCGTAGTAATTCTGCCTCCATTTCCCACTATCCATCTGTTTCCACTCTCTCCCACTAGCTTACAGCCCCTCACATCCTAACCAAACATTAGCAGTGTAACAAAAACGGCGAGCAATCCAGGAGCTTTCCCACCATGCAGCTTTGAGCCAGATGCAGCTGTAGTTTGTTGCAGTTAAAAGAAAGTATTTACCGATTATGATATGTTTAATAAGCAACATTATATAAGCTCACATCTGATGATATGAAATACAACATTTGAAGAGCTAAAACCAAACATTTCTTGGAAGGAAGTGCAGCCTCTCCCCTCTAAATGTATTCCTTTCCTGTAAAATCTGCATGGATGTGTTTATTTTACATTGAAATTCTTTGCTCATCACCCAGGATCAGACATTTCACAACTATAGGTTGATTTTAAAATTTAACTATTACTATCATCTTTGCAAACACGTCCTACAATTTTTTCTTGTGTATTAAAACTGAAAAAAAAAAACGTGATCTTCTAATCTTTTTCCGTGATTTTCTGAGTTTGGAAAGGCTACAAAAGCAAAGAACTACAATTTTACTGACCTCATGAAAACTATGAGATGAGCTGCAATTAGAAGCTGTAAAGCCACAAAGTGTGGGTCCGTGTCTCAGACATGATGGGTTCTGTTCTTCCTGCTGACTTTATCTACCAACACGACAGAGAAAAACCTTGGATTTGGTTCCACTGACCAGAACTGAAAACGAGCTCCAGCTGCAGTTTGTCTGAAACTCGCCATAAATGATCCCAAAAACATCCCAAGTTGTCATTATTGTTGAAATAATCTCCACAGAAACCCAGAATATGGTTCCTCTGAAGTTCCAGGAATGACAGCTGTAGACGCCTCCTTATCTCCTCGCTAAAAAAAAGATTCAAGTGAGAAAAAATGACCTCAAAGTTGACCACACCCACAATGTGACACGACAGAAATAAACAAAGATGTCATGTTGGTCAATATTTAACCCTTCCAAGGTTTTTCTCTGTCGTGTTGGTGGATAAAGTCAGCAGGAAGAACAGAACCCATCATGTCTGAGACACGGACCCACACTTTGTGGCTTTGCAGCTTCTTCATCTTGTAGTTTGCATGAACAGATGATGGCATCGCCCAGCCTCTTTGGACTTCTTTCTTAAAAACAATAGAAACAAAATCAAGGAAAATATTTGAACCAAGATCCCACCTTTATTTTTAATACATTAAAGAGTTATCAGTGTTTAAAGAAAAAGTAGATTTGTCAAAATCTGAGAAAAATCAATGTTTGAATTGAATGCAATACAATATTTACTGATGTGATGTACATAAAATACATATGAAACCCAAAACACAAATCCTTTTTATAATATGAAGACTCTAAAAAAGAAAAGTATCCAGTAGAGAAGACAGCCATCTTTACTTATATCACATAAAATACAATATTAAAATAAAGAGTTCCAGTTCTGAAAACTACATAACAGTCTTACAGATCATGTCATTTATCTTGACATTCCAGGGGTTGACATAGCCCAGAAATTTGCACTGGCCCACAGGGCCAGTAGTTTTTGAAACTTACTGGCCCTGCCTGAAAGTTACTGGCCCGACACCGCGCATAGCGGGACCCGCCGCTCCGCAGGTGCTTGCAACTTTAGGGGGGGTCCGGGTGCATGCCCCCCCGGAAACTTTTAATATGGTGCAATTTGGTGCATTCTGGTGACATCACTTATTTCTACACTTTTCAATGACTGAAAATAGACCATATCAAACTTAAATCTGCTCTAGTCTGTTTCAGATGTTTTGAAGAGAGCACTGCAGTGTAGTAGGTAACACTAGTTCAGAAGTTTTCATGGTGCTTCTAACGGCAAATATCGCAATAAATCATAAACCTTAAATGTGTTAAAACAATCTAATGGCAGCTTGAACCATTTAACGAATCAAATAAATCCCTCAATGCATTTGACCAATCGGATGGACGCCTTCACATTGTTGACCAATCAGATGGAGCCCTGTTAAGTTAGATGTTTGTAACCTATGTCAACGAGGGTCATTTGGAGTATAATTTTTAAACTGGGAATGGTTATTTGGTTATTTTGCTGTTTGTTTATATACCGCAAATTATATCGTTATCGCAATTTTAATCTCTGATATCGCATATCGCGAGTTTTCCTCATATTGTGCAGGTCTAACTGAGATCATTCAGCTAACTAGAAATACTTACTGCTTACAGTGTTGTAAAGAAAAACAAAATTAAGTAGTTTAACATTCTACTGCATTTGAGTCTGAGATTCAGGTATTTGGAGTCGCCTTTGATTCTTTGACATTCAGCTTAAAGCTTAGTGGATACAGTTTCATCTTCAATGCATTCATTAAATATCTTGCTGTCCATAGTACTAATTCCACCCATTACTCCATCTAACATATTCCTATCTATTCCTGCCATGTCTTCCACATCTCTGACATGCTTCAGTCTCTCTTCAGTGACGGTGTCGGATTTATAATCAAATGTAATAATAACCCACTGGCTTGTGCCTTCGTTGTTGCTGTTTAACATTGTTTTGTATTGAATTGTAACATTCAATAAAGTTTGAAAAAAAAAAAGTAGTGAGCGCGTGCCGCGTGGTGCTCGGCAGTGAAAGCCGCGCGCGCGCAGGCGGGAGAGAAGGAGAAGTGATCAAAGGTTTCCCATAGAAACCCTTGAAGTCTGAACACAGGACTAGCAGAAAAACTAAATTATGAAGACGAGGTAAATCTACACGTTTTCGCAAAATTTACTTTATTGAAAAAGGTGAAGAATATATAAACCGTTAGATATTTTAGTGGCCCGAGCGGACAAGTGAAAAGTAAAGTCTTGTGGTCCGCACTGCTCGAAAAACAGGACCGGGCCAGCGGACAAATGGCTATGTCGAGCCCTGCATTCATAATGGGGCAGCGGGAAGAAGACTGGAAGATTGCAGGTTCCATTCCCTCCTCATCCACCCGTATGTCAAAGTGTCCTTGGGCAAGACAGTGAACCCCTCCTTGCCTCTGGTGGTTATAGATCGCCAGGGTTCAGCAGCGGAGTCAGTGTGTGACTGGAAAGCACTTACCTGTTTATATGTCAGACCCCCCATAATGTGAGGCCAAAGAACCAGGTTTCTACGCAGAGCAGTCAAAAACTCATTTCATAGGTCTGAGTTTAACTGCAATCAACTCTGAAGTGATTTTTTTTCCTCGTCTTTCCCCAAATGTCATTGACTGATTTTGTCCCGTAGCAGTCCTGGACTGCAATTTCACAATTCTTCCTTCTTACTGCTTCTTACAGACACACGAAAATTCACCAAAAATTTGCACGCATATAAAATCTGCTGAAAATGAATTTTGGGGGGGATAGGACGCCCCCCCCCATGATGACATCACAGCAGGTGAGACCGACAAAAACAATTTGGGGACCAAAAAAATCTTTTATGGTGCTCATAAAAATTTTTTTTAAAGCCCACCAACGAAATCAAAACGTACGTCAGAGTCATTTAGACGAAGTGTAAACAGTTATTATGGGATGGCCACAGTATTTATGGCTTGGCGAGCATTTTGTGGCGAAATGTGGTGATTTTCACGTTTTTGTAGAAAATGGGAAATGCTAAACTTTTCTTGAAGCGATCTTCACACACAGGTCACCAAGCTAAGTCTACTACCACAATGAAGTTACGTTGACCTTTGACCTCTGGAAAAGGCTGCCATCTTAAATTTTCCAAAAGAAACACTACCAGCTACAAATTTAAATCTGATTTTGATCTATCAGCTCAAAATTCCTTGAGGATCACTGGGAAGCAACTTGGCAAAACATTTTAGTTTTGAAAAAGTTTTTAGATTTTGAACGGCGTTAGCGCGGCAAGCCCGCAAAAGTTGCGTTACAGTAATATTCTGAAAATGTAATAAATAAATCATTGGAAAAAAATATATAAACACACATTTTAAGATTGTGAGCGTAGTTGACAAAAAAACACACCTGTTGCCAAGGGAACCCAAACGTTTACTTTTGCCGATTCTTATAAAACATACATTGACGTGTTCGTCATCCCGAGGCGACCAAAAAATATAATGGTTGCTATGGAGATAAAACCAATGGAAAAGCTGCCACTGAAATTGTTTTTTGTTTTTTTCTGAATTTGTCATATGTAGGTCTGATCAGGGTAAGCAGAGGGGGAGGGGGGAGTGGCTTTACTTTCTATTATTTCCTTGCTAAATCAATTATTTACTGTGACATAAAAAAGGATAAATATATGTAAAAATCATACATTCTTACGATAATAATGAACAAATATAAAAATATAAAAAAATATTGTAAATATGTTTAGTTTCTGGGGGGTTTTTTTTAGCCCCTCCTCCTTACCTTTTATACTGACACAGCACAGGAATGGCGGCCTCCTCCACGTCCACGGCTGATGAGGGGAGAGGCAGCAGCAGCAGGTTGCTGAAAAGTACAGCACTCTGTGTAAACTAAAGCGTGGAGGACACAGAGCACTATCAGGTTACACCGCGAGGGGGCAGCATTTAGCTGCTGCGACACGACGAAAGCCCCCCCGCTGACCATCATTGAACTCCCGCACGCTGTCAGCGGAACGTGGATGACGTAGTCTCCGCTCGCGGACAGCCTGGCGGCGCAGTGGTCTCGCGCGCGGGACAGCCCGAGCCTGGGCCGCGCGGACTCCTCAAAGAACCCAATGTCATTAGGGGGGACTTTTACCACCACCTCCACGCTGTCCGCCTCACACCTCACCACGTAGACCTCCGTGGAACTAGGCCGCCCCGAGGCCGCTTCCAGGTCCGTGTAGGACCGGAACAGAGGCTCGGACTGATACGAGTAACCCCCGACTGACCCGGTTCTGTACAGGACTTCAACCAGAACCGCAGAATAAACAAAAATAAGACGCGTTGTTTGCTGCATTTTCAATAGTTTTTTTTCTACTCGGTAACCTGGAGGCAGGAGGATCACAGCTGAGGTTAATCAGCTCTGATTACAGACAAATATCACTCTGTAGCCTCTGAACAACCTAAAGAAGATACTTTTTTAGTAAACTAAGCAACAATTAACACGGAAATATTTATTTAGGACAGAAAAAAGTCCACAAACCACCTGGAATATATTTCATTTGAGTTTTCCTTTGTTAAAGAAAAAAAAAAGCTGCTTCACTGATGTGTAAAATTTCCCAGCATTCAGTCCATCATCTCTTCTACATCTCCTTTAGACTATCAATATATATAGTATATAGATACATATACGAAGAAAGAGATTGGTTAATTTAGCCTGAAATATTCAGTTTAAACAACACCTTTACTGTGTAGGCTATCAACAAAGTAAAGGAATTAATGCAAGTCAAGACATCACTATGGCAATCCTTTTCTGTGAATGTTATCTTTTAAATATCTACTTGTGGCATTTTTCTGCTGATGGAGGACATGTATAAAAAATAAAGTTAAAAATTGCAATTCTGAGTACCTCATAACTCAGAAACACGTTGAACTTAAACACATTTTTGGGACATAAACGGCTTGTCTGATCGTGGAATCTGTGAAGCTAATCTTTCAAATAAGATTGAATCCCCTTACATCAAATGTCAAATGTAGCGTCCTCCGCTTTTGCACACATGTCCACAAAACTCAGCAGTGAAGCAGTTAAAGCTGCTCCCCGGTTTCTCGGGTTTCAGGGGCAGGAGCAGATCCTCCAGGAGTATAAGCCCTGCAGGAGCAAAAGAGGAGAAACGACAGGAAGTGGTGAGGAGCAGAGGAACCGCGTGAAAAGAAGGGGAGATGCAGCAAAGGAAAGAGGAGAACACACAGCAGGAGTAAGTGTTGGGAAAGTCTCTGTGTCCATGAGTGATGTGTTTGAAACTGTTGCTACGGTAACTGCTGCCTTCATTGTTATGTCACTCTGCCGGCTGGCTCTATTGTCTGGACCTGAGGTAAAGTTACAGACTCCCAACTCTAGAAGCTGTTCCATAAACGTTCACAGTCGAACCCTGCAGAGTCACACAGAGACCTTCATGCTTGGCTCACAGGTTTCAGGGAAACCAATGAGTTGAGCCACAGCTGGAGATGCAGCAAAGACTCCCGACAGATTCAGAGGACAGACGACAAGAGTGCCTCTGGGGGAGCTGACACATGCTGAAGGACAAAGGCCGGACTCTCAGAGGCTCCTTTTTAAAGTCCTGACATGAGTGACAGGGGGGTCTGAATCTTGACTCGTCTCAACGTAACACTTCATCAGGGTGCAGCTGAAAGGTAAGCATGAACATTTGTGACTGTCACCCATACACGGATGAATGAGGATGTGATCTCCCTTTGCACTCAGTGGGTGCTTTAAAGTCCCACTGTGATCATCTGTGGATCTATTTTTAAAGCGTTCCCACTGGTCTTTTAGTTATGATGATACCGTTTTTAGTCAATTTTTTTTTTAAACTGTTGTGTTCTAGGACATAGTTTCTGCCGAGCGGCAGGAGTTCATCAGAAATTCACGTCTGAGTTGTGGGCGGCACTGTTTTCGCAGAGCAACCACGCCCCCATACCCCTCCCCATTGCTGAGAGCTCTATGTTTACACGCCCTCCCGCTAGCTTACAGCCAGGATTTCATCTGCTCCTGAGTCATAACAATTTGAATGATGAAGCTTCGTTTTCTTTATATTTGTCCTCCGTCATGAGAAAAAGGCCACAAGAACACGTTAAAAACACCAAAAACAACATAGAGTGGGTCTTTAAATGGTTCTGCAAAAACCAAGAAAAATTACAACAAAATACATTTTGACTTAGGTTAATATTTGAATGGTAGTTTTGTTCCTTTCCTGTTTGTTTATGGTTAAAAAAGCCCAAAAGTATATGCAGAGCTACATTCAGATTGTAAAATTGAAACTAAAGGCCTGTTCACACTGGGACGTTTAACGCCTCGTGACTAAACAAAGGGCACCAAAGTGAGTGTGCATACCAACGCAAAAAAGGCCACGTGTAAAAGCGTAATTTTTTAAAAACGCCGCGGATTCGTTTTTTTGGTTTGACGCGCCGCGTCAAAAACTATATGACCAATGAGAATGGCGCTTTTGCAGTTGAGTTAAGTTTACTGAAGTTACAGTAAAACACAGCTTGGGGGCGCTCAAACACAAAACTGTCTTGCTGAGCACACATACGTAATGGCGAAGAACATATACGCCAAGGACCGTCTACACTGCCGCGAAGGAATAATACGAAGAAGATGCAAGGCATGATGAATGTAGAGTTGCTGGTCTCGTTGGTGTCGGAACACAAAGAACTATATGACAAACGCGACAGCGCCATCTAATGTCAGGGAATGAATTTGCATGTTCACTCGGCTCATCGTCAGCGAAAATCGCTTGGGTGTGAACACAAAAAACGTGTTGAAAAACGCTGACGAATAACGTGCGCCGATATTCGTCCCGGTGTGTGCGGCCCTTAAGGACTTAGAAAGACCTTATCCTGTGCTGCCTGTAGAAATGAGATTTTAAGTGATGATTAAATCAAGAAGAAGGAACGAAAGTAGCATAAAGATTCCTCCCCAACAGTGCACAGTGGTGCAGTGGTTAGTACTGTCACCTTGCAGTGAAAGGTTCCTTAGCTGGTTCCTTTCTATGTTCTCGCCATGGATGTGTGGGTTTGCTCCCACAGTCCAAAAACATGCTTCACTGGTTAATTGGTGACTCTAAGTCAGACTCCAGACCTCGAGGGCCGGTGTTCTACATGTTTTCTGACCACCCTGCCATTGAAGCTCCTTATTGGCTAAACACACCTGATCCAGGTAATCAGCAGCAGATGATGCAGGATTTTCTGGTGACCCAGCAGGAGGCTGGTAATCCGTTCAGGGTATACCCTACCTTTGCCAAACAAGTTGGGATAGGCTCAAACAACCCAATGACCCCATAATAACACTTAAAACAAAGCAAAAATAAAAGAAAATAGCTTTAAAAAACAAACTGGAACACATAATTGATGTAGGTTCACAACAAAAGCAGCATCAAATGGTTTTGGAACATGAGCTGTCATTGGATCTGCTGCTGCTGCTTCAGGTGTTTAAAGGGAGTCGATCTTTGGTGCTGTCTGTCGTGGAGCCCAGACACTTTAGGAGTTGGTATTTGCTCATTTTGTGTAAAGGTGAGAGACCCAATAGTCTTAGAAAGACGGACTCGTGTTCAGATCCTATCTCATGTGTCGTATGTTCTCGTGCATGTGTGGGTTTTCCAAAAACACGCTTCAGAGGTTGACTTTAATTTGTTCTTTAGATGTGAATCTGAGTGTTTGTCTCTGTGTGGCCCTGCAATGGACTTGTAAACTATCCAGGGTGTGGACTTATAAAATGGATGGATGATTCTAAATCACATCATTCAATTTCTTGATGATCATAAACATATTTTTTGCCCACAGTTCTGTCTTGAATTCTGGTTTATCGAATAGAAGTGAGGAATCACGCAGACATGGGAGGTAGATGCAACAGCAACAGTGACGATTTCTTTAAGACTGCAAGGGAAGCTCGGCTTCCCTTATATAATGTCACAAAATTAATGGTCAAATATGTACTATTGTATTAACATTTTATCTGTTAGAAAACGTTCATCTCAAAGACGAGTTCGTTCAGAATCAGTTACATATAGCAGGTCGGCTGACTTGATATCCTTCACATACATCTCACTGTGCATGTCCCTATTGAAGCCCAGCGTCCATTGACTTCAATGGGGCTGCTTTGAAATTTTTTTTTCAGTGCTTCGAAAATAGACGGTCATTGGATAAACGCTGCGATTATGTCCCGCCCACGGGGACTGTGAATGGGGAGTGGGCTGGCCCAGACTCCGAGCTTCTGCGTGATGATTGGAGGGTCTGTGTCTTTTGACTGACAGTGATTCTGTACTATAAGGAATCACTGAAGCTATTCTCAGTCCCATCGCGGATTTCTCAAGTTCAGTCGAAATAAAAACTGCTGCAACCTATTTCTTTGATAATTGCTTGGTAAAAGTGCTTGATTTTTGTATGTTTAAATAAATAGACAATTTTATGATGTAGGCCGAAAATGAGCTTCCCCTCTCTGACAGACCAGTAGCCGCCACTGATCAGCACCCATCGTTGGAGCAACAGTGAACCCCAAACACTCACCTGGTCTCCGTCTGCGCAGCGTTCTGCTCTCATATGACACTTCCAAACGTACACTCAGCAGTTCGTTTCACTGATGACTTAAACGGCAGCTCGAACACACAAACAAACACACTGACCCAGCAGGAGACCAACAACCAGGAAGGAGACTGTCACCTTTTTCGAAAAACAAACAAGAATATGTTCATAGAAATCTCTCAGATTCTTCAATTTAACTTAATAGAAAGACTATGGGTTTGTAGTTTCCACCAACTCCTTACCGCCTTTCCGCATTCTACCCTTCTCTGGACTGGACCCCAAAATTCTTCATCCTCTTTCCCTCTACTTCCTGTTACCTCACCAATACTCTTCCCTTCATGCCACATGTCACTAATTTGCAACGTATCATTTAATCCAGGAATCCACTTTTTTTTGCATTACCTTAAACGGAATAAACAGAAACATATATATATATTTTTTGTAATTGAAATTGTGGTGATGTTAAATGATTCATTTGGGTTTGTTTTAGGGTCAGTATATAGATAAAGTAAGGTGCTTTATTAGGTATTTATTTTCTTTTGAAGAACTATACTAGTCTAGTCTTTTTGGTGTTTTTAACGAGTTCTTGTGCCATTTTCTGATGATGGAGGACATGTAGAACGAAAACTAGGCATAAAGTTGCATTTCTGAGTATTATCTTTATTCAAATCGTTGTGAATCAGGAGCAGACAAAATTTTTTTTGAAAACGATCGTATTTGTAATATTAAAAATACGCTTAGGCAAACTCCAGTCAATGTTTCAAACACACCTGAGGCGCCGCCTCTGCTGTTAAGAATCCTGTGGTTGCCACCCGACTTGCCATCCTCTTAGTTTTTTTAATCTTTCCTTCTTAAGTGACAAAACAAACTAAAAATATGAAAAGGATTTAGTCCAGTGTAGAATTAAATTCTGCTAAAGCTGAAATCTGGAAAACAAGAAGTTGGAGTTGATTTCTTATAATATGGTATCAAATAAAACAGCCACCCTGCCATGGGGAGGCCTCAGGATAACATTTTAAGATTGCATGCCCCCGCCCAATTTTGAAAATCGTTGGCATGGTCATGAATGTAGACGGCGGCAGTCAGGCAGGGAGGACGCCATTACGAAATCGGGCGACAGCTGGGCGGGCACAGGGCAGAGGCAGCAGGAATGCCGGCCGGCAGCAGCTCTAATTGGACGATGTGTAAATGTCCCTGGACAGCGGACATGCATATCAAGTGCCGCCAGTCGCCTGGTAGCCGGTAGTTCCACTCTGCGCTGCGACCACGAGCTCACCCAACAACTTCTTCTTCGCCTTTCTTTTGCGCATTGCTCTTCTATGAGCAGCAGGCACAACGTTCTGTCTTCTTCTTAGCGTCAAATGCAATTCATCAAGATGCAGTTGCTAAGCTGCAGGTCTCAGAGGTTCCATCAATGCCATAATGAGTTTTGTCCAGCTTCATTGCTGTCTCCCCATTTATATGCAGGACCCAGGATGGCCAGGATCGCCAGATTGATGTACAGTCATCGTTAGGCCCCTGCCAACGCTGAATTCTCGCACTGCTACCGTACGATTTCTAACAATCGGTCGGTGGCAGCACTGGGGAATGGGGGGCTGGCAGCCTGATATCGTCAGATCATCTGTCGATTCAGGGGACCCTTGAGTCCCTCCTGTCAGTCAGTTATTGCACTGCTGCCTTCATACCACCCACCAACCTCTCCTGAAAATCTCCATGGCCGCCGCGCGGCATGTTAAAATTTGACTGCCACCTCCTAATTTTTAATACCACCGCACGGCCATTTGCTGAAAAACTTGCCGTAGTCTTAGTAAGACTTCATCCTTAGAATGAAGGAACAAAAAAAACTAAGGTTTGGCCTACAGTTTTTTAAGTTTAAACTGGTCAATCTTCCCATGAGTGTCTCTTTATCCCATATTTCCTTTTTTCCACCTCTTAGGCAGATGCATCAAGAATGCTAAGACAAGTGCATGACTTCAAGGGCCAAAGTTTTCGGAAGCTGAGGCGGGCCTGCCTCCGCCGAGGGGTGCTCTTCAAGGACCCGCTGTTCCCCGCCTCCGACCTGTCCCTGTTTTACAAGAGAGCATCCCCGCCGGGGCTGACCTGGAAGCGTCCAAGAGTGCGTTCTGTTTCATTACATATGGATCATGAAAAAACAGAAAATCAGAAAAATGTCGCCTCTCAACTCTGAAACCCAGCAGCTGCCTCGGAATGCTGCGTCTCAATAGATGGGACTCATCGAAGCTCTTACTATAATTGGAGAGGTGTCGGGCGGTGAAACATTAGCCCTAAAGTGGCGAGCTGCTGATGGAGCGTTCCAATAGTGCGTCCGAGTTTGTCTGTACAGTAGAGTTGAGAAAAAGCAGCGGTGGATGTAAATAACTAAGGGTTTTTTTTAGCGGTGTGTTGTGGTGGTGTGGGTTTCTGTTAGCATGCGTGTTGGCTGAACTGCAGCGGACCATGTGTACCTTAATAAAAGCTGCAAAAAGGGAGTTTCAGATTCACGGTCAGATTTGTTTTTAGCCCTGACCTCACCAGCCTCCTGAGCAGAAATGTCCATCTTCCAGGGACTTTTCTCTCAGGTTACAGCCGTAGACGACCCCTGCATACGTGTCCTGCTGCTGCATGTATTCGTGTTTGCATGCAGCAGCACATCTACAGTTACCTGGAGGAGAGATCATCAGGTCCACGGGGCAGAATGTGTCCGCTCAGCAGCGCTATGAGTCCGCTCATAAAGCAGCGTAAACGACTCTAACGGCTGCTGACATCAGCGAGATCCTCCGTCCCACGTTACCATGACAGCTATTCCAGTAATTAATAGTCTGATCAAATAACGACACTCATGGATGCTTGCAGAGGTAAACACCCTGCTGGTAATCATGTCGGCCTTTCAGCTCTGTGTTTTGGCAACAAGCTGCATGACTCCACTCTCATGTGCTTCATAATTCATGGAACCATTGAGGTCTCTACCTACCTTACCGTCTGCTCACTGAAAGCTTCTGGCGTTTTGTCTTATTACCAGAATTCCCGCTACTGCCGAACTACAGAGCAACAAGGGGGCCCTAGTCAGAAAGGGCATCTGGCCCAAAAATCTCTGCCAAACTACCTGTGCGACTCAAGTAAAGGGTATTCGTTGCGCGACCCCTTGACAGGATGTTCCAAAAGGTGAACAACAACAACAAAAAATTAGCTAAGATGGTAACAGATATTGCAGAAAGATGTAGTGAAGAAAAGACACATGACTGGGCTGCTCAGTATCAGTTGTCTCTTCGCATTGCGGTTGGTTTGCATCAGCAAACTGAAACCAGAATTGTCTGATATCTTAACCAGGGTTACTTAACTGCGTTTAAACACCCACAAAGTTAACGGATTCTGTTTCACTCCGATTGGAGGGTTCAATGAACCGTAGTAACCTTTGTGATTATTTAATGTTCAATTGGAGTTGAAGACATATCATGTAAGTGTGTGGCCCTGCGACGGACTGCCGACCTGTCCAAGGCCTATCCAGCTACCTTCAACCAAAGGTAGCTGGATAGGCCCAGCAAACTGAGAGTGATAAAGCTGGTTTGGAATATGAATGGACTGATAGATACATCACAGACTAGCAGCTAAGACTGTGGGACTTGGACTAAAGCTTCACATAGAATACGATTTGGGTGGCAGGACTATCCAGTTCCAGTGTTAAGTCAATGTAAAAACGCAATCAGAGGTTTGGCGTGCTTTGAGCATTAGGTGCGCCGCAGCGTTCTGGCACTAGTGCGTTTCAGGTGGCGCCTCTCGACGCAATATTTCCTGAGTCCAAAATGTATGAACTTGGCAAATAATACACATCACCCAACCAATTAGGAACTCAATTTTGGCCAGTGACGTGCTGATGACGTGATCATGATGATGTGAGTGTGATGTGATGATGTGAGGGCCTGTCCACCAGTTCATAGAGGTCACAGTGATGGGTATTAAAATGAGCTTTAAGGACAAAGCAAACGGCAGAAAGAATGTCTAGAATTTGGAGTACAATCGTTTTGGCCAAAGTGTGTGGTTTCATTGCTTTTTGGAGGCTCCAGTACAGAAGAGAAATGCTGCTCTAGTTTTATTTCTGGATTGAAGGATGTTGGTGTTGGTATGAAAGGCAAAAATAAATCTAGCTGGATTTCTTAATATTATTAGAACCTTTACAGATGGTTCTAGGTGCTTTTAAATCTGTCATCAAAGTCCAATCTAGATAACAGCTAGAAAGCTACAGGCTGAGTGCCACTCACTATATGATAACCTTTTCACTCCAAAGCTTTAGCTCCAGTGATGGCGTTCTGTCGACTACTGTGACTCTTCAACCATTTAGGCAATTAAAGTAATTCCAGCAGATTCTGACGCAAAGAAAAGCGTCTTTGAACCAACCGATGTGAAAAGTCACTTTTCTTTGTGTCCAAATCCACTGATTCAGGTTGATCGTTACATTAGGTCAAAGGGCGTGTTATATTAAGGTGTCACCAGAGACATCTAGGGTGTTAAAGGGTTAAACACAGTTTGGGTTTGCACTTCCAAATTTGTTTTTTTGTTTTACATGTAGGAAATATGTAAGGACCCTCGTCTGTTTGTGGACGGCATTAGCACTCGTGACTTGCACCAAGGCAGCCTGGGTAACTGTTGGATGGTGGCGGCCATTTCTTGCCTGGCCTCTGAGCCATCCCTTTGGAAGAAGGTTTGTCTGTCAACTGCTTTATCTGAACATTGCTCTTTTTTACATGTATAACTATGTGTTTTGTTGGTTTTTTTTACGTACCCTTATTCCAGGTCATTCCTGACCATGTGGATCAGGACTGGAACCCAAAGCGTCCTGAGTTGTACGCCGGGATCTTCCACTTTCGGTTCTGGCGCCTTGGTCGCTGGGTGGATGTTGTGGTGGACGATCGGCTCCCAGTCAGTAAAGACGGAGTGCTGCTCTTCTGTCGTTCTGCAACACCAAAGGAGTTTTGGAGCGCCCTGTTGGAGAAAGCCTATGCTAAGTTTGTCGCATTCATCTTTCATCTGTTGCTGCTTATAGAGTATCCTTTTCTGGAACTCTGTTAGATCTTTTGTAATGGACAGTTCTGGTTCTGCTCTGCCCTGGAGTTTCACGTTTTTTGTACTTTTGGTCAAATTTTACAGCAGTTTAGGCAAAACTAAAGAGTCATTGTTGTTCGCATCCTAGTATGTGACACAGCCACCAACTTTTGTCTTTAGGAGTCTATGATTAACAGGTTTAAAATTAGGTTTTGGAAGCACAGATCCCTGAGTCTTGCCAGGCTTTTTTCTGCAACCTTGACATTATTATTAGATGTGCTGGGCATTTGGAAAGAGCCCAAACACTGAACTTAAAAAGCAAACTTTATTTAACTGTGCGAGAAACACTGCAGGCTGTACGGTTGAGTCATTTTTAGCACTTTTGCCTCACAGCAAGAAGGACTTGGTTCGAATCCCTGCTAGGTTCTTTCTGTGTGGAGTTTGCACATTCTCCTTGTGCATGTATGGGTTTTCTCCGGGCACTCCGGTTTCCTCCCACATTCGACATGCATTTTAGCTCAACTGGTGAATCTAAATAGTGTCTTAGGTGTGAATGTGTGTGATTGGGTCACCCTGGGATGGACTAGCACACCATGTACCCCACCTTCACCCAACAGCAGCGGGATTGGGATCCAGGAAAAGGGATTTAGCAGGTGTTTAGGTTTACTCTTGTATAGCAATTTTCAGAGTGGACGTGGAGCCATCACATTCTTAAGCTGCGTTCACATCTAAGGTGATTTGTGCAGGGGGGGTACAGTTTCAATGTTCAGTCAATGGACAGACGCTATCAGACTTCCTGCAGCCCAAATCTCTAGCAGCAATACGTTTCGGGTGTGGCGGCAAAAATTCTAACTCACGTTGCCATGTTTCCAGAGTTTAAACATCTGGGGCCTCATTTATAAAACTTTGTGTAGGATTTGCGTCAGAAGTGGTGTACAGATGAAACATAGGACGTGCGTACGCACAGAAATATTCGGATTTATAAAACCGTGCGCACGCACATCCTACGCATCTTTCCCTTAATAAATCACAACCGATTCTAAATGCAGCGCAGCTTTTGCGGCTTCATGACACGCCCATAGTTGCCCATATATAGTCCGTGAAACGCCCACAAATGAATATTCATTGATTGCAAAACCATGGCACACACCGAGAGGAAATCAAAAAAACGTAACTTCACTCAATGTGAAGTAGAAGTTATCGTTGGCGAGGTGGAAAAGAGGTGAAAAGTGTTGTTTGGAGGGCACAGTGTGGGCATTATTAATGCCAAAAAGGCACGTGAGCGGCAAACGGTGGCAGACGCCGTAATGCTGCAGCCTCACAACCTCAGACCGTGGTCGGTCCGAGGTTGTGAGGCTACAGCGCTCCATCGGGGGGGGGGGACCAGAGCGGCAGATGGATGCACCGGGTGACACGCGTGGTTCCTCCGAGTGCTCCTCTGTAACGCCGGGCCCAGAAGCCCGCAGAGGTCCAACAGGACGGCTCGAGGAAGTCGGAACCGGCTCATAAGCCACTCGTCCTCGTTTGCCAGCAAGTCTTCTTGCTGTCTAAAGATGCGTTCACTCCAAATTCTTACATTTGCCACATCTTCTAAGAGCGTAAGATCAGCCATTGTGCGTCATTACACATTGTGATGGGGCATTTTATTTCCATCTATATAATTACATCTGACCAGCTACAGATGTCGGTAATAATCCACGTGGAAATGGGAAATTGATCAGCGCAAATGTAATTTCTTGTTACTTTCTGAATGGTTGAGACATACGCCATACATTGTTTTATCTCAAATAAAACAAACTAAAGGCATATGCATGAATACCATAATTCCATAGCTTATGAAGAAATGTTTTACTATGAAAACAACTTTCCCCAGTGGACAATTAATACGTCTGTCTGTCTAATTGTACCTATATCTGCTCCGCCAGACGGACACACTGACGAGAATATCAGTTTTGTACATTATTTCGTTCTGTTAACTATATTATTTAAGAGGATGAATTGCACAACATGCCAATATTGCAGAATATATTTCACTTTTCTTTTTCCGAATATGTGTTCATTTGAATTTCTGTTGTAATTTTCATTTAAATTTTTTTTGTTTGTTTCACTGCTGATCGATCAAACGGGTGTTCATGTAGGCTGTTAATTGTTAGACTTGCTTTGTGAAGTCGTCATGTTATTTATGAGAGGCAGTATTGTCATTTTCACTTTCACGTGTTTCTTCCATCTGCCGACGGTGTCGCCGTTTCTCATTTCACCCGTTTTTGTGCGTACGCCTGGGTCAGAGCTTGCGTGAAGGACCGCACATTTTCCCGTCAAGTTTGCTTTTTATAAATCCCAATTATTGCGTAGAGAGTGGCATACGCCTTCTTTTGTGCGTACGCAACGTTTATAAATGAGGCCCCTGAGCTTTGGTGAAGAATTCACGTCATGTCAACCAATCAGGAACTCATTTTGGGTGTATGATGTGTTGATGATGTAATCAGCGGGTGGAGTCCAAACCAACATGGACAAGAATCAGATGGTTCTTCTCCTGAACTTCATGATATATTTCTTATTTAAATTGAGAGAATAATAAAAAGTTCCTCTACTTTAATTCTTATTTTTATTCTTTCCCTCCTCGGACTAATGCAAGTCATCAAACTGGGCACAAAAATCCTGACCCATGCGTCTCATGGTTGTAGGAGAAAAATACGTATTTTCCACTTATTTCTCATACAAATAAATTATTTGAAAATCATTCAGTGTGATTTCCTGGATTTTTTAAAAGAATTCTGCCTCTAACAGCTGAAGTATATCTATGATGGACATAACAAACCATTCTCAATCATTTTTATGGTTCAGAAAGGTTTAAAACATTCAAAATTGGTGATTGTCAAATCCGTTTTTGTGGTTTGGCAGAGATTTTCACCCCAGACGCCCTTCCTGACACAACCCTGTTTCTTTATCCGGGCTAGGGACCGGCACAGGTCCCTTGTTTCTACATAGTTCGGCAGTAGCGTGAAACACTTAAGACCTGCCTCAGAGGCATCCATCTGGAATATTTTCAAACAAACTGTGACACAGAATCGGACTGTGTGCTATATCACCAGAAAGATAAACACCTTTATTTTCATTGTAGACCCTTTTGTCCTCGTGAAAAAGTCTTCAGTCCATCACAGCCTCTCACAATCACACTGTTGAGGGAACGGTCTCCAGAGGACGGGCATGCATGTAAACATGTCAACTTCACAAGGAAAAGGCCGTTTCAGAGACTCCAGCCAGCAGCTTGTTGCTGTGGCGCTTTGGAGCAAAGCAGTTACCCTCTATGAAGCCCTCCTTAGTATTTTTTCTGGTATTTTCAACAACATGTATTGGTAACATAAAGCCTCCTCAGACAATAAGTAGCCATTGAGAGAGAAATTGTTAAGAGTTTCCAGTTATTTTGTATTTCGTCCACTAAAGCGATGATCTGCTGAACTAGAACTAGAACTTTGGTTCTCTGTAAAGAATACATCAGCTGTCTTTTTTCAGGCTGAACGGCTGCTACGAGGCGCTGGAGGGTGGAAACACTGCGGAGGCTCTCATTGACTTCACCGGTGGCGTTTCCGAGCCTCTTAGCCTGGATCGTGATTTCCTGAGCCTACACAGCAACCAGAGGAAGGAGCTCTTTCACAGTTTAGCCAAAGTCCATGAGCGCAAAGCCCTCATCACCTGCTCTATAAGGGTAGAACTTTTTCTTCTGACCCAGTAGATCCTTAAACCGTCACCGTCTGATTGAGTTTGAATATTATCTACATCTGTCAGCCTGCCGATGGGGAGACTGTGGAGTCCGTGCTGGACTGCGGTCTCGTTCGAGGACATGCCTACGGGATGACAGCGGTGAGGAAGGTCTGGCTGAAGACATGCGGGATGTCCCGGCTCTTTATGGTGCGGATGAGGAACCCGTGGGGAACCACAGATTGGAAGGGTGCCTGGAGTCAGGGGTGAGGGTGCTCCGAATCGGTTTCTCCTAGAAGGAACGTTTTGTAGGAACTTGGGGACTAAAGTCTCAGCCGACGTTTAACTGTGTCAGCGTGGTTTACAACTTGTTTTACAACGCCACTGCTACTTTCCTGGCCAATTTCAGATGTTTTACAACAGTGAAAGATTTGTTTTACGAGGAAACATCTGCTATGTAGATAATGAAAGTCTGAGAACCTCTGAAAATGGATAAAACGGTCCAATGAAGGTGTCCAGAAGTTGAAAACCTACTTCCTGTGTAACAAACTCTGTTGTTTGGTGTTTTCCACCCTCTGCAGGTCAGAGGAGTGGCAGCGACTGAGTCGGGCTGAGAGGGACAAAATGGGGCTCATTGTTCGAGATGTTGGGGAGTTCTGGTAATGTTCCTCTTTAAAAAATTCTTTATCCAATAAACAAGCTTTCAGCAAAATTGTTTTTCTTCACCTTTCGGGACATCCCTTCAAGGGTCGCCACAACGAATCATCTTTCACTGATTCGCACAGGTGGTTTTGGCAGAGATTTTTGCCCTTTTTGACACAACCCGGTATTTTAGCCGGGCTGGGGACCGGCACGGGGAACCAGACTTGGGCCCCCTTGTGGCTATACAAGCTGCTACTTTTTTTCCCCACTCAGGATGGAATTCCAGGACTTCTGCAGGTACTTCACGGATCTGGTGGTGTGCCAACTGGTGGACAGAGCTCTGTTGTGGCCCAGGTCGCACTGGAGGGAAGCACACTGCTATGGAGAATGGACTCCTGCCCCCGCCACCGCTGAAGCACCTCTGTCCACCATCAACCAGAGTGATGCGGCTCTGATCCCGGTTAAAAATGACTTCAAAGACAGCAGGTCCCAGCAGGAGAAGAACCGAGAAGAAGCTCGACTTGGTGAGAAAGACGACAGGAAAAGGGGGAAATATGACTCAGATAAGAACAGGAATAACATCAGAAGGGAAAATGTTGGAGGATTTCTGGAAGTCACTAAGATGAGTCGATGTGGAGGATGCATCAACCACAGAGACACGTTTTTACAGAATCCTCAGGTAAGCTTAACCCCATATTTAACCATTAGTATCATATTTGATAAAGGCATTTCTGAGACCCCTGTCTCATTAACATGATCCATTGTACCCATTGCATCACTTGTTCCATGTTCTGTGCCCTGTAGTTCATTCTCATTCCACTAGGGACAGTAGAAGGTTTTTTTTTTCCTGCTCATTTCAAAATGGCTCCAGCCAAGAAATCGCAAAAACACTTTTGGCGGTAAAAAGGTTTGGCTAAATTTTAAAAGCATAGCTCATCTATTGTTGTGCATTTTTTTAAATGACAACTTGCTGAACTGAGAGAATTTAAAAGTTGTTGACAATTAATTCTTTATGATACAGTTAAACCATGTTAAAAATGTGTGGAACTAATTTGAGACAGTGGGTAAATAAGGTGGGGGGTTTTTATGTCAATATTTTTACATCTTAAACTAACATTGTTTTGAACAAAAACTTGCCAAATCATCCAAATAAATCACAAATGATAATATATGTTATTAAAATATATATTTTTGTTGATTTCATCAAAAGGCTTCAAAGAGCATTTCAACTCAGAAAATTGAATTTTTCTGTCTCGGGGGGTCAGATTTTCATTGATGTGTCGTTACTTTTTTCTGTCAGTTCATGTTTGAGATCCGAAGCAAAGAGGAGGAGGTGCTGATCTGTCTGCAGCAGGAGGACAGGAGGATGTGGAGGAAATGTGGAGGAGGAGAAAACCTCCCTATTGGCTTTGAAGTTCTGAAGGTGAGGAAAAGAAGGGCCACACTTGATTTTCCGGTGCCCAGTCTGCAAAAAAAGTAAAAAATTCTTACTTCATTGGCTGATTTTCTTTTATAAGCAAATAAATCTGGCAATAGGGTAAGAAAATGGTCTTACCAAGCATTCTTATTTTAAGGGAAAAAAAATTCTTGTGAGAATGGCTACGTTCACACTGCAGGCTGAAACGACCCAATTCCGATTTTTTTGCCCCTAAGCGACCTGCATCTGATCTTTTAATGACAGTCTGAACGACACAGATCCGATCTTTTCAATTGTGACCCAGGCCACTTGGGTATGTGGTCCTGAATCGGATACGTATCCGATCTTTTGAAATGTGACCTCCGTCTGAACGGCCAGGCCACATGAATCCGACCCGTACGTCATTGATACACTACAAAAGTCATCATTCTGCGTTGAAGTAGGCGAGAACATCAACATCAACCATGGCATACGATGCTGCTGAGACCAGTCAGTGGAAGGGAAGCGAGGTCACCGATTGGATTAATATTTGGGGTGACAGCTCTATTCAGGCCAAACTCAAGGGCTTTTATCGCAGCCGGGCGGTTTTTGAAAAAATTTCCAGCGAAATGGCTGAGTGTGGTGTTGAACCTTTCCAGGGATGACTTTTTTTCCCTTTCCGACCGTGGTCAGAAAGGGGAGACCTTCTCCAGGGCCGAAGGCGGATCCTCCTTCGGGGTTCACTTACCCGGGTTAATAAAGAGTTAATAGCATTTATTCTGGGGGAAACCTTCTTTTATTATCGTTCTCCTTCCTCCGTAACACACAACATGAATGCGCTGCCCCCCCCCCCCCCCCACTCCCTTCTGCGCTGCACGAGCTATGTTCTGTCTCTTACACACACGCGCGCGGCCCCAGCACATACACATCCCCATTCCACAACAGTGGGTCCAGACGATCCTGGCTCCATTGCCTTCTTAAAATGAGAAGATTGTAATTGTGCTGGCTCCTTTGTGAAAATGAATTCAATAATGCAAAAAGAGCTCCACTGTTGACAACACTGTTGTTTGACATCCATTGTTAGCGTTAGCTACTTCCGCAAACAACGAGTGACGTCGTTCACCGTTGAGTACTCTTCTGCGCATGCGGGTCACTTCTGGGTCATTTCACGGTCACACAGGAGATCACAAAAGTTCGCATGTAATTGGAAATGTGAACGGCCTTGCAAAAAAAAAGGGATTTTTTTCAAAAAATCGGAATTGAGTATGAAGCCCTGCAGTGTGAACGTAGCCAAAGATACGTTTTCTCAAACTGAAGATTATTTTGCTATTCTAAAACTGATTGACAGAAAACAGGACGTTCAGTTTTTGTAGTGCAAAAACGTACACAAATGTTCTCACCACCAGGTGGAGGTGAACCGCTGCAGCCGGGTGCAGTGTGTGTTGGAGCAAGCAGCCAGCTCCATCTACATGGACTCCCGCAGCGTGACGTGGAGGGGAACGTTGGCTCCTGGGCGCTTTGTCGTGCTGCCCACCACCTTCCTGCCGGGAACCACCGGACACTTCCTGCTGCGCCTTTTCACACACTCCCATGTCAAACTCTGGTGAGTTTTTGTTACATCTTTGACTCCATCCAATCCAGTGACATGAGGTGAGGTTGATGGCTGGTGAGGCATCAGATTTACAAAGAAAGACCTAATATTTCAGCTTTCATCCAACAGCAACTAATACTTATAAAATACACACAAGAACACATTTGTCCTACAGAGAATATTTCTTTGTAGACAGATAGAACACTCTTCTTGTGTATAAATCATTCATATGTACTGTAAACAAATTAATGTATACAGAAGTGTTCAGCACATATTTGACCCTCAGTAACTATTTTTGGTATTTTTACAACTTCAAATTCTGGTGCTTAAATCAGTGTTATTAAATGTTGTATGTGAAAATGATCATAAAAATAAAATAAATTATTTTATTTACATTTTTTTCCACTTACTCCCATGTTATTTTTAAAAAGCAAACATTGAAAAACATGTTTGGCTTTACTTTTTGAGTCTGTCCGCCGATCCTTCTCCACAAAAAGCTCTATGATCTGATGGAAAGTCTTCCTTATTGTTCTTTATTTTATATGAGTTTCTCCCTCTCAATTGAGAAAGATATGGAGAGAAATTAGACTCAGTCGGATCTGTGCGTGCGTAATTCTTGATTTGTGCGTAAATTAGGATTTGTGTGTGATTTGTTACTCACATAATACGTTTTGTGAATAGCTTAAAAATATATAAACTGAAAAAAATACAAAATGCAATTTACGTATGCACAAATTAAGATTACAACAGCTTGAAACTACTTACACACACACACATCTTTAAAAAACACGCACGAATCCCTTGTTACGCACACACGAAGCCAAAGTTACGCACGGATTTACCATGAGACTGTTTTCACGTCTCACAAATTTGTCCGTAAGTGCTGCGTTTAAATACCAGTGGAATGCTCGGTCATTAGAATTTTCCTATCAGCCTTCCCTTCTAAATGTATTTCCTTCAATGGGTGTAGAAGGGCTTAAAAAAACTTTAAAGGAAAATGAAAATTATTATCTGAGAATTTGACGTTCACTTTTAAACGCTAATATATATATATATTAAAAGTATATTATTCTCAGAGACACCGCATTGATACAAAATGTGTAACAGGAACGACCAGTAGGGGGCACTGTTTTTTTCTTCGGAAAAATCAAAGGCAGTCAGACTGAGAGAGTCACGGGAAGAATGGCGGCCCATCTCGTGGGTCAGCGCCCCGAAGTAAGTAGCCTCTATGTTCAACACTAACATCTACTGTCTTCATGTATTGATTGAGTCATTGTCTGAAGGCTGATAGGAAAATTCTAATGACTGAGCATTCCACTAGTATTTGAACGCAACACTTACGGACGAATTTGTGAGACGAGAAAACAGTCTCACGGAAGATTCGTGCGTAACCTTGGCTTTCTGTGTGCGTAACAAGGGATTCGTGCGTGTTTTTTAAAGATGTGTGTGTGTAAGTAGTTTAAAGCTGTTGTAATCTTAATTTGTGCATACGTAAATTGCATTTTGTATTTTTTTCATATTATATTTTTTTAACTTATACACAAAACGTATTATGTGAGTAACAAATCACGCACAAATCCAAATTTATGCACGAATCCTATTTTACGCACGCACAAAGCAAGAATATGCATACACAAATCCTAATTTACGCACAAATCAAGAATTACGCACGCACAAATCCGACTGAGTCTAATTTCTCTCCATAGAAAGACGTCCTTACTCTGTTTCTACGGCAGCAGTGTAGCTACAAAGCAGCTGTCAGCTCACGTCTGCCCCCTGCTGGTGAGGCATGCCTCATCTAAAGCCTTTTCTGCTGGCCTATAGCAGGACTTCCACCGCAAGTCTCTGTTAACATTGAGCTCTGCCGTCAGAGCCTTCAGAGCCTCACCCGGAGTTTCCGCTCGGTCTGTGAAATTCGGCGATTTCTAACCTCAGAAACTGTGGAAAACATGTTGAGTTGACTGAAAATACATATTTAACACAGATCAGTAGAAATTCATATTTACATAATTATCTTTTTCTATTTTATCACGATTATGACAGGTGAGGCTGTGCCTCACTTGCCTCACCTGACCACATGTCACTGATCCAACCAGTACCTGGTGTACTCCTCCTTTTTGCCTCGGATCTCAAACATGAACAGAAAAAAGAAACAACACATCAGTGAAAATTCCTTCTAAGATTAAGTTCTGAAAAAAAAGAAGAAGAAAAAACAAGCTGAATCCAGCAAGTCTTCTAAAGGATGAAAAATATGCTGAAATAAAACCCCTTAGAGAAGTTTGATTTTTCTTAAAAAGTTCTTCTACTTCTGGTTTTAGGGTTTACGTGTGAGCGTTTGTTTGTGTCTTTTTATTGAACCGGTCCATTCTTTTCGTCCATACAGGGAGCTGAGGGAAGAGCTGCCTCCTCCCTCTCTGTTGCAGTGTTTCCTGCCTCAACCCTCGGTGGTGACCACAGTCCATCTCCGCCGGGCATCGGGGCTCAGCCCTCCCAAACAGACAGGTAGCCCTGAAGGACGACTAGAAAAAAACGAGTTATACTTCAAAGATTTTTATTTGCAGTGCAGTTGACTCCATTTGTGGGAGACGTAGGTCACTTGTTCTTGTGGTTTCCCTGCAGCGCCTCATGTTTATGCTGTTGTGAGGTGTGAAAGCGAAGCAGTCAGGACGCGACTGTTCCAAGAGGAGGGGAACCCCGAGTTCAACCTCAGAGCCATCTTCTACAGAAGATACCCAGACGCATACATCTCTGTGGAGGTTTGACACGTCCCCACCCCTTGATGTTCAGAGACACAACGTAAAACTGACTGTTCTGTTTCTGCGTGCGGGCAGTTATGGTGCAAAGGTCTGGTGTGGGACTCTCTGCTCGGAGAGGCTCACCTCCACACCTGTGAGTCAGAGAAGAGCCGAAACCATGTGATTGATCTGCGCCACCGCCGTCCTCGCTCGAGGTTCATAGGTCGCATCTACGTCGAGACGTCTTCCAGCATCTGCCTCACCGATTTATGACAGCATCCATGTTGTCGGCATGGCAACTTCTGTTTTCACAACCGAGACCTGACGGAGACACACTTGGTTGCCCAGTTGTATTTTTCATACAAACAATTGATTTTGTATGAATGTTATTCTGGAATAAATGCATGTTTTTGCAACTTGATATGGATTTTTTCTTTATTTATGATTACCATTTGAGGAAATGATCTCCTTTTGCTTTCTTTGCATATTTATTAAAAACACAAAAAAAATCCTTCTTCTATAGAAAAATTAAAAACCGTTACTCTCACCAAACGTGGTCCCTGACCTGCAAACCTGCCAACACTGAACACTGATGATGGAAAAGTCTCTGGCTTAATCCTGCTAGACCTGAGTGCTGCCTTTGATACTGTTGATCATGGGATCCTTAGGCACAGACTCCAAGACTGGGTTGGCATCTCTGGATCTGCCCTAAGTTGGCTCAAGTCTTATCTGGAAGACAGGAAATATTTTGTTGAAATTGGGAGTTGTGTCTCAGACTACATGGCCTTGACTTGTGGTGTGCCCCAGGGATCGATCCTGGGACCCCTTCTGTTCAACCTCTACATGCTGCCACTAGGGCAGTTAATACGCAGTAATAACATATCTTATCAAAACTATGCAGATGATACTCAGATCTATGTGTCACTGACAACAGGTGAATATGGGCCAGTGGATTCACTCAACCACTGCCTCCAACAGATCAGTGCGTGGATGCAGAACAACTTTCTCCAGCTAAACTCAGACAAGACCGAAGTTATTGTTTTTGGCCCACAGAAACAAAGAGAAATTGTCAGCAGCTACCTTCATTCTCTGTCTCTTAAACCCTCAAATCAAGTCAGAAATCTAGGGGTAATCATGGACTCTGACCTGAACTTTAACAGCCATATCAAGTCAGTAACATCAGCGGCATTTTACCATCTGAAAAACATTGCCAAAATCATAAGCATAATCTCAACCTGGAGATACTTATTCATGCATTTGTCTCCAGTAGGTTAGACTACTGTAACGGCCTGCTCACCGGCCTCTCCAAACGAGCTGTAAAACAGCTTCAGTACATCCAGAATGCTGCTGCTCGAGTCCTGACCAGAACCAGGAAGTATGATCACATTAGTCCTGTGCTCAGGTCTTTGCACTGGCTCCCTGTACCTCAAAGAATAGACTTCAAAGCAGCTCTGCTTGTGTACAAGTCTCTCCATGGCCGAGCACCAAAGTACATCTCTGACATGTTAGTGCCATATGAACCATCTCGTACTCTGAGGACCTCAGGGACCGGCCTCCTGTTGATTCCCAGAGTCAGAACTAAACAAGGGGAATCAGCGTTTCAATATTCTGCAGCTAAAATCTGGAACAGCCTCCCTGAAGGTGTAAGACAGGCCTCTTCTGTGTTCATGTTCAAATCTAGACTTAAAACATTTCTGTTTAGCCGTGTATATGACTGAAAGGTCCTATCTGCACTTTTCTTTCCTTCCTTTCTTTTTAAATCTTTTCTTTTCTTTTAAAGTAAATTTCATGTTGATTATTTCTATGATGTATTGTGATTTTAATGCATTTTTCTGTTTTGTGAAGCACCTTGAATTACTTTGTGTACGAATTGTGCTCTACAAATAAACTTGCCTTGCCTTGCCTTGCCTTGCCTTGCCTTACAATTACCGATACAAAGCCCATTGAGACGACTGTTGTTGTGAATTTGGGCTATACAAATAAAATTGAATTGAACTGAACTGCTGAGTTGCATTCCAAGGAAACCATATCCACTGTCCCACTGTGAAGAATGGGGGTGGAATCATCATGGTTTGGGGCTGCTTTTCTACAAAAAAAAGAATAGGATGACTGATTTGTATTAAGGAAAGGAAGAATGGGATAATGTATGATGAGATTTTGAGCAAACACCTCCTTCCATCAGTGAGAACATTGTGACTAAACATGGCTGGATCTTCCAGCAACAAGTCCATCCCAAACACATCACCCAGACAACGAAGGACTAGCTACATAAAAAGCTTTTTTCTAGCTGATCTCTGATCCAACAGAAAATCTATGGAGAAAGTTCAATGTCTGTGTTGCCCAAAACTTCACAGCATTGACACAGGTTCTGTGTGAATCTGGTAAGTACCTACAGGATACCTTTGACCTCTGTCATTGTACTAATACTTGTATTACAGCGATGTATAAATCGCATTTTTCAACTTAAGGGCATGAGATCAAATCTCCCAACAGTTTAATGTCTCTTTCAGAAAACATAAAATGTTCCTTTCCTTTCCCTTCAGTGACCTTTAAGACAGACTCTTTCTCTCATCCACAACAACTGAAATGGTTCGGACCTGCAAAAAATGTATGGAATTTGTATAGACAAATGTACAAATTCTATAAATAAAAGAAAATACAACAATAAAATTGCATACTTCAGAACAAAACTAACAAAAGATATTTAAAGACCCACTCTCCACTGTGTTTTGACATTTTAAACATGTTCTTATAGTATTTTTTTGATGATGAAAGTCACATATAAAGCACATTAAAACCAAAATTGCATTTCTGAGGAGACAACATGATGAAAATTCATCTGACAGTGGGTTTTATGGCTTCAGTTTAAAGGTTAAATATTATTGTTAAATATTATTGTAAAATATTATTAAATATTATTGTAAAATCTTGTTTAAAAAATCATTTCGAAACAAAACAAAATTCCCTACCTTCTGATTCTGCATGTCTAGAAAATTGTCTGTGGGTAGGGTCGGAGGAATTTGTTTTGTTACTCTTCTTTCTTATTGCATTTGTTTCTACATATGTCGTGCAGTAAAACCATGACAAGCTTTTATGTTAGACAACATTCCAAAAATGACTTGTCTTTCTTTTCTTCTTTGCTTCTTTTGTTCTTTCTTCTCCCCAGTCTGTCTGGGAAGTTGTATTTTTTCTAAAGGTCTACTCATTGTCACCGTGCCCTCGTGAGCGCCAGTGATAGGAGGAGGCCGTAGGCCACGCCTACCAAAGGGGTGCGGCTACGCAGTTGTCAAAAACGCAGCAGAAACACACTGAACACTGAGCTCCCAGATTCAACCCGAAGGTAAGTAAGTTTTTCTTACTCGGTTCAAAAAACCCGGTTTATCCTCTTTTATTTTTTACAGTCTTTTTCAGCCTCTTTTCTAGCAGTTGAACCGTTTTAAAAAGGGTTCCCAAAATGGACTAGTTTCTAACTTTTAAATTGCATTAAGACTTTATTGTTGTTACCTGTTAGTAGTTTGCTTTTCGTTTGATAGGGAAACTTAATGAAACGACAAAAATGACGAAAAACTTAGCTTTCATGCTCAGGACGAAACAAAATGTAAGAAAATCACTAAGAAGTTTGGAAAGAAACTTTTTTTATTAACCAAAAAATACTTTTATTTTAGTTTTTAAAATCAATTTAGCAATTTTTTTGTAGCCAAAATTTCTAAGGGGCTAAATTAATTTAAAAAAAAGAAAAAAAAACATTTGAATTGCTGGGCTGTACCCATAATGTGGGATTGCTCCTTTTTTGCTGCATGTCTACAATTTGTTGTTCCGGTTTAACATGTCTCTGTTCAAGTTTTCTAGCCCGGTCATGTTTTTAGCTGCAGTAGTTCAACTTGTTTTGGTGGGTTTAGCGCTGGAATGAAGTGGAACTTCTTTTTAGGAATCATGAATAATGTAGTGAAACGCTCCCATCCTGCACTTCCTGCTGGAGTATCTACAACTTCCTGTCCTTCAAAATAAATTAACCACGGAGAACCCTATTAATTCAATTTTTTAAATTTTATTATTATTATTATTATTATTATTATTATTATTATTTGGTTTGTTCATTGTGGGCAGCAGCAATTAAAAGCGTCAAATAATAAATTGAGAATACATTGAAATAAATAACTACAATTTGGCCCAGTGGGTTCTTTAAGGTTAAGCCAAATATTGTTGTTTGGAAACCGAACAATAAATAACTAGATATATAGCATGACTTGCAATAATGCATGTATGAAGGCTGTTCGCTGAATTTGGCTGCTGAATATGCTAAAAGTAAAAGCTGAAAATGCTGAAGTTTACAGATTAAAAAAAAAAGGCTGATAGCTTGCTAGAATATTAGCTAAAGTCCAAATTGGACTAGAACCTCAGTGGATGTCAAATTAGCCAAACAGCTTGGGTGTTGCTTAAATATTAGCTACACTTCAAATTAGCTTCAAAAAATCTTAGTGGATGCCAAATTTGTCCCAAAATTGCTAGCATGTTGCTAAAATCCTCGCGATCTAAAAACATTTTCCATCTCCAGGATTTCAGCTCTTTGTTCATCCAAACAGGCCCTGATAAAACACTGAGTAGTTAGGAAGATGAAAGATCATAAAATACTTTTTTCTTTGTGTTTATTTGATTCTATTAAGAACATTTTGGTAAGAATGGCAGTACCGCGATGTAGCCACAGCTTCAGCTGTTTTCGGAAAAGTCCCGCCCCTTTAACTGTCACCACCAATCATTCTTGGAGGCTTAATCACATGTCATCAGTCTGACCAATCAGAAGTGGTTAAAGTCCTCACTTCCTTGTTCTGATTCTGCTCATAAAGTCGCTCAGTTCCAACATACCAGCTAAAGCTCGTCTTTAGCGGTGTAGCTTTCCACAGAGTCCGGTTTCAGACCGTGGAACAAGTGAACAAAACCATGAAGCTCAGAGATGCGAGTCTGCTTGCGTTCGGCGGCTGTTTGCACTACATCTCCCATGATGCATTGGGTTAAAGTGACAGTGTTTCAGCGCACAATGAGACTTCAGTTTTTAAATCTTTTATCTTAACTTTTATTACATCTTTTAGAAAAAAAATCTGAAACTTCCAGCTATTTCTGCTGCAATTATCACAAACATGCATGTGGGATTGCAGAGGGGCTGTAGATCAATACAGTTTCTCCTTTTTTTTAATTTTTGGATGCTGGTGTGCCGCGGGATTTTTGTCAAAGTTAAAGTTAAAGTGTGCCGTGGCTCAAAAAAGGTTGAAAAACACTGGAATAGACTAACATTAGCTGGTAGCACTCACCATGGCCGTGGTGTCAAGCTTTAAAGGACTCAGTTTGGGACAGGCAGGGCGGCAAAACCCCAACAACAGGTTATATGACAGAGCCCAGGTCCATTAAGCATCTGTGCCTGGTGCGTTCATGGAGTCCAGTACATAGAAGACCATCAGAACTCCAGCAGCCGCCCAGCCTAACTTGGTACACTGCTATATTTTCAAGAGATAATAAAAACCTACCAAACAACCCTAAAACCGCCCAAATTATGCCTACGCGCCTAAAGCCATTTTTCACCCGCAAAATTAGAACCAAAACCATCCAATCTGGCACCACTGGTCGGACAGTTGCTTCATGCTTAATGTCAGACTGAAACCAACGGAGATGGTTAGACCTGCCCAGCAACACCAGTCAATGCAGACAGTGTGTTTTAAATTTGGCAAATGTAATTATCTGGATTATATCGTGATATTAACCATTATCGCCTGATATGGGGAAAAAAAACTATGCAGTTATGTAAAAAAAATCCTATATCGCCCAGCCCTACGTAGAACTAATAAAAATTAACGAATATCCAGTTGCATGTTGATTAATTTAGGAACTAATGGATTTACAATATTTGGGGGGGTTAGGGAACCGCTAGAAGCAGCTCTTGGAGGGCGACGCAACGCTCCCCTCCACAGAAATTCGTGCAGCACCCTCCTCGGACGCAAACAATGGCTCATACAAGCGTCCTGAGTCTTCTGAGTTTTTGTGATGAACCGGAGGAGTCATGGGACTGAAAACAAAAATCTGCGAAAATGCGAAGAAGCGCGGGAAAACTATTCCTCACGTTGGAGGAATTTAGCCATTTTTCCTCATTTAGCTGTTTAGCTGAATACTAACTTTTTTTCTACATTTCTTGTCATTAAACATGTCAAAGTTTTTGTTGTTGTTGTTGATTTTAAACATAATTGAACTTTATATTAAATGAATACTATGTTTATTTATGAAAATTCTTTGAACAATAAATTGTTAAACAGCTTTAATGTCCACAATATGATTGATATTCTCTTACTTTCTTTGCTTCAGAGGGAAAATATAATAAAGAGAAGAATATATGAAAATAACCTACATTTTTTTCCCTTAATTTAAACCCACCTTAGTTGTTATCTGTTACATTTTAAATAAAAAAACTTAAGAAAAATGTAGTAATTGAAGTTCTTTTTTTTCTTGTCCAGAATGAACAAAACATTCTGCCCTCTTTTGTGATATTAAAAGTTATTTAATAAAATGTCAATTGGTGAATTAATAATAGTAATAAAAGCATTTCCAAAATACATTTTAAGAAAAGACAAAAAAAAAAGTTGATTTAAAGCAAAACGTTTAGCCAGGAGAAGACCGAACCATGAGTGAGAACGTTTCATTTTAGAAACAAGACAGGCGTGAAACATGGGGAAATGAATAAAAAGATCATTAAAACTGTCCTGATGATGAACCCTGTGTTTGTTATCCTACAGGTGAGAGATGTCGGCACCGAACATGTCCAATAACAAGTTCCTGGGTTTGATCTCCAAGTCTTCTAAAGTCCCTTTACCCATGCTAAGTGAGATGCCACGGCCGCACTCTGTGCCTCCATCTTTGTTTGCCGCATACTTTTATAAATAGTTTCATTTTTTCCCTTACAGTATGCTCAAAGGTGCTTTTCTGCGCCATGCCCATCGCTCAGATCGCATTAGGTGAGAAGTAGAACCATTAAGTCCTAAAGTTGCTTCATTTGAAGTAAACAGAAATGAAACCGCCTGTCCACCAGGTGCTGTGTACTTGAACGACTGTCCGCTGCAGCCTTACATCCCCATCTATCTGATCGTGTCGGGGGTCTTTAGTCTGCTGCTGGTGATTCTGGCCGCCCTGCCCTGCACTCAGGATTCCACCCAGCTCAGTTGCCTCTGCACGGCCTGGAACTCGCTGACGACCTTCTTCCTCTTCTGCTGGTTCATCGCTGGTGAGTTTTTGGGGCCAGCCGGTCGAGGGGGAGATGCCAAAACAAACACTGTGACACACTAGGATGTGCGACGGAGTATTAGGCCCTCCATGAAAGAAAATGTATATATATATATGTACACGAAAAGACAAGTATGAGGAAAAAGAAAATTTAAAAAAAAAAGAAGAAAATTCTGCTTTAAATCTGGTTGTGACCTCCAGAGGCCGACTAAATCAATCACCCATTTATAGTGATGTCATAAGGCTCTGGTTTATCATAGGAATCCATATGCCATAATAATGCATTTGGACGCCCAGTCTTCAGTTTCCTTAATTGTTAAAAGAAAAGGCTCAAGTAAACGCTTCCAGTGCCGCTCAGATTTGTTCTTTTCTTGTGGTTAATTAATTTGTGTGGTAAATTTATGGCTGTAACCTCAAATTTGAACTTATTCTAAAAGTAAAAATTAAATTAATATTAAATTATAACTTTATTCTCATAAAATTACAACTTTTTTTTTTAATTATGACCTTTTTCTCATAATCTCATGACTTTATTTTCTTAAAATTATTTCTTTTTTCTCATAATTTTACTACTTAATTTCTCAAAATTATGAATAATTTTTTCTCATAATTTGGGACTATTCTTGCAAATGCCATTAATTTAAAGATAAAAAGTGAAGCGACAGAAACATAAAGAAGCCATCAAAAAAAAAAGAGATTCTCATATTAGCAGCACATATCAAGCACAAACATATTTCTCAGCACAAGAAGGAGAAAATTGTTGTTGTTTTTTACATCAATTCTTTGGCAAATACAAGACAAATAAACATTAGTCGCTCTGATCACATCATTCAGGTCCTGTGGGGTGAAATGTGCAGGGATTTCAACGAGCATATCCGTGCGTCTAGACTTATCGTTGAAAGTGGCAGCTAGAAGTGGCGTTGCCGAGGGCGATGAGAATGTAGCTGTACAGGTATTTTGAAGGTGCTATGCAGCGTGTCCCAAAACAAGCTCTGGAGTAATTGTGAAACACTTACTAAATGACTGACATGACTGACTGACAGCCTCATTGAGGACACAAGTTCAAAAAGAAACCATTCATTGACGGAGCGGCGGATACTGTGGAAAATATCTGAAGCAGGGGCGTGCGCGGGAGTTTAGAGGGGCGGGGCTTAAAGTCAGAGAAGGGCAGCAAAAACCCTTTTTTTGGTCCTTTTATTTATTTATTAAATAACATTTTAAAACAAACTACTAAGTAAATACTCAGCTGCTGTGGCTGTAAGTGATACAATTATTGTTTCTTTTACGTAAACAAAATATTGTAAGTATGAGTTTATTTACTTTATCATAGACTTGGAAGATATCAAAGCAGGAAAACACTGGAGGCGGTTTAGATTTGGAGACTGCTGCAGGCAGAATAGACATGAACAAAGTTTATTACAGATTGTAATATTTTAAACACAGACATCCTACGAGGGTTTTTCAGGTTTTGGAGCCACATTTTCTTCATTTTAACATTGTCAATTTCAATAGACCAGTTGGCTAATTCAGCCGGTGGCAAAAGGCTTAAACCGACAAACGCCTGCTTTGAATGCTATCAGCTGTGTGTGAAGCTCCAGAGCAGCGCGGCCCGATAAGTGAGCACACAGACGGGGGGGGGGGGAGGGGTACGCTAAGCACCGCCTTGGTACAGGCGGAATTTGCCTCGGGCTCAAAGAAGCTGCCAGCATCAGTTAAGCCTCAAAAATGTCATTTGAATATCTGACTGGCATTTTGGCACGTAAGGACAGAGAAACGCCGCCATGATGTGCAGCTCCTAGATCGACTGTAGCAGACACCGAGTCCTGAGGCTCCATCCAAGACTCCCCGTGGAGGTTTTGACCTCAAGTTGGTGGGATAAAATCTCTAACCTGAGGCCCACGGGTGATGGTCGCCAACTATTTGAAATGTAGTGGCATTTATCAGCCACTAGGTGTCCATCTTGTCCTTTTTTTTTTCTTTTCTTTTCCTCCCCTCTGGGATTGATGGCCCTGATGAACTCCCCCTGTTATATTCCTCGAGTGTTTTGTGTGAAATGAGTCAGAGGAGCAGTCCTGGCTCAGCGAGGGAGCTGCCACCGCTGAGTCCCACCAACTGTCAGCCATGTGACGGCGGGGAGGACTCACATGTTCGGCCCGGCTGCCGCCACTCTGCCGAGCGCCACGTTTGGCTCACCGAGACCAACGGGATCCGCTGGTCTGGTTTCATTTCACACATCGGAGAAGCGAACAGAAACCAAACTGGATTTCATCCTTCCATTAGTTATTGTTATACTGCCTTTTAAATCTTTTTAAACACGTAAACTTCAATCTTTGAAGGCCCACTCTGGTGAAAATGTTTTTTTTTTTGTTTTGTTTATGAAGTTATACACGGACCAATAAGATGCCTCCATCAAAGGATGCGGTCTCATGGCCAACGTTTCAAACGTTTCATCTGACTCGCCCTCAAGTTTCTCCTGATTGGCCAGAGCGGATGGTTGCCATAGAAACGGTGGCTCAGACCGATTCGGACCCAGCGCCGCTCACTGACGCCTTAAGATTGAGCTTCTTTTTTTTTATCATTTCATTTTTATTTTGTAGAAAATCTGAGGAATATTTGCTATTTGCTCCAAATGTTTAAAAGCTGCTGGGCCTTTTGGTTTGAAATGACACTTTTCTTCTGGAATCCTGTAAAACAAAGACTGTTGTCTGAGTTTGGAAAGCAGCCGAAGAATCGATATGTTTCTGCGTGGTGATGATGGAAGGAGACGCTGTCAGGGAATCTAAGCATGAACAAGATTTAAACACAAAAGAAATACTTTTTTTTTTAGCTTTGACTCCTTTATTTGTAAGAATCCAGGAGTTTCTATAGTATTATAGAAAGTCTATTCTAATTGAAGGGTAAAAATGGTGAAAATTCAAAGAGAAACTTGAAAAATATTAGTAGAAAACGAACAAAAAGACTTTCCTCCTTCAAAATAAAAGCTGGTGTATTGGAGAGAGTTTGAAGCACTTTCACTCAGCCTTTTTTGTTTTTTCTTTGTCTTTTTATCAGGTAATGTGTGGATTTACTCCATTTACGAGCCCAACTACAACAAAACCTCCAACAGCACGGACTTGTACTGCGACAAAACTGTGTACTTGTTTGCGTTCTGGACCTCGACGTTGGTCTACATCTTCGTGAGCCTCCTCATCTTCATCGGGGTTTGCTGCCTTTTCTGCACCTGCCTCTGCAAGGCTGACCCAGACGACCACTAGAAGTCTCGCAGCTCGCCGAGTTTTTGAATGCCATGTTCTGTGAAGCTCAGAAATAAGGTTGGAGGTAAAAAAAAAAAACATTTGAAATGAGTTTTTTCAGGGATCTTCAAAAGACGTTTACTTAAAGTTTGGGACATTTTTAACACTGGTTTTAGGAGAGTTTATGATTCTGTCATTCTGGGTTTTCTGCCTTTGTAAGGTTTATTTTGCCTCTTATATTAACTTCTGTTCATTTTTCAGCTAAAAATGACACAAAAAATGTCTATTCTTATCCAAGGGTAACAGTGGTGAAAATGCAAAGAGAAACTGGAAAAATATTATTATAAAACCTTTATTTTTTCTAATATTTCTAGGCAAATTACAAAATGTTAAGTTTGTAATTAATTAAAAAAACAAACAAACTATTTTTGCTAGAAAACCATGAACTGCATTAAAAACATTCAGAAAAAGCAAAACAAAACAATCCTCTCTTTGTGATCTATCTTTCCACATGCTGAGATGTAAGCTACGAATGAGACGGGGCTACATGAAGAAATGCACAAAAATATCAATTTAAGAGGATAAATAATTGGATTGGACTATATTTTTTATAAGCAATTAAAAAAAAGTTATTAAAGAGGGAAATCAGAAGAAAAAAAATCTAATAGCACAACAAACTTTGTTTAAATGCTAACAAACAGACAAAAACACCCAAAAATGCCTTAAAATATGTGTTGCATTTATGAAAACTTAAAAATATCACTTTTTTGGTTTTTTTATGGATGTAAAGTGATTGATTTCCAAAAGGATCACATGTGGAACTTAAGTAATCCTCACAACATCAAGCAAATTGCTTCTTGCCCAACCGAGAAACATTGTTCCTAAAAGGGACCCCCCCCCTTTTAAGGTTTTTCCAGGTCACATCTCATCACTGTGGCTACTTTTCTCATTCAACATGAACGGTTGTTGCTCGGTCGGCAGTCTGTCTGTGTTCCTTTTAAACACCCACTCCATGTTTTTAACATGTCCTTGAGGCATTTTTTCTGATGGAGGCCATATATGAAGGAAATGAAGCTCAAAGTTGCGTTTTCGGGTATGTTATTTTTTTTTTATTCAAATTGGTGTGACTCCGGACAAAAGAATGCTGTTAGACAAATATTGTATTTGTGATGTAAAACATACACTGGTTCGTCCAAAAGCTTCTTGCTCCAACTAAATCAATGTACGTCTTCGTTTCCCTGGTATGAGCTGGCATCTGGCAAACAACTGTAGGGTTGGACGGCTCCAATATTGCTCGCCAGTTTTGTTTCGGCGGTAGGTTGAGGGTGGGAGGGGCAGTAAGGTAGCAGGAGAGACGGCGTAAACAGAGGACTCTCAGTAACAGGGTGAGGACAAGGGGGTGGGTTTGCTCTGCCCCTACTTCAGAGGTGAATTTCTAATGAACTTCTACTGAGTTCAATAGAAACAATGTCCCAGAAAACAACACAGGTTATTTTATTTAGGCTAAAACGGCATATAAAAAAACACTGAGAATATTTTGAAGATAGATCAAATCTTTAGTTTATCTTTATTTAAACTATTGATTTCAGGTTTTAAAAGGAATTCTTAGAAGATGCCCCGCCCCCTGTGTATCAGGTTCTGTTAGTCCCTTTGTGGTACTAACAGAACCTTGTGGTTCTATCTGCTGCTCGTCTTGTTCTCAGCTCAGACTTCCACTTAGATTATCAGAAAGAGTGGCTGAACAGCAGCAGGTGTCAATCCCCCTTGACTGTTTTCTCAGTACACGCTGACCCGAAGCACCACCGTGAAATCACAAAAAACCTTGGCTTAACTACAGTCTCCTGTCAACAGAGAGCTCTCCGTACCTGTTTTCTTGTCTCCAGAGTACATACAAACCCTTTGGCCTCTGTGTGTGTGGTTTTTTTTTCTCCTCCCGTTGGCTGAGTTGAAGCACAGCAGTCTGCCACCACCAGAGTCTGAGCCGATCTAAGCTGCCTTTGGATTCTACTCGACTCCAAAAATTCCCCAAAAAAGCCTCTACCTGCTGCTGCTCTGCATTTAAATAAAGTCATTGAAACCTCTTTACGTCATCGTATTTATTTAGTTTTGCATTTGAAACATTTTTTTCCCCAACTGTTGTAATTTGTGGTGGGAGTATTATAATTTGGGGTAATTGTGCTACATTTTGCCCAGTGTTGACTTGTTTTCAAATCAAATGCACACATTTGGTCTTCAATGTAAAGGTTTTCTCACATCACATTGAAGGAACTGTGGAAAAGTTTTGAGCAAGAAAGGATTCAGTGGAGTGGAATGGTTGACATTGGGCTCATTAGTGTACAACTAGTAGAGATTTATAAGCTGGGTGAAGAATTGAACCGTCACATTTGTCCTTCAAACATAACTCTGAATTTTTGTTTAAATATTTTCTTTTACCCTTTTTATTTATTTATTTTAAAAGCAAAACTCTAAAATTAGATCAAAGAATGTGTTTATTGGTAACTTTCTAACATTATGTTGCTTGAAAAATATACTGTACCATTTACATACAAAATTTAAATGCAATACTTTGAGCGTTTAAAATGTTCGTTTTTTTTTTCCAGCCACATGTTGATTGCATAACAATTCCTTCAAGAGGGTTGCTTGAAAATATTTCTTGTCTCCCGTTTGGCTGATGGAGCTGTGATGTCAGCAGGCTCTTTTTGAAAGCATGTCCAGTGGTTTGGCGTGAATGGGCTTGTAGAGGAGGGTGAAGCTGGAGGGGCTCAGGAGGCCGTCGCCCCGCTCATCCACATTTCCCATCAGAACATAGTTTCGGCCTGAACAGAGAGTGGACAGAGAACACAGAGGGAACTGCTGAAAGGCACTATTTTGTGTTTTGTATCTCAAAATCACCAAATGAGGAGAATTGTCACAGGCTTTAACCCTTTAAAACCAGAACTTTAGTTTCAATGTTGACGTTTTTTGAATGACCACAACTGTTTGACCATTTGTGCGATTAGCGTACATCCAGCAGATTCTGAAAGCTGAGAAAAGCAACTTTGCATTGATACGCAACACTTAACAATAGTTAATTGTTTATACAATTATTGCAAACCAACTGGGTATGACTCGTAAAAAAGCACGATCAGGATCCGTTGGAATTAGCTAGATTCCGTTATTCCAAATTCCGCATCTAACATAAACCCACTGATGCTGACAGAGAAAAGCAGCTACCATTCTGTTGGAATGACATTAGTTGTACAAACATATTTCTACTGTAAACTTTTTAAGAAATTAACGTAAACCCACTGGTTCTGCAGCTTCAGAATCCGTTAGAATTGCATTCATTGTGTAAAAGAGTTAAGGTAGTTCGAAGAACACAAGTTATTTACTGTCGCCGGCGACATCTCCAGTATTAAAGAGTTAAAGTGCTTCTCTCTTAAATAGCGAAAGCGTCTTTCAGCTGCTTCTTTTCCTAGAATTTTTGCAATATTACATAACATACAGTGTATAACTCCTTACAAGTCTTTGCTCACACCGCATCAACAACAAAAACTATAAATTCTTTGGTTTGGTCAAATCAAAAACAAGACAGGCCAACAAAGCTTTCAGTTATGGTGAATCGCGTAAATGTATTTAGCCCTTTTCTTTCTTGATAAAAGCCCAAAGTGCTTCTCAGTCACAGTCCTATTCACCTATGCACACACACATTCACACACTGATGGCAAGGCGTCAACTTGTAACCACCAGTAGCAATGTGGGCTCGACTGTATTGCACAACTTTGACACACGGCCAGGCAAGGCGGTTACCAAGCCGGCAACCTTCCCACCAGAGGTCGGCCACTTTGACTCTGCACCACAGGTCCAAAGTGTGAGTATCATGAGTCCCTCATCTAAGGCAGTAAAAGGCTTTGAATGCTCAACCCTGCACTGTACCTTTGACAATTCCAGGACATCTCTTGCAGGTTGAGGTGAGCACCACTGTCTTGACCGGTCCCGACTTCGTTATTTTGAGTTGTCCGGTCTTGTAGGCCTTGATCAGCGACACCTCAATTGTGGCCGAGCCCCTTGGACCATTGTTTACGGACGTGACTTTGCCAGTGATGACTACAGGAGAAGGATGGGGATTATTTAGCAATAAAAGAATGTTAAACAGTAATATATCTGTTTTAAAGAAGGTTTTGAGACGATTCAGGTTGGAACTCACCAAAACTATGAGGACAGAAGTTTGACTGGAGGGTTCCTGTCCTCTTACAGGGTTGTGTGCATATTGGGTTCAGTGGTAAAGCTGCAGGAAATGCACACGGCAAACAATAAGTGCACATTCTTGCTTGATATTCCAATGGTAAAGGTTTGATATTCTTTGGTTTCACTCACGTTTCTTGCTGACGGAAGGCTTTTTTGTTACTGTCTTGCTCGGTACCGATGGTTTGACTGACGGATTAACGACAGTCTTTGGAGTCGTCTTTACTGGTTTCACTCGAGGTTTTGTGGTGGTTTTAGTTTTTAACAGAGGTTTACGTGTGGACGTGGGCATTGTGCTTGGTTTAGCAGTTGTTTTTCTGAGCTTGGGTCTGACCGTGGGTTTTTTGGTGGGTTTTCTATCAGGTAACTTGGGTGTGGCTTTTGTTGGTTTGGGTTTAGATGTGGGCTTGACTGAAGGCTTGGGAGTAGCTCTATGAAGTGGGATTTTCTTCACCAATGGTATTCTCCCTGACGGTCTTTTAATGGTTTTAGGGGTGGGTTTGACTACAAGGCCAGGTCTGGGTCTCAGGGGGGGTTTGGGAGCTGGTTTGGTGGTTGGTTTGGTTGTTGGTTTCGAAGTTGGCTTCCTGGTTGGTTTTTGGGTTGGCTTTATTGTTGGTTTCTGAGTAGGTTTTGGAGTGGTTCTCAAAAATGATCTAGTAGTTGGTGTTGGTTTTATTGGTCTGTTGGGCTTTACAGTTGGTTTGCTTGTTGTAGAAGGGGTCTTGAGACTGTAAATAAAGTCCCCTCCTGCAGTGGGGGTACGGGACCCACGGGGCACGCTGGTGTAGTATGCCAAGAATCCATCCGAAGTTACACTAAGATCCGACACAAACTGAACAAGAAGTTCGTTTCCATTTGTCACTATAGTTCTACATTAGATAGGAAGGGGGAAAAAACAGATTAGATCAAGAGTCATGCTGAGCAGGGGAAACTCGTTGGAGCAATCATCTCACCCCGGCTGTCTATCGCCGCAGAATTTTCCAATCCTCCTCGAGTCGTCCCTTTCTCCTCCATTAAACAGTGCCACATAGTCATAACGGCAGTACGTATCAGCCTCCAAATCCATCTTCTCAAACTTCACTTCAATCACCTGGAAAAACATTTCAGCTCTGAACTTTTGTAAGTCGGGACATGTTTGACTTTCAGCAGAAGCATACAAGTGTTGACACAGTAAAACAGAGAGGAGGAGCTTTCAAATAAAAAGGGGCATTTACTCCCTTCCTCTCCTCTCCTTTCTGCATCTTGCAGTTTTGACACGCCTGCGTTCCTTCAATGAGGGCTTTCATTTCTAGCTGCACTCTCTGACACACACGCATTTATTGACCTTTTTTTTGTTGCAACAGAACCCTTCTGCCTTAATTGAAAAAAAGACTGTTATTTTTCCCCACAATTATTAAAAAACAAACTGCTTATACTGTATGACACAATTTTACTTCAAGTGTAATCAAACTGTCTAATGAGGAAGCAACACTGGCTATCAAGTTCATGTTTTTGTGCAAGTGGAATAGACAACAGGTGGAAATCATAGAAAAAAGACTCCAATAAAGGTGACCACAGACAACTTCCCCATTCTTATGTTTTCTGGCTGCTATTTTGGTGACTTTTGAATGCTGACATTATTGTCACTCCAGGGGTACCATGAGACCGCGTCTACAACCTACACAAGTGGCCCAGGTATTGCATCGTCTTGGGCAGCACATGCAAGCTGTGGCAAAAAGGTTTGCTGTGTCTGTCAGTGAAGTGTCCAGAGCGTTGAGGGGCTTCCAGGAGACACGCCAGTACAGCAGGGGATGATGAGGAGGCCGTAGGGGGGCAACAACCCCGCATCACGCCATTACCTCCTCCTCGGTGCAAGGAGAAACAGGACGAGCGCTGCCAGAGTCTTGCAAAATGACCTCCAGCAGGCCACAAATGTGCACATGTCTGCTGAGACTGTTGGAAACAGACTCCATGAGGGTGGTATGAGGGCCAGACGTCCACAGGTGGGAGTTGTGCAAGATGCAACATGCAAGATGTCCGCTATTTGCTAGAGATTGGCAAATCTACCACTGGCGTCCTGGGCTCTTCACAAATGAAAGCAGGTTCACACTGAACACACGTAAGTCAGGAGACGCTGCGAAGAATGTTGTCCTGGCTGCAACATTGTTCAACGCGACCGGTTTGGCAGTGGCTCAGTAATGGTTTGGGGTGGCATTTCTTTGGAAGGCTGTACAGCGGGGATGCTCATTACGTTGACTGGTCAATGGCAAAGGATGTGTTGGTAGATCCCGGGCCATTAAAGATAAATTAACAAAAGAAGGAAAACATATTTTTTCAAAAGCTGTCAGCGAATAATCATCCTTGGTGTGAAATATGTCACTTGATTGACATGTAGAACAGCCAATAGAACACCCTCTGAAACATACGTTACTGTGTTTAACCACACAGTTAATTTCTTCTATCCATCCATCCATGGATGGATGGATCTCTTTTTTCTTTCTTTCTTCTCCAGGCGCGCAGCGGGGTCGGCAGGAGCTCCCCTGCGCGTCGGGTCCCTGGCGAAGAACCATTCTGGCCCGCAGGAGTGTTTGTTGAGGCCTGGGCAGATTCACATGCCTCATTCAGACAAGCACGCACTTCTCGAGCCCCGTCTACAGAGCTGTGGTTTAAAATGTCATGCCCCCCGCATAACACGGTTTACAGCAGGACACAAAACGCAATTGTTGCTGCTTTCTGTTTTCATAATACAACGCCTTATCTGTTTTAATTATGTACTACTACAAAAATAATATTCATTCACACGACACACACACACAGTACAGACCAAAAGTTTGGACACACCTCATTCAAATGAATGAGAAGGTGTGTCCAAACTTTTGGTCTGTACTGCATATATAGTCAGATCTAGAGGTAGATATTTGTACCTAGATGAGATTCTCAGACACCTTGTGAGTCTGTATGCTGTTGTGATTGGCTCTGGGTTCCTCCTAAGTCAAGACAATGCTAGACCACATGTGGCAGGAGCGTGTCAGGTGTTTCTGCTAGGCTAAGCTATTGATCTAACAGACTGGCTCCCCAAATCTGAATCCAACTGAGCAAATGGTAAATGGCGTCTACTTATATAGCGCTTTTCTACCTACAAGGCCCAAAGCGCTTTACAGTCACAGACAGACCCATTCCCCCAGTCACACACACATTGACACACTGGTGGCGGCTCCGCTGCCAAACCCTGGCGCCCGCCTACCACCAGAGGCAAGTTGGGGTTCAGTGTCTTGCCCAAGGACACATCGACTCATGGGCGTGCAAGGCGAGCACATCTGGTACATCATGTCCTGGTCCATCCATTGCACCACAGACTGTCCAGGAGTTGGCGGATGCTTTGGTCCAGGTGTGGGAGGAGATCCCCCAAGAGACCATCCGTCGCCGCATCAGATGCAAACTCAGGCTTTGCAGGGAAGTCATACGGGCAAGTGGAGGCCACACCCACCTCCGAGCCTCATTTTGAGTCGTTTCAAAGACATTACATCCAAGTTGGATCATCCCGTAGTGTGTTTACCCACTTTTATTTTCAGTATAATTTCACACCTAAACCTCCATAGGCTAATACATTGAATTTCCATTATTCATTTTTGTGTGGTTGTAAAGAATTAAGCGTTTTAAAAGAATGTTTTATTTGTTCAGGTGTATGATGTGTTTTCATAGAGTTTCCTTTGTTTTTTGAGCAGTGTTTATATTTTTGTGTTTTACTTAAAAAATATCTTAATAGCAGTATTGTAAAATGTTAAGCTACTATACCCTAAAGGAAAGCACGTCCAGGTTGAACTTTTGTAATCAAATCAATTTTGCAATGTTTTTAGTTTGTGAAATTGACTAAAGAGCATCTTTTAGGCCACTATTCCGCCAAAGTCTCCCTCTTTGAAGTGTCAGAGTGATGCATTCATGTTAATCCTTTTTCTCATCTTTTGGGTGTTGTTCCTGTCATAATCATAACTCATGGAGTTGCTCATTATACCACATGCTGGTGCAGTTCAAAGGATGTGCTATCTGTTATGAGCGAGTTGTTAAGGAACATTACATTTGTCTATCTTAGCTTCTGGCTTTGAACTGAGGAGAGGGTTTCTCATGAGCTGGAAATAGCTGATGGTTTTAGTCAATCCTAAATGGTGTCAAGAGGGTGAAGTTGTTTTTGTTAGCTTCTAATTTTCAGCCTCTGATGTTGAACATTTGTCATCTAGTGTGCAGTTGTGGTAGCAGGAGGTGGACCTTTGTGCTTATTTTAGGGATTTGCATGTTGCAGCGTATCTCTAAAAAACAGACTTGATCGTGTCACTGCTTCATTACCAAGAGGAGATGCCAAGTACCGGTATATTAGAGGAATGCAGGCTGATAAAGGGTTTGACAAAATGTATACTTTGAAGGTCCTATATCATGCAAAATCAAATTTTTTGAGATTTTAATTTCAGAGTAGTCCTTTCAAAAAAACCTGCTCTCTGAGCACCAGCCCCTCCCAATCCATGAAAAGGAGCGGCTTCTCACATTGTGAGGAACAGCCCCTTCCAGGAAGAGTCTGCATTACCAGCACCGCCCCCAGGCTAACACACACGCTTTCTCCGTGGAGCTAGCGGTGTTCAGCAAACACCCTTTCCTTTTATACGCACAATATGCACATCCATCTTTGCAAAAGTTCTGATGTTTTTTGTTTTCGTGGGTGAGACGCGACACGCTGCAGAGTCTGACTCTAGGTTGACATCATAAAATGGGCGGAGCCTCAGAGATCGAGTCGTCTTACTTCCACGTTGGAAAACTAACTCAGGAAAATAACTAATATTTAGTAAAATGTGTTCTTTAATGTACCAAAGGTGTAATATATTACCATATACATGGATATGGTTTACTCTAAAAGGCTTAAGAATAGCATGTTAAAGGCCCTTTAGACACATGCTCTGCCCCAGAAAAAGTACTTTATTTACTGGGTTGTTTCTGTAAACTTTGATAAAACCTTGAGTCTGTTTTACCTTTTGCTACGTTCACATCAGCAATTGGCTCATCAATTTGCATCCACCGCACGTCAAAATTTGCTGCTGGACGCTTGTCCAAATGTGTTGATAAACCTCCTGCCACATGTGGGAGGAGCTGCTGTCCAAAGTTTTTAGCCTCATCGCTACATAGAAGCCTTATTGTAGATCTCATTTACAAGACACAGGGAAAGCTGTGCGATCAGGTTTATATCAAGAGTTCTACAAAAGCTTCAGTAAACACGTCACCCTATCTGGGTTTATCTGGGTTCCATCTACTGGCGGCGGTACTTCTGAGTGCCGGCTGCTTTCAGCGATAGTCCGAGAAAGTTAAAAATGAGTTTAAGAATTAAATTAGAGGACATTTTTTTTATTGTCTAAATACAAATAACAAAAAAATATCATGAAGTTCAGGAGAACAAACAGTAACGATCAGATTCTCCGCCATGTTAGTTTTGGACTCTACCCGCTGATCACATGATCAATGCGTCAAGAGACGAAGGTGACTTCCTGATTGACAAAGTTCGGATATTTGAACTCTTGCAGCAAAGTATCACCCAAAATGTGCTCCCGTCAGACCACCACCGCATGCTCGACGCTCAAATCGTGCCACAGGACCTCTGATCGCGTCTGTACATTGACTTAACATTGAAACTGGACACAAGTTCGGTGTGAACGCAGCTTTAGAACTGCTTCTCTCTTGAGTAGATTCAGTTGTGTGCTTGAAACGTTTCTCTGATACATTTTCCACACTGGTATTACTATATTGGACTGTTTTAAAACTATAAAACCCCTGTTGTTAAAGTAAAATATGTCCAACACAAGAGGCCCTCAGTTCTCATCTGCCTGCCCAGCTGTTGGACAGGACAATAAAAAAAAAAGCAAAAAAACTCTAAAACAAATTTACCACATGTTTGCAATCTAAAATGTAATGTAAATGAGGAAATCTGGTGACTCTTAAGGTTGATGAAGCACAACAAGAGTTAGGTGACTTATGTGAAACAGCTCAACACTCTAAAGCCCAAATGTACTCTTAAAAATTACGCAGTTTTATGTAATGTTTTTCTAGGCAAAAACCATCCTTAATAAAGTTTTAGTTGAATGTTCTTGGCTGACAGAAGACACGGGTTCCTCCTTGGGTTTATTGTTGCATGTGGCGTGCATCTAAAGGTGGTCTTGTCAACTTAAAAACAAAGTCTTGCCAGTCACACAACAACATTCAGAGAGTGCAGAATGGTGAACTTACGTTGCTCGGCTCCACAGAGATGTGCCAGGAGCAGCTGATACCTGCTGGGTAATTAGAGTTGGGCCAGTTGGGAGTCTTGACGGAACCTTGCGCTTTGGTCAGCCGCCCTCCACAAAATTGGTTCTCTGTGGATGAGGAAACCCCGTAATAAGAGGAAGCTGCTTTATGAGCCTCATTAAAAAGACATTATGCTGTGCTAAGATGACTGCAAAACAGTGATTGCAGAATCCTGCGGTGGTTTGTTTACTCCACTGAGGATCATGTTGCTCCCTCATGGGCTGCATTAGATTTAACGGTCTAAAAAATTGAGGAGCTGATGAAATTCTTTTAGTCCACACCTTCCATGTGTGGCTTCCCTGCGTTGAAGGACGCCAAGAACCCCCTTCCTCCAGTGGCGTCGTCTGACACCATCTCCAGCATCATCGTGTTGGAGGTGGAGATGAGAGCTCCAGGCCTGAAGGTCCCGCAGAAGCGCCCCAGCTTCTGCACCAGGCGAGAGTGGCCGTTGTAAACGTCCAGGTAGTCGTAGCGACAGGTGGGGTCAGCCTCAAGGTCAAAGAGGCGGAATGACAACATGACCACGTGACCCTCTGGGACCTGGAGGGTTGAAGAAAGGACACGTGAAAGCTGAAAACCGTCCATCGGTTTCCCTTTTGTTTAGCAACAGTTTAGGGTGGCCATGCTTTAAGACAAATTTAAGGATTCTTTTTTTTTTTGTTTACTGCATTGACTGTATATGAAAACTGGACTGAATGAGCCACTCCAATTCCTCCATTCCAAACAGGAAGTAACTGCTGGCTCCAAGAAGCCAAAATAGACTTCTGTAGAGAAATAAACAGACATTCTATTGGTTAGAATAACCACTCTCGCTTTGATACCTTTATTCAACTTTTTGTTAATCCTATTTTTTTTCACTGTATTGTTTCTTTATTACAAAAACTGACCAATCAAATGCCTGCTGGCCACCAAGTCCAACATTTGAAATGTTTGATTTGTAGATGTTGTATAGCTTTTAAGTGGTGGGGATGGGAACTTCCAACAAGCTCGCTACTGATTGGCGTAAATGGTTGCCATAGAAACATTGCCTTAGACCACATGTGACAAACTCAAGGCCCGGGGGCCAAATGTGGCCCTCCGTGTCATTTTATGTGGCCCGCAAGAGCATTAAAGTTTTTAATTTTTCTCACAATTGGTGTGTATTTATTCATATCTAGGGGAATTGGACTTGAAATATTGGATTGGGCAACTATACATTAGTACTTAAACACTGTCCATATAACCTAACCTGACAGAATCAAAATCAAAAGGATTATGTAGAGTAACAAGCAAACATATGTTTTCTATGCAACTGGAATTGGCACTTTAAAAAGTTCTAATAAATAAATAAATGAGTAATGTAACATTAAGGAGTAGTTACATTCCTTTTTCATTACATTTAGTTGCATGTATACGCTATATCTGGCCCTTTGAGGACAGCCACTATGCTGATGTGGCCCTTGGTGAAAATGAGTTTGACACCCCGGCCTTAGACCAAATCGGACTGCTCACCGAGGATGTCTGCCTATAACATTGCAGCATCCGTATAGCAAGAAAAAAAGGTCGATGTCACACTCAGTCGTTGTCTTTTACAGTCAGTAGTTCACTCTCTGTGTTTTTATCGCAGTCACTCTCAAATAAAGAACCGCTTCATAGAGAGATCCTGTGTGCACACAAGAACCGATATAAATAACCATATTTTTATGTCTAAAACTGCTTCTGCTCAGAGGCTCAAAATACTTGTGGTTAAGATCAGTTGGTGAGATTCAGACTTTATTTCAGAAGTCTTCCTGACTTCGTTTTGGGTCGATTTGCAGTTAAAATTCAAACAAATATGAATCAATTGTTTACTTCTGGATCACATAAAAAATTTGTGTTTTTGTTAGTAACTAAGCTGTTCTCTGCAATTAGAGACTGTTGTCATTTTTTTTTTTGCTCACCTACTGCTACTGATAAAACCCACAACAGAAACACTGTTGTATAATAAGGTGTGCCCAAAGAGCATTATAAAGAAGCCTAAACTGATCCTCCATCACCTTTTCTCTTAAGTCTTATTAGAGTTTCTACTTTTCCTCAAAAGCAAACATAAACTTTACAGTTGGGTGTTAAGAAGATACTCATGTCTTTTGGTCATGTCCTAAAATACAGTCTTTTTTGTGCATGTAGTAGCATATACTATAGAGGAAGTTCTTGGATATACCTTCCAAATAAATGTATGGTTATATATTTGGGGAACATAGAAGACAACATTGTGTTAAAAGAAGATCTCTCACCAATAAAAAAACCAAGAAATGGTATCCGGGGGACCGTCCCAGAAAGGAGGGATGGTTAGAGACAGCACACAGTCTTTACTCATTGCAAAAACTAATTTTTCAACTAAAATGAAAAAAGGACTTAAAAAAAAAAGACAGAAATTGTGTCAGTATGTAGGAAGTGATTTAAGCTAACAGAAAAGTACAATTTCTAAAGCTTTTTATTACCAAAAAAGTAGCAAACACAACCTCATTACCTGTATTTATACTTTCCTTTTCTTCTTTTTTGTCCATTATTTTGTTTTCTTATTAGTTCACTGTTGGTGTAAATGTTCAGTTTTGCTTTTTGTTATAATAAAAATAAAGTACATAAAAAAATTAAAAAAATTTAGGTTTCTATAGGGGTCTGTATTTAGGTCCTGCATACCACCCAAGCTGCTCCCTGTAAGTGTATAGGCTGTTTCTCACGCCCATCTTTAGCCACAAACGGATGTCAGCACATCTCTAATTCAAATTTTAGAGATACAATTTTGTACGACTGAATGAAACAAGCAGGCATCGTTAGGAAAGGTCAAAGCGAAATCTCACTATGAGGAATAAGAATTCTTAAATAGATAACTGTAATGGTGGCTATCAAAAAGCCTTTGTAGCAGCTAGAATTTCTAATTGATTGTTCTATACTAAAATAGGTGTTCCACAAGGCTCTGTTTTAGGATCCTTTTTTTCTTGATACGGAAGGTCAATGTTTATGTTCGAGAAAGTGTACAAATGATTTTACAAACTAAGTATGAGCAAAGGTGCGGCAAAACGCACGTTGTCGTAGCATCAAACGTGTTTAATCAAAAAGACCCAGAACAATTTGTAAAAGTGTGTTATTGATAAGTTAAGAAAAAGGTAAAGAGTTTACATGTTTAGGTGTCAGTGTCTGTGCTTTTGTTTCTTTGGTTTAGTTATTTAGTTTATACTCATAATTGATCTGGGAGAGCTCTGTCTTCCCTGGCAGAACCAGAGGACATTTTGAACAAGCAAAAAAGACTGGATGGATGGATGGACGGATGGATGGATGGATGGATGGATGGATGGATTCCTTTGGATCCTGTTCACATTGGATATATTTTTGTCTTACAATCAACACAGCAGTGCTAGACTATGTTTATTTTTTATTAAATCATTTTTACATTTTCTAGTAAAAGTCTATAAAAGTCTGTTGGTTGTGATCTCTTAAAAATGTCAACAATTATTATGGATAAACTTCAGTTGCACATAAACCTTTTTTACATTATTTTTAATTTATTTTTATTTGTACAGATCTAGTTCATTTTATACTTTGAGTGACACTGGAGCAACAAAAGCTACAACTTTTTGTAAAAAGGATTCGTATTGCATTCCATATTCGTTTTTCCCTCATTGTCTCTAAACGTGCTCTAAATTAGATTCTTGAAAAACACAAAATCCTACAATGACGTCATTTTGTGCTGGTTAGCATGACTCACAGTGATGTACCAGGTGCATTTGCTGTTGGGTTTGTAGAAACTAGGGAAGCCTTCGCTGGCCACCATGCCCGAGTCTGTGACCATGTGTCCTCCACAGGGAAAGAGTGGCCTGAAAAACAGAAACCACAGAGGAAAACTGCAGTCCCCTTCAAGGCCGTGCAGCATTTCTGCAGTTTTCAGGCCAAACTCTGCACGCACACACACAATATTTACATACAAACCTACAGTGGTAGTCTGTGTTCTTCGAGGCCTAAAGGGGGGAAGGATATTTTTTTTTGGTTCACTCTCAAGGTGTGTGTTTTACATAACTTTCCGTCAAACCAGGAAACAGTGCGCGTGCTGTGTGCTGACGGTACCACAAGAAAGTCAACGCAGGACACATTTACCACAGCAAATGGGTACGTTCTCGAAGGCTGCGTAGCCGCCTGCGCACACATGGAGCCCAGCAACACAAAAATCTGCTCAGACACACATCAAGGCAGGACAAGAGGCGACTTTTAAGGCGCCACACCAAGTGTTTTTGGTGTTGGCTGCCCCAGATGTCAGTTTGGTAGCTTGCCTTTTATCTCACTAATGTGACAAAGTTCATCATCTTTGACAGCAATTCGTTTTATTTTACGGTCTGTCGGGTTCCCCGACTTTGTGATGCGGTGCTGGATAGCCACATTCTGCCCCGAACTGCCCTGGTGGCTGAGTTCCTCCCACCTCTCCCTTTGGATCAGAGCAGCCCACAGGCATTTATCCATCCCTCATGCGCAGTACATAAGGAAAACAATTCACAACAAGCGTAGAAGTCAAAAACTATGAATAAACATGAAGAATTATCTCTGAAATGGCAAAATTCTGATATATTTTTCCTTCTTTTGTGCATCATTTCCAGCACATGGTGTTCCTTTTTCCAACCGCCTGTTTGGGTTTGTTTACAGGATGCTAACCCCATGTTATTATGAGCAGAACCGTCTATTTCCACTCTGCTTTTACTGATCAGATCTCCACACCCATACACACAAATGCGATCCAAAACAAGGATTAATACAACGGGAGAAGAAGAAGAAAAACAAGAAAGCCTAAATCTTTGAGATTTTCTTCACCCCCCCCTTACCCATGGTCGGTGATGTTAGTCGTCCTCTGCGCATCCGTCCATCCGAACCGCCAAGAAATGACCAAAAGGCACACAGTCCACACCCTGTCCTCCATCCTGACGTCCTCTCGGATCAGGAAAGACGCTGGAATTGGAGGAGGAGAGGGAAAAGACGCAGAAAAAAAATAGGAGGGAGAAGTGTTGTGGAGGCGTGGAGATGGGGGGGGGGGCATTCACGGGAGGTGGATGAGATGGGTGGGACGTTGTGGAAGGAAGGGCGAGAAAGTTGAGGGGAAACGGCATCAACTCTGTGGAATGGCAGCCATACATAAGGCGTATGCAGCTCAGTGTGAGGTCACAGGTGGAGCCTTGGGGGTGGGCCTGCAGCAACAAGATGTGGTCTTGTTAGCAGCTTTTGAAGCTAACCTGCCTACTGGTCACCCGCGTTCCAGTGGGAAAAAATGGCCCTGATGATACAGATTTTTCTGATACATTTTTCTTTTTTTTACAATTGGTCTTTTTAGTTTCTCCAAATCTCCTACAACGTAATTTTAGATATAGCATTAATTTACCCATAAGTTTGATATCAAGTGATTCAGCAACAAAGCCACCAATGGACTTGTTTTGGGTCATATTATATATTTTTTCCTTTTTGTTTCTTAGTTTCTAAGATTTCCATCCACTCATCTTCACAACCCACTGAAGTCGTTTTGAGGTCATGGGTTGCTGGAGCCTATCCCAGCTACTGTTGGCCAAAGACAGGTACACCCTGTACAAATAGTACATGAAAAACCACGGTAGAAGTACAGCTAAATCATGTAAAGAACACATAAATCAACGTGAAAATTATTTTCCCCTTAAATACATAATTTGAACTTGACTTGTGCACCGTATACGCGATATAAAGGTTATATATTGGTGGTACATGCGTGAGATGCCACAAATTTGCATATGCATCTAGTGAAATTCATACACAATTGCGTTAGATTTATGTATTAATTGCGAATAAACTACATAAAATACGCATTAACTGCGTAATTCTCAAAACACCAAAAATGGATACAGCTCAAAACCAAATTCACGTAAAGAATTGTCAGATGAAGCCCTTGATGGACAACTGCGCTTATGAATTGCGTCAATCGTGCATGTATCACGAAAAACCGAAAATGCATTGATGGAAAATACATGTAGCTGCAGTGTGACACGGACTTGGGGAACATTTAGAATCATATATAAACCCTCTGAAACCAATATTTGGACTGTTGAGTTCCTCCAGGAAACCCACACACACAAGCAGAACTGGAAAACTCCAAGCGTCCCACTGGGATTTGAACCAGGGCCGTATCCCTATAAAGCAAGAGTGCAAACCACTACACCAACGTACAGCCCTGTTACATGAGATCTGACAACAAAAATGTGTTTGCTGTGCTGCAGGATTTTGTTTTTGTTAGATCCACATTTTTCCAAAATGTCTGTCTTCCATCACTGTTCAAGTATTGTTATGTTGTAACTACAGTATGCAATATGCACTAAGTAAGGTGTGTCGTGCATTGTATGTGTTCTGTAAGTGCAATATTTTATCAATAAAGTTCATTGTAACTGTAACGGGCGCGTATCTGTCTGGCTGCAATCCAGCTAGTAATGCGCGTCCGTTGACCCAATTGATCTGCCTTGTGTTCTTTTTGTGTTGTTGGACAAATGAGGAGAGTCTGGACCCAAGCATCTGCTGGTTGCTGCCCGCTTATTGATCACCACAGCGGGATCTGTACATCAAACAAAACAGATAACTTGGTGACATGTAGTTCCCTGGTTTAACACCTGGGGTCGCAGTATCCTCCTCTTAGCCGTCTCAGCGCGAACTGAGAGAAAGGGGGTGGCGCACAAAACTAGAAAGTTATCTTAAAGTGATAGTACAGATTTTTGTATTCATGTCTCAAAAATATATATACATCCTGATTATGAACAATATGAACATTTATTAAAATATATATATAAAAATGATCAGGATTTGGTGAAATTCAAAATAAATAAGAATATAAATTAAACCGCCAGTCTACCCTTGTTACTTAAGGGCAAATGGGAAGTTGCCGATTTCACAAAGTAAAAAATCCAGCATTTTATGACAACTATTTATAAATCTTCTGTGCTTTGACGAGAAAACCATTGATGGTTTATTGAAAAAAAAATGTTTTCTTCTTTTGCAAAAATTATTCCGACACAATGCATTGTGGTCTTTATCAGCCAATCTAGTGAACTTCGTGGCACACTGGTTATGCACAGAGAATTCTGGGAAATTTCTAGGGCACTCGATTTTGGAATTGTAGATTGGGACAGCACTAAAAAAAAAAAAAAACGGCGAACGCACTATATAGTACTCTTTGTATTGAAGGAATTCGGGCCTAGCATTCATGTTGGCATGCTAGCATGTAGCTCAAAGTTGCTGAGCTCATGGAGCTGCTGTCTCACTTTTTTTTTTAAACTTTTCTAACAAACTTTCCAGAGCCAGTTTAAAAAATATTTTTAAAAATGTTAACATAAAGTTAGCCAAAAAGTTAACTTAGTGTTGACATAATTTTAGTCTGGGAAAGAATTCAAAACATGCAAAACAAAATGAGGAATTTTAAACATAAGTCCAGAAAAACCTGAAATATGCTCTCACATGCATGAACATTGTTGTGGCACACAGGCATTGTGGAAAACCAAACATCAATGTGACTTCACACCGCTTAGTCTCCATCGAGTGTTTACACCAACCACACGCTTTGCAGTCATTACGGCAAACTCTGCTACCCTGCCTGAAGGAGGACGTGCCTGTGTCTTTTTTAAGCTGCGGTGACCTCTTTGGGTTTAAAACCACAGCTGAGCAAAATGAAACTGCGGTTAGGTAAGAAGGCAGCTGCCCCGGTTTCCTCCCTGCTTCCACTTCATTCCGTTCGGTTGTGTACCGGAATGCTGCAAAAACAAGAACAGACTCTAAGATAACGCACAAAATCCCCCTTTGCTTTAGATGTTTGGTAAAAAGCAAACAAACAAAAAAAAGTCACATTTGAGGCCTTATTAGTCATTTTATTTTCATTTTTTTTACAAAGAATTGCACAAAAAAATAAGAAACTGTTACAATATTACACAATTGGACACAAAAAAGAAGAAAAAAGTGAAATAAAGGAGGGGAAAAAAGTACTTGAAAATCTCAGGATTTTCTTACAAAGTAGTTCCACCTTTAGTGAATCTCACTTATGACACACGCTAGCGACTCAAAGCTCCCGCTAGCGACACAAAGCTCCCGCCAAGGCTTCACAGTTCCTGAAGGTGCCGACCACATGGAGATGGTATCGTGTGATTCTTTAAAGACCCACTCCGATGAAAACTGTTTTTAACTTTTTTTTGGGGCCTTTTTCAAAAGATGGAGGACATATATTTTTTTGAAAAATTAGCTTAAAACTGAGTTTTTCTTTTATTGATTTTCTAAATCAGGAGCAGAGGGGGGAAAAAAATGTTTGAAAAAGATCGATTTGTGACCGACTATTCCCTGGGCGGGGCCGCTCCACTTGTAGATCCACGCGTTTTCCTCGTCCAAGCTGGTAATATTGGGTTGGGGTTGTGAACAGAGAGCTCTCGGCAACAGGGGGAGGTGCTCTGTGCTATCAGTCCCGCCCATAACTCAGAGGTGAATTTCTTATGAACTCCCGCCTGCCCCTCTGCAGAGACTACGTCAATGATTTTGTCTAAAAGCGGCATTATTAAAAGACCACTGGGAACTGAAAATAGATGAAAAGATGATCGGAGTGGGACTTTAATTCTTTATTTCTTCTGGCGCTCCATTGAAGCGGCTGCACTGATGCTCCACAGACATCATGGCGGTTCCCTCTTATTGTCCGGAAAACTTTTTTTTTTTTTGGTTTTGGTTTTCGCATCACAAAAAAACTTTTTTCTTCTTTCTTGGAGTTTGCTGATCTGTGGGGAATTCAAGTACAAAAATATACACAAAATAACTTGTGACTTCCACTGTACATGTTATCGGATAAGTGCTCTGTATCATTTGGGGCAGAACTTTCCTTTAAAAAAAATATTTATCCCTACAGGATGAAAATGAGAGCAGAAACATTCAGTAGGAAGGAAGGTCAAACATGAAAACTTGACTCTTAACAAGCTCACCGTGGACCACAGGAAATAAAAAAAAACACCAGTGAGGAGGTTCTCCTCTTAGAAGAACTTCAATAAATAAAATTATAAGAACAGCTCAAAGGTGTGTGGTGTGTGGTAAGGATTCACTCTTATAAACCAGAGTGTTCATTTTTGGAGGATTCTGAGGAGATTCTATAGTCGATCAGCGATCGAACCCCTAAAATGTCCCTCCTGATCCGTCAGACGACAGTTTTCTGGAATGTTCTGCTCCCATGGAGCTCCATTCTCCTAACTTCACGTTCCGGGAGGTTCTTGTTTGCTGGGTTCAAGTCTCTCCTTGTCGCTCCAACGTTCCTGATCTCAAACTCTGCGCCTCTGTGACCGCAGCTTGATGCGCTTCGGCCTCCTTCTCCTCGTCCTCCTCCTCCTCCTCTGGGTGAGCGTCAGCGGCGCGGTTCTTCTTGAAGCTCTCCTCCTGAGCCTTCAGCACCGTGCACAGCTCCATCTCGTGGATCTCCACGTCGAAGGGGGCGTCGGGCGGCACCGCCGGGGGACACTTGCAGCCGGCGCAGCCCTGAAACCAGAAGGACACGTTGGTGAGGGAGGGGGTCCCGCTGCACGCCGCCGTCGCACGCGCAGCTTTCAGGAGTTGGGCTTACCGAAATGTTGATGGCTCGGGGGAGGCGGCCCGTCCGGACCCAGGGGTGGACCTGACTCAGCTCCTTCTTCTGCTCATCCGTGAAGCGGGGCTGATGTTTCTGCAGGTTCCTCAGGGCTTCGCGATCCTCCCGCAGCACCGTCTCCATGTCCCTAAAGTCACAACCACGGTTTTCTACAAGTTTCTACAAACGTTTGCAGTGTTTTTGAAGGTTTTGTTTTATCCTACCTGACGGGCAACTGGTACGTCATCATGACCTTGTCGTCCGTGTTGGCCATCAGCAGCCAGATGGGATCCTGCAGCACACACTTGATGAACTGCTCTTCGCCGCCATCTCCTCCGGCGCTGCTGCTGCCGCCGCCCCCTGGTGGCTGCTTGCGGGAGTGGTCGTTCTCGGAGGAGTCGATGCTACCAAAGTATTTGCTGGTGTGGCTGCCCTGGCTGCTGCCTGAAGCAACAAGCAGAGGAAAGCGCTGTTAGGACCTTTCAGGAGCCTGAATCGCTCACAGACGGATTCCTGGAATACAGAAATCTAGACATTTCTGTGAAGAATCAATTTAAAAAAAACAGCCTGACCCTCAAATATTTATAAATATACACATTTTTATGGTTTTCTCTTAATAAAAACAATCTTCTGAGTAAACCGACAACTTTAAAAAACTATCTTACTGTTTGGATGATTGAATAAGATAAAAGAAAACAAACTATAATAAAGAAATGGGTCATTGTTCTAAGCCACTTACTGGTGCCACTGGTGCCAGACAAGCTGCAGCCATTGGAGCCGGAACCAGAACCTGAAGATCTGGTGCCGGAGGACCCCGATCCGGAGGCAGCAGAGCCGGTGCCGGAGCGGGAGTCTTCCTGCAGCAGCAGGTCTAGAAGGTCGCTGGAGGTGGACATGGCGTCCTGGTTGGACTCGTTGGCCTCCCCCTGAAGGGACAGAGTTAAATCTCCGGTCATGACGGACCTCACGGGTCACAGAATGTCTTCAGGACGCGATGGACTCACGTTCTCCTTGGAAGCATCTGTGGAGCTCCTCGGGTTGGCAGAGTTCTGCCCCCCGGCTGGAACGCTGCCCTGCGCTGAGGGCGTGGCTTGCTGGGAGGCAGCCAGCGCCGTGGCAACCTCGAGCCGGTTGCTTGGCGACTCCTCCAGCTGCAGGAGGTTGAGGGGGGAGGAGCAACGGGAATGGAAGAGGGGGGAGTCTGCGCCTTCCCGGTCGGCGGGCGTGCAGGACTCGGCTGTGCTGCTTTGGGAGGGGGGGTAGTTGCCCTGGGTGGGCATGGGGTTGAAAACGGTGGAGACGGGGGCTGGAGGGGGGCTGAAATAAGTGTAGTTGGGGTTGTAAAACTGTCCTGGGGGGAAACCGGGTTGAGATATGGGTGCCCCCATTTGGGGGAACATGTAATTGGGCATGACAAGCGCCATCATTGGAGGGACGGTCGGGGTGGGGGGGAAACGAGACGGATCCTGGAGGGGCTGTGCCAGCGGCGGGTAGATGGGGTAGAAGGGGAACATTCCTGGGGCAAAAGCGGCGGGGGGCATGCTGGCCTGGGAGCCCGCAGAGGGCCAGGAGGAGGAGTTTGCAGCGGCCCCCATAGGCATGGAGAGCGGCATGGGGGCGGCGCCGGCTCTGCTGTCCTGGCGGTTTCCCCTCACACCCAGAGGGGCGTGCTGCTCCGACGACTCCTGGTGCTTGAGCCTCTTTGCGCCCCGCCCCCGCCGGTGGGCACTGCCGCCCCCTGCGGCGGGGTAGTCCCGTGAGCAGCGCACGCCTGGGTAAGCAGAGGAGAACCGTCAGTACAAACACTCGGACAGAGGGGGGCGTAAAGGTGGGGCGGGTGGGGACCCCTTTACCTCGCGGTGGAGCGGCGGGGACGTGACAGCGCGCCGCCAAAGACGCCGTCTGGTCGAAGACCCGCAGCTTACTCAGGTCCTTAAAGCGGTCGAGGAAGGCCTGCTCCTCCTGCTGGGTGTGGGCTGACAGCAACTCTTTGGTCAGCCCCAAGCGGCCGCCGCCGCCGCCTCTCCAGCTCTCCCTCTCTGGCTGTCCAGTCTGGGGAAGGGAGGCCGGGACAGAGGGGGTCACGACGGCGTTGGCAGGGGGGATGGAACCGACTGTGAAGGTGGATGCTGTGACAGCGGAAGGAGTCAGTACACGAGCGGTGGGAGGAGGAGGAGGAGCCAGAACTACAGGAGCCTCTTCCATGACTATATCTGCGACAGAAGAGGAAGAAAAAGATTCACTTTTACCTCAAACAAGAACATTTATGAAAGAAAAATCCAACTTTAAAAATCTAGACATTTCAAATAGCAACAACAACTGACCGTTTCTAGATCTCTAAATGACATTTAATCTGCTGAAAAACACTTTGAAATTGGCATAGAATCATAAAAAAGGAGGAGAAATCCTCGTTTGTGTGACGGATCTGTGATAATCTGCCAACTGAACTCAGAAATCTTTTTCATGATTACGTTGGAAGCTTTTATCTGTGATTTCATCTCGGCGTGTACCAGGTTATGGAACCAGATCTGGAGATTTTTTTTTCTTCTTTTTTTTACTGCTGCTGAAGAACAAATATTAAAAAAAAAAACATTTTCCTGCATCTTTTCTTATTTCAAACAAAAAATCAACAAAAAAAAAGAAAAAATGGACATTTGTTCTCACATGGGCACCGTCTGTTCCTGGAAGAACTGTGACTGGAGGTGGGAAAATCATGCAGCAATATGTTTTTGCTCTTTGTGTCGTACCAAAACTGAAAGTCTCCCACTGTTAGGATTTTTTTTTCTTTGCTCCTTTTCTCTGGTGAGATCAGGAAATTCAACGGTAAAGTTAAAAACAAATAATAATTAAAACCTGAAGGGATTTGTAGAAATTAGTAGAAATAAACCTCGTTAGACAATTTTGTTTTACGTTTTTGCAAAACCTAACATGCTTTCTAAATGTAAAAAAAAAAGAACGAGAAATTGAATGGTTTGGTAAAACACATAACCAGCAGAGGGCGCTGTGGGCCTTAAGCTTTCCATATAGTTAGGATACTTTTTCTGTACTAGCCGCTCTCAGCAAACTCTTTGGTCTTTAAAAACGGATCTTTAGCTCCATAGTTGCCATTTTTCGACCAGAGTAGCTCCTCCACCGTTTATGCGATCAACGTGAATATGCCGACTCTGATGCAGAAAAATATCAGCCCTGTGCCGTTATGCAACACACAGCGTTGCATGCCGCCATGAAGCCGCTTTTCTCCACTTTAGAATCCGCTGGAATGACGATTAATGCGTAAACGGCCGAGAAATCACGGTGGTGGAAAGAACAAAGCAGCTTTGGTGTTAAAGGAGGTATCACCTTTAGAGTTTTTGCTTCAACTTCCTTTAGTGGACCTATCACAATAAAAACCCTTAAGCAGAACATCAGTTGATTTATGAGATGAAAAGATCCCGCTGTACGTCTGATTTAAGGATTTGGCTTTTTTTTATCCCCACCCCTAGGTTGGGAGTCCAACAAAACTTTTGAAACTTTTTAGGATGACGTTGTGTGAAAACCCAGCAAAGGGCTTTAGCACCGACAGCAGCAGGACTTACCGACCAAACCGGAGCAACGTGGGTAAAAACCCACATCCATAACATTCTGAGGCGACAAGTACAAACACTCTCTGGACTTCAGAAGCAATGAAAAGGCTTTCAGAGACAACAACTTGGAGGATGCTGGCGATCTCCTAGGTTAGGAGAACCTGCGAAGGGTGTGATGTGTTGACGGTGCCCACCTGACTCGGGAGGTTTCTTGTCTCCTACATGGACGATGGTGCTGCTGAAGCTACACTGAGACGTAACTGAGGCTACACTCTCTGCCTTGGCCGCCATGGTCAGAGGAGGCAGAGTAGGTGGTTCACCTACAAGGTTAACTGAACCACCTGCAAGTGAAGAGTTCAGATGCACAGACAGATGAACAACCACATTTGTTAGTAATCCAGGAATATCTGCACCAGACACGTTAAGGTGACACTTTTGTTGGACTGCCAGCTGGTTGGACGTTCGTCCTCTACTTCTGGCTTAAAACAAAAAAAAACCTGTTTGGCAACTTGACCCTTTAAAAGCCGGAGCAGTCGCCAACGACAGAACAGTAAACAGTAGACAGTAGATAAACAGTCGACCGTTTTTCGCAATTAACGTAATTCCGTTGGAATTCGTTGAAATGAATGAATTGCGTTAACGGTCAACCGTTTACATTTTGAGGTAAACAGTCGACCGTATAACATGATTAGCGTAGTTTCGTTGGAATTTTTTTCAAATTAATTAATTGCGTAAACAGTTGATCATTTACACAATTAACGTAACTTCATTCGAATTGGTTAGCATTGTTAATTACGATAACGCTCCACCATTTACGCGTATGCGTGAACAGTGGAGCGTTGATGTGAATGACGCGACTGTTTTGGAATCGGCTTAAATTGATTGCGCACAGTTAACATTTATGCGTAAACAGTTGACCGTTGACGAAATTAAGGTAATGTTAATTTTGTGAACGGTCGAAGGGTTACGAAAGTTCAAAGAACGTCATAAATGCAGCTACATCTCTGGTGTCAAAGGGCTACATAGGGTTAGCCTCAACGTGGACGTACCTTTGTTGCTGCAGCCGGCGTCCGGCTGTTTGTCGTCGTCGGACGTGGAGGAGGCGGTGCAAGAGGAGGAGCCGCACTTCCTTTTGACCGTGTTCGGAATGTTACAGCTCTCCAGGTACCTGATTGGACGATACAGGAGAGAATGGTTGGAAGGAGGAAGGGGGAAAGCTATCCAGGTGAGGGTGTAGCCCCGCCCACATACCTGACTATGCTGTCCAGGCAGTTGATCTGCTGGTAGGAGTACCCGGTGGTGGCCTCCTTCTGCACAAGCTGTGCAGGGACCAGAGCTTTGGACGGTTGTGTCACGTCTGCTATCAGATCTCTGATTGGGTCGCTGTTGGCGGCCTTTGTTGTGCCTGAATCACCAGAGAAGAGGAAGTTTGCGTTTGAGTTTGCGCTTTCATGAATTTCTCCTAAAGGCGGAGGCTTTAAACTCACCTGTGCTGGCGTGTTTTCGGGGAGGGGGGCGGTTACGGGACTCGATGAAGACCTGCTGCCCGTTAGTCTTGACCATGTGGACGTCTTTGCAGATCTGCTGGAAGGTCATCTGGAAAAGCATATTAGAAAGAGTCAGGACGCGGCAGAGGACTCGACGCCGAGCGGCCACTCCGCCTCAGACTCACGGGTTTATACGCAGCGGCCGCGGCTTCTTCCATGGCGGGGCCGTTGCTGTCGCTGGACGACGTTGCGGAGGCACTGTGGTGGTGCTGCTGAGAACGGCGGGAACCCCGAGAGCCGCTGGAGCCCAGCGAGCTGTACCCCTGGGAGCTGCTGCTGTGCACCGGCTGCACCAGGACGCGGTGGATCTGCTCGCTGAGCTGGACGATGTCCGGCGTGGTGACCTGGGTCTCGTAGCCCGGCTGTGGCGTGAACACGTCTTCGTTCAGAGGACTCCTGCAGGTCGGAGCAGAAACAACCTTCAGGGTTATACTCAGACACCTGCTGCCCACTGGTTTGTCCAACGAACCAAAAGACGGTCTTACGTTCGGACTTTGTGGCGTCCGATGACGAAAGCCACCTTTCTGCTCCAGGGATTCACGAAGGACGACCAGCTGGTGTCGATGGTCAGATACTCGCCGTTGCGGGCGCACATCCGTAAAGGTGAGTAGTCAAACGGCTGCCCTGCGAACTGAAAGACTAAAGACAGACCACAGTGCAGCGTTCAGACACAGGACTTCAGGGTTTTCTGGAGTTGGGCGCGGGTCCAGACACATGTCACCGTTTAACCGTTAAACACCGGAACTTTAGCGCCTGTGTCGACATTCTTTCCACTACCGCAACTTTTCAGCCGTTTACGGACAAACTCCTGGAAGCTTCTGAAGCGGAGAAAAGCAGCTGTGCACCGATATGCGACACTTTTCAGCAGAGAAGTTCTGCATATCTGATATGAAAAACCGCTTTTCTCCACGTCAGGGCAAACGGTCCAAAGATTACGATATTTAGATGTCGCCGGCGACATCGCCAGAGTTGAAACTTGGTTCCGTCGTGTTTTTTGTGAGCCGGTCACATGACTACAGCCAGAAGGGGCTAATAAAGCCACTCACTCTTTTCGTGGATGGCGACCATGGTGGGTCGATCCTCCGGGTGGATGTAGAGCAGGATTGGGGTCCCCACCAGGTCTTGGGGCAGGTAACCCAACAGCGGCACAGCTCTGAAAAATCACATAAGTAATCGCTTAAATGAGTTTCGTCTTATTAGAATAATCTGGAATAATCTGAGTTTAACATGTTTTTGACATTTTTCCGGTGAAAGAACATGGATGTTCAGTGATCTTTAAAAACAAGACAAACAAACACATTTGGCTGAACAGGTTGCCTCATGCTGTTTGCCAGTTCCAAACTCTCCGGATAGATTGCAACGTAGCCGTAACCGTAGCAACAGAGTCAGGGTAACTGACCTCTCGTCAACTTCCTGGAAGAGGCAGCTGGGAGTGTGGCTGGTGGTGAAGATCCTTTTGTCCGGGGGGATCCGGGGGGCTGATGGGAAACGAGGCAGACATGAGCAGTAGTACAGCATCCATACATGAGAGACATTCTGTTTGCACCTATTTTTTTGTGTGTGTACTTAATTCATATTCAGAGAAACCTGCTGTTCTAGATGAACCCAGAGAGATGCAATCTGTCCAATCTCACTCCCTCTGTTGGGCACGGTTGCCACGGTAACTAGCTAATATTGTTTACCCTTTACTCGATGATTTAAACATATTAATAAATGGAAAAGTATGACCTCCTTCTGTGTTTAGGGCCACTCTGGGCCTGAGCAGCTTTTTCATGTCATTTCTAAATTTACCCTTGAATCATTGCATCTGCCTGTGAACGCCATCGTATCCTAGCAACAAGAACTTACTAACTGTCTCTTACAACTTGCAAACTGTACTAAACTAAAGGGGAGAAGATGGTTGCCCTTCTTACAAAATCTTTGTGTTAAAACCTCAGAGGCTGTCTGAAAGGGGGCGGGGTTTAGTGGTTTTGGTTGTAGTGCCTCCTTGAGTCAAAACATCAAAGGAAAGTTTTTCCAATACCTTCGTATCCTGAGTGGACTTTCTCTGCGATGAGCAGGCAGCAGGGCTGCGGCTCTGCGGCGTCTGAATCTCGGAGGGTGAGCTGGTAGGGCGTCAGGCGGAAGGAGTAGTAGCGCATTTCCCCGCCCTGTACGCGGTCGGCGCTGATCCGACAGAACATGGACTTCTCCTGAGTGCAGTCGGCGGGAGGGGAGGCTGCGGGGGGAGCGCAGACAAGTCAGTGGACAATACAGAGGGGGAGTAGAGACGCCCGCAATGCCCTCCCGACACTCACCTGAGCCGATGCAGGAAGCCCAGGGGGGCAGGCGGCAGGGCGCCGTGCTGCTGTAGAAGGTGCTGACGTCTTGGGGAGCCAGGAGCTCGGAAAAAATAGTCCCCTGGAGACACTCGGGCTTGCAGCGCAGCAGGGACGAGCCCTGCGGCGACACGTACACGACCTTCCCCGACAGGAAGGACACGGCCATGGAGAAGGTGTCCTGCAACAGGAGACGCGGGGGACGTCAGCGCCGGACGTAAAGCTGCGTTAAGGGGTGTGGCCTGCACACTCACCGTGTTTTTCAGGGTGTACTCTGAGGTGATGTTGTCGAGCTCTTCAACCGTGAAGGCAGACAAGTCCAGGCTGCAGCCATGACACTCCTCCACACTCCACTGGTGGTAATACTCCTTATTGGCTGCAGATAAGCATGTCAGCAGATGCACGAACACCATTGGGTGAATTTTATAAGAAAGAAAAAAAAGGGGGGTACCTCGGACTTGTCGGACGCACTGGAGAGCGTATTTGAGCGCGCTCAGAGTGCTGGAGTGACCTTTGCCCTTGCGCTCGGCCGGCAGCCGGAGCTTCAGCTCCTTGATGGCCTTCATGAGCTCCTTCTGCGTCTGCAGCCTCGCCGACTGGTCGCTGCTGCAGCCGGAGGTGGAGGGGGGGTCGTGCTCAGAGCTGGTGGACAGCAGGCTGTAGGCCAGGGAGCCCCCGGGGGGGGACAGGCTCTGAGAGTTGGAGCTGAAAGGAGGAAGGACCAAACATGACGGGACTTTTCTTTCAGGAGGTTGTTGCAGACAAATACCAAAGGTAATCAGATCAGACTGGCGCTTCCTGGAAACATCTGAGTTTGTGCTGCAGAAGGCAGTTTCAGTTGCAGGAGATAAAGTGTTTTGATCCGAAACATCGCATTGATGCTAGGCCAGCAGATTGTAAGATTGGCTTTGACTCAACTTCCGACTCCACAAAAGAACCCTGAGGTTTCTGCCATTCACGTTGCTTCTGGAAGTGGTTGAGCACAAACTCGTGAATCTGTCGTGGTGCGACGTGAAGACCCACGTCAATGAAAACGGTGTTTTAAACACGCTTTTTTTTTTCACAACGGAGAAAATGTATTCAGAAAAATGAAGCGGAACAGTGGTACCTAAAGCAGGCGGGAACTTCTTAAAGTTTCAAAAAGATATTTTGCGTGAGTTGACAGGAAACGGGAGGGTCATAGGTCAAGCTCCTACCTCTTGTTGCTCTCCAGCATCAAGCCGGAGTCCTTCCCGTTCGAGGAGCTGTGGGAGCTCCGGGAGGACTGGTGTCCGCAGGAGCGCGGGTGGCTCTCCCTCTCGCCGGAGTCGTTCCCGCTGGACATCCCCTCCATCTCGTCCGAGCTCGGTCCCCGCTGGTCTCCGGACCTGGACCCTCCTTCCATGGACGACACCCCGTCGTCTCCGTGTCCCCGCTCCTGCGGGGAGCCATGGGGGCCCGGCTGGTCGGCCTTGGGCCGGCTCAGGCCCTGGGGGTCTCCGTCCTGGTCTTTGAGGTGGGCACCCGACACTCTCCCCTGAGTGCTGCTGCTGGGCGTTGATGTGCAGCCATCATAACTCATACTAGTGTAGGACGAGGCTGGCGCGGCGGAACTAGATTGGCTTCTGTTCAAGTGGGACTACTATGTGAACACAAGTAGACCATAGTTGAAGCTGATTTGGGAAAATTGAAGGAAAATTAAGCCAAAAGTTGTTTTTCTTCTTGTAATATAAAAAAAAAAACCTCCTGACAGGTTTTACTAAAAGAGCAAAACAAAGAAGGCAAACAGAGAATCCAGAACCCTGGACGATCCGGATCAAAAAGTGTCACTGGAGCCAAATCTCCGGTTATGAAACAGCCTTGGCGTGCGCGCCTCAACAGATGGGGCGAAGCGATGAAGAGGCAGAGTGAGAAAGGCGGCAAAACAACGTTCCTCGCGCTCCGACTCAGGGCCTCCTCTCCTCAGAGAAGTGTTGCTCTGGGCGCCAAAGGCCACCTGAAATGAAGGAGAAAGGGAGAGAGCAGATTAGAAAAACACCTGCAGTCGCCTCCGCCGCTCAAGGACTTCAAGCCAAGAAAAGGGGAGTTGTGTGGGTTTATCGCGCTGGCTTCAGCGGGAGGGGGGACGCGGCCGCTCTGGTCCTCTGCGCTGGTGATCTGAAAGTCGCCGCCTCATCTTTCAGCGCACAGGTGGGATTACAGAACACCCGAACTTGCACAGGTTGGTCGTCATAGCACAGTCCCCTTTTTACCCCCGCAGACTACATAAACGTGGACGCAACAGGAGGAGGGGGGGCAAATCCGAATCAGAGAGCGCTGATGCATCAGGCTTTACATGTCAAATTAACTCCATTTGTACATTTATAACCACAACCTACGCAAGTAAAAGTCTCCAGCTATTTATTGACCCGGCTGCAGTGATGGCGCCTAATCTCCTAAAGACCAACAGACGCAACCCAGAGACGACGCAGACTTCTGCTAAGTCGCAAATCCTGTCAACTTCATCCCCCTGGCCACCCCAAAGGGCCCCCGCTGCCCGCCCTCTGACAGGTATGGTGGCTGAATCTGCCTCAGCTTCAAGCCCTGACGCAGCTCCCCCCCCCCCGAAAAGACAGATTCGGACCGGCCACCTGCGAAAGGCATGACGACCGCGGCTCATAAATAACTTCAGGAGCCGGTTTCCATGGAGCCAAGGGATCAACTGCAGGCTTTTGACTTCATTTCATGCAATCATGCAAAAAGGCCACCTGCAGCTGAAATGCTAATGAGCGCCGTGTTTGGTCAGATGGACGCTGCACCCTTGCACACATACAAAAAAACCCTGTGAAGCTGGGATGGAAGGGGGCATGGCGTTCATGTGCACTTCCATGGTTAATGACAGTGGGCGCAAAGCGAGGAGACGAGCTCAAAACCTCCAGACTTGACCACTCCGGTCCTGTTTTGATCCACTGTGTTGTCAGTCGTCTTTTAATGATGACTATGCCGTTTTTGGCCTAAGTTGCTCATTTTCTAGGACCTAGTTTCTGCAGAGTGGCAGTAGCTCCTCAGAAATTTGCCTTTGAGTTGTGGGCGGGACTGCAGCAAGGAGCTTGAGCATATTAGCTGCGTCACAAATCTGATCTTTTTCAAACGGCGTTTTGTCGTCTGCTCCTGACTCACAATGATTTGAATCGAGAAACACTCAGCTTTTAAGCTGAATTTTCTTTACGTCTTCCATCATCGGAAAAATGCCCAAATAACATGTTAAAACCCCGTTTTCCATCAGAGTGGGACCTTAAGGTTTCTCCATCACCACGACCTTGAACCAGGAGAGGACAGCCGACATTCAAAAAAACCACCAGAAACAGCAAAACCACCTCCCAACCCCTCAGATTAGGGGAAAGCGTTCGCCGCCGGTTATGCAATTTGGTTTCTCTGTCAGCGTCAGAATGAATCACCTTGAGGCTGCATGCAAAAAACGCTCCACACACCCCAACACGTCTTCCTCTCTCGTCCAAATCCTCATGTGTCTGCGCTCCGTCAGCCAGAAAGGTCAAAGTGTTATGTGTACCTTGTTTTTGCACAAACAAAAAGAGAAGTTGGACCCCGACCCGTATGGGGGTTATTCTGGATTAGGATGGGAATTCTAGCTTTATTGGACCTACGGTCCACGGGCCAAAAACAGAACACCAGCAGGATGGCAGCCCACCAGCTCCAACAAGAAACAACAACGACTGCTGATGGTTTCAGAAATGATCTGCACACAAAACCAAGAACTTTTTTCTAAAAACAGCAACCTTTATAAAAATAAAAAATAGCAACCGCAGCCTTACTGAAAATCTCATTTCAGTAACCAAGATAACCAGTGTCATCCACTTGATGACATCAAGGCGAATGATGACCAAAAACAAGAAAGAGTGGTTTGAAACGGAAACAAAAAACCAAAAAGATTTTCTGAGAATCAGCTTCTGTGCTGCTGAAGGAAACATTCGTGGGTGGAGGGTGGGCGGGTGGATGGAAGGTTCCACTAACAAGAATAAATAACAGTTAGTTAGTATGGCATCTTTAAAAAGTTGAATCTTGAGACTGGAGTCTGGATTGCTGGATAAAACGAGAGCTTCACAGAACTGATGGAGATCGAGCTTCAGCCTCCTGTTTTCTATTTATAAAATAAAAAATAAACCCCGTTTACTACATCAGAATAAGGTTCCGGATTAACGTGAATGTGGACCACAGTCAGCGAACAGGTATAGGACTCAAAGGCTGAAAGAACCCACCAATCACCTGCCGCAAAGCAAGCACGAGGCACGTCAAGGTGTGGAGCTCCGCGCCTAACAGGAGTTTCTGATAAAAAAAAACGGTCGGTTCCAAACGGATTCGTCACGATCCCTTAGAGGTTGGCCCACAAGAAGAGGAGAAGAGGTATCGCTGAACTCCGTGCCGGTTCCGAAACGGCAAAGCACGAGCAAACGTAGTCCGATGCGCTTGCGCCGTAAATCTAAACCTGCTCTGTATTTTTTTTTCTTATTTTTTTTTTCTGTGTATATGCCGCACGTGGACGCGACTGCGTTTCCCCGCTGAATGCTGATTGGTCAGCAGTCTGGACCAATGAGAGAGCGCAGCGCGCAGAGGCACGGCAGCAAAAGCCGCGCGGCTGCAGCGGTGGGCGGGACTAAACCACACGTCTCCCAACTGCGGTCAAACTAAACCTTCAGTCACCCAATCCAACGTTTTACACAGGTAAAAAAAAAAGCAGAAACGGTGACAGAAAAATCTAAACGACTCAACTAATAAAAACGTCCAAGCTTTAAGGGAAAAAAAAACACAGAAAAGATTTAAACCAGCAACTTTGTTCTTTATCCAGCAGCCAACTTGATTTAAACAGATCCCTTATTGTTAATTCCTAATAGATCCCCCAAATATATTTTTATTATTAGAAAAAAACGAATATAGAACTAAATAATTGAAAAGAGTTTGCTCTCCTGTTATCGTTAGTCCCACATCAGTTCAATAATCTGCCTTTTATGCGTTAGTTCTATTCCCATCTTATCCAAAGAATGAGCTGCAGTGAATCAGAGGCTGACCCAAAACGAGCATCATCATAATCAAATGACTTATTTTTGTGATAAACAGGCTCTAAAATGTGGATTAAGGTCAGCTTGGTCCACGGTCATCTCTGCTCCCTTCTTTCCTGTCCGTTTTCATGCTTTTCTCACAAATGACTGTAAATACGTTGAGCTTTTTGTCAGCCATCAAAATTCCACTTATGTAAATCTATGTTACAATAACCCAGATACTAAGGCAAATGTAGGGAAAATAAAACAAAAGAGATTTTTTTTGGTGTCATTTTTGTATCTTCATGACATAAAAACATGTTAAATATATCTAACATCCCTCAGATTGCTAAAGGACAACACGCAGCTAATCTGCTAGTTTCTGCTCATTCATTTGTTCTTTTAAGCATTCCCAGTGGTCTTTTAAATATATTTGTTGACGCTTTTAGCCAAAATGTAAAAAAAAAACCTTGACGTTTTCTAGGATCTACAGATTTTGGGGCTATTGGAGCTAGTTAAGTTAATATACAGTTAATATATGTCCTCTATCATCAGAAAACTGCCACAAAACATGTTAAACACACCAAAAACAGCCGTTTCAATGGAGTGGGTCTTTAAGTATAGTTGTCAAAACACGTCTTTATTTAGTTTCCAGGAACCCTGCCTTGTTTCGCCCTGTACTGTGGTCCTGTTTAAATAATAAACGTCTCAAGTTACTAAATTTAAACGCTTTATCTTAACTCCATTCTTTAGCAGCCAAAACGTGTTCATGAACTTTTTGAACCACAACAACGATGACATTGTACTCCAAACGTTCTGCAACACATTAAGGTTGCAGTTCAATATAAACAATCAAAGATGTGCTGGGGGGGGGGGGGGGAATCAGCCTACAAACCTGATAAAAAAAAGGAATTTTAGGTGTCAAAACTGTTGTCCAACAGATCTGCTGTAATCTTCACCACAGCGAGCGCCTTGAGTGAGAACGGCAATCTTAGCGGCCTCTGATAAATCTGTCCCCAGAGAACGCCGAGGACACAGCCGCACTCCAACTTTTCTCAGAGTCCCCCCCCCCCCCCCCACCTGCATCCTGATTTTCTTTCCGCCGCTGCGGACGACGAGCTCTGAAACATGCTATTCCCGCTCAAAGGATCCAAGCAAATGTTGTGCAGTCAAAACATCTGAGGAAGAATGTTCTTCTTCTTCATCTACGAAATGAAACAAAAAAGTGCAACCACACGGCTTCGCAGCTCAAACGCTCAAGATTTTAAGGTCCTCGTCCTGCTCTCTAACCAGCTATTGTTGCAAAACAAAAGAAGAAAACACTGAAAGGTTGGGCGATTCTTGGCATAAACAGGGAGTCATCTGTGGACCCACCCACAGACATTTCAGCTAAACTGCAACACTCAAGCCCCGTAATCTGCTCTTGTTCACGGTCTCCTCTGCATCAGTTAATAGTCGTTTGATTTGCACCTTTCTGCAGGAGCGTGCAGAGTCGTATATATTTTAGAATAGACGTGGCAGAAAAAGCCTGGAGTAAGATTCACCAGATTGGCACCACTTTGACATTTTGCATCAAGCCTCTTCCAGCTGTAGGGGTAACGAGAAGAAGCCCCTCCCTGCTTGTACAGTGTGAATATCTATGCATGAATAAAGCCAGCAGAAGGCAGAATAGAAGCTGTGGATGCAGCTAGACTGTCTGCACCCCATTCAAGTCCAACGCATGAAAATTGAAAGTGGTTGCATGAGATGCAGCTGGCCTCGGTCACACAGTACATGACATAAATAAAACTTTAATCAAAGGAATTAAACCTCTTTAGCTCAAACAATGCAATTCTGTTGTAATTAGCTCATTAGTGGCTGCTGGGGCCAAAATAATCATCTGTAAAGTTCTTATATACGCTTGCTTAAGAGAATGCATCATATAAAAATTAGCTTTTTTGTGAAAATGCCATGTTTGATCAGGGAGCATTGAAAAAGGAAACTGATGAATCATTTCAAACTTTTCATTGACCAATCAAATCAATTAAAAATATACTTTAAAGTCCCACTCCAATCATATTTTGATGATATATATTTCTGTATGACTTTGCAGTTTTTAGCCAGAAAAAATCCAGTGTCATTTTCCAGGACATAGTTTCTTGCAGAGCAGCAGTAGTTCTTCAGCAGAGTAAACCCGCCCCCACTTCCCATCATCCACCTGTTTACATGCTCTCCCGCTAGCTTACAGCCCCTCATAGCCCCCATACCAACATCAGAGGTTCAGTGACTAATGTTAATGAATTAAGAAATACTCAGAAATGCTATTTAACGCTACATTTTCTTTATATATGTCCTCCATCATCGGACGAACGCCACAGGAACCTTTTAAAAACAGGATTTTCATCAGAGTGGGTCTTTAAAGAACTTCTCAAATATATTTTAGGCATAAAAATAGTTTATTTCAACGCTAAAATTCCAAATTTTCAGCACATTTTCATCAGGAAACATACTTTTATTTTGAAAGGAACTTTTTTTTAAATGGATCAATATTAGAAATGTGATTCAATGGAGTAAATATGTAAGTAAGTAAGTAAGGGATTTGAACATGAAGTAGTTAAAAAGGGAGTGATCAAAGAACGGTGTGTGTCATGGATGGAGGAGGGCTGAACAGTCTGGACAGTGAAGCAGCAATGGATCCGCATAAATCAGTGTCATGGAACATAGAAAACAAACAACAAAAAACACAACAACAACAACAACAATAACAGCAGCAGTGTTTGGTGTGGTTCTGAGAAGGTGGATATGCTTCATCAGACAGAAATACACCCAGAAACCAGGCTGGATGGATGCCACAGCACTCACGATGTCTAAATTTAAACGAACACACTAGCTTGTCCAAAAAAACATATGCTTCATTCGCGTCGCTATGAGTTTCAATTATGCTCGTTCAGAGGTTTGCAGACAATATTTAACCTCTTTAGTTTTAATGGAGCAGAGACACAGTTGGCCAGCGAGCAAGCAAGCTAAAATTGTACTTATTTTCAAATATTATGACAAAAAACTCAACCGACTCACCTTAAATATGTTCAATATTCCACTAAAATGTAGTCAAAAGTCTCGAACAAATCCAGGATTTCTCCAGGCTTGTGTGAAGCTTCTTCGGACTGCTGCGTTTGCTCCGGTATGGTAGTTTACACGCAGTGCCACACGTGCTGCAACACATACTTGAGAGTGGGATTTTTGAGGCAGGTGCTGTGATTGGACGGACGGGGGCTGAGACCCCGCCCACAGACCGCCCCACTGTAATACAATTGGTGGGGAGGGGCGTGGTCGGCCGCACGGGGCTCGGCGGTCACGTTGCAGAGTGACTGGTCTTGAGTTCGCCGCAAAACAGACGGACACGAGAGGGCGGGGCCTGCGCCCTATGTAGGCTGGGCTCCATCACCGTAATGGCAGAAAAAGCACCGAAAGTACTTTTTAGTGAAGGCTGCCGGTTTCATTCCTCAAACGGAAATGTAAGAACACAACTGTTAAAAGAAATGTTACACATTCAGACGATAAAAACGTACCTTATGAAAAATTTAATTTTTTTTGTTTGGCTATTATATTTTTTTTTTTCTCTTGTTCAATTTAAAAATATTAAAGTAGTTTAAACTGAAAAAAAGGTTTAATTAAAATACCATCATGCATTATTATTATAAAGATGAGTGCCAGCTAGTAATTTTTTTGTAATTTTAAGGTTTACTTTTCTCTTTATTTTTTAAATTTCCAATTAATAATAAATATAAAAGAAACAAAGTCTTCCATTTCTCAGTCATGTTCATGTTTTTGTTTTTGTTTTGCGCACCTATTAGATTTTTACGGTTCCCGGTAGTCAGCTTCATGCTCTGATCAACGTGCTGCCGGGCGCTGACGTCACATGCCCCACTTGCCCCCCCCTGGAAGCACGAGGCTGCTGTGTGGCTGCAGTAAACAGATTACAATGTGGGACACTAGTATGTTTATAAATGAACTGTAATTGCTGCACCCTATTAAAAAATAAAGCAAAATAAAAAACAATCGCTGAAAAGAAATGGTTTATTAAAAATAAATTATTTGTTATTATTTCGAAGAATTAATATGGAGAAATTAGAAAAAATAAAATGTATTATGATGGATAAATGCTGAGTTTGACACTGGTTGAAGGACATTTTTATAAACGAAAAATGAGTTTCAGTTTACTGACAACTGAACATGGAACCTTTTTAAAGCTTAGTTCTTCCAGTCTGATGATCAGGAACACATTTCCCTACTAACTTTCATTTTTGGAGAGGTTTGGGGTAAATGAGTCAAATCAAATCAAACTTTATTCATATAGAACTTTTCCTATAAAAACGTAACACAAAGTGCTTTGCATTAAGATAAAACAAAAGAAATAAAATAAAAACGAGAACAAAAAATAAAATAGAGCCCCCTCCCCAGACCTACACACAAACCCCCCACCCCTTTCCCACCTCCCACCCCCTGACTAATGTGGATAGACAATGGGAAACAAACTGTTGGTTGTTGGAAACACTAATATTTAGGACCTGTCTCTCAGTGAATAACTGCATAGCGAGCCAAATGCAGCATCACACCGCAGCCCCACCATGGCTAAGTGGCGATGCAGGTCCAGGTCCAGGTCCAGGGCCAGGGCCAGGGCCAGGTCCAGGGCCAGGGCCAGGTCCAGGGCCAGGTCCAGGTCCGGGTCCAGGTCCAGGTGCAGGTCCAGGTCCAGGTCCAGGTCCAGGTCCAGGTCCAGGTCCCGGGTCCCGACCCAGAGGGAGAGGATTCCACTGAGGAAGCACTAGAAATAAAAATGAAAATAAAAAGGAGAATGAAACAGTAATCATACTGATAAAAGCAATAAACAATAAAAAATTGAAATAAGGAATATTCAAGTAAATCATTTACTGTATAATCTAGTTTAAACTCATAAAAAAATGTATTAAAAATACTAAATAAAATAATAAAAGTAGTAAAATTTGCTAAAAGCCAGATTAAAAAGATGGGTCTTGAGCATTTTCTTAAATGCTCTGGGCGGCCCTCAGGTTCTCTGGCAGACTGTTCCATAAACAAGGGCCATAGTGCTGAAAAGATGCCTCTCCATAGGTTTTGGGTTTATCTTTTATTTTTTATTTATTCTTTTATTTAACCAGGAAAGTCCCATTGAAATTAAAAACCTCTTTTCCATGGGAGTCCTGGCCAAGAGGCAGCACATTTCAATCCAAAAAATACATAAAAACACACATCATTAAAACCACATACATCATAAAAAGCAGTTGCACATGATTGCTTCAGTCTCTGATGCTTTGAGCTTGTTCTTAAAAACATTTAAACATAACAGTTCAGTTAGTTTCCAGTCTTCGTGCAGCAAATGCAAGCAAAGGAGCAGAGTGGACAAAGGCTTTTTTCCCCCGGCTCTGTGCGGGCAAATGGACCAGAAAGCAACAACTGGTCTTTAGATCTTAAGGAGTAAGATTCCACACTTGTCCTTGGGATGAAAGAACAAATGAAGGGAGGCAGTAATCCAAGCAAGGCCTTGTTAATAAAAGTGTACCAATGTCTCTGCCTCCTAGTGGCCAGAGAAGGCCATTGTACTGTTAAATACCAGTCACCATAATGATGCGTCAAGGCTCTACAGTTGGTAATGAACCTCAGGGAAGCATGATACGTGGTTTCAAACCTTTTTGAGACATGAAGATGAGGCATTCATATACAGAATATCACCATAATCCAGCACAGATTCAAAAAAAAGTTGTGCAACAAGACGCTTTTTTACTTCAAAAGAAAAACGAAACTTGTTACGTAAGAAAAAGCCAAGTTTAAGTTTGAGTTTTTTTCACAAGTTCTTCTATGTGAGGTTTAAAGGTGAGGGAGTCATCAATCCAGACACCAAGGTACTTGTAGTCATTAACCAACTCTATGACATTTCCATCCAAGGTGGACACCATTGGATTTGTTTCAGGGACCTTCTTTGAGTTTGAAAACATTAGTTTTGACTTGTCAGCATTGAGAACCAATTTTAACTGAATAAATGCTGTTCTGCAAGGTTTGAATGGCCTGAGCAGGAGATGAGTAAATGTGTCATCAGCATAAAAATGTAGATTAGAATCAGAGACATTTTCACCCAAGTCATTAATGTACAAAATAAATAGAAGGGGGCCCAGAACTGAGCCCTGTGGCACCCCCCTGTGGACAGTAACACATTTGGAACAGAGACCTTCATGTTTAAAGCATTGGGTCCTGTTATTTAGGTAATTTGAGAACCATGTTTTTTCTAAAACCCTTTTGAAATACAGAAAGAATATTATTAGAGTTAAGGAAATCTCTAACTGGTCACAGACTAAAGATTCCAGAATTTTGGATAAAACACATAAATGTGATATTGGCCTATAGTTAGTCAGCACGGATTGATCACCTCCTTTTAATAAAGGCAAAACAAAAGCTGATTTCCAAACTGATGGAATTTCTTTAGTTTTGATTGAAAGATTAAAAAATAATTGTAAGTGGTTCTGCAATAACATCTGCTGCCAGTTTTAAAAAAAGTAAGGCTCCACGAAGTCTGGCCCAGGAGGTTTTCTGGGATCCAATCCCTTTAAAGCTTTATGCACTTCATGCACAGTAAAAGTTACAAAGTTAAACGGGTCCCCAGAAAACAAAGGGGATTCTGTGCAAGCGTTTGTTGAGGACTTTCCTGCAGAATCAAAGAAGGAACCTGCTGATAAAAAAACGCTCATTGAAGCAATTCAGGAGTTCAGTTTTATCATTAACTATGACTGAATCTTTAACAACAGAAGTAGGAAAAATCATTCAGTCAGAATGGTTAGAAGACCATTACCAGAGGATCTCAGGGTCCGCGACGGTTTATATGCAGGAAATTAAGATAGAAAACACGCTTTTACCACACATCAGACAATACTCAAATAAAGTTATAAATAAAAATTGTGTGTAGTCCCACATAAAAGACCTATAAATAAAAATGTTTTTGCAAATTAAACATGAAACCTTTTTAAAAATGTAGCATTACTGACTCGCCTTTTTAAGCATATTATTATAACATACATAGAAAAATCTGGAATCATGTAACTCTTGAATATTTATTTACAAACAGTAAATGTGGATAGACAGCAATTTATTTCAATCTGTACGATACATATTTGTTAAATAGTGTTGCATTATGTAGAAGTTTTGATGATTTTTAACTTCTTTCTATTAAAACTGGAAATTTTATTTTGACTTTTTTTTAAATCACTCAAGTTTTCAACTATTTTCTTTGCTTTCTTTCCTGTTTTCCTCATTAATTAAATAAACAAATCACATTACAGGGCTTTTGACTTATTTACTTGCTGTTAATTTAAGTCACGCGTGCATGAAAACACAGAAACTGCAGTACATAAAAAATGTCAGCAGGTGTTTTGAACTGAAGAGTCAAACTTCTTATCATTTTTCTTGTGTTGTGTAAACAACTACAAGTGGACTCTAACCCGCCATATTTATTGCACCGGTAATGTTATGGTTGAAGGTGTGAGGGACTGTAAGATATTAACAGAGCTTGTAAACATATCTCTCAGTTATGGACAACGTAAGTTTGGGGCGGGCTTACAGTTGCCCCGCCCACAACCAAGACGACAATTTCTAATGAATAATGGAGCTCTAAAAAAAAGTTTTGGCTAAAAATATTATAATGATAATTAAAAGACCACTGGGAAGTCTTTGAAAATAAGACAAAAGATGATTAGAGTGGGACTTTAAGCAGAAAGAATGGAGAAGAAAATACAGAAAGGCAAGAGTGAAGCAGAGTGGAGGTTCTCTGGACATTTGGTTGAGGGTGCATTTCTGCAAAGGGAGTTGGAGATTTCCTCAGAATTAATGCAGTTTCAAAGCTGAGGAATACTGGCACATACTTACCCATCATGCAACACCACCACTGAGGCGTACGAACGGCCCCCAAAATTATCCTCCAGCAGGACAATTAATGTAAGCATACAGCCAAAGTCATTTCCAGCCAGCAGTACAATAAGAAGCAATGGAAGTGAAGGCTGCACAGATCCCTGAGCCCAGCATCAAATCTGGAATGACATGAAGAAACGGGGGGATGAGAGAAAATCCACATCCACAGAAGATCTGAGGTTAGTTCTTCAAGATGCTTGGAACCAGCTGAGTTCCTCTAAAAACTGTGCATCTAGACGAACTGTTCCCCCTTCAAGGCAAAGGGGGGTCACACCATTTCTAGATTGAGATTTTTCTTTTAGTGAATTCATTTTATTTTGTTGATGATTGCAGATAAATGATTGACACTTCAATTTTTGAAGGCATTTATGGTTTAAAGCACATCTGCCTAAAACGTTTGTTCCGCATAAATGGAAAATGTAACAAAATATGATATTAATCTGTGAAAAATATGTTTAAAATTCTACACATAAATACACAGCTGAGTTGTTTTTAAGCTGCCAAGAAGCTGTGCTTGGATGCACGATATAAGCAAAGCTTCTCATCTTCATCACGGTCTTCTTCCTGACCCCTGCAGGTGCACTCGGGTCCACTCTAATTTTGCATGCAGGTCAACCGGGTCCGCTCCATTAATGGAGATGGTTGTTGGAACTGATTTTTGTGCTGGTTCCTAGAAACTCCACCCACTTGACACTTAAGTGCTGAGAACAAAGCCAGATACGTGAGCGGGGTCCTGCTCTGCTGCACTCCTGACCGTCCAGGTCCTGCTAATCCTCCGGGCTTAGATGGAACTGCTGGTCAAAGAGTGGCATAACTGTGTCAGAATCCTAATCACACCATCAGGTAAAAAAAAATGTTTTAAACATTTAATTATTCCTACTTCCACACATGGAATTGTCTTCACTTTAGGAAGAAAAAAATCTTGTTTTAGAGAAGAGTTCAGAAAGTTGCAGAAAACTGTAGGACATGTCAACCTTTGATCTTTTTCAGAGACTTTGTCTTTGTCAATCACAGCTTGAAAGACGTGACTAGGTGCCTCAAACCTTACCCCGGTAAACAACTCGCAGATGACGTACACAAGGGAGACACAAGGCCTGGCAAAGCGTTTCACGCTCCCGTAAACAGCAAAAACAAACAAAAAAAGGTCTCCGGCCGCCTGCTCCTCAAAACACCTGAATACCAGAGCTACTGAGATGGGAAGTGAGAGCACAGAGATCGCTTCAAGAGATAAAGTCCCACTCCAATCATCTTTTGATCTATTTTAAATATGACTATGCTGGTTTTAGCCAAAATCAAAAAACCTGCACCGTTTTTCAAAGACATAGTTTCTGCAGAGTGGCAGTAGTTCATCAGGAATTCACCTCGGAGTTTTGGTGGAGAGTAAGCCCACCCTCACTTCCCATTATCCATCTATTTACACTCTCTCCTGCTAGCTTTACAGTCCTACTTTTTCTTTTACGCAAGGTATTTGAGTCATGAACTGACCAATCAGATGCCTCAATAGAAGCATGTGGTCCCACGTCTTTAACGTTTGATTGACAGATTTCAGGCCGATGCCTGCTTATTGACGTCATCTGGCTCCAATATGGCGAAAATATGGCAATATGTATTGACTTAATTCTGTTGGAGCTGGAAGTAAGGCATTTTCTACGGATGACATCACACTCACTCAGTCCAATTCTCATATACAGTCAGTGGTCCCAATTCCCTCATTACTCCCAATAGACTGGAATTTAATGTAATTTATACACATGCTCACTGCATTTTTTTTAAACAGTTTATGATTCCACTGGGTTCTGATGACAAAAAACCTGGATGTTTAATAAAAAAATAAATGAAAATTGTTCAAACATGATGCATTGAGGTCTACATTGGCAAATCTAGTGAGCATTGATGCACACTGTTCTTCGCGGAGGCTCCTGGGAAATTTCCAGGGCTATTCGATTTTAGGAAATGGAGAACCCCACTAACCGCCACACGTATATCCTCCAGGTGGGTCACCCACATTCCTGAAAAATGGACGGGCTCATTGGGGGGAACAAAGAAGAGAAACCAGAGTTATAAGAGTTGGGAGGGGCTCTGCAAAAACAGGCCCCTTCAAAAATAAGTCAAAAGTTCTTAACATTTGAAACATTTACTATAAATAAGCACAAAGCCAAATAGTTCTAGTCATTAAGACATGTTTTGTTAAACTAAGAATACTTTCCAATTGAAATACTTTCAAAATAAGAGTATTTTTCTTGCAAGACAGTTTTTCTTGAACCAACTTTCTTCAGATTCAGTTTTTGCTGTGCAAAAAAAGGTGTCATGGTTTCTTGTGATTTAGACAATCACACATAGAAATCCAGCTGTGTTTGAGCAAATTATAATGGTTTATTATCTCCAGCTGCTAATTTCGATCTACTGGATTTGACAATAGGTCACAAAGAAGTCAGTGTTTACATCAGAAGTGGATCCTGAAGGCTAAGGTCAGCAGAACAAGGGTTGCTGGTGGCTCAATGGTGGAATAAAATGTTTTCATTTAAATCTACTTAAATTCTATTTAAATATACCCAGAGACATGTTTTCTTTGTGAACTCTTGTTTGACTAGAGAGGCACCTTTTAAATTGTGTAGGTTTAATTCTTTTATTATTAAGCCTTGGCAAGAAGTAGTACATATTAATGTCCAGTAGGGGCCAGTATTGTCCAAAAAGAAACCATGTAAGTGGAAGGCTGACAACAAGCAACATGACATGTTGCTTGGTCAATGTTGTGTTTTGAATAAAAAAAAGAAAAAAAGTAGTTTAGTTTTTTTTATTTAACCCTTAAGTAACTATCCTAGACACTTTACCATTGGGGAGTTAGGATATCTAGACCCTTAGACAGTCTGCTGAACCTTTTTTTCTTCAATGATTTGTGATCTTCACTGGTGTCCATGGATTATGAAATTTTTCCTGCTATCCTTTGTCAGTAGGGAGAAAACGTCAATGCAAGGGTGGGGTCATCTAAGATAGCACAAGGGCTATTCGTGTTTAATGTGTTGGGTTTTCTCCTGGTGCTCAGGTTTTCCGTTAAAACGTCATCAACATTTATCAATATTGGCAGTTTATTGTGATAAAATAAAAGAACTAAAAGCCTTTTTTATGAGTAATGTTTGTGGGGTTTTCTCCTGGTGCTCAGGTTTCCCTAAAAAATTCATAATGTTTCTGCTTAATACGTTGATGTATTATTGGTGACTAAAAATAGACATTTAGGTGTGAATATGAATGTTTGAAGAAATGGATGGATACATGGATGAAATGAATGGATGGGAAAAGAAGCGACATTACATGTGACAGATGTAATGAAATGATACTGATTTAAGTGAATGAATGTAGTAAACCACAAAAACACAATCCAGTGTTCCCTTGTGCCGGTCCCAAGTCCGGAAAAATGCAGAGGGTAAACACAAGGGGTCCATCAATGCACTTGGCACCAGGACACCCTACACTGCATTCAGAGCTGGGGACCATTTTCTGCACAATTTTAAAAATATAGGGCCCATTGCCCTAGCTGGCTGGAGTAGTTGTTTTGAATGTTATTTTTAGATCATACTGTCCTCGCTCATCATGAGAGGGAGTGTGTGTGTTTCATCCTTCAGTTTTCAAAATAAAGTAGACGACCCAACAGCACTGTTGACACACACATCCTGCAAGTCCTGCTTCTTAACGTTTTTCAACACAATGGCTGCTTCGTCAGATTGGGAAAAATAGACTCACATGGTATGTGTATTTGAAAAATTGTCTCCAAAAAAAGAAAAGCCTTCAAGGGATTAACTCAAAATGTCAAAATAAGGTTTGTTTGGGGATGTGGGGTGTATTTTCATTTATTTTCAACAATCCACGTGGAAGGTCTGCCTTTGCTGTTGGTTTCGAATTACTCAACTGTCTAATTACAGGAGAGCGTTTACAACAGCTTTTCAGTTCAGCCGTTGACTCTTGTGAACACACCAAACACACCAAAGGGGCCACTGGTAGACACTGTGTCAGCTTTAGCCCTAACAAACTTTTAGGTCTGCTGTTGGGCTCTACATTGGAGAATTGCCTGCACCTTCTGTAAAACACTTCATCTGTTGACTAGAGAATTTTATCAGTAAAATAAAAGAATGTTTATATTTGTAGAACTTTGTAATAAATTGAAAAAGTAAGGACTATAGTTACTATTCAATAGCCACAAGATCAAGTCATATTACTTACTTTTGTGATCTGAAGAGGATTTAAACAATATGTCTGATTAAGGTTAAAAGCAAACCTTTAGCAAAATGTACTAAAGTATACTGATCTCTACTTAAAGTGAAGCAGTATACTTATGGTTTACTTTATATATATATATACTATCTATATTGTATACCAAAAATATTCCAAGGATTCAGTTAGTATAATTCCTAAACTACAAATACATGGGTTTTTGAAACATACTTGCTATTCTTATGTCAAGAAATATACTTAATAAAAGTGTACTTCTTTTTGCGAATGAAAGAAAAGATGTTTTAAATTATTTAAAAAAACATACATCAGTCCTAAATCATCTGAAACTGAAATATGCCTAATTTGTGAGGGTTTTAAATAGCTGTTGAACTTGTGCTTTTCTTAATAGACTATAATACTATACAGAGGCCTCTCTGTTTAGCCAGAGGCTGCTAACAAAACGTAACTTTTATTTATTAAAAGTACAAGATGGTATTGTGTTAAAATCACGGTTATTTATTGGCCAGACTAACTTTCGTTTAATTATGTTTTTTACATTAATTAAATACTTTTTCTATGATTTTGGTTAGTAATATTAATAAAATGTATCATTTCACGATGTGGGAGTGTCGAAAATAGAGTTACCTCAAGATATGACTTTCAAATTAATTTCTTATGGATTTTAAGGCACATTTAGCTTTCCCAGAGCAAAAAGTAAGTACAGTTGAAGTATAGCTAGTCTATTTTGAGTATGTATGTGTCATGCAGGAAGTATACTAACTGAATAATTCTTTATACTAAATTGGGACATTTAATCTTAATATAATTGTATATAAAACCAAACTTCAAATTAATGCTTTATTTTTAGCATGTATGCTTGAATAGACTACTTTTGCTAGCGGTTTTTGCTTGCATGCGTTGTTTGAATCTGAAAAAATATTGAGAAATGTATTCTCGAGTCCATTCATTTAGTCATTTTCCAAAATATTTTACCCTGATAATATTTTTTCCTTTAAAATAGTAAAAAATGCAAATTATTAAAAGAAGAACCAATTTATTGACGATAGCGTGTGGAGATAAAGCAAAAACAGGAAATGTAGATTTCAACGGAGCTCTCTTGGTCCCTGTCACCGACGGTGATGTCAGTTGGAGGGGGCAAATCTTTCTTTGAATGAAGATTTAAAGTCTCCTCAAACTATATTTTCTTGAATTTCTTTAAAATTGTATAGAAAAAACATTAAAAATGCCGTTATTTTTTGACAAATGAACCGAGCAATTAAAAGAAAACATTACATTGTGAAAGTACCGGAAGTAGTGTGGAGTGAGTCCTCTTGCTCCTCCTCCTCCTGGGCATCTCCGGTGGAGGCGGTGCCGTCTTTTGAACAGGGCGTGGCTGCCCTTTGCAGAAGAAGGAAGCACATCTCTTTCTCTTTTTTTCTTTTCATTTTCCGCAATTTTGAACCAGGCGATACTACCCAGGCGGCTCGTGGGACTCGTATTTTGCAGGCAGCTGGACGGCTTTCATGGCCAGTCCGAACACCACCATGCGGCAGAATCTATGTATTATACCGTCTTAAGAGCGTAAGCAACGACTGTACTGCTGGTGATGTAGCATCATCACTGTCATGTGGCGCCTGATTTATGCCTGAAGGATTTTATACTCATTTCAAATTTCTGTCCTTTGTTGTCACATTTCTGGCATGGTATGGAATACGCATTTTGTAGAGATTGTCCAGATGTATATAGGAGAACAAAGTAAGCTTCAGTTCAGGCTGATGCAAAGTAATTGTGCCCATACATGCAATTACAAAAATATGATTGAAACTGAAAGTTTTAATTACATTGATGAATGTAATATCATCTTTTCCCCCCTGATTGGTCATTTTGGACTCGTGTGTAGGGTTAAATCACAGAGAGCCACGTTCTTTTAGTAGGAATGTTTTATCATTTAAGGATTTTTTTCAGTTCTTCTCATCCGTCCATGATGTAGTCTGCGAAGTCTGGGCTAGAGCCATCTCCAGATTTACTTGGTGTCAGGAAATTGTTGCATTTTCTAAACTCTCTGCTTGTCCTGAAAGAGAACTGAAAGTGTAACAACACATCTCAAAACTAATTTTTGCCATTATTAAATTAAGCCCTAAAAAAAAAGTAGTAGATGCCAGGAAAGCATATTGATGTTCTACAATCTCTTTTTTCCTTTGTTTTTCTCAGCTACACAGACAGATTTCTCTTTAGTGGAACTCATATTCCCCATGCATGCTTATGCAACCAGGTTACAACTAGTAGCCTGCTTTCATGCTGTTAAAACAGAAAGCATTAGGGTTTTTGTCTGTAGAAGAAAGCTGGGGAGAATTGTCAAGCAATAGTCGTTTTTAAGTAGAAATGTGAAAACTCTTCACGGTGACTAAGAAGGAAACCCACTCTGGTAGTTGCCATGATTGCCATTCATTGCCATGCAATGTATTGTGATGCTGTGAATCCTGTTTATGCTTTGAATGCACACCTGGAGATTATTTTTCTGGTTGGTAGTTTAGCCTCTAAGCTGTCCCACCCCAATCATCTTTTGATCTATTTTTGAAGCGTTCCCAGTGGTCTTTTAATTATGATGTTTTTCTTAAAAGCCCAAATCCAAAAAGTGTCATTTCCTAGGACATGGTGTCTGTAAAGCAGTGATTTTCAACCTTTTTTTGAGCCACGGCACACTTCAACCTTGACAAAATCACGGCACACCAGCATTCAAAAAAAAAAAAAGGAGAAACTCTGTCTGTATTGATCAACAGTCCCTCCATGATCTCACGTGCATTTTTGTGATAATTTTGGCAGAAAAAGCTGGAAGCTGCAGCTGGTTAATTTTAGATGTAATAAAGTTGAGATTAAATATTTAAAACTGATTTATGGTCGTTGTGGTTCCGCGGCGTTCTGAGAAGAGAGTCGTGCACCCAGGCATCACGCTGTCACCCAATGCGTGATGGGGAGATGTAGTTCAATAATCCGCCGGTATCAGAAAGACTAAGCGTCTCTGGCGTCATTGTTTTGTTCACTTGTTCCTCGGTCCGACACGGATTCTGTGGAAAGATATACACGCTAAGGCAGGCTTTAGCTGGTATATTTCTTAGGAGCGAGCGCGTTTTCAGCAGAATTTAGAACAAAGTGAAGACTTTAACCACTTCTGATTGGTCAGACTTATCACATGTGATTAAGAATCAAAAATTGGTGGAGACAGTTAAAGGAACGGGACTTTTCCTAACAGCTGAAGCTATGGCAAAGTCGCGGTACCGTCATTCTTATCAAAATGTATTTCATAGAATCAAATAAACACATTCCTAACTACTCAGTGTTTTATCAGGGCCTGTAAGGATAAACAAAGAACTGAAATCCTGGAGATGAAAATGTTGTTAAATCAGTTAATGAGGGCAATTTCCCCACAGCACACTTGACCATCTCCCATGGCACACTAGTGTGCCGCGGCACACTAGTTGAAAAACACTGCTGTAGAGCAGCAGCAGTTCATTAGAAATTCCCCTCTGAGTTATGGGGTGGAACTGTTGTCGTGGAGTAAGCCCACCCCCACTTCCCATCATCAATCTGTTTTACACGTTCTCCTGCTATCTTACAGCCCAGCCCCCTCCGCCCCTAACCCTAGCGTTACAGGTGTAACAAAAATGGCGGGCAATATCGGGGCTGTCCAGCCGTACAGTTTTGCGCTAGATACCACCTCAAACAAGGAAATTTGTGAATCTAATCGTCTCCAAGTGGGTGCACCACAATGCAGCAGAGCAGGGAGCTTGTCGCCTGCCGATCGTAGTTTCTACATCACTGCTACAAGCTTTTTAAAAATGGATTTTTTTCTGTTTATAATAAAGAAACACTAAATGCTATTACAAGCCTCATTTTCCTTATATATGTCCTCCATAATGAGAAAAATGCCACAAGAACACGTGAAAATCAGGATTTTCCTCGCGTGGGTCCTCAAGTGCATCCAGGCTCTTATTTTATTTTCGCCGTTGGGAATCTTACATCACAGATGATCCGTCAGCTTGATGAATATGGTAAAGGCGCATCCTTGAACATAGTTGTGAAGACAGACCTGCTGTTTTGTCAGGAAGAGGGCACACTTCCTGTCGCGCTAAAGTCTGAGCTGTTCTTCCAGTTCAATGCTGAAATCATCTTGCAGTAGCTTATTTATGGACGCAATGACACGTTCTCTCAGTCCTTTGAGGAAAATCTTCTCTCCTACATCTTTAATTTTTGTTATAGAATAATCTCTTTTCTGGAATTTCTTGACAATGGTGAAACTGGAAACCTCAGTGATTTTCTTCTAACCCATCAGCCTTCAGTTTTTTGGATGTCTTACTTGTCATCGTTTGACCAAGAAAGAATAAATACATAATTTTGGTTGACATGCTAGTGTCCGTATTGTGAAAAAATTGCGACTGAATTTACTTAATTTAGTTGGAACTGGAACTAAACCAATTTCTATGGGTGGTGATGTCACACTCACTCAGTCCCGTTCTTATGTATGGGATGAATAAGAGTAAATATTTACTCAAAACATGTTTTAAATTGGGAATCTGAGCCTTGGGTCCTGCAAAAGACAGAAAGTTCCTGTCGTCAGTGACTTCAACCATTTTCAGTTACTCAGGTCTCCGAGGCCACAGAGGTTACAGACCCGCTCCGATGAAAATCGTGTTTTTATGTCCCAGAAAACCATGCAGGTTTTTTAAATTTTTGGCTTAAAATGACATAATCATAGTTAAAAGACCACTGGGAACACTTTTATAATAGATAAAAAGATGAATCGGATTCTAAGTAGGGGGGCAACATTTTTATTGATAGATGTCTTATGGGATTCTAAGAAAAGCCCAAGTCCTGGAATTCATTTTGTCCCATTTTTCTAGGATTCAAGAACAACCCCTCCCGTGTGTGTGTGTGTGTGTGTGTGAGTGTGTGTGTGTGTGTGTGTTGTTTTTATTGTTTGGGATTTGATTTTCACCCAACTTTGAGAAATAACATTTTCTCCTGTTAAAGCCGAATAAATCGGCAGGAAATTGAAGAAACAGAAGTTGTCCTTTAAAAAAAGACCAATTACTTTTTATTTTTTTTAGAAGTAAAGGTATCATATTTTGATACCATCATTGTTTTGAAACCTCCCCCATCTCTTTTCTTTCCTCTTCTTTTGACTTTTTAACCTGATATTTACTTCTTAAGTTCTTGATTAAATGTTTGAGGTTTGCAGATAAAGAGTACACATAAAACACCTTGTTGCTGGCTCAAGAAAACCAAAGTAACCGGAGCCGTATCATTTCTACAGTGAACCACTTGGTGTCTTTTTACACAAGTCACTCCAATGTTAAATCGGCAACTTTCATCACCCATTCCCAGTGACTGCAACTCTTGAGTCTGCGATTAGATTTAATATAAAAACAGACATTTATTATGAACTTCTTTATTATATTTTATGTTTGTTAGGGCAAAACCCAGTTAACTCTGCCCAGCTCAGTGATTCATGGATCCACCAAGTGGGTGGATCCATGAATCACTGAGCATTATTAAAGCATATTAAAACACAATGATGCACAAATTTAGCTCTAGACAAGTAAGACTGCCATCTGAGAAAAGTATTTGCCCTCCCTAAGATTCGTCATGACCAGAAGTATATTTGGTACTTCAGGTTAGCTTTTGTATCTGAGAACAGAGTGTAGGGTTTGGGGTTTTCTCCAACATCTGGCAGGTGTGTTAGTCCTGCCCATTTTCCTTTCTTGGAAAAGGTTAACATCATAACAAGAAAAGATTGTGGCAATTAAAACAAGCTTTTTAAAGAGTCCAATACAAAGAAGTGGGTCATGGGACGATTCTATCTTCTGTGTGTCTACGGACAAAATGACTCAAATCTTCACTTCTATCTTATGTCCCTGACTGAATCAGCATAAAAATGGAACGGTCTTTATCCTTTGACTTTTTCACCTCTCACCACACCACTCCAACTCATTTATCAGTTTTCTTTGAACTAGGGTTGGGCGATGTCCCCTAAATTGGCCGTTGACGATGTTTGCTGTCAACCATCGGGATGGACGCTGATATCGTCGTGGGGGGGGGGGGGGGGTATTTTAATTTTTCTGTCTTATATAATTGCTATTTGTTATTTTACTTTATTACTTTATTTATTTTATTTCCCAAGTAATGACTCATCCGCGATGATCCAGTATAAACTGAGGGAAGTGACTTTAACAAAAAAAACTAACAAACATAATAGAAAAGAAGTAGTCCGCTCCCGCACTTAACTAGTCAAGTGGACCGGCGGAGCGCGGATTTACAGCTTTGTGTTTGAGGGGAAGGGGGGGGGGGATGCTTTGTTACATGAGCGCTATGTGTGGGAGATTTAGGACTGCGAACCGTCTCGCAGCTCTAGGGGAAACGAGCTACCAAACTCAGAACCGGGTGTAAAAGTGTGTGTCTGAGCACAGCTCGGATCGTCGGCACACACACACAGCGGCGGTGTGAGTTTTAAAGCAGAAATGTCGCTCAGTCCTTAGAAAACGTTCACGTTCACGTTGTGTTTCGAGTCGCGTCCAGACAAAATAAAGGCTGATGTTATTCCCACATGTTTACGTGCAGCCAGGATGCGGATTGCAGCACCACCCAAAGCTAATGTTGTTAGCCCGTGTTAGCACACTGCTAATCCTGGCTTCTTTCCGGCTCCGCTCTTCAACAGAAAAAGCGCTGACCACACAGATTAAAATTAAAACTGGCGAACAGGTGCTTCATAATAACCGTAACATTATTAAAAGCACGTTTAGAAGATCGTCTCGTATATTACAGAGGTGACATGTCAATGTATATAGCCGCTCGGCGGGAGTCATATCCTTTTCCGGTTTTTCAAACCCTACTGTGCATGTGCGAATGATTTAGTCCGACCGAAAGTGTCACCCACGTGAACGTTTGTTATATTCTGAAAACATTTTTCTGGGCCCATCTACACGGTTGGATTTTAATCCGACCATTGATCCCATCAAGATATTTTGTACATGTAACCGCGGATTATGGTGTCTACTTGCAACGTGGCGGGGGCGTGGCATCACGATGTCACGGTGTCTCTCCATCGGGATGTCAGTCACCCATCACGATGGACGATGGTATCGGCACAACCCTACTTTGAACGTAAAAGCTTTTAAACGGGTAGCCTGGAGATGGACAGTGTTGCTCCAGGAAAGTCTGTGAGTCTGTCATCTGTTCATGGAGCCACATGGACACAATGGGTCACAAGGTGGTGAGAGCACGGACAATGTTCAGTGTGTTCAGTCTGCTGAAGCAGGGATCCGGAACAATGGAAGAGTACAAACGCGCATATGCCCTGGTGACGGGGGCTGCATGTATTCACAAGCAGCAGCTTGCCCGTCTCAAAAGTTGCTGGACACGTTCATATTTTTTTTTTTAAATGGTTGTTCTACTTCAGCCATGACTGTCGGACTCTTGTCTGACTTTACACGAGCATAAACCAGATGCAGTCAAACAGGAATGCAGACCCCCCGGCCCACTCCTTTGTGCTTCATGTTGTGTTGGATCCAAAATAGAAGAGGGTACAAAGACTCTCTGAAGTGTCTTTTTTTTAGCCCATTGAGTTAATGGAAATCTAGTTTATTTCAACAGATTATCTGAACTTTCTTTTTTTTTTTTAGTACCAATAGTATACATCTCTTTCAAATCTGCTCGTTTCATCATCCAGACTGTTTATCTTTATTCATCTCATGGTGTAGGATTAGTTTAAGCCTTAGTCCCAATTTACGGGTGGATATGGGATGTCTGTGGCAAAAAAATTGGCAAAACATATAGATAGATAGACAACTTTATTTATCCATTTGGGAAGTTCCCGCATGGAAATTGACATCTCCATCGCATACAGCACTATTAGACATAATCAGAAAAGTAAAAACAGTTTACATTTCTGCAAAACAGCATTTAAAAAAGTCAATCAAGGCCCTTTCCTTTCTGTCCCACTCCCCCCTCCTAAGTGGTGGTTAAAGAGTTTGATGGCCCGGGGGACAAAGGAGTTCCTCAGTCTATTTGTCATGCACCTTGAGAATGAGGCGCGCTGGTGGCTAGCAGGAAATGGCAAGGTCGTTGAGCCTAAATGCACATTTTTATTTCTACAGGCGTGCTGCAAGTCATACTGGTTTTTCTTTTTTTTAGTCCCCACTCCAAATCCTATGGAATGCACCAGGTGACGGTGAAAGCCTTGCTCGCGGTTGTGCGTGGTCCTTGCGAGCAGCCTGATTGTAAGAAATGGGCTAATTAGACATTAGAACGTAGTTTGTGTGCGTCCTATGGGTACTTGGGGATCACCTGCACACCCCGTTGCCTGTGTTGCCCATTTGCACGGGGTCAGTCCTTGGACCTTACTAATGACTAAATAGTGTGGTGTAAGGGCACTGTACAAAAACTACACCCGTACGTCATAACTGTGTGTAGCTTAAGATACAAATACTTCACGATACGCAGAGAAATCGTACATTCTGGGAATGCAACGGATAAATTTCCCCACAATTCGGTTCAAATCTCCAATTTTGAATGCAGATTTTACAGTATTACACAACTATAAGCTAAAAATTCAGACTTTTTTTAAATTTGCTAATAAGCAAGTAACAATAAAGACAATCCTTTCATGGCTCATACTAAGCATGGTGCAATGTAATAAAAAAATAGAAAATGAGTCCTTAAATTTAGCACATCATGTGTTTTTGACACTTTCAATGTAACATCAATCTTCCTCAGTAGGGATGTAATGATTCACTTTTCCCATGATGCTGTAACATATGCTTTTTTTTTAAACTGAGAATTGTGGAATCCCTAATCTGCTCCATTTTCATCACATCTCTTTAGGTTTCTGTATCAGCTTTAAGATTCACTGGGACTCTCTACAGCCCTCAATGTGCGCAAAACTCACAGTAACTGTACAGGTCACCTTTTGTGCAAATGCATGTAACTAAGGCTATAGGGTTGGAAAACATTCCACAGAATATTGGAATGGTCTGTCTTTACACTCTAATCATTCCTACAGGTACCCACGTCAAAGGTTTTTCACCCAACTTGAAGCTTTTTATAGACGTTTGCCCATCTGCCTTATGTTGAGCATCCTGAATGTTTAAAATGTTTCCCTGCTTCTGTTTGGGTCCTGGTATTGAGTCGTTGGTTAATGTTGTATGCGTCAAAGCAGGCAAACATTTAAAGCAACAAAAAGAAGCAGGATTGGGAAATACTTCTCTAGAGCATTTTACAGTTAAAATGCTCTTGAGAAGTTTACGTAAGTTAACGGTTTACGTAAAAATGTCGGTTGTCCGGTCTTGGGGCTTTCCATTGTGCTTTTATCCCATATTCTTTGATTTGGTTTAGGTAAAAAATGTAACCAAAAGTTTTAAATGAAGTTTGCCCCTCACACAGTGAATACCACTAAATGTTTGTGACCTCTACCATCCATGCTCCTTGTCCATCCTAAACTGTGACTATCCATTCACTTCTGCTTTGTCGCTGGGTCAAAGTTGTTCCAAAGCACTACTGCTTTCCCATACTACACACACGTTTCCATCTAATCTTTTCAAAAACTAAGGATGGGAAGCCAGGATGGTTTACCAAGTAACAGCAGGAGGCTTGTTCGGAAACGCCCATTCACTCCATTGCAAAATGGTTGAACTTTAAATAGAAATAAATGAGCAACCAAATTTTGAAATCTTTATTCTATGGAACCAGATGTTATGCTGAAGGCCTTTAGCGACATATCTAGCGACTTTTGCTGGTGTTACTGGAGACTTTTGGTGAAACCATGTTGCTTCTGAAAGAGTAGTCATGGACACCACTAGTCTGTAGCTGCTGTCCTGTCCGCTCATGTCCCTAAGGCACTCGCAGTAGAGGGGCCTGAGTTTAGAAAGTAGACCGTCTTCACACAGCACAGCAGTGTTGGAAGCTTTTATGAAATGGACAAAAATCGCATCGCTGACTAGGCCTACACAGTAAATCCCAACTTTATTGTCATATCGATATCGGCCTGGGCAATACATGTATTGCACAAGTAAACTGCAATAAATGGTTACCTCAAATGTTTACACGTATGATAAAACAATGTCATGGCAGCTTGAAGTATTTAACGAATCAGCCCTTGACCAATCGGATGGACCACTTCACGTCGTTGACCAATCAGCCGTCCTTTTATGGTAAATGCCCGGCCGCCTCCAATGTAGATGAAGGTCATTTAGAGGAAAAGTTATGTTGACTGAATTTAAATAAAACTAAAAATATTGTTTGCAGTTTTATAGAGACAAATATAAAAACAAAAAACATGATCAGGAATGACCAACTGGTGTTAGGACTAGGGCTGAAACGATTCCTCGAGTTACTCGAGTTACTCGAGTTAGTGTGGGATCATTACACACTTAATAAAGAAGAGAACAAGGTGCAGTGTCTCTACTGCAAAATAGAGCTGGCATACCACAACAACACATCTTCCATGATTCAGCATCTGAACAGAAGACATCTGCGCGACCGCTGGAACCCCGTTGCCTTAGGCGCGGGACCCGCGCACGCCAAAAGCATTATTTTTACACAAAATATGAACAATGATAATGATCAAATATGTTTTTCTGATTCTTTTATTTTTAATGGCCTTCCATTTTGGTGTTGTGCCACACTTTCAAAGTCTTCTGTCCCCCCCCCATACAAAATGTTCTAGCTCTGCCACTTCTCAAAACCAACTTAAAAACACCAAAAATAACATTTGCATCAGAGCGGATCTTTAAAATCAAATGCTTGTTCATTTTACAACCACATCATTTTTGATATGCATTATTTGTTATGGTTGTTCAAAAACACACACAAATCGTTTTATCCGATTACTCGATTAATCAATCGATTAAATGCTAGATTAATCGATTACAAAAAGAATCGATAGCTGCAGCCCTAGTTAGGACACAAATGGATATCCGCTGTATATACGAGAGGAGATTTTAGACGAACAATAATATCTCAACTTTTGATTAAAAATGTACAGTTTAAAGGGAAAAGATAAGAAATGAACGAAATGTTGAACTTGCGGATAAGAGTTTTATTTTTTTATACACTCATCATTATAAAAGGCATTTAAGTGAGTCAAAGGAAAATATGGAGCATTTTAAAAAGTGCCGTCCTTTTTATTGTTAACAAAGTAAAATTTTAATGTTTTATTAATTATTAATATTTAATATTAGTTTTTAGAAACGAAAAAAAGGTTACAATTCTAAATGGCTGATCAAACTTTAACAAAAACTAGTCATGATGGAAATTGGCCTCAAAAATAAAAAGTGGCTGCGTTTGTACTAGGCAGGTAGGAGAAGAGCAGAAGAATTGAGAGTTTGTTTTTTTTCCTTTGGAGTTGGTTACATAACCATTAGATATGACAAATGTTACAACATGTAGGCTTGGTTTGTGTACATTGGCACCCTTTAGAAGCAGAAAAGCATTCACAAAGGTTACTAAAGATACTAAAGAAGGTGCTGTACTTGGAAATATATACGTACGTATGTACATATATATATATATATATACACACACACATACAGTACAGACCAAATGTTTGGACACACCCTTCTCATTCAAAGAGTTTTCTTTATTTTCATGACTGAAATGTCATGACTGAAGGCATCAAAACTATGAATTAACACATGTGGAATTATATATATATATAATAAAGTGTGAAACAACTGAAATATGTCATATTCTAGGTTCTTCAAAGTGTTCACCTTTTGCTTTGATTACTGCTTTAAATACTCTTGGCATTCTCTTGATGAGCTTCAGGAGATAGTCACCTGAAATGGTCTTCCAACAGTCTTGAAGGAGTTCCCAGAATGCTTAGCACTTGTTGGCCCTTTGCTTTCACTCTGCGGTCCAGCTCACCCCAAACCATCTTGATTGGGTTCAGGTCTGGTGACTGTGGAGGCCAGGTCATCTGGCGCAGCACCCCCTTCACTCTCCTTCTTGTTCAAATAGCCTTTACACAGCCTGGAGGTGTGTTTGGGGTCATTGTCCTGTTGAAAAATAAATGATGGTCCAACTAAACCCAAACCGGATGGAATAGCCTGCTGCTGCAAGATGCTGTGGTAGCCATGCTGGTTCAATATGCCTTGAATTTGGAATAAATCCCCAACAGTGTCACCAGCAAAGCACCCCCACACCATCACACTTCCTCCTCCATACTTCACGGTGGGAACCTGGCATGTAGGGTCCATCCGTTCACCTTTTCTGCGTTGCACAAAGACACGGTGGTTGGAACCAAAAATCTCCAATTTGGACTCATCAGACCAAAGCCCAGATTTCCACTGGTCTAATGTCCATTCCATGTGTTCTTTAGCCCAAACAAGTCTCTTCTGCTTGTTGCCTTTCTTTAGCAGTGGTTTCCTAGCAGATGTTCTACCATGAAGGCCTGATTCACACAGTCTCCTTTAACAGAAGTTGTAGAGATGTGTCTGCTGCTAGAACTCTGTGTGCCATTGACCTGCTCTCTACTCTGAGCTGCTGTTAAACTGCCATTTCTGAGGCTGGTGACTCGGATGAACTTATCCTCTGCAGCAGAGGTGACTCTTGGTCTTCATTTCCTGTTCGTCTTGGTCTTCATCTCCGCATGTGAGCCAGTTTCTTTGTAGCGTTTGATGTTTTTGTGACTGCACACAAAAGTTTTCCCAAATTTCAGACTGACTGACCTTCATTTCTTAAAGTTATGATCGCTTTTCTGTACTTAGCTGCTTTTTTCTTGCCATAATACAAATTCTAACAGTCTATTCAGTAGTACTATCAGCTGTGTATCCACCTGACTTCTGCACAACACAACTGACGGTCCCAACCCCATTTATAAGGCCAGAAATCACACAGAATAAACCTGACAGGGCACACCTGTGAAGTGAAAAACATTTCAGGTGACTACCCCTTGAATGCCTAGAGTGTGCAAGGCAGTAATCAAATCAAAAGGTGGTTACTTTGAAAAACCTACTATATGACATATTTTCAGTTGTTTCACACTTTTTTGTCATGTATATAATTCCACATGTGTTAATTCACAATTTTGATGCCTTCAGTGTGAATCTACAATTTTCATAGTCATGACTCAGCAGTTTAGGAGCAGAGGGCGCAGGTGAGACTGTCAGGTTGGAGTTGACAGTGTTTAGATCTCCCAGCCTTAGACGTGTGTGTATCCAGACTCACTCTTCACATTAGTTTGCTCTTCCGTTTCCTGTTAAAGCAAATGTAAATCAGTCACTTAAATTGATCTTTTTTTTGTTTTTCAATCTTTCAGCAGAACAAAATAAACCCAGTGGGAACCCAGACTACATCGCCTTCGTACTGGTCCCAGTTTTCTTCCTCCTGGGTTTGTTGGGGGTGGTAATCTGCCATATTTTGAAGAAGAAGGGCTACAGGTGCACCACTGCCCAAAATGACGAGGAGTGTGACGCAGAAGAAAAGGATCCTGAGCTGGGCGGAGGTAAGGTCAGCTGGATTAAGTAGAGTTTGAGGCAGTTTAAAAAAAAAAAAAACTGCAACAGTGGTGTCATTTTTGCAGACTTGGAAGTCTGTTGTTGTCTGATGCAAATGGGGTTGCCGCAACGGCTCTGTGCTTATGTCATCTTCCATGCAGAGTCCCCACCCAAGACTGTTGTTCAGACAGGATCAGATTTTCCCATTCATGCATAAAAGAGGTCGAAACTCCTTTCTTTGCTAATTTCCTTTTTCGAAAAACAAACACTGGCATTCCTCGATACTAGACCTCAGGTCCTGCTACCCAGGATCACATGCAGTGCTTGAATAACAAGTGAAACATGTGGGGTGGGATGATTGCTCTGCTACAGGGACTGGAATTTGCTGATTTATCCCACTGGACACAAGCCAATTCTTATAGAAATCAAATATTTTGCAAAATCTTTTACATCCTAATTACTCTCACCTCTACAGTTAGCTTTTTTTTAAATGTATTGGAAGGCGTTTAAAAGGATTTAATGTTCAAGAATTGCATCATTTCTGACTGAAAGAACCATTTCCAGGAACTGCTTCCTTTTTCCTCCTTCTTTTCCAGTAGAGGAACAAGGGCCAGATCGGATTTCCTGAAGACATATTTCATTTTGAGGAGGTCCGGCAGTGAGGGCCGCAGTATTGTTTTGCAGTGCCGAACAGTCTAATTGGCCAAAGATTCCCATTTGTTCTTCGTTGGTTTCCTGTTTTCCTGTTTGTTGAAGTAGACATATAGTTTAGCTCAAAAAAAAGGTTTTTGGGTGTGTATGCAAGTTACCACACTTGGATATGAAGAACTTAAGTCGCTGGATTCAGGCAAGCTCTTGGTGTCAAGAATGTTGACGTTCAACTAGAAGAAATTGTGAATTAGACATTATTTGATTGAATGCCCTCTACAGGTTTGCCCATTTTTCACCCGCAGACGATCTGTGTCCACCAGTAATGACCCACGTGACTACCAAGTATTGACTTGGTGTGAAATATGACTTGTCAAATGCAAATGCATGAACCCATTAAAGAACCCATCAAATCTAAACTAGCAGATTGTCCATGCACCCGTCCGTCCGTCCGTCCATCCATCCATCCATCCATCTGTCAGGGTTATGACTTTTCTCTAACAAGGAGAAGAACCACACAGGAGATGAGAATTTTTGTTAGACTTCTGCAGAAGGAGAATCGGTCTGTCACAGCGCGAACTGTCACAGAGGAGTTCTGCCTTCCCAGTGTATCCAGACTGGTTTAATTGGTGGCCGGGGTTGATAAAATAAAAGTGGGTCATTCAATCAAGCACTACAGGGACATCATCATGTCTTGTATGGTCAGCACTTTTCAGGTCATTGTTTTCTTACTGAAAGATAGAACTGAGACAATCATACTAAAAAATTCTGATCCTACCATCATTATTTGTTTTGGGATTTATTTCTGTTTGGACTCACCTGGACTATCGACTCATGGGCAAGAGGATTGCTTTTTACGTTTGGATTTCGTTTTAATGTGGATGATGTCTCATGTCAGGAGTGGGAGTGACCGTGAACTCTGAGAGGAAGACTCAACAGCACGAACATTAACAGGACATTTAAAGAAAACAAATTGGTTTTGGGAGACTGAGGATTGATATACTGTTTTGGTTTTCTTGTGTTACATATAAAGAAACTGAATAGCAGTGTAAAATCTGTTATGTAAATATATCAAATGACAGAATCCAAGTACCCCTAAAAAACGCAATGAGCACTAAAATAAATAGATGATCGCTACATAGTGATTATAGCGTGTAAGCAAATGATAATTACGTAACCCTAACATCCCTCCCTTTTTATCATTTCAAACACGTCATAAGTAAACACAGATAAATTGAAGTTACAAACATGAAGCATGGTTATATAATCATAAGAACAGGGCACAGAAAATATATTTTCACCACTTGCTTTTGACATTTTCAGTGAAAGATTCATACGATGCCTTTGAAGTAGGAGTATTGACACGTGGAGGGGTCCTCTTCAGCTTGTTGGACAAGCTGGTAACGGATGAAAGCCTGCGTGGTGGCCTATGTGATCATGGACATGACACGAGGGAGAGCACATTTGTAAAACGACCAAACAGGCACAAAAGCTTGCAGCTCCGTAAAGTCGTGCAGTTTGGTAGAAATGTCCTGTCCGTCACTGGTGCCGTCCGGGATGAAAGTGCAGCAGGTGTCTCCAAGCATTTTGCACACGCCTCCCGATGATGCGGTTAGGAGGTCGAGCACGAGTGGATTTTGCAGAACCATAGTTTTTATGGCTGACATTTCTGCTGCTGATGTGCTGGCAAATTTGTTGGTGGTGTTAAGGAGTCTCAGCAATGCGTAGCTGTTGATCTCGATATGGTCCCTTACTTCTGCCACTCCGATCCATGGAAAGAGTGGGTGTCCGAGTTTCACACCTCCACTCCAGATACTGAACTCCTATGTGACTCCAGTATTGGTAGTCATTTGTGGGGCGTTCATGTGGAACTGCATTGCAGAATTTTTCCATCGTGTGGGGTGAGGGTTTGGGACAGTTTTGTTCATGAAGATGCGTCTCCATTCGATCGGTTGTAGCCAGGATGTGTGCTGAGTTCATACAGGCAATCTTGTTGTCTCATCATCTAAATCAGTTCATTCGATTTTGAGGTCACTGGGTTGTTGGAGCCTATCCCAGCCACTGTTGGGTGAAGGCACTTTACACGCTGGATTGTTTGTCATGAAAAATGTCCTGTGTAGGTATCAGTGGATATTAAAATAAAATCTACCGATATTCTTCTGACTGTTTTGAAAAGTATACTTCATCCAGATAGATTGGGTAGCTTCTGTTTACAGTCATAGTCAGTAATGGACTGTTTTCAAGTGAATGTTATTTTTGATGGGGATACATGTTCCAAATAGCTTATCGAATACAGTTATGTCAAAAATTCAATAAATGGTCTGAAAATAATAGTTATTAGAGGATGTATTTGGTCTTTTCTTTTGCTTAAAGATTGGAGATCAAATGTGCAACATCAGCCTGGATTAACATAAACTAACATGCAGCAGTTACAAAGGGTTCTTGTGCCAACAGTAGAAGCAGGAGGTTTGCCGGCTGTCGAGGACTTGCAGGCTTCAACAACGTGCCTGAGCCAAATGTTCTTCTGCATGCCAACACGCAGACGAAAACAGCAGACTGGTGTGACTTGAATGGAATGTTTATCTAAAACGTTAGAGGTTTAGCGATAATTGTGCGTTTCATGATGGTTCAGGGCTCCACGCTGATGAGGAAACGCCAACGAGGCTGTTGGGAACAGTCCCTTGAGCCACGCGGGTTGCTTTCTTTCTAGGATTCCGTCTAAACGGGTAATTCCTCTCAGAAAGGCGCGAGGCTGCCGCACTCTGTTCTGACTCATCAAGGGGAGGGCTGAACAGGAGGGAACTACAGAAAAAATCCAATCACTCCTCACTGAGTTATTGTTTTCTTTCTTTTTTAAGATGGTTGCAGATGGCAGCAGCGATAGACTAACTCAGATTTGCATTTGTGGTGAAATATTTTCTCTTGCTGCTTCCTTCTCTGTCTCTCAGCTGTGAGGAGCAGCCAGTTTTTGTTCTCCTTTTAGTAATGCTAAAAGAAGGAGGCGAAGCAATCTCCCTAAAGCAGGAGCTCTTGATTCAGTGCCATAAAGATTGCAGCAAATGTATTATCAAGTAATGACAGACGCTCCAGGTAGCTAAATCGCTTTGCTTGAATCACAGCCAAGCGTCATCAGAGGAGGAGGTGGAGGAGGAGGCGGGGCTTCTTTACAAGTGTCTTTCCTCAGACAGCCTTGCCCTCTTGAACATGACGAAACAAAGACGTGGCATTGTTTTTTGTTGTGGTCTGTCTCACACATTCCCGCAATTGTCAGCTGTTCTCTTTGTTCCCTATCTTAGCTACTTCCTGCTTGTCACCACGATTGACTGAAGTTGCGTTCAGTGTGCAAAGATTCCTTCTAACCCTAAAAGCTGCAGGAAGAGGTCAACAGGAAAAATGCTCGCAGGGGTATTTGCTGCAGTAAATGATGGCTCACTGTGTAGGTTTGGGTGGACTACTAGGGATGGGCGATATATCAGTGGCAGTATCGGTATTGGTTGATATTTGCATAATTTGAGTTTATCTGTATCGGTCCAATATTCAAAAATCTACCGAAATTCTTCTGACCGCCTTTAGATACGCTTTATTTTTTAAATCTATACTTGTTCCTAATAGATTAGGCAGCTTCTGTTTACAGTCATAGTCAGTAATGGACTGTTTTCAGATAAATGTTTATTTTTGATGGGGATACATGTTGTTCTAATAGATACCTGGCAATGGGGAACTTATGGTTTACAGTCATGTCCAAGATTCATTAAATGGTCTGAATGCTTTCAGACATATTTACATGAAAGTTTTAAAGTGATACTTGTTCCAATGAGATCCTTTGCTGCATGTTAAAAAAGGTCAAGTACAACGTAATTGTCCAGTAAAAGTTGTACATTTCTAATAAAGAAACAAAAAGGAAATCCAAAGTTTGTGTTACTGTAGACACCTAATTATTGGTATCTGGTATCTCATTACATTAAGAAGGTTCATGCTGATGATTTAGTCTCTGCTTTTATGCAAATAAAGTTTGCTTTCATTCAGAGCGGTAGAGAGCGGTATAGGGGTGTTGCCCAGTAAGGCCTAAAATGATGTATTTTGTATTTACACACATGTATGACTTTCAAAAAATGAGAATGTCATGGAAAAGTGTATTTATTTCTTAAATTCCATTAATAATATTAAGCTTTTATAGAATGTAGATTCAAGGCCTGCTGTTTCATTCATTTTAAGTATTTGTTTAGTTGAACAAGAAATGGGGTTCCAGCTCACACAACCCCACAAAAACAGGGTTTGAGAAAATTAGAATATTGTGGAGAAATCACTACTTTTACTTTTACTACCTTTTGCAAAACGATAAAGACAGAGCTAATGATCACATCAAATCAATAAGAAAAGGTATCTTCAAAATATGTCCTTAAGTACTTCAACAGTATGGGCAGGGACCAGGTCCTGCTGGAAGATAAAATCTGTATCTGAAGTCCTCTAAAACATTCTGTTGCTGGTAGATGAGGTCATTTCTCCTGTTCCTCCCAAATGTGCTCTATTGGGTTGAGATCTGGTGACTGTGGAGGCCATTTGAGTTCAGTGAACTCATTGTTATGGTCAAGAAACCAGTCTGAGATGAATCCAGCTTTATGACATGATGTCTTATACTGTCAGAAGATGGTACACTGTGGTCATATAGGGATGGACATGGTCAGCAACAATATTAAGGTAGGCTTTGGTGTTGGCACCATGCTCAACTGGTACTAAGGGGCCCAAAGTGTGCTAAGAAAATATCCCCCACACCATTATATCACCACCACCAGCCTGAACCATTGATACATGGCAGGATGGACCCAAGTTTTTATTTTTTTGACAACAAATTCTGACACTACCATTCGAATGTTGTAGCAGAAATGGAGACTCATCAGACCAGACGAGTTTCCAATCTTCTATTGTCCAATTTTGGTGATTCTGTGTGAATTGTAGCCTCAGTTTCCTGTTCTTAGCTGACATAAGTGACTCCCAGTGTGGTCTTCTGCTGCTGTGGACCATCTGCCTAAAGGTTGGAGGTGTTGTGCGTTCAGAGATGCTCTTATCGATTGTAACCAGTGATATTTTAAGTTACTGTTGCCTTTCTATCTGCTGAGACCAGTCTGGCCATTTTTCTCTGGCATCAACAAGGCATTTCCACCCACAGAACTGCTGCTCACTGGATATTTTCTCTTTTTTGGACCATTCTCTGTTAACCCTGGAGATGGTTGTGGGTGAAAATCCCAGTAGATCAGCAGTTTCTGAAATAATAATAATAATAAGAAGAATACATTTTATTTAAAAGCGCCTTTCAGAACACCCAAGGACCCTGTACATATTCAAAAGAAAACAAAATAAAATCACATGTGTTACGCCCCCTTCTGTGTCTAGGGGCACCGAGGCGGCATAACATAAAAAAAGTAAAGTTTTCGGCTACCAAATTTAAATTAACACAGGGGGCGTAACACATGTTAAAAACAATAAATAAGTTATAATCATTAATAAAATCAGACAGCAGATGAAAAATTGTGATCTGGAAAAGCAAATTTATTTCTCAGAGCGACCCATCTGGCACCAACATTGTGTTCAAAGTCACTTAAATCACCGTTCTTCCCTATTCTGATGCTTAGTTTAAATGGCTGCAGACCATGTCTACAAGCCTAAATTCCTTGAGTTGCTGCCATGTGATTGTCTGATTGGAAATTTGCGTAAATAAGGACTTTGACAGGTGCGTCTCATAACGTAGCCAGTCAGTGCATGTGTTGGTGTGAAATACATTATTTGGGCCTTACTTTGCAACAAAGGGGGCAATACCTGCTATTCCTTCTTGAAAACAAAAGTGACTGGAGCCGGGTTAGTTAACGCAGTAACCACTAGGGTCGTTCTTACACGGGCAAGAAAGTCACTAATTACACTTCCCTTTTTACAGGCTGCCTCAGATATTCCTCATTTCATGACCCTACTGAGCATGCTGTGCTCCAACAACTCAGACATTTTCTAATTTGCCATGTATTTGTAAAATCCATTTTTTTTGTCACGATATAACTAAAATGTTCTGTTTGTCTGCTAATTTTATTTCTTTTTCCTGGGACGTGGTAAAACAAACGGCTTGAATTTAGCCCCATTCACACTGCTACATGACGTCACCACGCTGCCCGTTGACATGTGCCATTCCTAGCTCCAACCAGCATCTGCTTTCTTTCTTCCTTCTTTTTCCAGGACTGAGTTGTGATATTGATCAAAGCAAGCTATTGTGTGCCGCTCAAAGCCCCTGACCTGGCATTCCTCAGACATTCTCACGACTCTGCAGCTCTTTAGCTTTTCCTCTTTCAATCAGATACGGGTCTCCTGAATTCTCCTCACTAAAACTCACACTCACAGAACTTCCTGGTGTCTTGAATGCACAATTTCCCTCTTCCTGACCCTCTCGGGCAAATGTGGCTTCTTACTGGTGTGCGCAACCAAATTCCTTGCGTTTGTGCACACATGCAGGCTCGCTTATCTCACTATTATGTAACTGGAGAGGGTATAACAGACTACTTGTGTAAGACATACTGTTTTTAATTCTGGACTTTGAAGTATTCCAGATGATCAAAACCAGTGTTAAAAAAAAAAAAGGAAAATTCCGACTGTTGGAAGCATGCAAACGTATAGCAATAATTAGCATGCTCAGTTTGAATTTTATTTAGTCCGTCTATAGATTTAGAAGATAGAATCATTCAAATTATTTGAGGAATCAGTATTTCCTCTCTGGTGGATCCACAAACTCAAGGAAGGGATTTTTGGCAGTTTGGGTTGAAACCTTTGGAAATCAGCTGCAGTAAATTCAATGTTTCGTCTGTTGAAATGAATGGATTTTCTCCCGCAGTAACACAACTGTCTTCTTTCAGAGGCGAATGACACCATGAGTGACAGCGACACCGTGGGACAGATAGTCCACTACATCATGAAAAATGAAGGTGAGCGTTGTTCTCCTCGGTTCATTTTCAAGTGGATCAGTGTGTTTCAGTGGGGGATTCTTATCCAAAATCCTATTAAAATCCTCAACTTGATTCTGTTCTCATTCAAACGGACAGTTGGTGTTCTGAGTAGAACCTGGTTCAGGACCGCATGTTCTGAAACCTTCAGGAGGACAGCAGTGGTTTCTGAAGCTCAGACGGATGCACTTCTGTGCACGTTCTGTGCACGTGCACGTCTGAACACCTCTGTGTTCTTCCAAAGTCTCTCAGAACGGTTTATGACTATAAGAGCATCTTTATTCTTTTAGTTTTTAATTTATTGTTAACAATTTGTTATGTCCATTGCCTATCTTTGGCAATTACATTTATATATTTAAAATATTTGAAATTTTATTTTAGTCCAAGATATAAAAGATGCATCTTTTTTGCACTTATAGTTTTTATTTATTTATTCTTTAAATAAATGGTAATATATTTTTCCAAAACTACAGTTTACATAAATAGCTTTAAGCTACAAATTAATGAAGAAAAAAAAAGAACCTTATAAGATATTTTAGATTTTGAGTCTGTTTTTAACATTTCATTTTTAAGGAAAAAAGAAAAAAATATATTTAAAGAAACATTTCTATTTCAACTAAAACCTGAGAGTTTTATGTTCTAATTGTTTAAATGATTTCTGTCTTGGTGCTGCCAGAGTTCTACTTTACTGCTTCCTAAATGATAGAATTGGCGTTTTTGAAGCTCTCTTGTTTTTAGCACATTGCGTGACTGGATAACGGACTTTTCAGACGCCATCATTACCGGCTCCATCTTTAAATCTCCTGTATTCTTGTAACTTCTACAGGAAAATGTTTTAGTTTCTTTAATTTCAGAGACAAATCACTTCTGTGTATTTTTTTAGTAAGATTTTATTTCTAACAGTTTAGTGCTGAGATTTTTTTGTTTTGGTAATCTTCTGATGAATCTTGATCATAAAAAAGCAGTTTTTGTTATAAAGTTACTGGTGGAAATGAGAGCGCCTCTATTCCATTTTGTCGTGAAAATCTGGGATTTGTTACAGCTGATTCCCTGACGTTTAAAAGAAAGTTCATTGAAAAAAAAAAAAAACAGAAAGTCAGAGATCAATGGATTTGGTTTCGTAAAAAGTTTTATTAAAGCTGCTGACTTAGAGAAATTCCCCCCAAACTGAGGAAAAACGAATGACTCGTGGTGGCGTTGTAGGCGAGGCAGCTTGATTTGAACAGCACCTCTCATGTACAAAGTGCATTTAAATGGCCTTAGTTTCCTGGAACGCTCAACCAAAGCTGCAGGAACTCCTTTCTGTTAGAATAGTGAAAATTCTTGGAATATATTTATCAACACAAAACCTGTGTAAGTTCTCTGCCAATTGAATGCAGTTATTAGAGCAGGGATGCCCAACCCTCAACCCTTGTTCTCTAGATCTACCAGCACCGTTTCCTGGTATTCCTGCCCTGATTGCTGCTGATTAGAGTCCAGACTGACTGAACAAACCAGATCCCGGCCATCAGGAGCGGCGAGGGCAAGAAAACGAGCAGTGTGGTAAATCTAGAGGTCAAGGGTTAAAGGTTGGGCAACCTGGAGTTGAAGCAGCTGGATGTTTGGTATTTGTCAGTCCTGTACTGAAAGTTAGGGGTGCACAACATGAAAAGAACCTGCAATATGTAAGGGTTAATGAAGTTTGCAATATCAGAAATTAACGCACGCCGTGGCAACCTTCGTAGAGGATGGATCAAAGTGTTGATTTTGCTTCCACAAAGTGCGTTAATTATAAAAAACGCACACTTCAAAGGCTATTATCCTGCTTATACCACGGTCACTCACAAATGAAATAAATATTCAACCAGATTTTGATACTGGATATATAGCAGAGTCAAGTTTTCTTTGCAGCAGAAATGTTCAGTTTAAAATAAAAAGATTTTTGTCATTACCTGTCAACATATTTTCCTTTAACATCCATGTAAAGTTAGCATCCATTTTTATGCTGATGATACAATTATCTACTGTTCTAGTAAATCATACTCCATGCCCTTTCAGACATATACCATGAACACAGAAGGAGTAAATCCTAATTTGTTGTTTTATTTTCCCCGCTCCCCCCTATGTGACTCACCACTGCTCATTAAATATGCACGTCTTGGTTAGCTCCACCATCAAAATAGAAAAAAAGTTCACCAGCTACAATTTGTGTGTGCATGAGTGAGTCTGGGCTTGTGTGTGTGGGAACTTAAGCATTAAAACGAGCTGAGTTGTGTTACTTTGTTCCTTCTTTTCCTTTTTTTGTCATCTGCTCATAAGCGTTCGTTACAAAAAACCCTCTTGAAAACGAGATGGCGCTTTTCAAGAGGCCTGTTAATGTTTAAATAAATGGACATCTGTGTATTTGAAAGACGACTACAGTCCCTTGTAGGCATGATTGTCTGAGACTGTCACCCCTGCATGTGCTGTGGTCATGCCATGCAGCTGGCATGATTTTACCACAGAGTTTTAGGAAGATCTAATGTCAAACTTTTATCGTTTCAAAATGGTCTGTTTCGTCATTACGCACATATTTTGTTGCTAATTTCTCAGAGTTCTAGCAGTCATTGTTGAAAGCTCAACAAATCTGATTATACATAATAAGAGAGGGTTTGGAGATGATCTCTGTGCCCAACAATGAAACACTGCCATCTACTGGTCAGAATGTTTTGTTGCAGTTTATACTCATAAGTTTTTTCCTCAATTTAAAATCCAATTTTAACTATAAAAAGTCTACAAAATGGTTTTTGTACAGTAAATTAATCATAGTATTGATTTTGTTAGTTGATTCACATTTAAGACATTTACAGTCCAAACTCAAAACCAACCAAAAGACACTTTTTCAAGCTGTAAAACATGATAAACAGAGGATGTTGTGGCCACCAAAACATTTTTGTTCAGATAATAAAGAATAAGCGAAAAACTCCAATTTTTCCAGTACAGACATAAATTAGGTGAATAATCTATTGTTTAAAAAATGCTAACAAGATAAACATGAATATCCTGCAAAGAAAACTCTGAATTTATCAAAAACGTCACAAATATTTTACAAAACTAAAAAGATTTTGAGAAAGAAATGCTTAAGACATTTTCTATTATACTCTACCTTTAGATTATTCATCAAACTGCTGTGAAACTTTAAGAATCCCCATTTGTTAAACTATAAAAAAAGAGAAAAAAGAATTTTTTTTGGAAAGCAGTTAATGACTACTTCAAAATAATCCGAAACTTTAAAGTTTATGGATGTTGTGCAGCTAGAAATACTTTAAATGTAGTTTTTTTGCTAAGAATAAGAGACGTCCAGTCTAAAACTTAATTATAATTTTAAAGACTTTGATATCTAATATGTCAATTTATATGCGAAATGTGTAAAATTGGGACAACACATGAATTCCTGATTTAAAATGAGGTTTAAAAAAAAGTAAATGCAAATATTTTCATGCACATTTTGACCTGAGCTGTTGTCTTTTCGGTGACGTGAACAGGAACTGGTCTGGAAGGCATTCCTCCCCGTCTGTAAACAATACTGTCTCCGTCAGCAGAAAGTTTCCTTTAAAAGACGTTTTTCAGGTTGGCGGTATTCCCCAGAGGTCCATGTATGCAGTAATTGAGTTGTGTGTTTGCTTTTTAGTTAATCTGTTTGCTTTCTGTCAGCATCTTTCTCTGGATGGCCCAGCTTCCAGTTTAAGCTTCATCTCCCTTTTTTTCTTTCTCCAGCAAACTCTGACGCCTTGAAAGCCATGGTTCACGAGAACAGCATCGATTCAGATGGGTAAGTGTTCCTTATCTAGCTGTTTTCACTATGCATCCACTAGGGGGCAGCAATAGCCTCCTTGTAAGCTTCCATGGTGCCTGAGCCCAGGAGCAGGACACCCGGAGCACGTTCCCTACTCGGCTATTTTCCAAAGAGACGAGCTCGATTGAGGTTGAAGCAGCTGGAGATCAGTCACACGACACGGCTGTGCTTCATGTTCCTCCCTGGGAAAGGATTGAGCCCTAATCTTTGCTCTTCCTCCATTTTGCTTTGGCGGCTGCAAATAAAAAGGGGACGAAGACATATTTCTGCAGGTTGCAATAGAGCCAAAATGTTCTTTAACTTAAAATGGTTAAACCTGAGCCGCTTCTGAAAATGTTCAAAGAAAAACTGTTCATGGCTTTAGAGCAGACCTGTTGGTTACACAACACGCAAGAGTCAACAGCTTTAGAACTGAAAATAGAGGCGTTGTGCTATAGAAACATTTTAGGTCTCCTCTGCTGAGATCTGGACTGACTCTGTTGAAGCTGACAAACAGTAAAAGACATTTGGGATTTGCATTTTTTGTTTAACTGTCGACAAAGTTCAGAAAAAGGCAAAAGACTAAATTTGATAAGAATCTTAAAAAATACAAGTAAAAATAAATCGTTTTTTGGAGACTGACATAAAATCCACAAGAAGCCACAACAACCTTTTGACAAGATGACAAAATACTTCAACACTAATATAGGTTCAGTGAAGGATCTTTAGGCTCAGGAGGACAAATATGAAGAAAAAAAAGGTGAAATAAGTGAAAAATCTACAATTAAAGGGAAAGTTTCCTAAATGTACGGAAGAATCCCGGAACCTTAACTAGACACTCCTGAACCTCGAAAAGGCACTCTAGAACCTCGAGTAACCACTTCAGAACCTTCAGTATACAAATTCTATGAATTTACAAATGACAAATTCTGGAATTTCGAGCAACCACCACAGAACCTCTAGTAAACATTCCGGAACGTCAATTGAACATTAAGAAACCTGGAGATAACTTTCCAAAACCCAAGTTATCATTCTAGATTTTTGAATTGGAACTTCTAAACCTTAAAACCCTTAATTGTACACTCCAGGACCTCAAATAAACATAAAGGTACCAGAAGTATACATTGTAGAACCTCGAGTATACATTCCGGAACCTCGGGTAAACATTCCGGAACCCTTGATTAAACATTCCGGAACCCTTGATTAAACATTCCGGAACCTCGAGTAAACATTCCGGAACCTCGGGTAAACATTCCGGACCCCTTGATTAAACATTCCGGAACCTAGGGTAAACATTCCGGAACCCTTGATTAAACATTCTGGAACCTCGGGTAAACATTCCGGAACCCTTGATTAAACATCCCTGAACTTTGGGTAAACATTCCGGAACCTCGAGTAAAACAAACAAACAAACAAGCTCCAGCGTGGGCATTTGTTCTGCAACACAAATAGGAAAAGCACACATCACAGGTACACATTTCTTTACACAAGCATACATTTTGCAACACAAGAACTAATATTAGAAGGTAGCCCACCAAACCCTTGTTTTCAATTGTTTAACCATCAATCAAGACAGGCGGGCTAGCATTGAAATACCTAGCTAATTCAATTAGCTTCATGCTAATAGACAAAATGATGCAAATAGTTATTTAAAAATCAGTCCTAATAATAAAGTAAAAAATATTATGTTTCAGTAAAAGAAGAGTTCTCGATTGAGATGGACATGGCTGGGAGAACACACATTTGTTCGTTTCTCATTCACGAGTGGGTGCGACTGTCGGTGTCCTGTGGTCTCCCTGTTAGCGTCTGCACAGAGCAATGAGCTAAGTTGTTGAGCACGTGTAGCGCAGCCTCCCCACGGACAGAAGAGGGAGCGTAGGGAGTTCAGCAGATGGACGGATGTGAGGGGGAGATGCTTGTGACGGCAAAGGAGTCCAAGTGAATCAAGTCAGTGAAGCGTGTTTCTCCATCTCTCCTGCGGCGGCGTCCTCCACATGTTGCGAACAGGAAGTGGCCAGAGAGGAGAGATGCTGGGTTTGGACGACCGACACGACCGCCGCCTCTTTAAAATCAATCTTTAGGACGTTTTCAAGAAAGAAAGTTGTGTCCCTTCAACCTTAAATATCTTCATTGTATTAGCTTTCTTCTGTGTGATTCTGCTTGGCTCCTCTTCCTTTCTTTTTTTCTGTCAGGCAGGGTGGGCAGCCTGCCATTGGATCACTTAGAGGTGGAGGATGGGGGGGAGAAGCGCTTCTGTTGGGGCAATTTATGGGATACAGGGGGGGGTTAGGGTGACACACAGACAGATGAGTAGGAGGAAGAAAAAGAGAAATGAAGAGAGGACTACAAGCTGGCTAGTAGCTGCTGGGGTTCCCCATCCATTGCCCTACATTTCTTATTCTCATAGCTTCACCTCTTTAGTCCTCCAGCCTGGTCTGCATCTTCACCTCCCCCATCACAACCTGTGATTTTGTGAGGAGACACCAGTGTCTCCAAGCCGTTTTACATTATACTTGTACTTCATCCTGTATTTTTGGGCCACCAGAAGGACAGTGTCTCATTGTTGCACATCTGTATCTGACCTCACTCATCCACAAAGCCTCACTACAACTCCCAGCATTCTCTTTTGCTGCCGTGTCTCGCTGAAACCGAACAATCACATTATCATGCAGCCTCAGCACATGCACACACAGGCTGAAGTGCACAATAGTGTCTGCGTGTTGAAACCCTGTTTGGAAAGACAGGAAACTGTTAAAAAATTTGGTCTAAGACTGTTTTCTTGACGCGATTCTGGGTTAAATTCAAACTAAAACAGAAGAGAAAAGTAGTTTTTAAAGCTGTAAACGTTAACTATCATACATATTATCACGATTTAAAATAATCACTAATAGATTAAAACTTCTTTGCTGTCTTTTCTGAACTATTTTCAAAAGACTTGTAAGACAGATTGTGCTTAAGAGGCTGCTATGTCTTCAGTCGACCACTAGATGTCACCAGTGCTTCTTGTTCTTTGTTATACTGAAGCTTCATGAATTTAAAAACTTGTTTAAGCGGTTAAAAACACTGCACTAAAGCCTCGTTTCCACGCAGCGGTATGGTACGGTCCAGTCCAGATTTTTTTTTTTGCACTCTCCATTACAAAATGGACCTATTAAGCCGGACCGAACCGTACCATTTTTTTGGGCCCTCTGTTGGTTGTAGCTGCTGTTGAAAATCCGTCGCCGCCCGCAATCTTCTCTCAAACAAAATGAAATGCTTTGTTTACCAAAAACCTCCATTGTTGTTGTTGGCTCACCTGGATTGCCTTCTAAACCGGACCAGACCAGACCAGTGGAAACGAGGCTTAAATGTCCTCTAAACATTTTGTCACGCTTTTTCAGATACACGTGGTGTTCCTAAACTATCAACATTTTAAAATCATGGTTTATATCAGGGCTGCACGATATGAGGAAACGTTATTAGTGATCAATATTGTGATATGGTTTGCAATACCTGAACCAAGAGCTAAACCAAAAACATGGTTTACATTTCACTGGAACAGCTTTATTGAAGTAAAAGTCAACATAACATTAGTTATACATGGAAGCGAGCATTTATCATTAAAAGGCTTCATCTGATTGGTCAAATGCGTGGAGGATGATGATTCTGTCAACGCTTTAAGCAGCCATTAAATTGTTTTAACATGTATGTAAAAAATTGAAGGTAACCATTTTGCAAATTCACGCCGTCTTTTGCTAAATACAAATCACACAGGCTGGTGATGATAAATGTGCGATTGATTGTGCACGCCTAGTTTAAAGATTTGAAAAAAAATGTGATGCAACTTAAGCGGTTGGTTAGCAGTTTGTATAAAAGTTTAAACTGATAAAACCCAGAACTGTAATGACAATTTGTGTTGATGTTGCAACGTGATTATTGTTTAACTCGAACACGAACAGCTGCGTTTTTTTGTAAATCTTTCAGCAATCTTTAACTTTGGACTTTTGGGTTGTAGGCCTCCGCTCACCCCCACCTCCCCGGGCCCCGCCACCCCTCCGCTGACCCCTTTGTCCCCACGGCCACCCGCTGGAGCAGAAAAGCACACCTGCAGCCACCTGCACACCATCGGCGGAGCGAGCGGCACAAAGAACATCTGCACGCGCTGCAACCAGAAGAAGTGGCCGTTGATGAGGAAGCCGTCCGCCCGGCGGGCGGAACAGCGCCGCAGTCACCTCGGGGAGGTCACGGTTCTGGCCGTGGGCAGGTATGCCAGTCTTTCCTGTGGCGCGTCCATGTTTTGATCAGCAGGAGGTCATCAACTTTTCTGGCGGTCGCCCCAGAGGTGACCTGAGCGTGCGTGGTGTTCACGATCAACCATTAACTCTGAATAGCATCCGTGAAAAAAAACGTCCCTTAATTAAACGGGTTATTGCACATTTTGATGCCCGACCGGTGACCTGGAAACTACTCGGGTGAGGGAAAGGCCTGGGAAAACGAAGGCCTCGTCCCCGTGAAAATACATTAACCCACAAAACCACCTGACCACCTCCTTCCCCGTGACTGTCAGCAGCTGGATGCACACTTGCAATTACAAATTTAAGCTGGCATTCAAGCTGAATCTTCCATTTGTTACATTTGCCTTACGACAGATCAAAGGGTTAAAGTGTTCGGCCTCCAGGTGTTTTTAATGGAGCTAACGAGCTCAGATTAGGAGCTCCCTTTGAAAGGAAGAGTTCGTTACCTGGATCAAAGACACACCTGCCTATCGGGTTCATCAGAGGTCAAACCCCGGTAGAAAATCGTAGAGCTACATAGGGAGGGAAAACTGGACCAGAAGAGCACAGCCAAGCAGCTTGGACGCCCTTTAACATCCCAACTTTAGCTCCAGCGTTAATATTCTTTTGATTATCGCAACTCTTCAACCGGTTACACAATTAACGTAAATTGGCTGATTCCTGACGATGAATCGGTTTATTTACGTCAAACGGTCGAAGAGTTGCGGTACGCCATTAGGGTGTGTGATATTTAGGTGTCGCAGCCACCGCCGAATCCGGTGTTGAAGGGTTAAAAAAGCGCACAGACCCTTCAGCCGCCAGCTCCACCCAAGTTCTCTCGGTGGAGTTTCAGTGATGATGTGAGGAGTCGGTCCAGAACTACTCAGCAGGGTCTTGTCAATAATCTGGAGCCAGCTGGAGCCATTGTCTTGGAGAAAACTGCTAATGGCCCATGTCTGAGATTAGTAAGTGAACATCTAAAGCACAGGTGTCTAAACTGTAGGACCTCCTACATGTTTTCCAACTCACCTGCCATTGAAGCTTCTTATCGGCAAAACACACCTGATCCAGGTAATCAGCATCAGCCAAGGCTGGGTTTAAAAAAAAATAAATTAAAAAAACTAGCAGTATGTTGGCCCTTCAGGCCCAACACCACTGATCTAAACGTTTCACAGGAGAGCTGGGTGAAGGAGCTGTGGTCAGATGAGACGAAAAAGCAGAGAAATGGGCTAAAGTCTTCTCTCCATAAGAAAGAGGAGAAGAAATCCTGCCTATGACCTCAAGACCACCATTCTATTGTTAAACATGGAGGTGGAAGTGTTATGGTCTGGGGAGTTTAGGGGAAACTGCATAGCATCAAAGGGATAACGGACACATTGAGTTTCATTCAATCTTTGAATAACAACCTTCTTCTCACAGTTAGTGGATTCATGAAAAAAAACTGTTTTTAACGCTAAACTCACATCTAATACAAAATGTATGCTAACACTTGGATTTTGATGCTGATGCTGAATGTGCTGAACATGCCCTTTAGCCCATGATGTTCACGCTGGACAAACCGGGACCGGCTTGGTGTCATAGAATTCCAGCTGGGCACAAACCGTTTGTATCAATTTCTCCTCCATGATCCATTTTCATAAACAGTTTATTCATTCAAAGGAACGCCGTCCATACGTCACTACCAAACCCAAGTCCCTGATTGGTCAAAGTTCAACTGGTTGAACTTTCAACACGGGTTCAGCAGATGCTGGTTTTCAGTTTTTTAAGAACGTTTTAAATTTGTTTTCTGGATGTTGTTTTTTTCTTTACGGTTACTCAGCTGAGGAAACAGAAGTGTATCTGTTTTTGATCTTTCTTACAGAAGATCTTCCATGGGTCCAGGAATGTTCTTTCAGGGTTCTGTAAGGGCTTTAGGAATGCAACAGATTGCTAATGAGACCTTGGCGTGTGTGTCATCAATTTTCAAAACAAACTCCAAAATATCCCCCATTACATTCTGCACTAAAGAGCAAGTTTCTCAGCCTTAATGGCCTGCATGAAGCTCATTAGGAGGCCAAGGAGGAGGCTGTTCATTTTCACTTCCTGATAATGTGCACAGAGGGTCAGAATGACCCGGATACCATTGTTCATTTGCAGATTCGATTAAAGATTTGTTGTCTGTGTTTGCGCACAGAATAATTCAAGTTCTGGTTTTGGGAATAATTAGCAAAGGATTTAGGATGGTTTTCTTTTTTTCTTTTTTCTTCACACTTTAAGTAGAATTTGTACAAAAAACTGAACAGGAAGTAAAAGTTTTTACAATTGGGTTTAAACCAAACAAACAAAAATGAAACTTTTTTTCCCCAAACAATTCAGACTTCATCGCACACTGTGTGTACTCACCTTTATAGATCTATTTCCCAGCAGCCCTAGCTCTAGACTTTGACTCTGGCTTCTTTTTTTAAAGCTAAAAAAAACTTTTCTTTAACTTTTTTTTTTTTTTTTTTTAGGTTTCGTGTTACGAGGTGTGAAAAACCCACCAAGGATCGACGGACTCTGATAATCTCAGACTCCAACGGCAGCGTCCCATCAACCCCCACACAGGTGGAGCCCCCACGCCAAGCCACGCTGGAGCTCAGACAGGTTTTTGAGCACAAAAAAAACGTCAGTTTTCTTGTTTTCGTTCCTTTAACCAAAAAACTTGCTTTGCTAGTTCTTCATGGCGTAGCTGTGGGTTCTTTGATGGTTTCTGATGCAAAATGTAATGCAACCCTGCAGATTTATTCACATGTAAAGTAGCAGAAAATGTATGTGTGTGTTTTGTTGTTTGCTATGTTCAGATCTAAAACTGCAACACACAGCACGCTTGTCTAAGTCGGTTCTTTAAAAGTAGATTTTTCTGTGTCATGAAAAGCTTCACAGTAGGAAAGCAAAGTGCCTAAAAGTTCTTCATCATTTTCATCATCAATATTTTAGAGATTGAGAACTTATTTGCCCCTAGTGGTAAATTAATATACTGCACCTGTCTCCAATTAATTTTTGGAGGAGCTTCAATCCGGAAGTGAAGAGCTGGCGTACTTTTTCTGCAAGCGCCTCCTGTTTTTTTTTTTTGGCAAACAAATAAGTCAAATTTTGATCCTTGGAACTGTTAACTTGTGAGAATATTTCTCGGAGTCTCCCGAAAAGCCGTCACCTGAGACTGAGTCAACATCCTGTCCGTGTTTGTTTTGTGAGAATCGAAGGCGCCCGTCAACATCCGTGTTTGCTTCATTTCTTACCGTTAGTTTCCCATGTTGACTCACGGCTATTTCGTACCAAACAGACAGCCTTAAGTTAATAAACAAACAGGATGTCCTTCATTTCTGCTCGAATCGATTTGATTTTTTGGTTTCGTCTCACAGGAGCAGAAAGAGAACCAGGACAAAGAGAAGCGATAGAACCTCAGGTAACTCTTTACCTTCAGCCGCATGTTTAGGGTTTTTTATAAAAAAGAACCCTTATTCCAATGATTCTTCTGTTTATCAGCTAGAACACAAACACCCGGAGACTGCATGAAGCCAGCGTTTGAACCAGCAGCCCGAGACGAGCACATCAGGAGTCGTCGCTCTGCAGGGACCCAAACATGCTGCTAATGAGGAAGGAGGTGATGGTGGTGGTGGTGGTGGGGGGGGGTCTCTGTTCACAAGTGAAGGAGGAGTAAAACCGATTCAGATTTACAGAAACGCCTTGCTCCGCGGCGTCACGGCAACGCAGCAACTCCATTGCTCATCTGGGGGTTTGAACCAGAGCTTTTTAGACAACAACACGTGGTCTACGATGTGTGTACATATGTTTATAAGGTTTTATAGGTGGATATGTGAAAGAGACTTTTATTCTATAATGTCCTCTTTATTTATATAACAAATCTCCTGACCTGGGAGATGAAGGTCGCCGTTGTCCTCGGACATAAACCAAGCAGCCAGACGACAGGCTCAAAGCCCGTGCAGATGAAGTTTGAGCAACGTTTATCAGGCTGGCAGAAAAAAACCTCTTCATCCTGTTTGTTTCTGTCGTTCTTCAATCCCATCATTGTGTGTCGCAACTGTTGTTTTTTTAAGTGTGACTTCAATAAAGAATCTAAACCGATCTGTTGTCGTATTCACCACCGGACACTAATCTGCACGTCAACATCTCGGCAGACATTTGGTGTTTTTGATGCACTCTAGAGTTTTTCCTTCAAATCACATGCTAACTTCTATTGCTGCTGTGGAACACTAGTGGTGCCTTTTTATGGCTTAAATTCTTTTATAGAATTAGTAATTAATGGTTAAAAAAAAAAGTTTAGTTTATGAGAAAGTCAAGTTTAAGCAAACTTCAACATTTCAATAGTATTAAATAAAGTCGGGTTTTAAATTTATAGATTCTTAAGGTGAATCTAAAAGTGAAATGTCAGAAAAATGAATAATTACCTTTTTTATTTTTATTTAGTTTGAATGTCAGATGTGTTTTTAACATGTTTATGTCACATTTTTCTGATGACGGAGGACATGTATGAAGAAAACCAAGAATAAAGTTGGATTTCGTAGTATTCCTTTATTCCAATTATTGTGAATCAGGGAAAAAAAAAGGTTGGAAAAAGATAAAAAAAAAAATACCCCTATGTGCTTCTGCATGGTAAAGGTCCTCCCTGCAACTCAATTTCTGATGAACTCCTGTTGCTCTGCAGAAACTACGTCCTCAAAAACACCATAATTAGCCCTTGTGCTATCCTAGGCACTTCAACATTGGGAGTTGGGTCATCTAGACCCACTAGACAGAGCTCTGAACCTTTTTCTTCAATGATTTGTGATCTTCACTGGTGTCCATGGATTACATGAAATCTTTCCACCTTCATCCACCTTTGTCATGGTAGGAATAACACGTCAATGTAAGGGTGGGGTCATCTAAGATAGCACAAGGGTTGTTCAGGACGAGCTAAAGCTTGTGAGCTATTCATGACAGTAGAATTAAAAACTGAACAAACAGACGAAATAGAAACATGTTTATAAAGATTCATCAAAAAAAGACTTAAAAAAGGAAAAAATACACTCAACTCTCAGGCACAGTGGTGGAGGAAGGTTGATGCGGGCTCTTTTGTAGCTACAGATCAATACGCAGCCACGATTCACACCTGTAATTGAGCATTAAAAGTTCAACCAGATCAGTGACTCTGATTTGCTAATGACTTATGCTTGGCGTCCTTCTATGAAGGAAAAATTCATATTTGCAGTTCGTGTCCAAACGGAATCATACGACCCCAAGTCTTTCAAATACCGGTGTAGAGCTGTGAAAGAAAAAGCCTGGAGCTAGATTTGCACCGCTTTGACATTTCACACCAAGCCACTAGGTGGCGGACATGCGCTAGTACATAATAGTAAAAGAAGAAGTTCCTTTCCTGCTTGTCCAGTGTGAACACCACAGGCTTAACGCACACGCGTGAACGTAGAATTAGACTTCAACTTCATTTTCTCATAATTTGGCGAATTTCACTTGAATTAAAATAAGTGTTTTTGTACAAAACCTGAAAAGTGGAGTTCTGTTGTGTTAACGTAGCCGCTAGGAACCATCACTATCCAGTAACTTTAGCTTCAAGCTAACGTTTCCACAAAGGTTCTACCGATTTTATTACCTTTAATAAATAGTAAAATATTTAGTAGATAACAATCATCTATTGGGGTTGTTTTAAAACTTTTTCATCGTTTTATTGTTGGGGGGAAAAAAACTAGTGTCACTCAGAAAGTAGATTGTATGTTTATATCTAACAGATCCGTCTGCCGCCCGCCCTTCACTGCTCCTCTTCTCTCTTTGCTCTGCTATAAAACGATGATTCGTCGCTCTTATCTCCGCTCTGACAGCCTTCAGTTCTCCTCTGTGATCAGTTGGAATGCTGACGGTTCTCAGCCCAGTTCTGGAAAAGAACAATCCTTGATTTGTGTTTGTTTTCTAACTCTTGACCTTTTGAGAGGTTTGTCCAGCTCACACCCACACAAAAAACCTAAAGGCACGCCAACAACCGCCCCTCTGTGGTTAACGGGAAGCTTGATGGGGACGCAAACCTCTGGAGGTGGACATGTGGTGGGAAAAGGACGGAAAGACGCTTGGTCGGTCGGTCGGTTGGATGAGTCAAAAACAACGGTGGGTGTGAGACAGCAGCGTGCAAGGCAGCAGCAAATATTGACTCCTGCTGTCCTTGTGTGTTTGCCTTCGCCTGAACCTGGACGGGACACAAAAGGAGCGTCATCTCGACGATTGAGGCTCCACCAATATGAGTATCCAGACCCGCTCTCCTGTTCTAAACAGAGGGGGAGACGTTTGGGAGGGGAAAGTCCAACCAATGTTCAACACCGCTGAACACCTGCTCTGACCTCCCCAGAGAACGCCCTTTGACGGTGACCTTCCCTAAATGAGCTTCACTGTTTTAGATGAAAACAAAGACAGAAAGAAATAACCCTCAGTCCTTTTAACCAGAAACTCTTCGGTAAGAGCAGACATCAAAACATTACGAAGGATCGCTTTCCTTGCTTTTCCTGGTAAAGGGTTTAATGTTTAATCCGAGTGAAACGTTAGCAAACTTCCAGAGGACGCCGGGTCGGTGTGAGGCAAAGGATGAGTGGATGTTTACTGGGATGTTTCAAAGGTGAAGGATTAAACTAATGTTCACCTGCATCCTCTATGGATTTATTCTAGCTGAAAAGGTTTGCGGACAGGAACAGTCAGAGGTATTAGAAAAAAAATGTCTGAAACAGGAATACTGAGAAAAAAAGTTGTCATTTTAGAAGAAAAAGTCATAATTTTACAAGATCAAAGTTGTGAAAATATAAGAATATAATTACTATACAAAAATAAAACTGTAAAAATTTTACGACAATAAATTTGTAAAAGTATAGTAAAAAAGAAATAATTTTACGAAAATTAAACCGTAAAAATATGAGAAACAATTCACATACTTCAGAATAAAATTGTGAAATTAGAGTCCTAAATGTATGAAGTTTAAGGAAAAAAATCATACTTTTACACGAATAAAGCTGCACATTCTGAGTAAAAGTTGTAATTTTATGAGAATAAAATCATAGAAATAAAAGAAAAAAGTTGTAATTTTACGAGAATAAAGTCCTAAATTCCTAAGAAAGATCGAAATTTTAAAGGAAGAAAACTAAAAAAAAAAGTAAGAAGAAACATGCAATTTTGTCATAATAAATCTTTAAAATTATGAGTAAAGTCATAAATTTATGAATTTTTCAAAAAATGTCGTAATTTTATGAGAAAACATCTTAGAAAGAAAAGAAAAAGTCGTAATTTTATGAGAATAAAGTCCTAAATTCTGTGGAAAAAGTCGTAATTTCACAGTAATAAAATCATAGAAATATAAGAAAAAAGAAAAAAAGAAAAAGGACAATGTTACAAGAGTGAAACCATTAAAATATCAGAAAAAACACGCAATTTTATGAGAATAAAGTCGTAAAATTATGAATAAAAGTTTCAATTTTACAAAAATAAAGTAATAAATTCAGAGAGAAAAGTTGTTATTTTACAAGAATAAAATGGTAAAATATTGGAAAAAGTTTCATTTTACTAGAACACTCTTCAGACAGGAGATCATCATGGTGTTTTCATTGGTTTCATGGTTGCTTTCACTGTAATTACCAGTAGTGACAAATAATCTCTTCGGCTTTAGCCAAAACTCCCTTACAGGGGGGATACTGTGTGTGGGTGAAGAATGAATAAACCTGTACAAGAATTGTAAGATTGTAGACCACCCAGTAGATTGTAGACCACCTGTAGAGTAGAAAATGTTTCTGCACAGGGCATCCTGCGGGTGACAGTTCATAGTTAACATTTAAACCACAAGTTAAGGCTGATTTCCACTGGTCTGTTAGCGGTGCGTCTCTGTTGTGTTGACACACACACACACACACACACACACACACACACACACACACACACACACACACACACACACACACAAACACACAAACACACAAAAATAGAATAGAATCGATCAGAATGTTTACATCGCTATGGCGTTTCCCAGCTGCCATAAAGTGAAAGGGCGTAAAAACAACGGAGCGGGTGTATTCAGGAACTGAGTGAGGAACCTTACAACCGCACAGGCACAATTCTAACCGAGCGACCCCGTATTTTAAAACTGCACGCCTGCAATCCTAACTGAGCGGTGATCCCGCGCTGCCACTTCCCCTTTTCGCCATCGCCAGGATTCACCCTCAGTGTTAAGGGCCGTTTTTGTCACTTGGGGGCAGAAACCTTTCTGGTTGATCTGATTGTCCAAAATTTGCTGGTCACATTTGGCGAGGCAGCGGGGTGGGACTTTTATTTTTCAGACCAGGGGGCCTAACAGCTCCTCCTCTTGCAAGAGCCCGCTCAGTTGTCTTTACGCCCTTTCACTTTATGGCAGGGATGAAACGCCATACATCGCCGTCATGTCTGTAGATCACACCCGTCCCTCCGGAATGCAACGCAGGTTTTACGGAGGAGTTCTATTTCCTGTCTGCTGACGCATCAATTTAGCAGGAATAGGAAACCATTGCAGATTTCAAAATAAAACTTAACAAAATCTTCATTTAGACGTGACCACGCGATAACGCACGGTAACCCTGCAGATACACTGATGTCAATGTACGCCACAAACTGCAAACAGTTCAAAAACATCCCATCCTTTATGACACAAAACAAGCATTTTCCAAGAATTCAGTGAGGAAGCAGAGGGCATGGGACCTGCTTGCTTAACCCTTGTGCTATCCTAGGCACTTCAACATTGGGAGTTGGGTCATCTAGACCCACTAGACAGTGCTCTGAACCTTTTTTCTTCAATGATTTGTGATCTTCACTGGTGTCCATGGATTACATGAAATCCTCTCCACCTTTATCCACCTTTGTCATGGTAGGGAGAACACGTCAATGTAAGGGTGGGGTCATCTAAGATAGAACAAGGGTTAATCTTCAGATGAGCTAAGAGAGTGGGCCGAGCTGCCCAACACGGGGGTGGCAGGACAAACCATTCCTCCAAGAACCAGGGGGGGAGGGGGAACGGACCAGAGAGGCAACGGAGACAATGTGAACTAACTGACGGTCAGGAGACGGGGATGCATCACAGATGGACCAGGGTAAATTCCGGGTAAGTAAGGTGAGACGCAGGCATGTCGTACAGACTTTTCCTCTTTTTTTTTTTTACGCCCCCTGATACCTGTTTGCTGTCCAAGTGTTCAATGACTTGCCCTGACTGTTTGAAATTAGAATATTAATCTGGATTACTAAATTTTCCTGGTTATGCTCCAAACAACTACCGATACTCAGTGCTTCCCAAATTAGCAGCTCCGGTTCTATTTTTAGATTTATTTTTTATTTGTATCCCACCTAAACGTCTCTTCGTAGCTATTTTTACAGCTCAATAGCAGTTTTGTGAAATATTTTTTAGTAAAGCACACATCAAGCCATTTAGTTAATAAGTAATTTCAGTTTCAGGCCAGAAGAAACATGTTCAGTCTTAACGAATGATTCAGCTGAATAACTGCTTTGATTTTTCTTTTCTCGTGCACAGACTCTTCCTCCTGATCCTCTGAGACGAGGAAGTGTGTTTGTGTGCCACAATTAAGAGTGACATCATTAACTTCAACAGAGCCCGGAGAAAAACAAACACATTAAGAGAGGCTGCACACCTCAGGGAGTCTGCGAGGAGCTGCCTAATAGAGCCAATAAAAGCAACATGAAGGAATCGGCCTCACGAAGGGCTCCCGCTCCTCCAGTCCGTCTGCAGCAGCTTGTTGCACAAATGAGCTTTTTGTTTTTGCGTTTGTCTTTATCTGAAGGTGTGGGAAGTAGAGCGGTTATTGAGCATCGGGAATGCAGCCGGGAACGTCGATGGGGTTCAAACCGATGGTGTTCTCTGCTCACTTCCTCCTATTCTCTCAGCTGTTGTCACCTTTTTATGAAATGGACCCAGAGCCAATAACGACAGGGGGGGATGGGGTAAAACTAAAGTCAACAATCCTTTACTTCCTCGTTTTCAGTCATTTATTGTGTGATTCCAATTTCACTCGCAGATGGAGAAATATTGACTTCCTGTTGGTATTTTGGGTCATTCAAAAACAAAACAACAACGTGTAAGTGAATGGCATGCACAGCGCTTTACGCTACGTACCAGTTCAACCAGTTGAACTTTCGCCCACTTAACCCTTGTGCACTTTAACATTGGGAGTTGGGTCATCTAGACCAGTGTTTTTCAACCAGTGTGCCGCGGCACACTAGTGTGCCGTGGGAGATGGTCAAGTGTGCCGTGGGAAATTGCCCTCATTAACTGATATAAAAACATTTTCCATCTCCAGGATTTCAGCTTTCTGTTCATCCAAACAGGCCCTGATAAAACACTGAGGAGTTAGGAATATAAAAGATCGTAAAATACTTTTTCTTTGCTTTTATTTTATTTTATTAAAGACATTTTGATAAGAATGACGTACCGCGATTCGCTGCAGCTTCGGCTGTATTTTGGAAAAGTCCCGCCCCTTTAACTGTCTCCACCAATCATTCTTGCTTAATCACATGTCATCAGTCTGACCAATCATAAGTGGTTAAAGTGTTGACTTCCTTGTCCCGATTTAGCTCGTAAAGTTGCTCAGTTCCAACAAAAATACCAGCTAAAGCTCGTCTTTGGCGGTGTAGCTTTCCACAGAATCCGGTGTCAGACCGTGGAACAAGTGAACAAAACCATGAAGCTCCGAAAAGCGATCTCCGCCGGCCGTTTAATGCACTACATCTCCCATGATGCATTGGGTTGTGAGAGTGACAGCGCACAAGGAGATCTGTTGTTAAACGTCTTGAAACCAACGAACACACATCAAACTGTTTTTAAATCTTCTAACTTAACTTTTATTGCATCTTTTAGAAAAAAACAGCTGCAACTTCCAGCTTTTTCTGCAACAATTATCTCAAAAATGCATGTGAGATTGTGGAGGGGCTGTAGATCAATACAGACTGAGTTTCTCCATTTTTACTTAGTTTTTATTTTTGGATTTTTAATTTTTGGATCCTGGTGTGCCGCGGGATTTTTGTCAAGGTTAAAGTGTGCCGTGGCTCAGAAAAGGTTGAAAAACACTGATCTAGACCCACTAGACAGTGCTCTGAACCTTTTTTCTTCAATGATTTATGATCTTCACTGGTGTCCATGGATTACATGAAATCTTTCCACCTTTATCCACCTTTGTCATGGTAGGGATGACACGGCAATGTAAGGGTGGGGTCATCTAAGATAGCACAAGGGTTAAGTATAATAACAAACATAATATTTTAAGCTTTTTAATTTTTTTTACTCTAAATACTCAAAGAAATATTAGATTGGATGGACAACACCAATGAAACCCGATCCAGTAATTTTTACAGGTATCGGTACAATACCGATCTTGATGATTGGATAAGTGCTTCAACTACTGGGTGTATTGTATTGTGCTGAGTCCCTTCTGGGGTTGCAGGGTTGCTAGAGGCTATCCTAGCTACTGCTGGGTGAAGGCGGGGTCCACCCTGAATCAGAGTCATGGGTCTGTTGCAGGGCCACACACTGCCATTTACACCTAGGGTCAATTTAGAGACACCAATGAAATTACAGAGCATGTTTTGGGACTGTGGGAGGAGGATGGAGAAAACCCACGCATGCACGAGAAGAACATGCAAACTCACAGAAAGATTCGAACCTTCTCACTGTGAGGCGAGAGTGTTAACCACAGAGAAGCCCAAATTATGAGATTTTATTGTGTAAATGGGGGGGCGGAAAGGGTAAATAGCATATGAATCCACGTATTGAAGAAAACGTAGATCAAAGAGACGTAAAGGGTTCTCAAAGACAGAACAGCCTCGAGGGGTTGGGACATAAGATGTCAAAAGGAGGATCTATTTTCGGTCTCCTCGTTTCATCTGGAGCTGAGACAGAGGAGAGAGCAGCTGTACATGTTCCCTCCAACGCTTTGAAGAAGTCAGAAGTCAGCAGGTGAGGTGCACACGCGCAGCTCTGCAGAAACCCCAGAGGTGTTCATTAGCTGCAGTCCCAGGCGAGGCGACGGCTCCTGCGACGCTGAGGTTCGAAGACCTGAAGTCCCACTAGTGCTGCCGATTCAGAGGCTGGAATATTCCTGCTGTATTTCTGAGTTTTTATGTTTTTTTTTATCTTCATCCATCATCTCCTCGCCAATTCCATCCGTCTTTGACTCCGATTAGTTGCGTGTGTATTTATAGCCCTGCCTACCTAGTTTCATGTCATGTCCGTCTTTACACTGCCCTGCCTCCTTTTTTCCCCAGAAGGACTTGCTTCCTCGTTCCTTCCTCACGTTTACTTTGTGGACTAGATTTACTCCATCTCTAATGGGTCTTTTTTTGCAGACAGAAATAACTACTACTTCTGCTACTGACAAACCCTGAGGTAACCACTCCACCAGTCAGTCAGCCCACACAGACCCACCAGAACCACATGTGAGGTTTTCTGGACGTGTTGTCAACTTCTGCAAATACAGTGGAAGTTGCTTCAGTGCCATCCATCCATCCCCTATTAGAGCGGCAATCTATGCTATCTATACCCGTGCTCCTCTGGGAACATGGGAAATGTGATCACTAGCATGCTGTCAGGCCTCCACCCAGATGGACGAGTCAACTGAATCTGCACCAATCAGCTAGATGTGTTTTCCTGGAGAAGCTTCTACTTCAAGAACCTCTGCCCAGTATTACCATGTTACTATGCTGACTTAGCAGACTATGCCAACACACGCTGACTCAGCAGTCCATGCTAACACACGCTGACTCAGCAGTCCATGCTAACACACGCTGACTCAGCAGTCTATGCTAACACACGCTGACTCAGCAGTCTATGCTGGCTAGGCGATCTAAGCTAACACACGTCAGCTCAGAAGTCTATGCTAACATATGCAAATTTAGGAGACTATTTGACATGCCGACTTAATCTATGCCAACACAGTCTGACTGAACATTTTATGCTAACGCTCACTGTTTTAGCAGTCTATGCTAAGAAACACTGACTTTACTGCTTATGCTAACAAACTAATTCATAATAATAACACAAAAATGAAAGAATTCAAACATGTTTGACTTGTGTAATATGCCTTTGTCAATGCTAAACAGAAACCGGGGTTTACTATTGATAAGCTAGCAAGTTAGCTCACTGCTAGCCGGCTAACTTCTCAAGACACTAGCATTTGAAAAACACAGCAAGAGAACAAATGATTAAACAACTTTTATTGCACTTGTATTAACGTTCTCAACACAAATACAACGAGCGGAAAAGATTTGGCGAGCAAACCCCCGGGAAAGGGCACTGGCTCTGAAACTAAGGCTGAACTTCATTAATTTAACAGATCATTTATTTTACTCGTTCTCATAATTATTTGTTTCTGGCCTCAATTAGTTCATTACTAGGCACTGAACTAATGTCACTGACCGGACGGGAAACACAAGGCTTGACCTACAGGAGGAGAAATAAGATGAGAAACGAAGCTCTCCACACCATTTAGTGAGAGCTGACCTTTGTGGCGGTCTGACGGTAAAAGGTCAGTTATGAAGGTCGCATATGAAAACCTAAACTAAAATCAATGTTGCAAAGAAACTACTAACAAAGCTTTTTTTGCCACAAAAATGTTTGTTGGCTGATTCTATTTTGCTTTATTTTAAAATCAGAAAGAAGGAAATGTTGAGAAGTGTCTCTTCGTCTTTCCTATCAATCGTCTGCACTTTTTAGGTAACATATCATCTGCAGGTCTTACCTCCAACCTTTTGAATAAACCCCTCTGTGGCGAGTGTGAGCACATTGGTGGTTTTCCGGACTGTGGAGTGTTAAGTACACAGTGTGAAACAGCCACAGGGGGTATTCAGTTCACACTGGTGTCTCCTCAGTCATTATTCAAGCATTTGGAATTGAAGAGCCCTTCATAAGAAAGCAGACATGATATTCCTTCACATTTATAAAAATAGTTCCAAAATAAATCTGTCTAAAAAGCATTTCTTCATATTCTCTGGTTTCCCTGAGTCTGGTTCTGGTTTTTCTGCTACTCAGAGTCCTCTCCAGCTGTGGCTGCTTCCAACGCAGCGAGGGCTTCTGCCACCATGGAGTCTGTGACGCTCTGCACCTCCTCCAGCTCGTCTTTGACCTCCTCCTCATCCTCGCTTTTCGTCACTGAAATCCCGCTCTCCTCGGTGGAAACGTCTGAAGTCTTTGGCGGAGTGAGGCCGTCTCGTGTGCCGGCTGAGGACAAACTGGTGGTGCTGGTGTGGATGTCCACGGACAAGACGCTCCCTTCGTCTCCTGTGTCGCCCGTGTACTCCGGAGTCCCCCCCACGCCCTCGTCTATCTCGTCGACCGAGGAGCTCCTGCCTCCCGTCTTCCCCGGCGGGCTACTGGAGGAGTCCCACCCATTCCTTTGCGTCTCGGTGCAGCACCTCTGCCGCTCGCACTCCTGGATGCTGGGGTAAATTGGCACCTGGCTCGTACCTCTGTCTTCCCATCGCACCTCGGGCTGAATGATGTACGGCCCCGCCTCCGCAGGGGGAGCGCTCCCGGCGGCGTGCAGCCTGTGGTTGACTTGGTTATTGTCAAACTCCAGTTTTAGTGTGCTGTCGTTGGATCTGCTGTAGCCCAGGTTGTGGAAGCCCTGCTTCTGCTTGTTGAGGCCCCCTGCTGTTTGGTGGTGGGACTGGTAAAGGGAGTTGCCTGATGAGTCGGCCTTCCGCTCCTCCACCGCCACAGAGGGGTCGTAGATGTAGCTGTAAGGGAGACAGGACGGTCAGTCATAGAGCTGCAACCAGAAACCTGTTCCAGTGTTTACATTCTTTCGACTACCGTAACCGTTAACACCAGGGGTGTCAAACTCATTTTGGTTCGGGGGCCACATTAAACCCGTCTGATGTCAAGTGGGCCGGACCAGTAGCGTAAAGGCAAAATAAAGCTTTATTCTTGTTTTTTTACCCAATTGGAAAACATGCCGTACATAAATCTGTGATGTTTACAACCAGATCTTATGCAGAACAAGGGAAAGGTACTTCGGTAACGCTTCCTTTTACAGTACAGTACTTACAGTGTACTTAAGTGGTATTTACATGGTACTTATAGTGTAACTACTGGGTACTTTCAGGGTACTTTTTATGGAATTTACTGGGTACTTACAGTGTGTTTACATGGTACTTTCTATGGGACTTTACTGGGTACTTACATGGTACTTTTTGTGTCTACTCTGTACTTACATGGTACTTACTGTGTATTTATATGGTACTATTTGGTTCATACCTATGTGGTACATACAGGGTATTTATAATATTCTTACTGGGTATTTACATGTTGTGCAAAGGTGTCTTTTATGGTACTTACCACATGTAAGAACAAGGTAAGTACAAATAAAGTACCTTGACCTTTAGGTCTGCACTCGCTGCATGTTTCATGGTATTTACCATGAATTTACCACAGAAACTACCCCTTAAGTACACTGAAACTGTAACTGTAAAAGAAAGTCAGCCCTATTTCCACTTAACTACATGGTACTTTCATTACTAAATACTGGGTATGTTCACTTGAATATTACTTGGTACTTACCCTTTAAGTACACTGAAACTGTAACTGTAAAAGAAAGTCAGCCCTATTTCCACTCAACTACATGGTACTTTCAGTAGTAAATGCTGGGTATGTACACATATTACCTTCCTGTACAGTGTACATACAGACTTGGTCTTCTGACCTCACCAAATGAGACAATGCTAACTTGTTGGTCAGGGTAAAGTAACTTCATTGTAAAAACATATTCTGGCCTGATTACTTCTTGTAACATGAGGCAAGTTTAAAGAGAAACAAGACAGCAGTGAAAACAACAATCTTTAATATGATACGTGTCTGCAGCATACAAAGTGTCATCACAATGAAAAATGTTTTAAGTACAAAACAGTACAAAGGAGAATTCTAAAAAACACATTATTGGCCTGAGGGTCGTGCTTTTTGTCCGTCCAAATTCTTTCAGCAGAGTTTGGTAACGGTGCAGGACTTCTTCAGGGTTTGTAACTGCAAAAAAATTCACAATATGAGCTCAAGTGAACATAAAAAGCATAACGACTTTGATGAAGTACAAAATATATTTTACTTATTTAATCATTTCTGTAATGAGTTTGATAAATTTCTGTGAATTCTTTTTTGCTTTGACTGAAATGCTTGAAATTAATCAATTATCCTCATTTATGAACATGATAATAAATTATTCACAGCTTTATATTTTAGTTACATAAACAAGAACAACAAAAAAGAAATCAAAGAGAAAAAAAATCAAAATTGCCATAAAAAAATCTAATTTGTTTAGACAAAGAATGAGAAAAGCAATGTTTTAATTGGCAATTGCTGTGTGTATTTCTTCTTTATAAATATTGTTCGCACCTACAATTTGCATTAGCATGAAAAACATTGCAGTGTAAAAGAAAAGGAAAAAATAAATAAATAGGCAAATTCAAATTCAACACAGTTATTCACAAAAATATGTTTTAATTTTCAAACAGTTACATTCACTGTTGGGTGGTATTGTATCTCTATCATATTTGAAAATAAATAAATAAAAATAAAATAAAAACGGCGAAAGAAAAGAAAATGGGGAAAAGGCAGTTAAACTCTTCATTAATGTAAATAATATGTCCACTTGGTGGATTTAACCTATTTTAGCTTACTCTCCTGTGGATTCGTCTGGAATGTCTTCTTCACCACAGCTGATCTAAAGCGGTAAAAAGACGGAAGTACGTCATCATTATTTTAAATAAACGCCTTTCTTTGATTTTCCCAGAAAGACGTGCGCTCAGTCAAACGAGCACAGAACAACAGACGTTATCATTTAGGCTACGTGCTTGTTTTACAGGTGCCTCTCTCCTGGTAAGTAACAACAATGTTTGTAGATTTTCATTACAAACTTTGACAATGTATACATGAAATAACTGAAATTATTGGAGTAAGGTAGACATGCTCTTACGTCACGTTTCAAACACAGAGATAGCGGCTTGAAATCACGAGGTTAGCTTCTTTATAAAGTTTGATCAGTTTATATATTTACATGTAATTTATCCAATATTTTAAAAAAACAAAAACACTGGTTTACCTGCCAGATGAAGAGAAATTCAAACTGTTGCGCGCGCCTCGAGGCTCTCCGGATTAATCTGCACGTTCACTTTGGGGGTAGTTGTGCTGCATTCAAGTGAGCTGGGAATTTGCAACTTTAGTTGCCCCGACCTAGTTAGCAAAAACACACACTCGGGGTGTTTTTAGTATTAAAATTAAATATTTAGCCTTGTTGTTTTACATATTTTCCTGACATTATATAATATATATTAAAACAAGTTCATTTTTAGAACAATATTTAAAAAAATTTAAGTTTTGAATTATTTATTATCATGTTTTTAAATGAGGATAATTGATTAATTTCAAGCATTACAGATCCAGAAATTTATCAAACTCATTACAGAAATGATTAAATAAGTAAAATATATTTTGTACTTCATCAAAGTCGTTATGCTTTTTATGTTCACTTGAGCTCATATTGTGAATTTTTTTGCAGTTACAAACCCTGAAGAAGTCCTGCACCGTTACCAAACTCTGCTGAAAGAATTTGGACGGACAAAAAGCACGACCCTCAGGCCAATAATGTGTTTTTTAGAATTCTCCTTTGTACTGTTTTGTACTTAAAACATTTTTCATTGTGATGACACTTTGTATGCTGCAGACACGTATCATATTAAAGATTGTTGTTTTCACTGCTGTCTTGTTTCTCTTTAAACTTGCCTCATGTTACAAGAAGTAATCAGGCCAGAATATGTTTTTACAATGAAGTTACTTTACCCTGACCAACAAGTTAGCATTGTCTCATTTGGTGAGGTCAGAAGACCAAGTCTGTATGTACACTGTACAGGAAGGTAATATGTGTACATACCCAGCATTTACTACTGAAAGTACCATGTAGTTGAGTGGAAATAGGGCTGACTTTCTTTTACAGTTACAGTTTCAGTGTACTTAAAGGGTAAGTACCAAGTAATATTCAAGTGAACATACCCAGTATTTAGTAATGAAAGTACCATGTAGTTGAGTGAAATAGGACTGACTTTCTTTTACAGTTTCAGTGTACCTAAGGGGTAATTTCTGTGGTAAATTCATGGTAAATACCATGAAACATGCAGCGAGTGCAGACCTAAAGGTCAAGGTACTTTATTTGTACTTACCTTGTTCTGACATGTGGTAAGTACCATAAAAGACACCTTTGCACAACATGTAAATACCCAGTAAGAATATTATAAATACCCATTATGTACCACATAGGTATGAACCAAATAGTACCATATAAATACACAGTAAGTACCATGTAAGTACAGAGTAGACACAAAAAGTACCATGTAAGTACCCAGTAAAGTCCCATAGAAAGTACCATGTAAACACACTGTAAGTACCCAGTAAATTCCATAAAAAGTACCATGTAAGTACCCTGAAAGTACCCAGTAGTTACACTATAAGTACCATGTAAATACCACTTAAGTACACTGTAAGTACTGTACTGTAAAAGGAAGCGTTACCGGTACTTCTCTGAAATCATTGGAAGTTGCAGCAGCAACTCTCGTGTCCTGTTCACAACAGTAAACAGATTAACTAACCCTCCAACCCAGCTACCAATAGAACTGGTTTGCACACCTAAATGTAATGAGTTTGCTGTATTTTTTAATGACAAGGTTCAGGGCATTAAAAAAGCCATCAACTCCACAACACATATAACTATCCAACGGCCACCTACTCACTCTAAGCTGACTCACTTTGTACCTGTCACTGACCAAACTGTCCAAGAGACCATCACCCGTCTGAGCTCGTCTACATGCTGCCTTGATGTGTTACCCACTAGATTTATAAAGTCCGTCCTGAACAGTGTGTTGCCATCAATTACTCAAATAGTTAACATGTCTCTTCAATCTGGAATATTTCCAGAGGCCTTAAAAACTGCAGTCATTAAACCTCTCCTGAAAAAGAGCGGTCTTGATCCCACTGTACTGAATAATTACAGACCTATCTCTAATCTGCCATTTTTAGGAAAAGTCCTTGAAAAAGTTGTCTACCAACAGCTCACTGATTTTCTTTTATTAAACAATTCATTTGATGTTTTCCAGTCAGGTTTTAGACCCCATCATAGCACAGAAACTGCTCTTATCAAGGTAACCAACGACATCCGCCTGAACACTGATGATGGCAAAGTCTCTGTCTTAATCCTGCTAGACCTGAGTGCTGCCTTTGATACTGTTGATCATGGGATCCTTATGCACAGACTCCAAGACTGGGTTGGCATCTCTGGATCTGCCCTAAGTTGGCTCAAGTCTTATCTAGAAGACAGGAAATATTTTGTTGAAATTGGGAGTTGTGTCTCAGACTACATGGCCTTGACTTGTGGTGTGCCCCAGGGATCGATCCTGGGACCCCTTCTGTTCAACCTCTACATGCTGCCACTAGGGCAGTTAATACGCAGTAATAACATATCTTATCACAACTATGCAGATGATACTCAGATCTATGTGTCACTGACAGCAGGTGAATATGGGCCAGTGGATTCACTCAGCCACTGCCTCCAACAGATCAGTGTGTGGATGCAGAACAACTTTCTCCAGCTAAACTCAAACAAGACCGAAGTTATTATTTTTGGCCCACAGAAACAAAGAGAAAGAGTCAGCAGCTACCTTCACTCTCTGTCTCTTAAACCCTCAATCAAGTCAGAAATCTAGGGGTAATCATGGACTCTGACCTAAACTTTAACAGCCATATCAAGTCAGTCACATCAGCAGCATTTTACCATCTGAAAAACATTGCCAAAATCAAAAACATAGTGTCAAAGCCAGACCTGGAGATACTTATTCATGCATTTGTCTCCAGTAGGTTAGACTACTGTAACGGCCTGCTCACCGGCCTCTCCAAACGAGCTGTAAAACAGCTTCAGTACATCCAGAATGCTGCTGCTCGAGTCCTGACCAGAACCAGGAAGTATGATCACATTAGTCCTGTGCTCAGGTCTCTGCACTGGCTCCCTGTACCTCAAAGAATAGACTTCAAAGCAGCTCTGCTTGTGTACAAGTCTCTCCATGGCCGAGCACCAAAGTACATCTCTGACATGTTAGTGCCATATGAACCATCTTGTACTCTGAGGACCTCAGGGTTCGGCCTCCTGTTGATTCCCAGAGTCAGAACTAAACAAGGGGGATCAGCTTTTCAATATTCTGCAGCTAAAATCTGGAACAGCCTCCCTGAAGTCGTAAGACAGGCCTCTTCTGTGTTCATGTTCAAATCTAGACTTAAAACATTTCTGTTTAGCCGTGTATATGACTGAAAGGTCCTATCTGCACTTTTCTTTCCTTCCTTTCTTTATTTTTAAATCAATTTTCAAATTTTTTCTTTTCTTTTAAAGTAAATTTTACGTTGATTATTTCTATGATGTATTGTGATTTTAATGCATTTTTCTGTTTTGTGAAGCACCTTGAATTACTTTGTGTACGAATTGTGCTATACAAATAAACTTGCCTTGCCTGCCTTGCCATGTTTGTGCTTTCATCAATAGTGACTGAAAATACAATAAATGACTGGATTCCTTCATATGGCTGCCCATGTTTCCTCAGAGATGTTGGATCTGATCGTAATTCTTGACAGACTCATGTTTAAGGTTGACTGCTTTTTGGGAACAAGACTTCTGCAGCCTTCAGCATTTTTCTATAAGTTCACCATCAGAAAATGGTTTGGATGTTTGCTCCAACTTGTTTGCAATAAGGTAGCTAGCTTTCAGTGCTCCATCACTGACGTCACGGCTGCAGTAAATCCAGTTGGTTATTTATCGGTCCAGCTAATGGTTGCGAAATCTTTTTTTTTTCTTAACTGCAGATGGTGAAACTTTTCTTTGTGGAGAGTCTCATAGTGGTGCTGCATGTTATTTTTGGAGTAACATGTAACTTCACAGTAGAAGGGCCGAACCAGGCCCTTCTACTGTGAGGCGAGAGCGCCAATCACTACACCACCGTGCAACCTGAAGTGGAAACAAGTTTTTAGATTCTTGAAGTCTAACGATGTCCTAAAGCGCCTTCATGCTTTCCTGTGGCTGATCTAATAGAGAGAATCTCTACAGGTGGGATCCAGGTGAAGGTGGCAAAATCACGTATGAAGATATCAGTCGCCTGCTGCTTCCTCCTCCTGTTTCTGTACACGTCGTCTGTTTTTGCACTCAACATGTCCAGCCTTGCGACCCCTGTGGAGCGTCTATCCACTTCTCAGCTCTCTGGGAGATCAGTCTGCAGCTTTCTCTTCTCCTCCAGCATCACCGTGAACCCCCAGCTCAAAGATCTGCAGCCATTGTTCTGCTTTTCTTGGCTTCATCGTCTTCCTTTTAGCTTTTTTCAACTTCTGCCTCATCTCTTCATCATCTTTTGCTTCATACTGTCCAACCCTCATGAACCAAATAAAAAAAAACACACACACCGACATCTGAAACAGAATTGATCGATTACAGCAGGAGTACACGCACGCACCTTTGCTTCACAGCCTGTGGAGAGCTGAGAAACTGAATGTTTTCTGTTCCTTCAGCTCCCGTGTCCTTGCTGTCAAGGTGAAATTTGAAGCACGCTTTTAAAAAAAGCGGCAGACATTCAAGACAGAAAACAAAGTGTGGAGATCCATGATTATGAAGAAGATTCCGAAAAAGTTTTGAAAAAGCTAAACGGCAGTTGACCTGTCGGTTCACACTCCTCTGACCTGTACTTGTTTATTATAAGTGGTTTGGTTGGTAAACAGAAACTGTTTATGGATTTCAAGGATCATCTGGAGGGTAGGGCCTTAAGCAGAGCATTTAATGGACCACTCCAATAAAAATCATGTTTTTGGTGTTTTTAAAAGATTCTTGTGGCATTTTTCCGCCATAGAGGACTTTTATTAAGGAAATTAAGTATTTAAAGTATGAATTTCTGAGTATTTCTTTATTCAAATTGTTGTGAATCAGGAGCAAAATAACAAAAAAAACTGTTTTGAAAAGGTTTCCAGCAGGTGAGTTCTTGCTGTTGACCTGGTAAGCCCCCCCCCCCCCCCCTTTTCATGCCACTAAACTCCTGCTAATCCCAGAAATGTGACCCTCCGGACAATTAAGGAGGTATGCATGTGTGCCACCAGCATTCACATGAGGTTCCATAGTAAGGAATGGTGCAGAAACAGTGTGAAGGTGGTGGTGGTGGTGGTGGTGGTGGGGGGGGGGATTACAAGTCAGGCCTGCACAAGTCTCCTCATTAATCTGCCATCAGAATGTGGTTTCCCTGCTCCGTCTCATCGCTGAGCCCCGACAACGATGCATTGTGGGCTTTTAATGAGCAGACACTTCCGCGAAGAAATACAGTAACCAATGGTGATGGCTATTGGCATATTGACTCCCGGTTTGTGCTGGAAGCCGATGTGAGGCTGGCATTATAAATGGACCTCTCACTGCACATCAGACCAGAAAAGAAATCACTATGTGGCCGAGCAGACATCTGAACTGCAGAGCGGCGCTGAGGAGGAGGATGCAGCTCCCAGCAGCACATTCGAGTTCATGGAGGCCGGTTAGGTAACATTTGAACTCTTTTTAGTGTCACTGCCAGGCAGATTGATGACTTTGAAAACAAAAGAACAGCAAAAGTTTTTTATAGGATTTTCAAAGAATCACATTTATTTAAATGGATTCAGGAAACATTTATGGATGAAAGAATATCAGCAAAACCTATAACCATCCCGGTTTGACCTACCAAATGACAAATCATTTACATCAGGATGTTTCACTAAGATGCTTCACTCAGATTTTGGTTTATGGACTACAAAAAGAAAAGCTGGATTGATTCTTTTAATCTCATTACTTCACCCCAAACGTTAACTATAGTTTCAAACTATTGAAACAGCACAGCTTTAGTCTTTTTTTGACCCAAACCATTTTCTGAGCACACTCAGCTGGTCAGACATGTAAAGCAGCAGTGTGTATAACAATAAGAGCTCCGATGGGATGTGAAAGTGCAGCTAAGGTGGAGACACTCAAGAAATTTAGATTTAAGGCAGATGAGGGTCCTGCAAAGCTCCACAACAACAGCTGCTCTGCTGTTCTCACCACTTTAAGTTTAGAGGAAAACAAAGCCCATCTGTGTTTATTGGAAAGTATGACCTTCCTTACTGCACGTTTCAGAGGTCAAACTGATGTTGGATCAGAAGTTTTGGTTCAGTTCTCTCACTGATTCATTTAAAGGCCTTTAGCCAGGTGTCTGTGCAGGCCAGTCAGGTGGTTTCACGTCAAACTGGTTTGTCCAGGTTTTTATGGACCTTGTCTGGGCTATGCAGTGCAAGGATCTCGGAACAGAAAGGGGTCGTCCCAAACTGTTCCCACAGAGTCTTTTGCACCTGTCTAAAACCGTCTGGTATCCCGTTGCATTCAGAGTTTCTTTGGCTGGAACTCAAACAACCACACACCAAACGTGAAAAGACAGAAAGAAATCCAAAGACGGCGTGTCTCTAGAAAGCAGCTCCATCATTCTTCTAAAGCTTTGGGAAACTGATTCTGCTGCAAATCTGAAGGTCACATGACATTTGGAGGTCCTCGTTGATCATCTCTGCAGAGAGTCGGTGACCTTTGCTCACTATGTCACTCAGCCAAGCCCCGCCTTCCATTCCCAAATTGGGAGGCAACCAAGAAGGACCAAATATCGCAATCAAGTATTTTTGAACATTGCAGTTCTTTAAAAGAACACTGGGGGCATAAAGGAGCAATTTCTCATGGATTGAATGGAATAAGTTCGATTCTACATTTAGAATAAACATATTATTTATATATTAGTCTGGTTTTAAAAACATTTATTCTGGTTAATGTTGTTGTTTTGTCTAGTCAATATAAATGTGATTTTATTTTCTTAAAATCAACTATTTAGATTTTGTTAGAGATCAATTTGTGCAGTTTTACAGGTTTGTCTTTTTGATTGGCAGGTGGGTGGAGCCACCTCTCTCTTCTTCTTTTTTCCCTCCCAGTCGTCTATTTTGGTCATCATTGATGGGCGGAGTAAACGTCAGCAAACATGACCAACCCACCCACTTCAGGCTTTTATTTTGGAATCTGTCATTCCTATTCTTTTGTCGACTGTGGAAAATGTAGTTGTGTGGAAATCCCCAAACTCCTCTGAGAGGGACCAGTGTTTCTGTCTGCAGGACGTGGACAATGGACATGGTGACCAGGACGCATGGATACACATTTCTGGACGGATGAGCCATAACTTCTGACAACACTCTCCGACACATGCTGGTTTTGGTGAAACACGGCTGAACCATATCAACAAGCTCTTCTTGACGTGGGGGGAAATCCATTGTACAACTGTCTGCTGCTGTTCCCAGCTCCGATATTCCCGCTCTGCTCTTTTGCCTTTCCGGCGTGTGAACAAACGTCACGGATTCACAGGAGAGTCTGACTCAGCTGCATCACAGCTCGTTTTTAAAGCCCCTCAGCAGAAAATAAACTGACTCGACCAAAGAAAAAAAACAAAAAAAAAATTACACCACTAAAATATACAAAAAAGTAAAAGAAAAATGATAAACAAACAAACAGGAGGAAGTGACTTCTGACCTCTTTATCATCCGGCAGCATTGGCACCCCATTTGGCCGGCGGTGTTGGTGGAGCTGTGGAGACACGTGAGCACAGCAATGAAACTTTAATCATCCTCCAACATAGAAAAGCCTCACATACCGTTTTCAGAGGGTGACATTTTCAACAGGTAAAGGTGACAGGTGATTGCGACACCCCAACTCACAGCCTCCTATTGATCAGACGCTTCTGTTGTTGGTGAAATGTAAATGCTTTTTTTCATTTTTGGAATGTAGACATTCTTTTACACGTTCAGTCTTGGCGGTGTCTGGTCATGAGGATGAAAACGGTGTCAACCTGAAACGCCGAAAAAGATGCTTTCCCATCCATCACTGCTGTGTGCGAGTCTAGGAGGAGGATAGGAATGACCTTTTCACTCCTGTTGGTGTGTTTTTCAAGGCTTTGGCATTTCATTGGCCGGATAAATAATTAATCCCCGACACTTAAACGGTTTTGTCTGAAAGTAAAGGAGAAGAATTGACAGGAGATGACACAGCATCTCCTCGTGGATCCTAACCAAACACTTTGTCACCTAAACCACTCGTCTTTGACCCTGTGAGTCTAGATTTTCCCTCAGGTTCAATCTTTCGAAGGGGAAAGAGACTGTGGATGTTTGGGTGACATTTCCACAAGGCGACAATGATCATGAGTGAAGAAACTAAATTAGACGACAAGAAGACTTTTCTTCTCTTAGAAATTGGGAAGGTTTTACATTTTGCTTTAAAATTTATTCTTTCTAGGAAAAAAACAGACATTTGATGAAATAAAAAGTCGTTTTCTAAAAAAATGTTCACGACAAGTGAATCAAACTATTTTAATAGAAATTGTGCAAACATTTTAATATTCTCGACTCAAAAGATTCTTAACATTGCTAAAACCAGAAAAATACAAAATTGAATACTTTGTCATTTCATTTAGAGAAAGATAAATAGTCAGCTCTGCTTTTAAGATAAAAAGTATACAAACTCTACAATGAAAAACTCAAATTGATTTTGCAAACAACAGAAACTACAATTCTGGGATATATTATTGATTTGCTTGATACTAAATAACTAAATAGAAAACACAAATAAACAGATTTTATCTCCAATGCAGATACAGTTTATGAAAATGAGCTAGGGGACCATCTGTCCCCTACCCCATCCCTGGTAGGGGGTATTGAGCCCTTGGCAACGGCGGTTGTGTCCCCTGGGTGCTGGCTTCCTGGGCCCGGCGGCCCTCTCCAAGCATGGAGAGGGATCCCTGAGATCTCTGGTAAGGCCAAGAGGTGGGTATCACATCACATCTGAGCCTGGGGGTGTCCGAGTCCCTGTGATGTGGGTTCTGGTCCTTGCCCCTGAGCACTGGATCTCGCCAAATTTTCAACTGTGGGCGAGCCTGGTCGGGCCATGTTTACAACACCTCTTGTGGACCCCCTCTTCCCTTGGGTGTCCTCCTCCTGGGCGGGGAGGGCTGGCCCTGCCTTGCTCTGTCCAACCGTGGGCCTGGTGGGTGGCTGCCTGGAGCGCGGGGTGGGTCTCCTTTGGGGGGTCTTGGCTCGTACCTGGGGTTGGGCCGGGGGGATACCCAGAACTCCTGGGTGCTGATGAGGTGCTCATCTGGGGCTGTGGGCGTTCTTCTGGGTCGGGGCCCCGGGTTGGGCCCTCCCGGCACAGGCGGAGGGGCTGCTCTCCTGGTTGGGCCGGAGCTGCACTCTCTGTCCCCCCATGCCTCCCTGCTCTCTGGCTCTGGGGCCCCCCGTGGCGGTCCTGCGTTCCCTGGCCTGGGTGGCGGATTTGATCGCCCAGGGGGGCGGTTGTTCTCTATCTGCTACCGTGCTGGTGTTGGGGGGTTCTGGCTGAAGCTCGTCTGTTGGACTTTATATATGTAGTTGTAGTTTTAGATAAGTTAATTCTTCTCTAAAAGTTCTGGTAAATCGCCTGTCCGTCCTGGGGGAGGATCCCTCCTTCATGTGGGCACCCCTGAGGTTTCTTCGTTTTTCCGGAATCCGTTTTTTTTAGGAGTTTTTCCTTACCGCGAAGGGGGGTCTAAAGGCAGGGATGCCAGTATAGCTTAGTCAGTTTGTTAGTTCATTTTAGTATTTTCCTATTGTACTATTTGTATTCATGATCCTTTTGAGCTCATGTTTTACTTCGAAGCCCATTGAGACGACTGTTGTTGTGATTTTGGGCTATACAAATAAAATTGAATTGAATTGAATTGTCGCTGCTGCTTTGGCGGGGGTCTTGGTGTGGAGATGGCTGGGCACTCTCCCTCCGTCTTTTTACATTCCACTATCCATTTTAGAAGAACATAAACACTCACTTAATTACAGGTGTTAGCTCACCTTTACATAAATAGTTTGGGTGATTGAATGATGATCACACTAGTTGGTTTGAAGGCATAAGTATGCGTGTGTGAACAATATCTGTATTGTGTACATGTTGACATATGAAACTTTTTTGGAGGCAACAGGTATGTTTATGACATTTGGGTGTATGTGTGGACAGGCCCCGCCCTTATAGACTTGTATTATCTGCACCTCACTGTAATGAGTATAACCATCCAGAAACTTGTTGTCTTATGCTGCTTCATGGTTTACCCCCCCCCCTGTAATATTCCTCTCTCTTCTTCCCTCCTTTCCTTTTCCGTCCGGTCCAACACAAAAGATTTTCAAATATGATTACAATGAATAAAGTCTGGCCTCAATTACAAAAGGGGTTTATTCAGACATACCTCTGGTTTGTCAAAAGATTCATAACTCCTGTTGTTAAAGTAAAATATGTCCAACACAAGAGGCCTTCAGCTCTCATCTGCCTGCCCAGCTGTTGGACAAGTTGGAAAAAAAAAATAAAATAAAAAAACATCACTATGTAGCAGAGCAGCAGCTACACCAAAGTAGTTGACATTAGCCGCGTTTACATGGGCAAAAGTAATTGGAAAGAACGCCTGATCGGAAAGAAAATGCGACATGTAAACGCGCCGTTCGGAATACTCTGCCCCGGTCAGACTCATTCGGATCAGAATTTCTTTCCGATTGAGATAGGTGGGTTATACCGATCGTTTATCCGATCGTGAAGCATGTAAACGGTCATTCCGATCGTGTGTCACTGCTGCTCTGGGTTACGTCACGCATAGATGGTGTGTGGCTCTGCGGACGCCCCGTGAAAAGCGCCGCTCCGCTCTCGCCCCGCTGGCTCTCCCCTCTCTTTCCCCCCGCACGAGGGACATACGGGGCAGGAGCACTTCGTGCCCCCCGACGCTCACTCGGTCCACTGGCACCCGAGTGAACAGAGGAGCTGGATTAATAATTTTGTGTCCGAGGGGGGAGGATGCTTTGTTACGTGTGCGTTTTGTTATGTGTGGGAGAATCTAGACTGCGAGCCGCCCCGCCGCTCTGGGTTAGCGGCTGCAGGACTCGGGAGGAACCGTGTTCGAACAGAGCTTGGGCCGCTAGCTCACAGAGTGGCTTTGGGGCGGTGTGTGTGAACTTTTCAGAGCAGAAATAAATGTCGCGTGGTGTCACGTGGATTTGTGTTTCCAGTTGTGTCCCGACAAAATAAAGGCTGATGTTATTTCCATACATTTATGTGCGCTAAGATGCAGATTGCTGCACGGTCCTGGATTTTGTGTCCATCAAGGCTAATGATGTTAGCCCGTGTTAGCCTGTCCTAAGCCTTCTTCCAGCTCTGTTTCAGTCATAAAACAGCACTGATCACAGGGATTACATATAAGGATGAGTGAACAGGCACTTCATAATATTCATGACATTAATAAAAGCACGTTTGGAAGATCGTCTTGTATTACAGAGCTGCTGCACATGCTGTGTGTCTGTGGCAGTGGTTTGTTTACAACGGGACCTATTTCCTAATCCGGGTGATTTTACACTACTGCGCATGCCCAGATGATTCATTCCGAATGAAAGTGTGAGCCATGGGAACGTTTGTTCTAATCGGAAAATGGTTTTCTGTGCCTATGTGCACGGGTGAATTTTAACCCGACCATTGATCCGATCAAGATATTCTGCCCATGTAACCGCGGCTATTGTTGACATTCTTTCAACTATCGGAACTCTTTAACCGTTTACGTAATCAACGTAATTCCAGTAGATACTGAAGTGGAGAAAAGCAGCGTTGTGCGGATATGCAGCACTTTAATAACGTAAAGTCGATATGCAGCACTCTGCGTTTTGTATATTGGCCCATATTGCATATCAGTAGACTACCTTATGCTATGATCAAGAATGCGCTAATGTGCTAGGATTTGTCCACACGTGTTTAAACAAAGATGTTCACAATGGACAAGCAGGGAGGGGCTTTCTTCTTTTCTTTATCTGCTGGTTCCTAGCGCATGTCCGCCACCTATAGTTGAAAGAGGATTGGTGCAAAATGTCTACGCTATGCAAATCCGTCTCCAGCCTTTCACTTTCAAAGCTCTATTCTGTTATATGAAAGACTTTATGTCATAGAGTTCCGGTTGCGATTATTAATTTCGGAATTTTTAAACGATTGGCACTTCTGTGAACCAAAAGGGATGCCGTCCATACGTCACTACCAAAACAGAGTTGGTTAAAGTTTGATCTGATTTAACTCTCATATTTTTAAATAGCTTTATAGAGTTTAAATCCCTTAAAATACAAATAATTAACAGTAAATATACACTCTCCAACTCTGATTTAACTTTCTACGTGCAATAGCTGACAGTAGCTGGGTTTGGCTCCAGCAACGGAATCAAGTAATTAAGCAGGTTTGGAGAAAGGATGGAGGAAAAAAATAGTCCCAGAAAGAGTCATGACCAAAGAAAAAAACATGCAAACAGAAGAAGTCACTGCAGTACGATGGCCGTTTGTTAATGCCGATCAACTCATCAATTACCAGAAGATTCCACTAAAACTGCCACAAACCACAAGCAGAAATGGCCGAATAGTCAAGACACACAATACCAGTCGATCATTTGAACACATCAAATAGTAAACAATAACAATAAACAGATTTTGTTTTATTTCTGCAGAACCTCTTCTTCATTTTAAAGAATATATCCCAGCATTCAGGTTCCAGATGCACAGAAGATGTGCTGAAGTTCAGATAGTAAATCCTGGGAGTTAATTCCCAGAAATCCCAGACTATCAGGAACTAATGTTTTTGTAATCTTGTGTGTTGTGTGATATTTGTTGGGTAAAAACAACTTCATAGAGCTTTTATGAAGGTAGTAATGAGCTCAAAGGTCTAGGAGAGGGCCTGTGGGACGAGTCAATCTGGATGTAAAGAGGTCATGCTTATTTATGTGATGGTACACCGTACGAGAAGGTTTAAAAACAAGCATATCATTCCGACTCCCAGTTCTCCTCTTTTCCCTTCTTTTTCTTCTTCTTTTTTGTTTTGCATTATTTGTGAGAAGCTGCAAAGCCTGACTTAGCTCTCCCAAGACATCTAATTATCCTCCTCCAGGTCTGCTGCTGCACGCAGAGACACAAAAGAGTCCAGAGCCGGTGTGGGCGTCATCATTGAGGGTGCAAAACAAATTCTTGCATTTCTATGATACTCTGAGTGTGAAAATGTACCACCAGAAATACCTTTTTTATAAAGGATTTTAGGTTAAAAATGGGCTTCCTACAACTCATTCTATGAAGCACAGCTTCACATTAGGTCGCTCTGGTAAGCGTTCTATCCTCTAGTTCAGGTGAAGACTCTACATTTAATCAGGTGAATAGTTTGAAAATCTCAGACAATTTGTTTCTCAAACAATCAGGAAGTAACGAGAGTTTCTTCTGACACCACAAGCTTGCTCATCACTGTTTTCTGCTGCCATTGTTTTTCCTTTTGCATTATGTATGTTTCTTCATCCTGCAGTTATGTGTTTGTGGCTTTATGTCCTGTACAGCCTCAGGGTCCCCCGGTAATGTGCTCGTCTCGCAGAAGCTGCTCGACTTCTAGTGAGGAGCATTATCAAACTTGAGAGTCTTTTGCTTCCCAAATCCGTCTCTGTGTTTGTAGAATAAAAGCTCCTAAACCTTATGTGGCTTAAACTGAACAGCCATGAGAGAATTAATAATGAAAGGGAATTCATTAAAGTTCTTCCTTGTATTTTGTTTTCAGGGTGGATGGGGGGGGGGGCTTCTGTGCAGAGATTTTTCCAACGCTGCATCAATGGGTGAAATGAAGCAGGAAATTACTTGAAGAAGATTGGTTTTAAAAGGGAATGGAGGAAGAGCGGTGCAATAAATGTTTTTAAAGATAAAGTCTGAAATGATTTCAGTATGAAGCCTTAATCACATGCACTGGTTCGTGGGTTGCCATGTACTGATGCTGCGACTTTTTGGGTTGCCAAGCCTGTAGAGCAGTGGTGTCGAAGTCCAGTCCTCGAGGGCCGACTCCTGCTGGTTTTTCAGAAATCCTGCCTCATCTGCTGTTGATTACCTGGATCAGGTGTGTTTAGCCAATAAGGAGCTTCAATGTCAATGGTATTGACATTTGGGTAGCGCCCTTTTCAATTCATGGAAGTGCCAACCGTTCCAACCGAGCCAAAGTTGGTCGTGAAGGAGAACTTAAAAATTTTGATTTGTGCCTGTCCAGAATTTTACAACACCAAGTCTTACATATATTGGAATAGAGCTGTGAAAGAAAAATCCTGGAGCAAGATTTGCACGGCTACAACATTTCACACCGAGCCTCTTCCAACTGTGTGTACATGGACTATAAGCAGTCTAGAGTGAACACCATTATGTTAAAAGTGCGTCCAAGAAAGCCAGTTTAGCATCACATGTGCGGTGTGGGTACAGCTTTGAGGCATATATTGTGACATTTTTACTCATTATTAGTAACTTTGTTTGTAATAAATCCATTGAGTTACAGAAAGAACAAGAGTTTTTTTCTTGAGAGGCACATAAATAAGATCTGCTGAGCACCTCAAGTTAGTAAAGAGTACAACTACATGTGATTTTGTCCGATCTCTGTCTTAGATTGTGCCAGACATCCCCAGCAGCGAAATATTATTGAACAACACAAGTCTTTTAGGAGCCGCTGCTGCGATTACTGGACAACTTGGTGATGCAAGCGCGTCCGAATGAATCCACCAAACAACACAATCAGGCAGACAGAAGATCCAATCAAGAAAGCCACAACACACATACATGCACGGCCCAAAGACCCAGTGTCAACTCCTTCCAAACATCTATTCTTGTCTTTGGGTTGTCTTTCTCCCTTTTTTGCAAATCAAACATTTTGGTTGTGACGATATTGGAAAAATTGTTCCTGCAGAGTTTGGAAAATAGGCCCTTTTGTGTTTGAAGAACCGAGCTATTGTTTTGGCTCCAAGATTTAAGAAATAGATGTTTAAAAAAAATAAAAAAAATAAAAATCTAGACAAACTTTCACTGTTTATTGAATATTAAATAAAGACGCTTAGATGAAGCCTAAATTGATTTTTTCTATCTTGTAAACCTGAAAGTCTTAGTTAGTTTAAAATCATTTAAGTGAAAATAAACATTTTTACCCCTAAAACAATTAACAATAAAGTTTTTATTGAAAAAGAAAAAAAAATTACTTTTATTTGTACTTTTTAAAATTTGTACTTTTTTTAAATGTTATTTTTGGTTTAGTCCCGAGGGAATTTTAGACAGTGTGTCTTTTAAATAAGATGTGTACAGAGCAATGTCAACAAACTTTTTTTTTCTTGTTGTGTACACAGCACGTCATGACATTTTTTTACTAACACAAGGCGTGTGTTCGGGCTTTGGTCAAACACACATAGATCTCAAACACAGACAAAGACATTTTAATGGCTGGCTGACCAAGTCGGAAAAATCTCATTTGCATCAGAGAGGAGATAGATTCCACATTTGCAAGGCAAAGAGTGTCCTGGGGTTGTTTAGGTGCTGACAATGTGATTGTGGTGCTTCCTGCTTCAGACCAAAGCATTGTGCTGCTGCTCAGCAGAAACCGCTCAGAGCCATCCCTGCTATGAAAGGCATGAGACCAGAGAGTAACTGGGTTTGCATCATACTGTTATACTGTTAAAAACAACATCCACAAAACTCAACATGTTTTTTTTAATGTCTATACGGCCCTGTGAAGGGCCGCTGATCCATCGCAGACATCACTCTGCTTGTTGATCAGTTAGATGAATATATAAACTATGAAGGAGATCAGGCCGGTGACAGAAAATAACCGCCAAAACCCTGACATCACACCATGAGAATAGACTCTATAATAAAGTATGTTGGAGTCAAATGGGATGTCACCTGCCCTACAACTTGAGCTAAACTCTTAATTACCCCAACCAAAGAGCAGAGATCCCAAGATTACAGCAAAGCTTCAGTAGAGCAGCTGAAAAAGATCAGAAGGAAACAGGTCCAGTTTCAGTAAAGTATCAAACTGGACCTTTTAAACCTGTAGCAACAAGAAATACCTTAGTCCCATATGCCCTTATGGGTGAAAACAGGCTGTCTGCTGCCAAAAAGTGGGGAAACCTGTGCGAGCCACGCAAATTATCAAGGTCATAGACCGCTTGGTAGGCCGTAGAGTGAAAATGTTCATGCACCTTTTTTTCGACGCCCCACACAAATACTGTGGACTGAACAAGAACCTGTAAGTGATGTTTGTGCGATAAGTATACACTCTTTGTGTGCCTTGTTCAGGTTTACCTTATTTTTCCCGGCAGAAAACCCTTATGGCTACTTGGGACTAATGCTTTACTATCGACGATAGTGTTACGTAAGGGCACTGTGGGACAGCATCAATCGTACGCAATAAGTACGTGCAACTTACATTAGCCTTACGAATACTTCATGATACACTTACCAGGTGCACAATAATCATATACTCCCTTTTTAAAAGCCGCAAGAGAATTGCAAGACACACCTGTATTATCCTTAAGATGCGGCTGTGAGGGTCTATGACTGTCCATGGACCCGCACAACCCAAATACCCACCACAGCCGTACAAGTTGACCCCTGAATGGGTGCGTGTGACGATAGCTTTTTCGTCAACAATGGTGAAAAGTCAATGAACCTCAGACAGTAGTGATTCTGGTAGCCCTCCAATCACCTTATAGACCATTGTAAAGCCCACTGAAGGAATATAGTTTCCTATCACTGCAGGGAGAATCTTTCTACAGCTGTAACAAATACTATGGTACGGTGAGGTGCGCAGAATTTACAAAGTGAAGAGCCCAAAAACAACTGGAATTATTTTTTCTTTTAGCCCTTTACTTTAGATTATAGATATAAATGAACACAGATATTGGATCAGTTTTCAATTTTATTCTCTATGATTTTTTAAAAACTTGACTTTAAAAGGTTAAAATAAAAAAATGCACCGTAGTCCCCAAATTTGTAGTTTTCTTTGTATTTCCTGATAATTAAGACTTTTTAAATGTGCCTGTTTGATCTGGAGCTGTTCAAAAACTCTCAACGGATTTCTTCTTAGATATTTAAAGATTTGCCCCTCACAGCACATAAATAATAACGGTTTTGAGGCTGTGTAGAAAGTATCAGTGCACTTAAAACATAAAAGGTGAGAGTTGAAAGGTATCCTGTCCCTGCTGTCAGCCTCCTAAAGTTAACAACAAAAGGCAGTGGAGCCTCTCATCCAAAGGACCCATCACGATTCCTCACTGGAGACTTTCCAAACTTAAAATGAGATCGCAGATTCAATCTGTGCATCAAATGACTATCATTCATTCACATATTGGCCATTGTTGGCTGGCGATAATAATGCCTTATCTGCTCCGTGTGCCATTCAATGTGTAATATATTGCTCCTGTTTTTTATGGGAGGAAAGCTGGCGGGACGATTACTGAAGTGGAGGGACATTTTAGAGCTGCTGGCTTGGCCGACCTCCCATTCCTCCTCTTACTGGGTTTCCTTCGGAGGAAATTGAAACATTTCATCTTGGAGAAACAGGTTTAATCAAAAAACAAGATTGCTGTAGGATGTCTTCCTAATGTGGTATGGATTGAAACCCGGAGGAATGACAGCCAGGGCCATCCAGGAAGTTCCGCTGGAGGTGAGAAGTCAGGAAGGAATCTACAATGCAACTACCGATAGTTTTTTTTTCTACTTGGAGCTTTTAAATGCTCATTGGTTTTGGATTGTAAGGCCTGTTAAAGTGTTTAATTCTGTGCAGGAAAAACAAAACTAGAACTTCAGAGCATCAAGAGCAGTGATCTTTGCATGGGGAGGAGGCTGATGGTGTTGACCATTGACTGTTCATGACAACTGGATCAACTGAGTAGCATGTCATCCATAAAAAATGGCTTACTTCCAGCTCTAATGAAGTATTTCAATTCAATCGCCATTTTTTCATGATACAGACGCCACTATGTTGGAGCCAGATGATGTTAGTAAGCAGTGATTGGTCCAAATCTATCAAAGTCATGGTATCTATGGTAACCACTCTCACCAATCAGGAGTGAGCTTGCTAGAAAATCAAATCAAACGTTTTGAACGTTGGATGTAAGACCACATCCTTTTATTGAGGCATCTGATTGGCCAGTTAATAACTTGAATAACCCAAACTTAAGAAAAAATATGGAAAACAAAACAGGATGGTAAATAGACTTGTATAGCCCTTTGCTAGCTTCTTAGAAAGCCCAAATCGCTTTACAGTCACAGTTCCGTTCACACACACATTCACACACTGATGGCGCCACTGCTGCTGAACACTGGCGCCAAACTTCCACCAGAAGCAAAGTGGGGGTTCGGTGTCTTGCCCAAGGACACTTCGACATACGAGCGTGCAAGGCGGGAATCGAACTTGCAATCTTCCGATAAGAGGTTGACCACCCTACCAAAGCACCACGCCCGCCCCAAGAATACTTTACAAAAGTTAGTAGAGCTAGAATGGTTATTCTAAAGTCAATGAGATCCTGTTTGAAACGCCAGGGGGAGGAGCCAATCAGTCTAGTTCTCATATGAAGTCGATCACAAGAAGCAGTTTCTGCTTCTTGTGATTGACTTCATATTCATCTAACTGATCAACAAGCAAAGTGATGTCTGGGATGGATCAGCGGCCCGTCACATGGCCATATAGACACCAGAAGCAGTAATCCCATCAAACATAACTATAACAATCACATTTTTTACCTTCTGACTGTTTTTTAATTTTATTTTAAAACATCTTTTTTTGTTTTTACAAGAAAAAGAATTCACTAAAAGAAAGTGAATAATAGAAAAAGAGGCTCAGAGAAAAAGAGAGACCCTGAGCTCATTTTTAGATCTGTTAGGTTGATAAATCATTCATTTTATTAATTATACACACAGCTTTCAAAAGGATCTGAAGAGGCTATCCAGTTGAGCTTTATAGAACCCAGATGTGATTCTGCTTCATACCAATTGATTGCTCCATAGCTTTATAACAACATCTGTAATAATCTTTAAATTCCCAGAGGTCATAAGTGTTTGAACACATCAACTTTGAAAAGAGTCCCCAACAATTTTTTGTTTTCCAAAGAAGGAAACACAACTCTTTTTGTATTATGGTATGTATATTAAGTCAGAGTTTATTAAGAGAAGAGGCACATTTATTTTGAAGGATACAGCTGTTCACTGCACTCCTGTGATGTATTAAAGCAGAGGCGGATAAATTGAACTATTTAGCTGGATAAAACAGAATTGCAAGTCTGCAAATCTGCGGGTACTGCTCCATTGTTGCCATGGAAACACAGCTTATATTAAAGTAAAAAGAAATAACAATAATAAAGCGTTTATAACAAAGGGTTGGTGACCTCAGTTAATGGTTGTAAAAATTTGAAACCACTACAGGTTAACAGTTGAGCTTAAAGCCATCTCTTTCTTTAATGGGGACAATCACAAAACCGCATTTAAGTTCACTTCTTGCTGCTTTATGGAGGCCTTCCAGCCAATGTAGGCAACAGGCACAGGTTTAAAAATGAAGGTCATTAGAGCCAAGCCTGTTCTTGTTCCACCGCTATTTAACCCTAAAACACTAAAACACTTTGACCATTTGTGTGATCAATGTGAATCAGCAGATTCTCATTTGCCACACATTACTAACATATAATGTTGCATAAAGATGCAAAGCTGCTTTTCTCAGAGTCAGAATCAGCAGCAAATCAACACAAAGCTGCTTTTCTCTGCCTCAGATTACCGTAATTGACAAGTGCAGAGTCACAGAGGTAGGTGACAGAATGTAAACACTTGAGCTAAGGCTCGGTGTTAGAGGGTTAAACAACCCAACTTCACAAGAGGTTGGAATAAATAACATATTTTTGTCTTTGGTTAGATATAAAATGAGACATTTCTTATGAATACCAGCATTTTCTTCTATATTGAAGATTGTGCCTAAACCGGAGTGAAGTGTATTGTTTGACATGTAGACATCTAATCCTCCCCTAAGGGGTTTGTTCAAACAATAATCCTGCGTGTTTGTCTCCATTTCTTTGCACATTTTTGGGAAGACAATTTTTTATGTCTTTGGGTTTTACCCTTGTCTCTTTCTAACAAAGTGCTCTTCCTTTACAAACTGTGCCCTGTGTTCATACAGCTCACATAGGCCAAAGTGCCAAAACTCTGATACCTGTAATTATTTTCTAGTAATTCCAGTACAGGAGCTGGGTTATCCGCAAAAAAAAAAAAGAAAAGTGAAATCCTTTTTATATCAGTTTAGTTGACAAAAATCCAATTTTTTTGGTCTTACAGGCAGTTTTTAAATAACTAGTGATATTAACTAAAAGTTAAAAATCAGTTAGGAATTAGGAGTTTCTATTTGGGATTGCTTTAGAGCTTTTTAAGACTGTATTCCAATATATAGAACAAGCAGAAGTGGACCTCTTTTGTTTTTTTAAATAATAAAAACAAAACAATGTACCTAAAATAAAAAAGAATAAATCTAAATATGCATATTTGTACATCTGGAAGTGCACACGCACTTTGGAAAAATACTTGGGCCCCTTAGGAAATGTGATAATGTTGTTTATGAGATCTTCAAACCATAGTTCCACCTTAAAAACACACAGTTACGCCCCTCAACCAGCCTGAAATGATGTCACTCTTGCAGATCTGATTCCGCCGTTCTTTTTGTTGTGTCTTTGGAAGACTGAAATCTAACCACAAGCATTGCTGAAAACACTTGGTTGGAGTTGCTGGTGCAAACACTGCACATGGCAGTTCTACAAAGAATAAATACAGGTAGATAAGGTTTGAGGACAAAAACACAGAGCTTCAATGACACTGCGGGCTGCAGAAAAGATGAGCTTCGGTTTTTCCACAGACTGCAATGGAATGAACTTTCCGTGGAATTGTTGCCTGCAGTGTGGATAAGAATATCTCCAAGGAGGCTGAACAAAGAAAGCTAGTCTTTCACAGATGATGTGCCGCTTTAGGGTTCGGCTAAAGCTCGGCTTATATAAGCTGTGTGTCCACGTGATAAACTGCACTTTATTCTTTAACGCAAACATGGTGGAGATCAAAGATCATGTGTACGTTTTGGTGTGCCGGGAGGCCGGTGACACGGTCAGGTTCTCTTGGATGACATAGGACGGGCGTGGTGGAGGGTAAAGTGGGCCGACTGGTCTGACATCCAGCTCATTGCTGGTTTTCATTTCCACTTCTTCTTCCTTTTGTGACCCTACAGTGAAATTAGTCACACCCGCTTTCTGGAATTTCAGTTGGTTCAAGTAAAAAAAAAAAAAAAAAAAAAAAGTCAAGACGATTTCAAGGAGCTGAAGGGATAAACTAAAGAAATGAGTAGAACCACAGCTAATGTTCAATTCCTTCAAAGGACAAAGCACTAAAAAAAACTTTTTGTATGATGTACTTTATCAAAAATGTGTAGCAAAAGAAATGTTAGAGATAGAAATGAAGAATATCCAATAAATGACAAACTCCAATCTAAAGTAACAGAGAACTCTACAATGTTTGCCGGGAGTTAGGGCTGCACGATATGAGGAAAACTCGCGATATTAGTGATCAATATTGCAATGACGATATAACTTGAGATAAATGAACAAATAGCAAAAACAACAAAAACATTTCACTGCAAAAGTTTAATTTAAATAAGGGTCAAAACACCTTAATTTATTCTCCAAATGACCCGCGTCTAATTAGGAGGGCAACATCGAGCATAAGGGCTCCATCGGATTGGTCAAATGCATAAAGGGATTTATTCAAATTATTAAAGAGTTCAAGTTGCCATAAGATTGTTTTAGCATATTTAAGGTTAGTATTTATTGCGATTTTCGTTGACTTTTGCGATATGGATAGTGCAAAGCTTGAAATCGCGATAACGGTCAATTTTCGATTAATTGTGCAGGAGTGAAAGCTCACCCGAACTGGTTGAACTACTAAACGCACAAATTGGCGTCTTGGTTTACTTGCAAGAGAACTGTGGTGCAGTTTAGCTGCAGTGTGAATGCAGACAGACTGTTCAGCAGGCTTTAAAGGACCCTTTAGATTCACCAAATGATCTTTGAAGAAGGTTTATGAACGGTGGGAGGAAAATGGAGAAAACCCACTCATGCACGAGGAGAACATGCAAATTCCAGCCGGTATTCAAACAAGGGCTGTGAAGTGAGAGTGTTACGTTAAAGTCTCATTAGCTGTCACACATTTGTTTTCCTCATTTGACCCGTCCCCTGGGGGAATCGGTGAGCCACAGACACAGCAGCGTTCGGGAACGTTGTACATGTTTTAAATAATTGTATACTTTAAGCGGCTGGGTAGCTCGGTTGGTAAGGTGGGAAGCTACCATGCAGGAAACCAGGGTTCGATTCCCGGAGGGGAATGAGCAATGGTACTGGGGGCAATTACCATATCAATGGCGAGCAGTTAACATCACCCAGTGTGGGTCCTTAGGCAAGACCCTTGACGCTACTGCCTCCCGAGCGCGATTTCGGCCGCAGCTCACCGCTCCCCAAAGGGATGGGTCAAATGCGGAGAAAGAATTTCCCTTCGTGGGATAAAATACAGTGTATATAATAATAATAGTATATATACTTATATAGCGCTTTCTACCCTCTTTCAAAGGCCCAAAGCGTTTTACAGTCACAGTCCCATTGCACACACACATTCACACACTGGTGGCGGCTCCGCTGCCGAACACTGGCGCCAACCCACCACTACAGGCAAGGTGGGGTTCAGTGTCTTGCCCAAGGACACTTCGACACATGGGCGTGCAAGGCGGGAGTCGAACCTGCAATCTTCCGATCATGGGTCTACCGCCCTACCACTGACAGACTCATTCTCTGACAGACATGAATATTTTCACGCTTTTTCTCTCTCGTTTGTACTCTCAAAGGACAAACCGTCGTGAAAAAAATAAGTCCAGTTTTATAGAATGAAAACAAAGGTCTGATCGTGACTGAAGAATAATTTACATTTGTCAGGCTGGACACATTTTGTTCTGGAGAGCAGATTGACAACGGTCTACAGCCAATCAGGATTCAGAAAATAGTGTACTGTTAAAAAAATGCAAAAACTATATCTACAAAACTGCAAGGTTGATAAAGAAGAACCAGGTTATGTAGTGAGGGACTACTATGTACCAAAGAAGTTTAAAAAAATGTCTCCACTGTAAACACGAGTTAAAACAGCTTTTCCATGAATGATATGTGGTGGGAAATTTTTATTTTTAGTTCTATTTTTTCCTCCTGGTCAGAACTAATTTTGGCAAAACCACCTCTAAGCCAACTAACCTGGTGTAAAAGCACCTTAATATGGATTGTCCAATGTCCCTGGCATCTTAAAGCCTCAGTATCATGAGAATATCTGGATGAGGAGCTGTGCATCACACCAAACTGAGCTTCTTGGACTTTTTATCAACATATCTTTTACAAAACAATTCAGCTCTGGAAATCCTATTTGTCAGATCTTAGGAATCACTTCATCGTTGGACCAAATTCTATGAAATTTGATCAAATCCAACGTTTCATTTTGCTTTTGATTCCCCAAAAATGGTTACATTCATTAGGAATCTGGAGGATCTGCTGCACGGTGCTCCTTCCTTCTGTTTCAAGCCTTTATCTCATCCTGTGCAGACACAGATGGCAAACTGAAGCTGCTGCTCCGGTGAATTCGCAGCCGTCGTAACCTTTGCAGGCACGGTTCCTCTTCCTGCTCCGTGGCCTCCTTTCACAAACACACCGGCGCCAGATCTGGCTGGGAGGGTGACGCGATGCTTCGCTGTCATGAGGCGGACTTGTAGTGACAACTGTGACTGCGGTGCCATCCGCGGTTTGGCAGTTGGAACGCGAGTGTGACAAGTCAGATAAAAAATGGCCATTTTATCACCTTAATGCTCAAGCCTCAGTGTGTTAACAAAGACAGAGAAGGAAAAACCACAGAAATCAGATTGGATTTTTCTTTTTATAAAAACTCAAACGGGAGAGGTTCAGAGGTCACGGGAGAGGTTCAGAGGTCACAGGAGAGGCTCATGCCATGTGAGTAAACAGGAAGAGCTGCGAGACTGCTAAAATCCCAGAAGACACGGTCAACAAAATCATCTTCCACCGTGTCCAACGTTTTGATGGAGCAAAGCCCAACAGCCAAAGACCCCCAAACACTACAAACAGAAGGACTTCTGTTCTAATGATCTAATTATCATAAATAAAGCTTAGCCTCAAATACAAAAGGGGTTTGTACAAATCTACATTCTGTCTGAAGATGCATAAATGTTGGAACAGTAAAATCTGTCCAACACAAGAGGCCTTCAGCTATGATCTGCTTGCTCAGCTGTTGGACAGGAGAAGTTAGGGGAAAATAAAGAAAAAAAGAAATCAGATGGGAGCAAAATCAATTGTAAAATTAAAAAAGCAGAATCTAGAAAGAACAACCTTATTCATCTAAAGTAGTCTTTTAGCAAGGAATGTTCAAATGTTAGGAAACTATTATCTTTTTGGATTACTGCACAAGAAAAATAGAATTTGTTGATTTCAAAAAAACAATTGGGATACTAAAAAAATACACTTTAATATGTATTTCAACTCATCCAATATTTGCCTCAGTCACAATTGCCCTTATGGGTAAATACGGGCTGTCTGCGGCCAGAAAATGGGCAAACCTGTACGAGGGGCGCGGGTGGCACTCACGAAATATCAAGGACGTCAAAACATGGTGAGTTCCTAGAGCAGGGGTCGGCAGCCCATGGCTCCGGAGCCACATGTGGCTCTTTCATCCATCTCTTGTGGCTCCCTGTGACTTTGGAAAATAATGAGTATTTTATAATAATTCAATTTTATTTTAGTTTGTTCATTTTTCATGGCATTTCAAAGGCGCTGCTGGCTCCACACGAACAGCGAGCCACGTAAAAAACAGCTTCGTAATGAGCTCGTATTTATCGGGCGAGAACTGCAGAGCTGATAGCAGGAGGAGACACGCGGGGCGGCTTCAATAAACACTCCGATCTTCTGCCGGGAACTTGACGTGCCGCAGGGCAGAGAGCAACTCGCTGATGACAGACTGAGAGTTCGTGCCACTGTTGCCAGATAGAGTCACAGTTTTCCAGCCGAAAAGTCATCTGAAAACTGCCAGACCCAGCCAAAAACCACCCAACATAACTGTTGTTGATGTTTTTTGTCGTACTGGACTAATTTAGCAAAATAAAAGATTTTTCTAAATAAAAGACAGTTCAGACTAATAATAAAATGTGTACAATATTGAATATTTCTTCAGCGGGCCGCCTTCTTCCATTCATTTGCTTAACCCGCTCTATCCCCGCTATAACCTGCGTCCTACTCTTTCATCCTTGTGCTGCGCTGGAGCGCCCCGACTATCGTATTTTGCGCTCTCTGTGTAGGACACACTGAGGAGTGCGCTCTCTGCTTCAACTTCCGCTCTCTGCTTCAACTTCCGCTCTCTGCTTCAACTCCCACAGCTTTCCCTGCGGGAGTTGAAGCAGAGACTTTCTCTGGGACGATTTTATGAACTCAAACATGGAAACATGATTACCAAGTAGAACTGTTCAAAATAATAAACCTGATCTCTCCACATTCTCAGTGTCTACCATGCATTGATAAACACATCGCTCCATGCAGCGATCAGACCAGAACCAGCTCCTCCCACACGCTGCCGCGGTATCATCCTTTAAAGAACATAATGTGCATTTGCAGCGACGTATGCTTCAGACGATGTCTGATTGGCCAATCTACTCTACATGTCAATCAAGTCCCGTACTCCTCAGTGAGGATTTTGATTGGCTGGTGGATTTTAAAGAAGTACTTTTTTTTTTATCTTTTCTGGCCCGCGATCTACACTCATGTCATTGAAGATCGACCGGTCGATCGGGATCGTCGATCGTGAACACCTTTAAATAATATATACATGCATAATATATATAAAGATATCAAAACGGGTTGTGGCTGCGGGTGCTTTCTTTTTTATTAGGGGCGGACGGTCCCAAATGGCTCTTTGAGTAAAAAAGGTTGCCGACCCCTGTCCTAGAGTAAAAACACGAATGGCCTTCTTTTCTACAGGCCTGCGCTGAGCGCCAGGTCATAGCAAACACTTTTACAATATGCAATGCCAAGTAAGGAGGAAGTGAGAGAGATGCATGCATATCTTGTGCGCACCCTGACGGTTAGAATAAGGAAATTCAACAATCAGGGCATAGTTTGTGCACTTACAAATCACATGCACGCCCCACGCATGCAGCTCTTGCGCACGGCCAGTAAGAAGCCACTGAACACACCTTACTAACAACTAGAGCGTGGTGTAAGGACACCGTACGACAGCACTCACATTATCCTTACTAATGCTTCACGGTACACTTACCACATGCACGGCAATCATACGTCGCATTTTGTAATGTCTGTTAAAGTGACCGCATTGGCCTTAAAGACCCAACCTGTTCATCTATTGATCTATTGTTCAATGCGTTATCAGTGGTCTTCAATTATGAATACGACGTTTTAGCAAACATAAAAAAAACATTTTCTGAGACAGTTTCTGCAGAGCGGCAGTCGTTAATTCACCTCTGAGTTGTGGGCGGGACTGTTGGCACAGATCATGTTTTCATACATGCTCTCCGGCTGGTTTACGGCCTTACGGCCCCTCACAACCCCAACTAGGGCTGTGAGGAAAACTCATGATTTGCGACATTAGAGATCAATATTGCATTGACGACTTAACTTGCGATACATAAACAAATAGCAAAAAAATAAATAAAAAACTTAGATTCCATGCAACAGTTTATTTGAAATAAGAGTCAACTTAAATGACACTCCAAATGACCCTCGTCCACATAGGAGGCGAGCATCTAACATATAAGGGCTCCATCTGATTTGGTCAACAAGGTGAAAGGGTCAATCCGATTGGTCAAATGCATAAAGGGATTTATTTGATTTGTTAAATACTTCAAACTGCCATAAGTTTGTTTTAAACACATTTAAGGTAACCATTTATTGCAATTTTTGTCGACTTTTGCGATATGCATATTGCACAGCTTGACATCGCGATAATTGATAAATTTGAATTCAGGATTACTTATTGTCATTTCAGCACAGGGGATAAAACGAAATGTGTGCCTCTGGTCCCGGCCCAGCTGTTTAAGTGAGATTAAGACAGGAAGTAAGAGACATATCAATAGGACATATTATGACTCCTACTGAGTATTGCACAGAAGAGAGTGTATCACATAGCACTGCTTTTTCAAGCTATCCGTGGGTGTGGGTGGGGGTGTGGGTGGGTCTTCAATGATCTTCCTGAGTTCAGCAGTCTGATGGGATTTATTGTGCAGGCCTAACCCCAAACCATCAATGCTGTATTGGAGTTATCCAGCCGTGCAGTTTTGAACCATATTCCAGCTCAGCCGTGGAAAACATGGATGCATCAGAACAGAGCGGAGCAGGGAGCTTGTGGCCGCTCCATATTTTTGAAGATTTTTTTTCCTGTCTGTTCCCGATTCACAGCGATTTAAATAAAGAAATATTCAGAAATGTAATGAAACATGTTAAAAACACCAAAAATGTGAATTTTATTAAAGTGGGATTTTAAGGCAGGAGACACACATGTACACCATTTAAGATCCAACCACTTCTGTCTACAATCCTTCACAGACCTAGAAACCTGCAGTATGCAGCACCCGTACAGGTCAACCCCCATATGGGTTCATATGACTAAGGCTTAAACCAGAGGTGGGCACTGAGAGCCGCATTCCTGCATGTTTTCCAACCTACCTTGCTCTGGGATGTTCTGATTGGCTGGACACACCTGAACCAGGTAATCAGCCATGAGTAGGGCAAGAATATCTGGAAATCATGCAGACACACCGGCCCTCGAGGCCTGGATTTGCCCAACCCTGGCTAAAACTGTTCCTTTAAGAGCCTTCATTTAGCTCCTTCACTCCTAATATCCAAATAAAAACGTCCATTTCAGCTGCTATAGGAAGACGAAAGGACAAGCGGCCTGGGCTAACAATGTGTGCAGCAACGTTCCATTTGATTGATGATATTTGGGGAACTTTTTCAATTACGGCTCTGAGGAAGAGCTGGGGAAAACTATTAAACGAGTGTCAGAAGCCGGACCGCCTCCACCGTGAAATGTTTGACACTTGAGTTCAGCTGGCCGGCATCGACGCCACTCATTTGAGTAAGTTGATAAGAGAAGCGTACCAAAGGTCATCGCCATGGCGGTACGTTTATACAAATGAAAAAAGACGATTCACCGCCTGTTTTTTGAAGCTTCGTGATTTGACCATTTACCACTTTGCTGATCCGGCTGAAGTAGATTTATCAAAATCAAAACATCTCTGTGAAGATGAGTTCTGACTCCTCTGTAATACTGAGGCCAACATTTGTCAAACCTTTTCTGCTTACAGGTACATGTTAAAAGTGAAATAGCCTCTGGTCATTCAATTAAAAAAAATGTAACTTTATTTTGAATATATTCCTTAAATATAGAAATGAATAATTGAATACCCTATATTTTGTAATTGTAATACTTTTGTCTTTTACAGAGACTATTTTAAGACTTAGGAAACCTTTGTATGGGTTTATTAGCTGATCAGGGTGTAACGCTATTAAAACCAATATTGAATTTGTTCTTGATATTTCTAATTTTCTGAGAACCAGAATTTGGCGTTATTTATTACGAGAAACTTCCACTTTACAAAAAAGAAAACTTGACTTATATTTTCGTATAATCTAGTTTTGGAACAACTTGGAGAAAAAAAAAAGTAAATTTTTCCCAATAATTCTAATTTTTTATAGTGTTTCTCAAAGGAATCTCCCTAATCAGAAGCGCTGAGCTGTACTTTAGCAGGTAAGCAAGTCTGCCGAGCAGCCAGGAGGAGGAGTTCTGCGTTTCATCGGTTCTACTTAAGAAAATGGAATAAGGAAGCAAATGAACTCATGTTTGTCTTCAAGGTGGAAAACATAGCAGGGCTGCTATTAGAGCCAAAATAATAAATGTATTTGATATAGATTGACAGGTTCATTTGACAGGATGCTGATAAAAATCCATTCATTTCTTACATTTTCTTTTTTAAAAGCCTGTTATGTTTTAAAAAGCTTTTCTTTTTTAACATCACTACCAAGTACAATTGTTTACACATACATTCATTACCATGAAGCTTTTTTTCCCCCTTTAAAAACCCATAAAATTACCTTATTATGACAATCAACCCATAACTTTAAGGAATCATAATTACATTTTTAAATTACAATCAAATTTATTTTTTAAGAATTTCTATAGGCTGCCAATCATATAAGCTATTCTTGACATATTTAATAAATACAATTCAATGTTTTTTAAATACAATGTTTTTACATCAAAATAGATTTGACATGATATTTTAGCTCATTGAAAACTAGACCAAAAGATGGAATATTTGTTTCCATCCAAAAGATTGATCCCTAAAGGGCTTTACAGGTTCCTTATCTTTTTTTGTAAATGGGTATTTCCCATTCAGATCAGGTAAATCAACTTTTGTGGTTCTGAAATGAAAAAAAAAAACATGCAAAAACTGGAACTTTTAGAAATATTTTACTATTTTGTGCTGCTCAAGACCAAGAAAGAAAATCTGATTGTAGCAAAGCCACAGAGATTGATGGGATTTTGTGGTCATACTAGAATTATCTGAGTTTAGTTGAACAATATCAAACACAATTACATTCATACAAAAGCAAAATGACTTCATAACTATTTTTTTCTTCCAGATTTACCTGATTTCTTCCTTTAATATGTGGAGGATGAGTCTTTGTATCTTGATCGAATGACAAAGATGATAGTTTAGTCATAAGAAATAACAAGGACAGTAATTACTATGATTGTGCAAACTGCAGCAGAAGACTTTGCGTGTTTGCTTTCAGTCTTCGTTTCACATTGCTGCTGATTAATCACCCAAAACAAGACTCATCACAACAGCCAAAGGTCTTATTTTAGCATTCATTAGCCTGACCTTCAGCCACGGAGCTCCTGAGTCGTTAGCTAGCGCTCAAGTTCTCCTTTCTGACTTGTGAAATGATGAAGTGGATCATTAGTTTTATGTTCAAAAGTCTCCTATTGGAAAATGCGATGTCCTCTTTACTGATGATGGGTTTTTGGGGGTAGGGCATTTCATTGTTCTCCAGGACAGTGAAATACTTCTTTTTCGTTATAGTTTCATGTTGTTGTTTTTTTTATTTTATTTCTCTTCTATCATAAATGAACATGCATTTTTTTCTGACTGCTGTTCTAAGGCCACACATAAAAGCAGATAAAGGCCTATTTTTTTGTTTATTTTTTTGGCACTCTTGTACACAATTGGGAACTTATAGGACTTTGGAGACCAAAAAGAAAAGGCCTGAATAACTTTGAAAAAAAAACAGTCATCATAAAATGTGATTTTAAAATGGGTTGAAACTAAAATGAGATAACGGTGCAGGAAATGCCTTCAATGACAGTCGGAGGTCCCGTTAACTTCACTCCGACCATTTCTTGAGCCATTTTCACTTAACCCAACCTCTTGACACGTGGCCACATGTGTGGACGTCACATTTTGGGTTATAATACTACAGTAGTTAATACTGCTTAATCGGGGCCCCGTGACTATGTGTGTAAAGGGTTAGCTCAAATATTAGCTCCAGTCTAAAAGAGGTTAAGATGATGATGCCGCTTTTAGCCAAAATGAAAAGAACGGTTGTTTTCTAGGACATATTTTCTGCAGAGCGGCATGAAATCATTCGAAGGTCCCTTCTGATTTGTGGACGGGACTGTTGGCCCCTCCCCATTGCAGAGAGTTTTCTGTTTACACTCTCTCCTGCTAGCTTACAGCCCCCCTCGCACCCTACCCAACATCACCAGTGCAACAAAAGTGACAAGAAATATCAGAGCTGTCCAGCATTTTTTTTTTCGTGTGTTCCTAAATCCAGATGATTTGAATAAAAAAAATACATTCTGAAATGCAATTTTCATTTTAGATTTCTTCATACATGTCATTATCAGGAAAAAAATGCCACCAGTGCATGTCATAAACAGCAACAACCTTTAATGAAAACACATGTTAAGTGTTATTCCAAGTAAATATGTGTCTAATAGGGATTTTTTTTATATTTATGTCATTGAAACATACTTTTTGGAGCCTCTTCCAGTCACCCCTCCATCAGGGAAGCACTGCCATTTAATCTGTTCACTATGTGTGGAGTGTAATCCAACAGCGTCCGTGTTCCCACCAGCAACACACGCTCCATCTGGGCCAAACAGGATTTGCATTCACTTTAAATGCTCATCTAATCAGTAACCAATGGGAGGAGTCCACCACCAAACACAAGAGGGCTGATTCAAAGAATGAGTCAGCAAACTTGGCTTTGTTTGGGAAATTGGGAGGAAATATAGCAGCTCGAAGCTAAAAAAGCTACAGAAAGCAGCACTGACAGACTAGTACAGGTTGGAAAACATTGACCTGAAACTCAGTAAAGGGTCATGTTGGATGTGCAAACACAAACCAAGGCCACGCGAGACCACTCCTCCGTGCGTCTCCATCCCATAACAACGCAGGCTTTACTCATTAACCCAGGGTGCACCGCGCTCTCCGTGGAAATTTACGAGCTGGTTCTGTGGTCGCTGCTGCTTCTACACTCAAACACGCGCGCTAACAGGATCAATAACTACGTCACTACCAAATTAAAAAAATAGTTTTCGCTTTTATCTATTGTTTTTAAACTTAGTCTTTGCTTTATGAGTGCAGTAATAGTGTCTACAAAAATTATACTTTTACGTTCTACTTTTTATGTATTTTTTTTTTTTACCAAATTCACACCACATGTTCTGAATAAAACTAGCCAACACTCTTTGAGGCAAAATTTTTTCTATTTTTTATTTTTATTTAGACACTTCTTTTTTCGTGTGTTACGTTTTTGGAGCATATGGCTGACACACCTGTTGTAACAAATACAAATCGGAAAAAAAGATAAAATGAAAATACAAAACAGCACAGTTTCTAAATGCAAACATTTGTCGCAGCTGTTTTATAATTTATAACATAGATATAATTGACAGTTTGAACTCACCTGTCGTGTTAAATGAAGGTGTGGCACACGTTGCCCCCAGGTATCAAAAACACACCGATGTCATTGAACGTCTTTCTCTTCCGGTCCCTTCTCGATTTAAAAAATGTAACCAAAAGTTCACAGGATGATAATATGGACGCTCCTGTCAATTTCTTTAGTTACACGGTTTGGAACTGAGTCCCCTCCTCGGTGACTCCGCTGCCCCATGTCTCCTGAGTGCACACAGAACGACTGATGGGTAGTTTAGTTAGTCTGGGAAACTAGTCAACTCCATCAAGCCGGAGGAAAGACGCGACTTCCGCTTGGAGCCTTCAAAATAAATCACCTACCCTCAAGTCTTTCATGTTTGCTCTTTTTTTCCGAGAGCTTTGAGGGAAAATAATATGTGGACCCTAAACACAAAACATAATAAGTAAAACAAATAAAACTGATTCGTGAAAAAACAACTTTAAAAATAGGTTTATATTCCTTTCACTATTGATTTTGTTTGGTATCTCTATTTTACATCAAAGTGAGATTATTATGAGGGAATAGAATAAAGTGCCTAACAGAAGAAAAATAGCACATTTAAATAGAAATTCCTTAAGAAATGTCTTGAAAATATTCATTTATAGTTATTTATTATACACCATATTTTTAAAAAATATGTTTATTTTCTACCTTCCTCAAAGGCCGAAAGCGCTTTACAGTCACAAAGCCATTCACACATTCACACACTGATGGCGGCTCCGCTGCTGAACACTGGCGCTATACTTCTACCAGAGGCAAGGTGGGGTTCGGTGTCTTGCCCATGGACACCTTGACGCATGGCACAAGGCGGGAATCGACCCTGCAAACTTACGATCAGAGGTTGGCCGCCCCAACACAGCACCACAGCCGCTCCATATTTGTGGAATAGTCAAAATTGGAAAGAAATTCTTTTTTTTTTTTGTTGTATTACATTTTCCATGTCAGAAAATTAAAAGAATCTTTGTATTGCAGTCTATCAGTTTTGTCAGTAAAGTCATAACATGTCAAAAATATTGTTGCCTACTCTTTATGTTCTGGAGTGTAGGCAGATGTCCCTTTATTTTTATTTTACAAAGTTAAAAAATACAGGAATAAAATTTATTGTAAACCCAAAATACACAAAAACAACAAGTAAAGGTTCTTTGTTCCATGTGCTTTATTATATTTTGAATATTTCAATTTTTAAATAAATTGCATCTGTTTTCTGAAAGCCAGAGGCGAGGAGTTTCCACTTCCTGTGTTGACCCCACAGCCTGTATAAAACTTGACTAAGCTTAACCTGACCTGCCTCTCTGAAGTCACCATGCTTGATCATATGACAAAGATGCGAATAGGGAGAACTAACTTTTGTACACTCACTCTTCACACAACCCAAAGTCTTTCTGTAAAACAAAAATGGACTAAAAAGTTGAACAAAAACAAATTTCTGACATCCAACGTGTTGCAATCCAAACAATTAGATTATGATGACTTTGAAGGTGTTATACATAAAAGTTCAAAATAGTGCTCAAAAAGTTTATCAAATGGTCCCTGAAAACATTTATTTCTGGGTAAATGAAGGATCTTATACAATAAAAGCTGCTACTTTATGACAGGACAAGGATCCCCTTAGACACACGTGGCGCCCTGAGGACAAGAACCAGCAGAAGCGTTTAGACATTTACAAAGCATGTGAGCACGACATGGTAGCATCTGAAAAGTCCCACAAAATTAGACATTATTTTATGTTTTACACAGGATTTTTTAGATGTTATAAATTTCCGTTTAGCCCTTTTGTTTCTGGTTTTCAGCATTTTAAGAAATTTAAATAGACACAAAAAGCTCTGTTTGGGCATTGTGACAGATTAAAATTTAAGTTCTATGTGTTTTCAAATATGGCTGCACGGTGGCGCAGTGGTTAGCCCTCTTGCCTCACAGCAAGAAGGCCTCCGGTTCAAGTCCCGGCTGGGGGACGTGAAAAACTACATCAATGGGGGACCTTTCTGTGTGGAGTTTGCATGTTCTCCCCGTGCATGCATGGGTTCTCTCCGGGATCTCTAGCTTCCTCCCACTGTCCAAAAACATGCTTCATAGGTTAATAGGCATCTCTAAATTGTCCATAGGTGTGAGTGTGAGAGTGAATGGATGTGTGATTGTGGACACTCTACCCTGCATCAGACTGGCAACCAGTCCAGGTTTACCCCTGCCTTCGCCCACAAGTGGCTGGGATAGGCTCCAGCAGCCCTGTGACTCCGACAGGGAAAAACGGTTAAGATAATGAATGAATGTTTTCAAACTACAGTAAATCTTAGATATTTATGATTTTTTTTTGTTGTAAAATAGTAAACTTTCTGTATAAAGACGTTGCCACTTTAAACTTGTATTTCTAAAATAGATGGAGTTTCAAAACGACAAAAAAGCGCAGACTTGACCAGTTTACATTTGGTTTGGAGCATATTTTAGGCTAAAAATGTTGCTTTTCTCATAAAGTCATAACACCTATTGTTTCTAGTTATTCTTTAGAAAGATGACTTCTTTAAAAAAACAAACACAACTTGGATCCAAAAAAGGCAAAACACAGCTAAAACAGAAAATACGTTGGAAAAATGCTCGAAAAAACACAAAGTTAAGTGAATAAGTCTGCAGCCTTTCTACAAAGGCAGGATAATGACAGGAAAAGAAAAACATGTGACTAGCCCTCCATAAATATGACAAAATGTCCATTTATTTATGCAACAGAACAGTGAACACTTTTTAAATGCTTCAAGCTTTCTGCATAATAAAAACAGATCAGCTGTTTCAGCCCGGGCTCCATGGAGTGCATTAAATTAATAAATTATGACAGAAACCAATAAAAAAGGGGGTTAAAGACCCACTCAAATGAAAGTGATGTTTCATTCGTGCAGCTTTTTTCTTACAATGGAAAACATTCATAAAGAAAGTGAATCTGAAAATAGTATTTCTGAGTATTTCTTTCATTAAATTGTTGTGAATCAGGATCAGACGTAATGAGGGGAAGGGGGGACGGGGTTGCTTCATGCCAACAGGTACATTTCTAATGAACTGCAAAAGCTTTGTCTTAGAAAACAACATTTTAGATTTGTTTTGATACCTCTTGTCTCCTTTAGCTTCCCCTTTTTGTTCAGATTGAGCACGTTTCAATGACAAATTACCAAAACGGCTGACAAAAATGTAAAGATTGAACATGTTCTTTTTTTTGTTTCAACAATTCTAAAAACAGTTTTTTGACTTCCAATAAACCCCAACGCCAGGAAACGGTTCCAGCTCGTTTACTAGCTTCTCGGTAACTATCCAATAAAACTTTTTTCAGCTTTATCCAAGGTCAAACAGCCGCTTCAGGCTCTGACCCTTTATTTATTTCAACATTTCTCCTGTAAAACCCACATTGTTTGGTAAATCCTTAAAGCTTTTGTGTGTCATTGTTTGGGTGTAAATATACATTTCAGCTCAATGTTATGCTGAATCCTTAAATTAAACAAACTCATGAGAAGTCATGTGTTCTTTGTTTTCATAAGGCCTCTCCAAAGCAAACAAGCTCCCTTCCTGCTTTGGTCATGGCTCACCTGAAATGGAAAGAGAGAAACGGGCGTCTCTCTGCCCAGCAGGCTTCAGAGGAATCAGGTCAGGCCTCACGAGTTAGTTATCCTCCTCAAACTGGTGTTTAGCCTTGATGCATGGAGGAAAAACGAGGAGGAGAAAAGGCCTGAAGGTAAGAATTAGGCTTTGGACCTGAGCTTCATCCCAGGTGAAGCAGGGTTTCCTAAAAAAAAACTGGACTGTGAACCAATTTCACTTGAATTACACTTGAATTGGTGCACGCTGAGCAGGACTTCATTTAAACGTCACCCAAAGTGCCTGGTTTATCTGGCGTGCCAGAGAAAGACAAAAAAAGGGTCAGACCCAAATGAGAAGAAAAGGCTTCCCCACCCGTAGAGGTTACAGTTGAGCACGATGAGAAGAAAAGGGTTCTGGCTGACAAGAAAGCGGCTATTTTAAGCCTGGGTGAATAATGTCCTACTGTACGCCGTGTGTGACCTTTGGAGACCTCCAGCTCCACAAACATGTGGTGTGTGTGGAGCTGCAGGTGGAATGTGCTAGCCGTAGTTGTTGTTGTGTTCAGAACTGGAAGCGGCCCCCCCAAAAAGCCAACAGACGTGACCTCACCTTCATTACAATGAGAGGCGTGGCTTAGCTCCAGAGAGCTGGAAGGGGTGGGGGGTTGCTGTGGTGACAGGACACACACCCACCCATTTCCACACAGAAAGGTTAGCTTGACACCACTGGGAAATTAGAACGGTAACTCAAAGCGACAGGATTTTATTGGCCATCCCAATACAGCTTCATTCTGTTTACTTTGCAAGTTTGCGAAGCGGGAGCAGACTGGCGTGCAGGTGCGGCGCACACGCATCGCCTAATTACAATGACACTGTCAGCCCGCGTTGGGGAAATAGTCACCACACTTGTCTGGCATTCTGCGTGGAACTGAGCAATTAGTGGCCCATCCACTCATTTCAGAGCTCCGTACTGTGTGTGTTTGAGGGTGTTGGCTGGTTTTTTTTTTTGAAGAATTCTAACCCCATAAATGACCCGTTTCCCTGCATGCCCTGATATTTAACACACAGCCACTGAAACCAAAAGACATTGACGGACATGACTTTGAAATGCTTAGAGCTAAAGTGGATAGAATAAACTCCACATTTGATAGCTACATGTTTAGTTAAATTTAAAGGCATCCAAATTAACCCTGTAACACCCGAAACATCACTGGCGACAAGGTCCTTTGACCTTCTGTAGCTCTTTGACTTTTTCTACTATCAACATCCTGATTCTAATTTTTTATATGGGCTTTGCACGGTTATGCGACACTTAACTAATGTAAAGTTAGCACTTTATTGACGTAAAGTTTTGCATAACGGCGCAGTCGCTTTTCTCTGCAACATAAGAAGCCGGTTTACGTTGATTGCGTGAGCAATTCACTACTGTGGAGCCTTGCATTTCAGCGCAAAGCTGCTTCACTCCGCTATAGAACCAGCTGGAATTATGATAATTGCATAAACGGATAAAGACTTACGGTAGTCGAAAGAATTTCAACACTGGAGCTAAAATTCTGGCATTAAATATCTGATTACTGCTAGCTAAAACACATGAAACTACTGGGTTTTGCTAATTGAGATCAAATTAAGGGCTAGTACAGTCAATTTATCTAACATAGCTAAAAGAAGTATTAAAAAAAGTTACTTTAACTTTAAAGTTAATTTAACTGTGAAGGCCAATGTTTAATTTCAAATTAGATACTAAGTAAATTTGTTTCTCAAAAAAGATATGTTAAAAAATCTTACAAAAACTGCTACATTTAATACTAAATGTTAAAGTTGGCTAATAAATATCTATGATTTTTAGAGAAAAATAGACAAATACTTTAAAGCACAAAATCGGCGTTAACTGCAAAAACTAAAGCTACAATTAGCTAAATGTAACAAAAAACTGGTAAAAAAAATACATTTAAGAAAACTATGTACCGTAATTAAGATAAGATGACCAACATTAATGGGTAAACAGACTGATTTCATGCTAAATACCGGTAAACAAAAGTTTAATCTTGTCATAAAAAGAATGATGTTAAAATAGGTTTAAAAAAGTTTTGATAAAAAAGTAGAATTCATTGCTTAGTGGTAAAAGTGCCAAATAAGCTAAATAATGCTAAACAAAGTCCATAAGACGTAAAAATCCCACATGTAAATTACATAAAATAAAGTCTAAACTCACCAAAAAAATAATCATTTAGTTCAAAAAGTAATAGTAACTGCAGAAAATCTGGCTTTTTTCACTGTTTAGTTTGATTTTGGAAAGTTTAAATTAATAAAAATGTATGAAAATGTTACGAGGTTTTGGAAAACATAAAAATGAATAGAAACATCCCATTTACACTTGAATTAATTTATGTCAGTAAAAAAAAAACTCCACGTCTAAAAGAAAACACTGGAAACTATGGACCGACTCTCTTTTTTTGTACATTAAAATGTTTATTACAAACAATGCATACACACTAGTTTCATATTGCTTCAGACATTAGTTTCTTTTCTCTTTCATTTTCAGTTAAACAACTCTGTAACAAAATGTAGATACAACATTTATGAAAATATAAATCTCTAAACAGTTATTTCAGTCCTGACAATACAAAGAATACCATAGAAACATTCATTACCAGTAAGTCAACTAAGAGTTGCAAACATGTAAGTTATTAAAAGTCATTCAAGTTACTGAACATACGATAATACCGTTTACTGGCTGCCATATGGACACATTCAAATATACTTTTAAACTGGCATTCCAATATAATAGAAGAGGATTTCTTTTGATTTTTTTTTTCCTTTAGCAAAGATGTTTTCTCTATCATAACATAATCACAGTCAACACTTAAAACCATTTATAATTACAGTACAAGCCTCAAAAACAAATTAGACTGTCAACAGAAATGAAACAAATAATCATAGAAACTTTGGCAATTACATATTAGAATGTCTTTTCTCTTCGTTTAGACACTTTTGACTTGGTGAGAAAGTTTAAAGCTTGGCGCTGCCACCCAGTTTGAAAGCATCCAAGGGCATTTTTTTCTCAACTATTCCTTACTCGTAAACATACAATACGATGGCTAACCTTTAAAAATAGCGTACGCGTCTGGTTTTTCTGCCATCGTGTCGGTCAGATGATTGAATGTGTAGGAGCTTGATACAATTTCGGTTTCAGTTTTCCATGTCCAATGTCACAGATCTGGATTATTTTTAAATTAATCTTTTAAGATTGTCGGCTGACCCTTGTCTTGATCCACGAATGTCCGCCTCCTGCACAACATGCTCACCGTGTGTGCTATAGTCCAATAAACGTTATAAGTGATGATCCGGTTGGCGGTATCCTTGTGGACAATCTTAATGTGCATTATTACATCATGTTGCCAGCTGGAGAAAAAGTAATGTGCACTTTTCTGACAACAGACGTGAAAATAAAAGTATTGAAGTTGTACCTAAGGCATGAATAAAAAAACAAAAACGTAAAATTGTAAATGTGTTACATGCGATGGCTCCTAAAAAGTGTCGTGTGTTTATTTTTTACCTTATATCAGACTATATATGTTATGAAAATGACACAATATGACTTAGCCTCACTGGTAGCTAGCATGCACCAGGCTAAACCCTTTGACTTCCAGAATGAAGCTCGTTTGTAAACTAAAGTAAAATGGAGCCAGGGCATTTTAATAGATGACTTCCAGGGCGATCAATATTTGAGATTGAATTTGTGAGGATTTTGATTGAGAGGTGACTATCGAATTATTAGCATGTCTACTTATTAATTTAAGGAAAGGCCAGGATTGGGTGATACTATATCTGAAAGATATGGTAAAGATCAATTTATTGTATAGAAACCACATTGTGACTTTTAGCCATTAGGCTGCATTGGTGATATATTTTTTGGGGGGGTTGAAAGGTTAAATTGACATTGGATTGCAAAAGCAACGTTTTCACCAGCTTCTAAAGAAATAAAAAAACAAAAAAACAACAATCTTTTTCTGATCCCAGTTGGTCCCACTGCAACCCCGTCACAGGCCCTGTCCCATTAGCTAACAGCCACTCTTGGGATGCACCAAACACTTGTAGTGGGACCGTACAAATGATTGATAAGCGATATGCGGCTGGACTCATTTTAGATGTAAACTATCTTGCAAAAGAACAGCTAGACAATGGTTGGTTTGGGACACAAATGCCAAAATTTAGCTTCCCATTGGCATCAAAAAGTGGATTTAATTGAGCTGAACTTTTGTGAGAAACCAGTGAAGACCTCCTAACTTCAAACCCGGTTATATGTAGAGGTACAACATATCCTCTGGTTTTAAAAGTAAATTGACTTGAGTCATAATAAAATCGTTTAGTTCAAAAGGGGCCCAAGTCCAAGAGGTTTGTTTTTCCAGAAAATGATTTTCATTGCATAGCTTAAAGGGAGGCTACACCAAATGATTAATACTTTACCCAGATTTAGCAACAGTTCATAGTTTACAAATGCTATAATATGAAGGCCTTCACTTTTATCATTTCAGAGGACTAGCAAACTAAAGTCTCTGGACTTGGGCCCTTCTTGAATTAAACAGGGGCGCTGCCATATTGGATAAATAGTCCAGGAATTTTGTCCTTGATGCATTTTAAATGTCAAGCATAGTCGATACATTACTACGGACTTGGGACTTTTTTGCACATAATCAGATAGCTTTTCCCTTGAAGACCATAGAACATACCATATCTCTATTTTGAAAAATGGTGGACTTGGGCCCCTTTTGAACTAATCGATTCAATTATATGCTCTGGGAAACCGATGAATCCTTTCAGCACAAAACTTCGGATGGCAATAAGCAACAATTTTGGAACATTTTTTGCAAAACTTGGACATTTATTTGAGCAAAACTAAATTTTAAGATGAAGCAGTTTTCTTTGAACTTGTGCTTAGTGTTTATCTTAAAGAAATAGATATTTCAATATATATTCTTTGCTTGTTATCCCACACATCTTTTGTCTTGAGGTTTTTGTACTCTATATCTTTCTCATTTCCTTCATAACAGTGATAAGACTACTGTCTTTGGCGCCATTTTTGACACAATGCCCATGTCATTTTCCTGACCCTAATTTAAATCTGATAGATTTCCAAATGGCTCCTCCTTGAAGTATGCTGTTAAGATGACAGGGTTGTCATGTTTTATTCAAATCTGTGATATGGAGGGGAAATGCAGCATTTCAAGTAAGCCTGCAAGGATCTTCTGTGTCTCTATCTGTCAGCAGACTAACTACCTAGTTTTTTTAAACAATTAAAATGTTATTTATTCTGAATAAATCAAGCATTTTTTTCCGCAAACATTTCCTAAAGTGCTTGCACCTAATGACACGACTTGTACATATGTTCACACTGAAGATTTTTTTGCAGAAAAAAAACCTCACTCTGTCCTTCTATACTGGAACATCTCAACTAACTCCACAAAACCTAAAGCAAGTACACTGGTTAAGGCTCAAATGTGTATGGTGCTATGCTACACTGTTTGCTTCTATAGTGGTGTTTCCCTTACAAACAAATAGAACTGCAGGTCAACTGATGTCAAATTCACATAAACCATTACAAGAAATCCCTACAGCTCTCACTCCAGAAAGAAATGCCATCAATCGCTCCTGATGTCGACTGGATTGCAAGTATTATGCAATGGTGCGTATAGTTTGTTTACAAAGTCCCTGCATTTTCGTTATCTTGTAATATGCACATAAAGAACATTTTTATTTCCAGGCACTCACTTTGATTGCATTAAGCACAACTTAACATTTTAAGGAGTTGCACAAGTTGCAGCAGCCGAAAAGAGATATGTACAAATGTTCAAAGTTCTTTTTTGTACAGTACTGCCAGCTGTTACTACAAACATAAATATACTCTTAAGAACAATATGGCTTCGTGTGTACAATGTAAATAAAGTCAATGACAGTAGCTAAGATCGCTGGAATGACTATGAAAATGTTTGACCAACAAATCTGAATCATAGCTTAGTTCTTCAAATGCAAAAGGACACATAATGGCAAACTAAGTTTACATTTTTTTTCTTTTGTAAAACAGTATTTTTTTAACAGTCTTCTTGTGTAAAACTAACATAAAGAGCATCTGCAGTTGGAAGTAATACATCATTTGTATGCAGCGTTTAAATGGTCGGCCTATTGACTACCCACAGGCCTGAAATTTGCAGCTGAATCACTTGGCTGTAAACAAGAATCAACTGCTACCCCAGAGATTCTAAGATTTGTGGCACGTCTCCCACCCACCCCCTGAATAGACATCTTTAACTCCTCCATTCTCCACTCTTCACTGGAGCAGTTCAGCCTTTTTTGTAGGTGTTGTGGACTCACCTTCTCCAGAGTCTGATACGTTGCTGGGGCTGTCCCTGGAGAAGACCTCTGTTGACTCCCTCCAGACACAGTCGGCAATGCTCTTAAAGGAATGGTTCACACATTTGGGCCGAACTTTCTGGGAGGCGTTGTTGACAATCTGCCGGCTGTTGGAGGTGGCTATCTTTATTTTGAGAGCAGCATCCACCCGGTCGACAACTGTGTATGTGCCAATGCTTCCATCCTCAAAGCCGATGATGATGTTTAGAGCTCGCTGGGAGAGAACAAGGTAGGTTGGAGTCTTGTAAAGAGAGCATGTGCCGATGCTCTTGCCGTCAGCAAGGCGCATCACTATCAGATTGGACACTACCCCAGCATCGTCATCTTCGTCACAGTTACGGAAGCAAACGTACACCAAATAGCGTCCATCTCTTGACAATTTCTGACGCCAGATTATGCCGGCTGCGTGAACAAGCCTCAACTTGCCGCTGTGAAGGTCGAGGACATTAATGCTCTCATCACCTTTGGAAACTATTCCCAATTTCCCATTGGGGGAAATCTGAAAGTCCTCGAGATTTTTGAGGAAGTTGGTTGGAAGCTGGACTCGTCTGCACACAGACTCGTCCGCCACACTCCAAATAATGACAGTTTCGGTGGAAGTGATGAAGACCACACAGTCGGGGCAGTCAGGAATGAGCTTGAAGTTGACAATGGTGATGCCATCGTCGCAGACAAACTTCTTTGACACGCTCCCTGACCACAAGCTAACAGCAAGAAGCTTATTTTTGGACGTTCCCACAAGGAAAGTGTTTGCGGTTGTTATCAGTGCATTCTGGAGCATAACTAAGATGTTGCACACTTTGTGCCCTGTAGCAAGTCTCCAGACTCTAGAGGCATTCTGCTCACATAGTGACACCACAAACTGGTCGTTATGGGTGATTAGCAGCTGGGATATTCTTTGTCCATTGATGCGAAAGATGTTTTCTCCAGTATTGGTTTGCCAGATATACTGACTGGACTTGTCGTCAGATGTCACCATGAGGTCCCCTGAGGAGGTAAGGGCACAGTTCTCCACTGTGCCCTCGTGCTTGAAGACCACCTCAATAAATCCAGTGCTAAAGTTCCACTTGTGGACAGCTTCAGAGCCATCCATTGTAAACACATAGTCCTCTCTGCCAGACAGATGCAAGGTCTGGATCTTCTTGCCTGTTTTGTCAATGTTAGACATGGCGGTGATTATATCGATGTCCCAAACTGACAGAACTCCACTGCTGGCAACAGAGAGGAGCAAATTGTGGTGAACAGATTTGATGAGTTTGACAATAGCCCCTGAGATCTCAATCAAACTCGCCATGCACTGTCCACTGTCCCTCCTCCAGACAAAGATAGAAGACGTGTTCTCCATGGAGGCGACAATGCTCTGCCCGTTCTTGGACAGAACAGCAGCAACAAAGCGTTCAGTACGTTTTGCTTTGAACTTCTCAACCATTTTCCACACTTTTGTGTCAAGAACTTCGATACTCCTTGCCTTGCAGATTAGGATAGATCGCTGGTCTTCAGATAACTCAATACCGACCACTTCACTATCATCTCCTCTACAATCATAGTCCTCCATGAGCTTTGGGTTGGTTATCTCTTTCGTACTCCACACTGACAAACTTCCTTCATTGTCGATCATTACCATTTGGTTAAGAGTGTCAAGTACAAGAATGGACTTGACAAACCCCCCAGAAAACTCAGATGTTACAGTGGCCAACTTGTCACCGTTTCCCAAGTTAAAGATGGATGTAGTGTTGAGGTACTGGCCACAGAAGGCATACATTCCATCTGGTGAGCACTGGACACACGTCACTTCATACCAGCAATGGAACTGATAGAGAGGCCAGCCATACAGAAGGTCGATTACGTTCACATCTTTGCTAGCTTCAAGCCAAGCAAGCGCATGATGGGTAGACAGAGTGAAACCATTGATGAAAGCAACTCCACCACTGACACCACTGTGCTTGGACCCTTTAATTTCAACTTCTGATAAAAGGCAGGATTTGTGGTTATCATAGATGAGCAAAGTATTCTTGGTTGTGGCTACAACCAGATACTTCTCATCAGAAGTTAGTCTGATTCCTAGCACAACAGATCTTGCAGTGTCTATCTGGCGCAGGAGCTGCCTGCTTTCTACATCCCATGTACTAACGGACCCGTCTTCCAATGCTACAATGACTATGTTCGGGGCAAGAGTGGGCAATATTTCTACAATTTGCATGTAGCTTGAACAAAGAGGAAGTCTTTCTGGGCTGTAGGTGACATCCATTGATGAATGGAGGGGCATAATAGAGCAGTACTTTGGCCCATCTTTGTCACACTCCAGGAGAAGGTGTCTGAGTTTGGGTAGTGAGGCAACAACCGGCAGAAGCCTTTGTTGCAGTTCTGCAGACAAGGACGCAGGGTTTTTTAGCACTTTTACTTTTACACCACGGAGGGTGGTAGCAAGAAACTTGAGCTCTTTTTCTTGTGAACAGCTGTAAGCAAGGTCAATGTCTGTCAAAGCCTTTTCAAACTGGCCAATCTTGATCATGGTATAGAGCCAGCTGAAATTCATGATGACACCAAACATGAGGTCATCTGTGCGTCCACTTCTTGTGAGGTGGTACACTAGCTCCGTCATTTTTCTGTGATTGACAAAGAAAATGTCAGGCTCCAAAAGGTTGCACTGGAACACCCACGGCTGCTCGGGAGTCTGTCTGTCGTATGAGTATTTATCAGAAGACGCTTTCTCGTGGGATTGCTGATGGTGAGGGTTTTTGTGGTGAGAAATGTTGAGGGAGGTGAAGTGGTTGTTATCATAGGTAAAAATCTTCTTTCTGCCTCCTGCCCATGCCCCTAAAAAATACTCAGCCAAGAGGCTGTGCATTTGATGCACGTCCTCTTCATTGCTGAGGTACAGCTTCTGGGCGATCAGATGGAGATGCCTGTTGGCCCAAACCAACAAAGCAATGTTCCGCACCTGCCGTTCTATCAGATACCCCTCCAGCTCCTCTCTAAGCTTAGCAACCAAGTCGTAGGAGATCCTGAGAGGGTTTTTGAGGTATGTTGCCACAATGACATCACCTAGAACGATATTGTCAAGGGACAGGATATCTTCAAGCTCAACCTCGGTTAGCCCAGCTTTGGCCATGGTGATGTACCCCAGTGCTCGGAAGACAAATCGTTGGCCCAGTTTGTTCTCCACAGAGTAAAATAGCTGTTCTATACTCTCATGCACAGTGGAGCAAAGGGACTTATCATCCACATCTTTGTGAGACCTCCAATGAACTACTTCTCTATAGATCAGGTTGACAAACATCGGCAATGTACACTTGGCCAATGCCTCATTCACATAGATCTGCTGGCCTGAGGTGACTTTTCTCTTCACTCCAAGTAACTGCTGTTTCAACATTTGGCTACAGGCTTTTCGGTCCCTCTGGATTAGCTCTACATAATATCCATCGTCGTGTATGAGGTGGCGTAGCTTCTGCAATATGCCATGCTTGTTCGGCAATGTTGACACAACAATGCGGACTGTGCGAGGGAGCTGTATGGGGAGCCACCAGAGTTTGCGAGCTTCATCTGCATCTGAAAGTTGCTCCAGGGAGTCCAGAACAATAACCAGAGGTCTATGGAACGATGATTCTCCTAATAGGTTAATCAAAAGCTCCCTCATCTCCTGAATCTTGTTAGGCAAAAAGTGAATCAGGCAGCGGTAGTTTATTGCGATCTGTTCACAGATGCTCTGGAGGAGAGTTCGTAGGTCTGTAGAGAGTTGGCTGGAGCCAATAAAGCGAACAATAACCACCGGGTCAGTTTCCGGACCCATTTCTTTCTGCAGCCACGTGTAGGCCTGTCAAGACAAAAAAACAAAAAACAAAATACCATGTTAAAGTTCATGCAGTTCTAATATTGAAATAATTTATTTAATGTTTCCATAATAATATTTTGCCAAATAAATTCAATAAATGGCCCAGCTGAGATTTCAGGAAGAATAACAATATTATCTGAAACTTTTGGGGCAATATTCATGACTCCAACTCCAGTTTTAGCTTTGAGTGGGCTTGAGGAGGCGGGGAGACAGATTGTTTGTGAATTATTTGCAATGTAAATATGTTTTCCTAGCTTTCATGGCTGATTATTTTCAGTGTGTGCTACAAATAACTGATCAGATCTGGAAAGTGGAAAAAAATGAGGTCAGATATTAGTTCTAGAATTATACATACTTGAATCTAATTCCTTTAAATCCTACCACAGTTTCGCAAAATGTATGGACACTAAAAGCAGAAGCAAAATTGTAAGCCACTAAAGACACAATCCATATTTACTCTTGATAACCAAATACACTTGAAATTCCCAGTTTATAATCATGGATTTTTAGATCAACCAAAGTATGCCTGCAACATTTACTCATAGAACTTGATTTAGGAATAGTTCTAGGATACAGAAAGCCATACTTCACTATATTACTAAAATGACGTATCAAGGTATTTGTCAATAAAACCTTTTAACACTAGAGATGTCCCCAGTGAAATAAATAACACACTCTCTTTGACATTCCGTAAGTCTTCAGCTGTTTACGCGATCAATGTGACTCAGCCAATTTTAACATGGAGAAAAGCTCCTTTACGTATTGGCAGTTCCACTTTTCTCCACGACAGAATCAGCAGATTTACGTTGATTGTGTAAGCACTTCTGCAAAGCTATGCTTCAGAATCCTGTGGTATTGGGTTAATTGCGTAAACGGCTGAAAAGTTACAGTACTCAAAAGAATGTCAACACTGAAGCTACAGCTAAAGAGTTGAACAGTCAAACAATACCTGCAGTAAACTTGATCAATTTGCCATCTGTGAATGTACCATATGGGCTTTTCTAGCATTAATGTGCCTTAAATCGGCAGTAGTTGATGCACACAGGTCAATTTAACACATGGATTGCCATTTGCCAAACACGAAACAGGCTTGTGGCTGCCTTTTGGAGTGTTTAGCATGTCTGAAACACCAGGTGGACACTGTGCAACTTTACATACAAACAGTGGTGGTTATAGTTGAGAGGAGGAGGCACAAGCAGCATGGCGAGTCAAAATAAATGTCATCTGAAACACTTATGGAATGCCAGGAGCAGCATTGCAATCTTGAAACTTCTGCATAAGTAGAAGCTTGATACAAGTTTGGGTGTTTTAATTTAAGCTATTATGCCATACTTTACCCCCAATTTTTTTAAAATCCAGCGTCACATTTGCAACTTTGCAACAGTTTCTCCTCGCAAATAATGCATGCTGATCCCTTTCGTATCTTCTTGGCCTCAGCTGCTGAACTCAGGGGGCAGCTGGGGGCATCTTTGACCTCTTGCCAGGGCATTATTGAGCATTGTCAGCCGAGACACAGTGCTGACCAGCTGCTGAGACTGCGCTGCAACAGACACCTTAACTCTTTTGTCTGGGAAAGCAGAACAGATGTCAGATCATCTTCAAGAGAGCTACAAACTCTTTTGTTTGTTTTAGAAACACTTCAGTTTCAAGTTATCTTCTTACAGGAAGTAAATAATATTTGTCAGAGGGGTTTCTTCTGTTGGTGCCCAACCTGTCCTATTAGCCAACATTTTATTCTGAGCACTAACCCTCCTAACCTCATTTGACAACCTTGTTTGGCAGCTTCACTTCTTGTATTAACCCATAAAAGTTCTGATTGTGGTATTAAGTTTTGTTTCTGCTTATTTACTTATGGTAAATGGTGTTTATTTAAATAGTGCTTTACGACCTTCCTTGAGGGCCCAAAGGGCTTTAGAGTCACAGATCCTTTCACCCATGCACTCACACATTCACACACTGATGGCGACTTCAGTGCCCAACACTTAACGCCAAACTATAATAACCAGTAGCGATGTGGGGTTCAGAGTCTTGCCCAAGGACACTTTGACACATGGGTCGGCAGCGCAGGAACTGAACCTAGAATCTTTTGATCTTGCGAATTTTTATGCCAATAAATTCCTGCTCCATCCATCCATTTTCTAAACCGACTTTAATCCCTTTTGGGGTCGTGGGAGCAACTCCCAGTTCCCGTTGGGCAAAGGTGGGGTTCACCCTGGACAGTTCTCCAGTTCATCACAGGGCCACCTTCCAGCTCTTCCATGATGTGTGTATACTGTATAAAGCATGTGCCAAATCCTACTGTTACAGTCACTATTGGTTGATCCCCCTCAAATCATAAAACTAAATAGCAGGCGCAATCTTTTGAAAGCGCACATGTCATGCTCTTTACTAGTCGTCTCAGAAAATCTGGATCATAAACTATCATAAACTTGGATTAATCATGTTGAGCTTCGAAATCTGATAACTCTTGTACTGTGTGTGTGAAAATAAACAATGATTCAACTTTAGAGACAAACTTCATTAAAAAGTTTGAGTGAAACACAAACAGGAAAGAACGTTGATATTGTTTTTTTTGTGCTGAGAACAATGGAGAATATGATTAATGGTCCAACAAAAATAAAAGTCTATATTTAGCCCGCTGTAGCTGCTATGTGCTGTTGTGTAACTACAGACCACCTGCAGCCCAACCAGCTGGAGACAGACTTGTATGTTTTTAACCTCTCAGCACCATCTTGTTGTGAAGATCACAATGCAAGGCACTTAATGGAAATAGCAATTTAGCACCTTTGTGTTGGGCTGCTTTAGAAGTTCCTCTTTATTTTTTGAATGAATGTAAAACTCACTTTGTTGTCATGAGAAACGCTGTCAGGACTTAAAAACTGCAGAGCAAAAACAGAGCCCATACAAACCACACTTATCTGTTTACACGTGATAAAGCGTCGTGTCATATATCAGCAGGTTTTTGTGGGCTGGCTTTCCCTGAAGCTCTCCCCTTAATGATCCTTTTAAGCTAAAGTAACAGATTTGATTTGTAACCACATTAGCCTAAATGTGTGTAATTCGTTTGTTCCTGTTGAATGTACGTTTAAGATAAGTCAGGTTGTAAATAAAAAACATTTAATGTCCTCAACACTCAGTTGAATGCAGAAACTGACACATAGGCATTAGTGAGACCGTTTTGTGTTTGGAGGAGTAGGCATGCCGCAGATGAATCTTTATGTAGCGAGGCTGCCAGATGACGCACACATGAACCTGGGAGCAGTCACGCGTTGTTTAAAAAAATGTATCTTTTGCACAACTCATTCAAAGCAGCTGTTGAGACTCGGTGTGTACGTTTGGCCTGGGAGGAAATGAAGCACACGCTGGCTCTTGGTGGATGCACAGATGGTCATGAGAGTGTTTGCTGTGAGGGGACGAACGGTCGCACGCCTCCTCATACTGTGTTGCACAGAACTGGATACGTGTTGGGCCAGTAAAAGGATACTTAGGAAAAGTAGGAAATATGACTCATAAAAGGGAGATTTTCGCACACCTGTTTGGCCACCTCAGACAGCAGAAGGGTCTTTCCAGTGCAGGGTCCTCCAAACACCACCATGGGGCTCATCCTGCTCCCCTTGGAGGGCATCAGGTACTCCTGCACATAATCCAGCGTCTCCGCCTTGTACTCATAAAGAGCAGCGTAGGTCTTACAGAGGGACAGGTGCTGCAGGACTTCGTCGTACAATGGGTCGGTCTCTGTGTCAAAGTTCTGCTGGACTGTGGCCTGGATGATGTCCACCATGTCCTCGTAGAACTGCTTACAGAGACCTTCCACATAGTGACTCTCCACTTCCTGGGAGTAGCCTAACTTCATGTCGCAGTGGGTGACGGAAGAGTAAACGCGGAGGTTGGAGGCGGCCACAATCGTGGGGATGAATTCGTCCCGGACCTTCAGGAGGCGCTCGTAGGACTCTTGGTTGCGCATGACGCGATCGCTGCCGACCACAATGTCCATGTAGCGCGACATCTCTGGAAGTTTGGCGAAACGGTCAAAGTTGGAGATCTTGCGAATGTAGCAGACGCATTTCCTGAGAAAGGCAGGTGTTTGTTTTCCCAGAGCAAAGTCTAACTCATCCTCCAGGGCTGAAACGACAAAGAAAAGACGACAAGTTTAAATCTCCGAGAGAAAACTTCTTCCTCTTACAAAAGCCACCGCTGGATTACAAGCTATAAAGTAGGAAATCGGAAAAATATTGGATTTAGGTCTCCTTAAAGAGCACGGCCGTCCCGCTTTTAGAAGCTTTTAGCCTCCAACTAGATGGATTTCTCTTGAGCCTTATTTAAAAGAAGCAAAGATGATAGAAATCACATAAGCCAGCACACAAGCCCACTGACTGAAATCCTGCCAGGATCTCCTGCGTAGTTTAGCTCACAGAGTTGCCTCTTATTTATGTGGGTAGAAGGCAATGTGTGAAAAGAAAAGTGAAGGTTCCAGAAGATTAAACACATTCATCCCATACAACCAAAAAAAAAAAAAAAAAGACCCACAAAACTCCTTGACTCCTGCTTCTTTTATTTTTTTCACACTATTCTTTGTGGCAATTCTTTCTAGTTTTCGTCTTTTCTGAGCTGTCCAACTAACCACGGCCGTTATCATCAGGTACCAGCTCACCCCTTTGACATTTTTTATAAAATAAAAAAGACTACCTTGAGAAATGTGTTTAAAGCTGTCCAAAGTATTGTGAAATGTGTTGGTGCTTCCCACATAAAATGTGCCGTGCGATGCATTAATCTACCGTACAGTGTTGTGTTATGAGTGTGTTACATATGTACTCAGAAAATGTGCATGTTTATATGTGGGAGGGGCAAGATATTATGTTCTAAACCAATAGCTGAGCATCTTTTTTGAAAAATATATCTGTAAATTTGATCTTTTTGTTATTTTAATTGTACATATGCATGCACACAAAAAACTGTTACTGCTGTGTGCGTGTGATGTTGTCCTTTTTGATGCAGAAACTTGCAAGCTGTCCGAAATACTACAAAATTCCTCACTGCGGCATAAAGTTCTATCCTAAAGGTAAACCAATTAAATCCGAAGCCATTTGTTAATTATCTAGCATTCTTACTAAAGTAACTTCAGCTAGTAGGTAGTTTTTTGAGAGTTAGAACAGGAGGCCAGTCCTTATTCAGAATTCATAAAGCCACTGAGGTATGCATCTAAAAACCTAAAGAAGCCTTGTATCAAAATATTTAAAAAGTCAATATAAAAAAAAAATCAGTGGATATGTACATCTTGTTTGTTCAGTTTTCCATTTAAACTTCTTATTTTCGATTAAGTTTATATAAGGGATGTAAACTTCTTTAATTTATGAAGTTTCTTTTTAGATAGTTGGTCTCTTTTGATACCAACTTGGATTTTTTTGGTGTTCTCCTCATTAACAAGTGTTCTCATTGAGGAAATTGGTTAGTTTCAAAAGAGGCTGGACTGAAATTATACTTTGGAGGTTTACTGTTCCACAGGCGTCTTTGTGTCTGTATTGAATGAAGATTTCATAAATTGAAAGCCTCTGTGATTTGTTGACAGGCATAGGACAGCAGAAGGCTCCTGTTGGGGCAGATGCACCGATTTGGTTATGACCGAAGCTTGTGTGAGTTTGAATCCACTGGCATATCAATGGCAACAATGAACTTTCGTATAGATAAATCAATGGTGCTGTCCGTGGTGCTGAAATAATATGGCTTTGTGCTGTCATGGATCTGCTTCACACTGAGCTCTTCAATACTCATCAGAAACACTAAACTGTACATGTTTATGTGCCGTTGATCCAGTCCAACTTCCACTGTAAGCTGAACTAAAGTTAAGAACCAGAATCAGAATCTGCTGATTTACGTTGATCGCCAACACAGTCAAATGATTAAAGTAGGCTAAAGAGCGTGTGTTACCTAAGTATCACCAGTGATATCTCTGGTGTTAAGGGGTTACTTGCCTTCAGTCATGTTGAGGTATGATACAAATGAAGTGTTTGATTGATTGAAGTGGAGAGGCAGACAGCTTTAGTTTCAGTTTTGGGGAAGTTACATGAAAAATGTTCTTCCAAATTTCTTTTTGGGTTCAGTTAGGAGGTTATGATTAGCTGAACGAAGAGGATATGAGAGACTATAAGAGTAAGCAGCTCAAGAAACCATGGTGAGATTCAAAACCAGATGAAAGAATCTTAAAATGAATGGGTGTAATGGCGCTAAAAACAATGAAATGCATTTGTGTTTCCTTGTGTTTGTTCAAAGATGTACGCACCAAACCATGAATTTTGACCCATAAATAACCCCAAAGCCTTAGAGGAGGAAATGGGCTACTTCAAATGAAGATGTCTGATTTTACTATTGCATGTGCATATATCTGCATAAAGTTTTGCTCTGCCCAACCTAACAATGTTCTGAAAAGGAGCAGCTGAGTAAGAGGAGGTGAAGTGAGTTTTGTTGTTGTCACTCATGGGTGCGAACCCCTTGTAAAAAATAAACAAAGCTTCTCAATAATGTCAAATTTTTCTAGCTACAGAAACGTTAACTAATTGACCCCCCCCCCCTCCCAACACACTAATCAGAAACTGGGAAAATTTAAAAAAGAAAAATATCTTCTACAACATTCTAAAAGCTAGACTGTGAACAAGTCCATTTGGGGTGTAATATCAGACATTTGTACGTAGTCATAGTTTAGTCTCTGGTGGTCATTTGAGGAACTGCAACATTTGGTAGCTTTTAAATGGTTTTCAAATGTAAAAAAAAAAACAGAAGGTGTGCGCTTTGTCACAACCAACAGAATATTTATGTGGCAAACCGCAGGAGCACCTAAAAGGTTCAGAAAATATTTCCAAATTATCCTCGTAAATGTGAGCATAATGGGAGTGAAAATGTACCCAAAAAAATAAATACAACAGAGGAGACATGATCACAAATAATAGTTTGTGGCATGAATTTATGTGAGCTGGAAGTGGAGCTAGTAATGTGTTTGCCATTTTTGACCTGCTGTAATTTCCCAGCATTCAAATAGTCCAAATGCGTTGTTTGAATTCACACTGGTAAAAAATAGTGTGTTTATAACGTGCAAAACTAAACACTGTCTGCATAATTATTAGATTAAAAGTTTCTGGTTATTGTATGTATACACTAAGTTCATTTAATAATCTTGAAGTTTGTGAAAGAAATTGTTTTATTATTATCATTGCCTAAATGTATTTGGTTAAATGTATGTTAACTCAGATTGACCTTTTTACCTCTTCTGAAAACAGTTCTGTGTGTTTGTTCATCTGCTTCTCATCCCCCACCCAGGATGAGGGGTTTTACGACACACTGTCCTCAGCTGATAAGGGATACTGTTTGAACTTAGAATCCAACCAAAAGGGTCATTTGACGACACCCCCTAATGAACTTTTCCTCTTTGTCTTGAATTGTTACCTCCTTCTTGTGTTCTTAATAAAAGGTGCACAGGGAGAGGCAGACCTTTGAGAAGAGAAACGTGGTGGACCTTTTCCAACACATTTGCTCCTCTCCCTCGTGCATGAGAAACTTGATTCTTGTTGTGGTTTGTTGTTTATAATTGTGTTTTTCTTTAATGTCTAGATGCATTTATCTGACAAAGTTTTAATGTAAAGAAAAGTTTAATCCGTTTAAATGTTATTAGAAAAAAAAAAGTAAAAACAAAAGATGAATCTCTTGGTGATGCAGATCTAACAAAGGACATCAAACCCTTGGGAAATAGCAATTGAAAGAAAACACTTAAAATAAACCACAAAGGGGTTAATTTTTTCATTCAATAATGAGTCACATCACGGCAGTCATTATGAAATCAACCACACCTAAACAGCATAAAATTCATAAAATCTGAATTTCTACGAATAACCACAGCAGTCAAAAGCGCCTCACTAATGACAAGGCGGACATTAGCAAACAGACGATTCACATCAGAGTTGTTCCAAAGCAGCATCTCATTGTAAAATATCAGAACATTCAGTAGGGCTGTAACAAGTCTCCAAATACTTGGATATACAAATATTTGTGATACCCCAGATCACCGCTTTGAGATTGTTTAAAATCATAGTAGTAGGTTTAGGGGAGTCCAGATGACAGCCCCTAAACCTACTACTAAGATGGAATCAACCTGGATGAATGAGAGTCTTCATAGACATTTACTGGAGAATATTAAAAATACACTGTAGGCAATATTTCTGTCACTCTAAAATGGCAAAGTAATGATGAATTTTAGGTTTAAAACTAAAAAGACTGTCACTGGATGCTGACAAATCTTTATTAAAATGCTGGTAAAGGTTCTCATTTTCTAAGTAAAACTATCACTTGTTTGAAAATCAATTTACTAACATATTTTCAAAAATATATTTTTACAAATAATATCATAAAAATGTAAAGTGTTATTTAAATTTGAATAAAAATATTTTATGGAATTTTTAATGAATAGATTTGAATCTTTTTTCTGAATACAAGCAGCTGGCTGCCTTTGCGTAGCCGCACAGACATGAGGCTACTTTGAAAGAAAAAGATCAGAATGTGCACTGTTAAAAAAAAGAAAGAAAAAAAAAGAAAAAAGTTGACATGAAACTCACCAGAGCAAAGGAATTTCTTGGCCTGAGCGCTCTTCATGGTGCCCTTCTCTTGAAGCTGCAGCACGGCTGTTCGGAAAATCCTCTTGATCTCCTCCGACACATTCCTCCAGGCCTTGTCACTCTTGGTCTTTGCTGCGCTGTTGGACTCCATCTGAGACGAACAGGAGCCAGAGGAAGGACAGGCTGACCGTACACTCATCACGCACTGAGGGACCCCTGTCATTTTGGCTCATGCAAGGATATCTGGACTAACAAGGGGAAGTCTCCTGTGTCATTCAACTCTAAATACAATCATCAAAGTTAGTAAAAAAAAAGATGTTTTAACTTTTACTTCTAGCTTTTAATTTCTATTATGTATTTATTTCATGTTAAAGAAGAAAATCTGTGTTGCCTTTGTTGAGATCTGATCGAACTACATGTAAACAAAAGAACAGAATGGTTTAATGTATTACTACTTGTGCAGAACTAACACAAAACAAATGAATCTAAATTGAAAATGGGGAACTTTAAACCAAATGGCACCTCTTTAACATCAGGACTGAAGTCTTTTAAAAATAGATGTATTTTATAACATGAACTCTAGAAATGTTTCTTCATCTACAAAGCAAAATCAAGCGTTCTGTAAACTTTGACTGTGTGGTGAAGCACAGTGGATTTTGGGTTTACTGCTCTTTGTAATGGAAAGATTTGCCGCTAAATGTCACAATCTTATTGAAGGTCAAGGCAAACGGAGGAGACTACAGACAGAGGAGGGAGTCAAAGATCAATCCTCACAGCAAAGTAGACAGTTCCTGTTAAACCACTGAGTTTTTAAATAATCCCAAAGAGCAGCTGTATGTGTCCAGTTCACTTGTTATTTTTGTTACTATTATTTGCCTAGCGGTTAAATTCTGTCAGCGTAGTTTAGGATTTCATTGCTTCAACTCCTATTCAGAGAAAAATGTAACACATAGTGGCTGGTGGCTGATGGGGGGGAACCTGGGATTCACTGCTGAACCCTCTGGAGGTGTTGAGAGCCTACCAGCGAAACACTGAAGAAAGAGGCCGGCCACTTGAAAACCCAAAAGATGTCACCATTCATTTGCCTGCCCCAGTGTCTCATCAGTGCCTTAGTATTTACTGAGGGACAATAACATCTAGTTGCAGACAACAGATCTGTGCAGATCTGGTATAGAATAGTCCATTATATAAACAAGATGTCCATGAAGGAAAAATGGGACAGATGGACTGTATATAAAAACTCACTGGCCATTGTATGACCTCTTTACATTTCTGGAATGGTGGCTGTCATGTCTTATTTTTCTCCTTGCTTTTTATTTTTATTTTGTCCGCCTCACTTTTTTTTTTTAACTCTTCTTCTCTTTGTTTGTAAGACTTATTTTTGTTTGATGTTATGTAAATTTGTGTTACATCTTGTTTAAAAAAATGAAAAATAAAACCTAAGTAAAAAAGAAAAAAAAAGTTGTCCATGCATGAATATGAGTTCTGCTGGACTTACTGAGTTCTGGTAGTTCTTGAGCATTTGGGCTTTGGGCTTGAGGTAGTATGCGGGTGGTACAGAGTTTTCATCCCTGCAGTACCACTCTTCCAAAATGTGGGTGTCCAAGCCGGCTTCCACCGCTGCATCCAAGATCATCTCGAACTCGGCGGATTCCACCTCCCCCGGCACTCGGATGCTCCCGTATTTTTCTCCCACCAGCCCCTGAGGAAGGGAAGAAAGGAAGCAGAGAGGGACAGAAGGGCACGGAAGGTGAAAATGAAAGAGGGCAAATTTTGGCTTGTCATAATCGCTCAAGCTGTTATGGGGCTGTATTTTGTGGATCAGCGGTGTGGGGTGAGTTGTTGAGCCAATGAAGCTCGCAGTGCGACTCATTTCAGTCAATTTCAAAACCACAAGCACAACTGTGATGCATTTGGGGCATAGGAAATGTGACTGCAAATTGCAGCAAGGACTTGGTGAGCTCTATGGCACATACTGACATCTCCATCCTGCGTGGTTTTGCTATATGGCACGATGTAAGGATGAAAGATTATTTACAGAAGGAAAAAAACAGCATCCATTTTTCCCAAAGTGATTTTCATGCACCTCTAAAAGAATGTCTGGAGATAAGAGAGAAAACCCAAAGTGTTGAAAAATAAAAGCATAAAAAAGCTGTGGGTGCCACACTGCACACTTTAGAAGAGATCAAAAATAAAACAACATTTTCCCAAACATTTGTGGACTTGTAACAAAAATAGAAAGTGTCAAAACTCCTAGCAGACAGTAAACCATGTTGAGCCTCACAGCTAAATGAAATATTCAAGAGACAGGAACTGTAGGAGCTGTAGGAGTCTGGCAGATCAAACACTTGTAGGCTGAGATACTGATTCAGTACAGAGGGACCAATACCTCTGAGAAGTAACAAAAGCCAAACTTTTGCCAAACTTTTGCTACCACAGCAACAAAAAAGTTACTTTGATTCTGACCCAAAGACAGTTTGAATGAGCATGGTCCCCCAAGGACCAGATAAAAAATGTTATCTGTGGTAAAGATGATAGAACTTTCCAAAATGTCTGAAATCACGGAAGACACGTTAGATTTGGAAAGGAGTCACTTGCAGCTTGGGGACTACAGAAGTGGGGCCTTAGTAAGACAATTGTAGGTTTAGTTTAAATCCTTCTAGCCTATTGATTCCAATCTTAGTGGGCTGAAAAGCTGTTGTTGGTTGAAAAGGCCTGGCTCTCAGTCTCAGCTGTAATTCATGCCAAAGGTGTTCTAACGGGTTCAGGTCAGGACTCTATGCCGGCCACTCAAGTTCATCCACACCAGACTCCGCCATCCATGTCTTTATGGACCTTGCTTTGTGCTCTGGTGCACAGTCGTGTTGGAAGAGGAAGGGGCCCACTCCAAACTGCTCCCACAAGGTTGGAACCATGGAACTGTCCAAAATATGTAGAAGAATTCAGAGAAGTTCTTTCACTGGAACCAAGGAGACAAGCCCATGTCCTGAAAAACAACCTCACACCATAATTCCTCCTCCACCAAATTTCACACTGCACAATGCAGTCCCAAATGTAGTGTTCTACTAGCAACCTCCAAACCCAGACTCGTCCATCAGATTGACCATTCTTTCACAAATGTTTGTGAAAACAGTCTGCTTGCCTGAGTGCTTGATTTTACACACATGGGGCCAGGCCGAGTGATTAGAACACATGATTCTGATCGTTTGGATGGGGCCAATACTTTTGGTAATAGAGTGTGTGTCTCTCCATGGCCTTGGAATGCCTCAGGATTCCCCCAGAGGAGCTGGAGGAAGTGGTCATTAAAAGGCAAGTCTGGGCATTTTGGCTTACACTGCTGCCCCCATGACCCAGTCCTTGATGACTAGAGGAAAATGGATGGATGAACAGATAGATGGATGGGAAAAGATAAAGGAGAAACTGTAAATTCAGATTTGGGAATGTCGTACAACCTTATAAAAGGATGATAATGGCAAGTTTGTGTTGTTAGTAATAGAAATGTTTTTCTATTGCAGATGGTGTTAATGCTTTAACGGCAGAGGTGTTGCCTGCAACACCTAAATAAGACGCGCTCTTTGACTTAGCATAGCTCCTCAGCCATTTACACGATCAACACGAGTCAGCTGATTCTGTGGCAAAGAAAAGCGTCTTTTCATAACAACGTTGCAACACATTTCTAATGTAAAGTAATGGAGCAAAGCAGCTTTTCTCTGTAACAGAATCAGCTGATTTTTGTTGATTACATAAACACTTCACTTCAAAGTTTTGCCTATCAGCGCAAAGCTGCTTTTCTGTGCTTCAGAATCCATTGGAATCACGTTGATTACCTAAATGGTTGAAGACTTACGATTTTTGAAAGAATGTAAACACTGGAGATAAACATCTGGTGTTAAGAGGTTAAAACTCAAATTAAAACTTAAAATACTTAAAACAGCAATTGAAACAATAAAACTATTAAAAAGTAATATAGTAAAACATCAGTGTGTGAATGTGTGTGTGCATGGGTGAATGGGTCAGTGACTGTAAAGCGTTTTGGGTCTTTGAAAGAGAGTAGAAAGCACTATATAAGTATACGCCATTTACCGTTCACCATGTATCATAGTAAAATAAACACACAGGTAAAAGCAGAGTAGAGTCTTATGTCCAAAGCATCGCTATTCAAATGAGTTAAAAGCATTTAGTTTGTGCATCTTTGGATTTCTAGTTGTACATTTGACTGTGGTGCTTTTTACCTCCTGTAGACACAACACTTATTTTCTTTTAATTTAGTTTGACATTTAAACTAAATGACAATATTTTTGTGCTTATTTCTTATTATTTCTAGATTAACCAATCATGTTGGCATCTTCTCATAACCTCGGTCTGCTTTATGGGAATACATTTTACTCCTTTCAGAGTCTGAAATTTGCCAACATTATAATGTTTTTTTTAAAGCTTTGACATTTGCACTATTTGACCTTTTAACAATAATAGCTGAACAAGTTCTTTAAGGTTTGAGTCATCCATGCGATTAAATACAATGCACCTGCCAAACATATTACAATTATTTGAATTTATAAATGTTACAAGTAAAACACTTCCTGATCATTAGTGTAGCATATCTGAAACCTTAAATTATGGTTAGTGAAAGTTGTAACTCTTTTAAAAAATGACATTCTGCTAAACAAACAAACAAACAAACACAACTGGATGATACGTTTCTGTTATCTTTGGTTTTAATTAAACATGCAAGGCTACTTCCTAGAAAAAGAAAGTATATGTATTTTTTCAAAAGTAAAACACAAAATTCTATCATTTCTACATTCATGCCATGTTTGATTTGTGGAGCCAACAACTATAATCTCTGCATTTTTTATTTTCAGAAGTAAGGACGCTAAGCACTGGAAACATAATTAAGCTTCATCAAATGAACTGGTAGCTCTTTCATCCAACTGTTATCTCTCTCCCCACATGGCAAATCTACTGTAAACTCCAGTCAGTTTTTCTTATCTGAGTTCATTTTCCTGAGCGACACCATTCAGAGCCAACTGCTGGTTTACGGTCTTTATCTGTTATTTTTGGGATAAATAGGAATTTTAAAAAGTCTACATGACATGGACAGCTGATCTTTTTCCATGTGTCATAAGTTGCATGCACCTAAAGCTCGGCTTGTGGTGGGAAATGCAGAGCAAGCGTGAGGCAGAACAACCGCGAGCACTGATGAGCAGGAGAACGGCCGGGTGCTTTCGGCAATAACGCTTCAAAGCCGTTCTATGTTGGAGTTCTTGTTTTGCTGGCAATCGCAGTGGGAACAGATGCAGAGAGTGAGAGGGAAAAAGATGATGGCATGTGGCGCGGTCATTGCATGTTCTGTAGGATGGCCTGCTCTAAAATGCTACAAAAGCGTGTGATGCATTAATTTGCATTTGTGCCGTTTTATGGCCATGCTGCACTAGTTATCAGGGGTCCACGTGGGTATCAGAGAGTTGCTGTGCAGAGAAACCGCGTGTTTGGAGTAGGAGGGTTCAGGTGAGAGGTTGCTTTGTTAATTCAAACTAAATTGTGTATGAGCATTTATTGCTTTTTCATAACCAAAAATAAGGATAATGCTAAATTTAAATGCAAAGAAACTGTAGTTTTTTTGTGTTAGGTAACTCTTATGAGTCTACATACCACGTTAGCCAGTTAGCCCTTTAACACCAAAAATGTCCCTTGTGACACCTAAAGAACTCACACTTTTTAAACTACCTTAACTCTTTATCCAGTAAGACATTTAATGTGATTTTAAAGGATTCTGACGCGTAGAGAAGCAGCTACAGTTTTAGTAACTATAGTCAGTGAAGTGTTGAATAACGACTCCAAGCAAGTTTTTTCCACATCAGATTTACGTTGCTTGCATAGGAACTTACCTATTGTGAAGTGTTGGATATCAGCTTTGCACCAATATGCAGCCCTCTATGTAAAAGCTGCTTTTCTCCACAATAGAATCAGCGGATTTATGCCAATTGCGTAAACAGTTAAAAAATATTTCAAGGAATGTCAACACTGGAGTTAAAACTCTAACGATTAAGGGTTTAAGCTAGCATCTGTATCTGGGTTTCAGGTTTTAGTTAAGACACAGTTTTCATTCGTCAGCACAGATTCGATTTTTTTCAGTTTGGGTAAAGTTTTTTTTTTTCCTTCATTCAAAAAGTCAGAGTTTAGGTGGTTGTGGTAAACCACTTCTTGCCAAACACCCCTGAAGAGTTTGAGTGACGGTTGCTGGTCAATCTTTTGCTGGTCCTGAGCACGCTGAGCTGAGCATCAGGCGGTGCTAAACACTGCTGCAGAGTTCACAGAGTAGCAGTAATGGGTTGTAGGTGTGACTACAGAGATCTTCAGTGGATGTCTGAGAAATTAACTGAAACAACAGACTACCTGGAAACTTATTAAGAGTCTGGCTGTAAAAATAGGCTCCTCTTTCTCTGATAACATTTTTGCCTCTGGTGTTAATGACCTAAAGGCTTGTTGTATTAATTATTATTTTAAAGGTCTTTCACCAGCTTATTCATCTGTACAGCAAGAAAAGAAGATCTGAGCTACGTCCATTTGTGAATGAATTCCAGTCGTGCACAGAAGTGAGGGCCCTATCTTATGTGTGGGTCTGAAAAAAACACACAAAGAAACGCAGTTGAACTTTAAGGAGCCACGATTGAGACACTCCTTTCTCTAACAAGATCACAAAGACGTGGAAAAATGTCTGCCAAAGAACTAGAAGAGGCTATATATAGTTTGAAATTTGGGGTTTCAAATGAGTTTGATAGAAATTGAATTGCAGCATACATTGACCTTAACCAAACAGCAGCAAGTAGCAGTTGACAAAATATTAGAGGAGTGTGAGCAAACACTGTGGGAGGTTAGGGGTTGACTGAAACAATCTTTTGGGACAGTTTGAGGAAATCTGTACTTTTAGTAGCCTTTGAAATTGATGAAACATAATATACAGCGGGGAAAATAAGTATTGAACACGTCAACATTTCTCTCAAAAAACATATTTCTAATCGAGCTATTGACACGAAATTTTCACCAGATGTCGGCATCAATCCAAGTAATGCACACATAGAAAGAATTCCAAACATTTATGTCCATAAATGAAGTTATGTGTAATAAAGTGAAATGGCACAGGGAATAAGTATTGAACACATGAAGAAAAGGAGGGGTAAAAAGGTCTGGCAAGCCAAGAAAGCAGCTGGAGTTTGTCAGTATTCAGAAGGTTAACCTGCCCCCTATTAGTGCAAAGTAATATCAGCTGGTATAGCCCTGATTGATGCCTTTTAAAAAGGATTCTCACCAGCAAGGTGTTAGACAAGAAGCATTGCATGATGGGTAAAAGCAAAGAGCTGTCCAAAGACCTACGCAACCTTATTGTTGCAAAACACACTGAAGGCATTGGTTACAGGCGCATTTCTAAACTTCTGAAAGTTCCAGTGAGTACCATTGGGGCCATCATCCGGAAGCAGAAAGAACACGGCATTACCATAAACCTGCCACGGCCAGGTGCTCCTCACAAGATTTCAGACAGAGGAGTCAGAACAATCATCAGAAGGGTTCTCCAACAGCCCAGGACCACTCGTGGAGAGCTTCAGAAAGACCTGGAATCAGTAGGTACCGTTGTTTCAAAGAAAACAATAAGTAATGCACTCAACCGCCATGGCCTCCATGCACGCACACCACGCAAGACTCCATTTTTGAAGAAGAAGCATGTTGAAGCTTGTTTGGAGTTTGCGAACACAACATTTGGATAAACCCATGACATTCTGGGAGAAGATACTCTGGTCAGATGAGACCAAAATTGAACTCTTCGGATGTCATAAGACACAACATGTTTGGAGGAAAAATGGCACCGCCAAAACACCATACCAACAGTCAAGTTTGGAGGTGGGAGCATCATGGCGTGGGGCTGTTTTTCAGCATGTGGTACTGGTAGACTTCATATCATTGAAGGAATAATGACTGGAGAAAAGTATCGAGACATTCTTGATCAGATCTGCTGTCATCTGCCAGGCTGCTGATGATAAAAAGAGGGTGGATCTTTCAGCAAGACAACGATCCCAAGCACACAGCCAAGGTAACACTCAACTGGTTGAAGAAAAAGAAAATAAAGCTGCTAGAATGGCCCAGTCAATCACCAGACATGAATCCAATTGAAAATCTTTGGAAAGAACTGAAGATCCGGGTTCACAGAAGTGACCCCCGGAACCTTAAAGATTTGAAGGCAGTTTGTGTGGATGAATGGGCCAAAATCACAGCTGAGCAATGTATTCGACTGATTTCTCCATACAGGAGGCGTCTTGAGGCTGTAATCACCAACAAAGGTTTTTGCACTAAGTATTAAATAAATTTCAGTAAGCGTGTTCAATACTTATTCCCTGTGCCATTTCACTTTATTACACATAACTTCATTTATGGACATAAATGTTTGGATTTCTTTCTATGTGTGCATTACTTGGGTTGATGCAAACATCTGGTGAAAATTCCATGTCAATAGCTCGATTAGAAATATGTTTTTTGAGAGAAATGTTGACGTGTTCAATACTTATTTTCCCTGCTGTACTGTAAATGTATGTTTGCTTTCCAGCCCGGTACAAGTTTGCAAACTGAAATTTTATGTCTGTTATAATGGAAAAACTATTAAGGAAATTGATTATTTTGTAAGAGCAAAGAGATTTGAAATTCAAGCTGCAAGAGTGCAAAGTTGGCTTGACCAGTGTCAGGAAAGACTGCCTATTTTCAGGCTAAAGTGGAAACAGACAGGTAACCAGTAACTTCCTTGAGAGGGAAGCCGGAGCGTAGCCACTACTGAGAAGACACCTACATTATTTTTAGCATTTAAGGCCAACAAAAGAAATTTTTTTCTGCTTGAGAAAAGAATGAAAGGCACTGGAAAGATACGGGAAACTTTGGTGGAAGTGAAATTTACACTCTTGGACAGTGTTGAAGGAACAGTGATCCAAGACCTTTAGTTTTTCCAGTAATGGGTGTGCAAAAACACAAGAAAAACTGTCTATTCCTCTAATCCATCATTAACCATAAACATCATAAAGTCAATACAACTGGTAGAAAAAGGGTTTAATGACCTGATAGATTGGTAGAAGTACATCCCCAGAAGAACCCTATTGTCAACAAACCACTGGAGAGCAAGCTGCCAGACAGCTTAAAAAAGGAGTTTCTGGTTTATGCCATAAAGTCGAGAAAGTCTGAACTGAAAGACCAGTTTGAAAAGCATTTTTACAAACAAATAAAGCATCTGAAGAATGAAGACATTGGAGATTCCCATAAAAAAACAAAGGGCTTACCAAATTACCAAAGCTGCAAAGCCACAAGATAGACTGTAGTGTTTTTCTGGAAATAGTACCACTGCAAGAAATCCATAGTGTTAAGATAGTAGAAAAAAGGGATTCAGCAAAAAGAGACCCTGTGGTTGACTGAAATGCTGAAGGTCCATGACGATGTTGGGGAGTCAAAGTCCCTTTAGTCCCTAAAACACTTCTTTTAAACTGTATGTGTATTATCTAGTCTGTGATTTTTATTCATTTTTCATTTATTCCATTTTCTATTTATATTTTACAGTGTTCTGCCATGTTGATAAATTTCTGTTAATCGAACAGACAATAAAGATAATCTGTCTTTAATTATGCGAGAACAAGGACGATAAAAGCTTCATCCTTTATTTACTCTATCCCACAGAGACGAGGATGACGATAGGTGTGGTGTATTTGTGTCTAAAGTCCACAACAAAGTTTACAAGAGTTTTTCACATCCACTACTTGAAACAGACTAATCCAGGAAACAGGAAAATGAACTGTCATGTCAGCCAAAAATGTGAAAGCTCTGAGTCACATTTTAATGAAGAATGAATTTGATTTGCATTAATGTGTCTACAAACAAGTTGAAGAATTGATTAAATTCTTAAAAACTGACTTTAATACTCATCTCCCCCATAATATGCACTGGCTATGAAAGGAACCAGTCAGTAAATCCCATCAGTAGCCAAAGAAGAAATGGGCACTGGCTTTGGCAAGAACAAAAAGATGCATTACTTCAAACTCCAGACTCACTGAGTAAGTATCTTAGCATGTGTATAGCTTTGCCATATGGGGAAATCTACAGAGTTCATCAGTTTTCCACATGGACGACTAGTGGGCAGCGAACATCTTGATGCTGCCATCTTGTCTTTTGCATAATATCAAGCTATTTTAGCTACATCAGCACACAGAGAAGTTACTTGTGACTTTTAAAAGTCATTGGTGCACCGAGCTACCCTGCTGGTCACCTCATGGACGTGGCTCACAGTGCTGTAGCGATGTGTCAAAAGACAATACAGGCACTGCAGCTTCTCTAACACTTAGGACTATCTAAACCTCAAGGACAACAATTAAAACCGGTATTTTAAAAAAAGAAACAGAAGCTGGCATTAAATGGTAAAAGAAATTATCAAAGAACTAATTTCTTTTCTTCTTTTTTAGTTGTAAAACTATAAATTCTTTATTATTTTTAATGGATTCAATGTGTAATATGTGTGTACTGTACAAATATGTCTGTTTATGATTAAGAGTAATTCTAATGTCAAGAAGATGGCATAGTCTTTTATTTTTTCACTTTCCAATCAATTCATAACTCAATATTTTACTGGGTTTAATATATCTATTATATATATTATATTATATAAATTATATATAATATATCTACAATATCTATTTTTATTTATTTATTGTTTTTTATTGCATTCAATAAATCAATAAATCGTAAATAGTGCAAATATTTTCTAGGTGGTTTTAACCCCCTAGCCATTGATGGAGGTTTGAATGAGAACATGTCAAGAGGATTACCACACAGCTGTTGACATGCAGCGGTCTTTTGTAAGTGTTTCTGTCCGGACTCAGATTGGGTCTGTCATTCCAGAAGGGTTTGCACTCTCGCCGCTGCTCTCCAAGAGCTGCAGGTGCGAGATTTGCAGGGAGCCAAAGCGAAAATAGCAGAGTGGCCAAATGCAATTAATGCACTGGATGCATTCCTATTCCTGTCTCCCTCCTTCTCTCTCCCTTCATTCTTTTTTTGTAACTTGGAAAGGGTTTTTATACTCTAGCTAAGTGCACTTTATCTGATGAGCCAGTTGGGAGAGGCAGCTAAGATATTGTGCACAGCTACAGAATGAATTAACAAATCAATCACTCACACAGTCAATTAATCAATGAAAACACACAGTCAGCTGTGCGGATGTTTGCTGCATTGAATGTGGAACAGCTAAGGCCAGCATAGATCTGAAGAAAACTGGAGGATAAAAAAAGTTTGCTGTGATCAATATCTTCAGTTGGAGGTGTTTTATCTGCTGTGCACTGACTACTGACTTTTTACTTTTGCATATGGTGCATGATTGAAACTATAATAAACACATTAAACACATTCATCTTTGCTAATAATTTCCTTTTTCTGCTAGTCCTGTGTCCAGACTTTCCTTCTTTCTTTCAGACTGTTGTTTCCTTTTCTTCCACCGCGCCTGTCACTCTCTCTCTCTCGTAGGCGCGCGCTCTCACTGTCTGCCTCTGCGCTGCACGCGGCTCCCTTTACAGTTACACAAACAGGCGCATGCTTTCAGAAGCACACATCCTCATTCTACAACAGAAGTTTCCGTCTTGCAAGGAAATACGACAAATTTACTGCTTTCTAATTATTAATTTCCATTGTATTCATTTCCATTACAAGCTGCGTGCGTTCTTAAGTGCGCGACACGGCCGCCCACCGCAGGATTTTGTGTTGGGGTGTGTGTGTGTGTGTGGGGGGGTATTACTGTTCTCCTTCACTCTGTAACACCAAACATGAACGCGCGCTGTTAGAGTTCCATGAAAATCACTACGTGTTTTTTTTTGGGAACTATTTTTTGCAGCGTAACGTTACGTGTCTGTATAAACAAAGGTGGAGCCTCCTGCCCCGCATTCTTCATGGGTGTCAGGCTTCACGGCTACCGGAAAGGTGACAGTGTCTGCAGTCTGCTTATTACTGGACAATACATAATATGAGAAGATTTCTGTACCAGAGAGCACAGGTGAAACTTGCGTGCAGCTCCAGAGCGGTCCGCTGCAGAAGAATCAACACGCACCCCCCAACACACGTGTGCGCACCTTCCTACTATAACTACACAGGGATTTTGTGGTTTGTTTGGGGGTTTTTTTGGGGGGGGGCTGAGGTTAACCGCGACGCCGCGCCCCCTGGTGGTTCATCACCGCGGTGATCAATAATTCAACACCGTCACAGCTCTACTTATACCATGGGTGAATACTCGATTCTGATTGGATGCTGGGTGTGCGTAAAAAAGTGATAACCGCACGCCCCCAAAAGAAGTTCCGGTCACCTATCTTAAATCTTCTGTATCACTTCTTTAAAACAACCTTTAGCTTCATCATCTGGACAAAAACAAGCGGTAAGAGGTGAACTTTCTCTCTGAACTGATGTTCTATTCAAACCATCGGGACGATTAGCATATATATATCGCTTTATATCGCCGAATCTTGACTGCAGCGGTGGTGCGCCGCCTTGTGAGGTTACCATGACAAGGCGCCGCATCACGTAACAAGTACAGGTCCAAATTGGAAAAATACAAGAATTAAGGACTAAAAACTGGTTAATAATTAATATCTGGTTAATGGCTGGTTAATGACCTTCGAAGTGCATTAAAACCCGTCCTCTGAGCCTGAACCGTCCGACACTAGCGGCTTGCGTTAAAAAGTGATAATGCACACTTCGTCGGCCATTAACCCTTACTTATAAGTGTCCCTTGTAGTGCAGAAAATAGGGAACTTGTTAAACTGGACTAAAATCGAGCTGCTTTGCTCAGTAACAATCCCAGTAATCATCTGTTTCTTGGATAACTTATTACCTTTACAGGGTCAAAAAACAAAGGCTGACATAGACCTGATTCGACCAAACGATCAGTTACAGAATCATGCAATAAGCAAACAGACTTCTTATATACTCTAAATTTTATATCTAAACATCTTCATATGGTTTAGAGGTGTAGACTTTACAATTAATTTAATTCCAAGTGTCATTTCATTAAACATTTGCAAAGGGTAACCATGCCACACAAAAGAAATTCAGCAGAACTATCAAACTTTCTGAGGTCGTATTGTTGGGAAAGCTGAGGCTGGTCTTAGCCAGGGAAAAATTCCCAAAAATCTTCAAATTCCTCTTGCTGCTAATAATAGAATTGTAGTACAATTCAGAAGCCAAGAAAATAATCAACAGATGTTCCTCCCGTCAACCTGGACCCTCAGAAAGGAAGCATAGCTGTTTAAAGAGAATTGTGGAAAACGAACCCTGTTTGAAGTTCAGTTCAACATCACAATTAATTTCTCAGCAAAATAAAACTGCAAGAAAAGGTCTACTTAATACTAAAGTAGCCTTAGCTATTACATTTCAATTGTGTGCTTTGCATACTTATGCACTGCTAAAAACGTTGCTTTAAATTGTCCTAGTTGATGAAATACAATTAAAAAAAGTCGGCTTCCAGTTTCCCTTTAAACAGCGAGGTGGACAACCCTATCACGTTTTCCCTTACATCATGAAATGGAGAAGTTACCAAACACACCCTGCAATATTTGTAACTCTCCTCTCGCATAGGAGGAAAGTCCTTGAGGCACTGATGGAGGTCTTTCTTTTCTTTTAGCATGAGGGAATTCGAGAGCTGAAGAGAGTTAAGTGCAAAAAACCAAAACGCTATGGTTTATTGTGATGCTTAATCTGTGGGTCAATGACACCATCACCATGCCAACCTTTGTTATCACCATGGAAACCTGCTTTATTGGATGCACACGATAGAGAAAGCCCTTCTTGCCTTGGTGTGGAGGTTGTGTCTCACAATCCTGTACTGCCTCCTGGCTTGTCTCAGAGGTGATCGCTCACTTTATGAAGACTGATGGACATGCCTGATAAAATGTTGACCATTTATTAAGCTTTAAAACTGTATCTGAGTGGGATTATTCCTAACCAGTCATTTAGGGAAAAAATGTGCAAAAGATTTTAAAGAAAACTCCCACAAAATCTGATTCTTTTGGTAATGCTTCAGTGCAATTGAGGATAATTTTAGTTTGTGAGCAAAGTCTCCAGGGGTTTCCAGTTATTTGCACAGATCCTTTGTGGCAGCAGCGATCTCTTCCCAGCAAACGTGTTGATGGCAATTCCCTGTTCTCTCAGGAGCGCTTTTAGAAAAAGAAGATCAATAATCAATGTGGACCTAATTTGGCTTTCCACAGAGTTCACCTTGTCTTGTTCTGGGCTTTCTATTCATCCCTTTTCTTGCCTGTGATTTTCTCAGAGGAGGTGACACTTGGGCGGTCCCTGAATGGTGTGAAATGTCTCTGGGTGGGTTTCAGTTTTCTTTCCATCCAGCTAACGGCAAAGTAAATAGATGAGAGAAAAGAAAAACTCTGAAAAAGTCACAAAAGACTTACAACAACCTAGTTTGTGGGTTACAAAACTACAACCATTTACAGATTTATGCAAATCTACTATTTAATCTAGAAAAGCTCAACCTAGCCCCCCTTTCCACTTTTTATCTAGGTCTATCTCCTAATAAAAATAAACTGCAGTTCTCCAGGGATGCCTAGTCAACCCAGAACTATCATTAAAAAGGATCTCAGTCTGTGATCAAAGGATCCACCGACACTGCTCTGACCTCCCAAGTCATGGAAACGAAGCTGGCTGTCCGACCTGAGTCGGGCTGTGGGGGACCGAGCAGCTGGTTTTGGAGCGTCTGAGCCGGACTGTACAGCCATCGTGGGATCCTCGATGTGACATCCCGTGCTCACTTGAGAGGTCAGACGGCTCGAATTTGCCATTAAACATTTACCCATCCAGATGGAGGACGTGCGCTACAGATGCATACGCGTGCACGTGTTCGTATTTAGCATTCTGAACTGGAGCCTGGTGACATGGAACGTGTGATCGTCAGATCAGACAGTGTGTAAGCGAATGTGTGTGTGCAAGCCAGAGTCCTTATGTGTGTACTTTCTGTCAGTGTCTTGTGTTGCTCTGTGTCTCTGGTGGCTGAGATGATGAAACTGCAGCAGCGACTAAGGGCAAAAAGTCTGACGGGAATGAATGAAAGCTGTACAGCAATAAGAGCGCAGCACACACAAACAAACTGGTGTTCACTCCTTTTGAGTTCTGCTTTCAGTGTATTACAAAGGTGTCCTGTAAGAAGTCGACTTAAAGTCGCAATATCAAAGCTTAACATTTGTTTATGTCTTGCATTGTTTCAATGACAAAACCAGCAGTTTATATCGATCAGATCAAGGGGAAACCCTTTGACTTTCACATTAACTCCAATGAAATCTTTTTTTCTGTGTTCTTGTAGCATTTTTTCTCATAATGGAGGACATATATAAAATATTTCTGGATCAAAACTGTATTTCTTTGTTCAGATCGGGATGAATCAGGAGTAGATGAATAGATGTTGTTTCAAAAAGCTCTTTTTAGTGAAATGGGATGGCCAAATCCTCTCTGCTTCGCTCCATTCCGATGCATCCACTTGTAGACAATTAGATACAACAACATTATCGTCCTTGTCTGAGCTGGCTTAATACAGTGTGGTTGGATAGCTCCAGTAATGCTCGCCATTTTTGTTGCACCGCTAATGTTAGCTTAAGGGGCTGTATGCCAGTGGGAGAGAGTGTAAACAGAGGGATGGTGGGACATCAGCAAAAGGCTTACTTCCATGCCAACAGTCCCGCCCACAACTCAGAGGCAAATTTCTGATGAACTCCTGCTGCTCTGCACAAACTTTGTCCAAGAAAACAACACAGGTTTTTTTTATTTTGCAAAGAAACCTCAAAACAAAAGTGTCTAAGGCCGGATGGTGTTCACTAACTAATCACTGAGAGCATGTTGCATAAGAAGGTCTGTCCCACTTAACTTGAATGCAAAAGTTTATGTATTTGTAATATTAATGTGTTAGGATAAGTTTTAATGACCTCTGCTAGACCTTCTAATTTTGCTTATTTGTCCATCTTTCTAAAGGCAACAGTGAAATATGGAGAAGTCAAATGCAGAAAACCTTTGGTGAAAACATCTGCCGATTAAAGATTAATACAACCAAAATCTAAACCAAACTATTAAACTGTTCAACAGCAAAGAAGTAATTTCCTGAAGCAGAAACTGCAGAGGATGCTAAATAAGATCATTTACCAGAGCCTCCCTCAAACAAGGAGGGAGGGCAGAAAACACAAGCTAAACAAAAACAAATCTGAGCTAAAAAAAAATGATATCATTTATTTATTTATTTTATTTATTTATTTATTTAACCTTTATTTACCCAGGAGTTGTCCCATTGAGATTAAGAATCTCTTTTTCGAGGGAGTCCTGGCAATTTATCTAAGATGTCAATAATCCTCAAGCTAAAAAATGACATTTGATCTGTCAAGATCAAAATAAACTAAATTCCTCAAAAGGTGATGGAGCTGCTTCTGTAAACAACATTTCTCTTCTGAATTAGCAGTGTGTGTCACGTCGTGTGACCTGACCTGTTGCTCGTCTCTTTTTACACTCACTCGTTTAAAACAACAGACCGTTTGATCAAGCTCTTGACATTGCCCCTGTCTGCAAAGTTTGTGGCTTTGTAGCTTTTGGAACAATGACCTGTTAAAAAAAATGGTATCAAATCGAATTTAACCATCATGTGACTCACTGATGGCCTGCACAATAAATCACAAATGTATCGTTATCGAGATATCCAGCTGTGCAACACGCATATCGCAAAAGACGGCGAAAATTGCGATAAATGGAAACCTTAAATTTGCTAAAACAATCTTATTGAAGCTCGAAGTATTTAATATATCAAATAAATTTCCTTTATGCATTTGACCAATCAGATGGACTGCTTTACATCACTGACCAATCAGATGGACTGCTTTACATCACTGACCAATCGGATGGAGTTCTTTTGTGTTAGATGTTTACCTCCTATGTAGACGAGGGTTAACTTAAATTAAACTGCCGCAGTGAAATGAAAATTAAGTTTTTGGTTGTTTCGCTATTTGTTCATGTATTGCAAGTTATATGGTCATCGCAATATTGATCACTAATATTGTTTTCCTCATATTGTGGATCCCTAATTCAGACCTGAAGGCAAAACAGATTATAGGGCATATTCAGCCTAACAGTCCAGTAATGTGACATAATTACACTACCAAAAGTGCCTGGAAGAGCCAAGATGTAGCAGGTGATTGGTCAGAGGAAGTTTTTCTAGTGAACTGTGTGGTTTTCCTCTTTTATTTACAATAATCAGCCTTTGTGGAGAATTCAACACGACAGATCAGTCTAACTTTATCAACAATAAGTCTCAGCATTGCTCATTTGTAACACATAAAGTACTTTCTTTATCAGTTCGTTATGTTGCAGCACAGCAAGTATCACTGCACTGGGCTTCTGACCATAATGCTCCAACTATCTATCAAGTGGTCTGGTTTAGAAGTTTACCAAAGTCAGAGTGAAACATTTTTGACAGATTCTGATTTGGAGAAAAGCGGCTTTTCATATTGTAAAGATGTGCAACGCATTACTAATATAAAGTGTTGTATAAGGGTGAGAAGCCACTTTTCTCTGCGTTAGAATTAACTGGAATTACGTCAATTGCGTAAACGGTTAAGGAATTACAGTAATCCAAAGTCAGCACAGGAGCTAAAGCTCAGGTGTTTAAGGGTTACGTACCGTATTTTCCGGGCTATAGAGCGCACCTGAGTACAAGCCGCACCCCCTAATTTCCAAACAGTGCCTGTGACACAGCAGTAACACGGCAGCAATATGGTAGTAACAGGGGTGGTCAAAAAAACATACCGGTAAAAGTCGCTGAAAGCAGCAGTGACCTATTAACGGCACGCGCCTCTGCGCAGAGGCAAGCACTGCGCAGCGCATGTGCCGGAAGTTTCCTTCCACTACAGTGACACACCATAACACAGCACTAACAGGGTTGGTTTAAAAAACATGAACGTAAAAGTCACTGAGAGCTTTCTTCATCTTCCTCCTCAGTGTGGGATTGGATTTGCGTCAGACATTCTTGGCCACACACTCTCCCAGTGTCTCTTTCGTTGTCGCTGTCAGTGTCACTCTGAGGTAAATTCTCTCCTGAGCTTGCACTGTCCTCTCCATCACGCAGCAGACCGGCTTTTCCAAAGCCGTTGGTGACGGTGGATTTTTTCACACTGCTTTTAATGATTGCTTTTACCTTGAAAGCTGCATCATATTGTACTGGCGGTCACGTGCACGTTGGGTCTAATGGCACCAAAGGGTTGTGGGATGCGGCCAAAGTAGGGCTGAGCAAGGATGTTTCTTTCTGTTGCACCATGACTGAGGGGTCTAAAAGCAGAAGTGACTTGCTGTTTGGCTGCTTGTGGGTGTGTCAAAAAATAAATGGACTTGTTGACGGAAATGGGATTATACACCCAGCTACCTCTCTGAGACTGTTTGAGGCAGCAATACGTACATCATCTTCCCCATGTCCCACATATACCTTATCTGCTTGAGCGCCCCTTGTGGCCGTCAAAAAAATGCATAAATTAGCTGCATCATTGAATAAGCCGCAGGGTCGAACGTGTGTGTCAAAAGTAGCGACTTATTGTCCAGAAAATACGGTATGTTTTATGGTCCAAAAATTACATTAAATCATTTTGGTTTTCCTTCATCTCCATTTGAGCAAACATTGCCTTTATTGCTATGTTTTATGTGAAATACACATAAAATCATTTTTATGTATTAAGAAATAGTTGCTTTTCAATACCTCATAAAAATGTCACAAAAAAATTGTTTGTTAGTTGGGGATGAGTGGATATTTGAAGTATTCCTGCAGCATTTCTTCAGTTGACACACGTTGCAGAACGTCAATTAAAACATAAAATATGGTTATTTTTTAAACTACGAGCTTTTGACAAGAATCCTTTCTGTAATCATAATAAATGGAAAACACAGCAGCTGCTGGTTCCCGGTTTGACAGTGCAAACATGCAAATCTTGAAGCGAGAAAGCGAGCTGCTGTGACGCTGCTCCGCTCTGTGAGCGAATGATCAAATCCCCAGATGTCTCTGACAGCTTTGCTGCTCTTATGGAAGTCTGTTGGAGGACCATTTCATACCTGTGATCACTACTAGTGCTGTTCTTCACATCGATCTCTCACCTCGTCACCTCAGCTGATCCTGAATTATCACTCCGTGGTGTCTGAGCTCATTTCCTAATTGCTCAGCTTCATAGTATTTGCATGCAGGCGATTTATGGAGCGATTGTTTAGACAACACACGTTTAGTCCAGTTTTTTTTTTTTGTAAACAAGCATTACTTAGAAAAAAGGGAAGTTAAACACTTGGGAACACATCTGAAATCTGCAAAGAAAAATGGCACAAAATTGGCACTTCACCTAAAAGATAAAGGTTTGCATTCTGGTTTAAGCTGCTGTGATGGGTTTGATGCTTTTCTCCTCATCAGGTTGTGAAAAAGAGCAGAGAGCCGGTCAGAGAGAGAGCGGCTATTAGAAGGCAGTGCATGAAGCGTGGTGGAAAAAGGAAATACAAAACTCGCTCTGAGGATGAGGATTACGTGCCCCACTGACTGAGCTCCTCTTGTACCCATAATGCATTACCTGTGATCTCTGCCTCCCTCAGTTTTCAACCTACGGACTCAATCTGTTCCGTCTGAATAATTCCTGATCAGTTTCCCCTTGTGGAAGAGTCTAACTTATGCTTTTCCTTCATTTCTTTCTAATGTTTAAAAGAAAAAACACATTATCAGCAAAATTTCAACCATCATTACAGAACTGGATGGTAACTTGACATATTTCAGAGAAAATTTAGGCCATGCATGTACTTATTTACTTAAAATGAAGGATAGAATGGAACTCTAGTTTGTCTGCTTGCATTCCACAGAACAGCTCCAACTTAAATTCGGGAAAAAAAGCTTAAGTGGAATCACACAAACAATGAAGTACAAACTTGGACTGCATGACATGAGGAAAACTTGTGATGTGCAATATTGATGATCAACATTGCGATGATGAAATGACTTGCGATACTCAGACCTTAAGCCTTTTCAGTTTAAATGATTAAAAAGGAAATTGATGGTGTTTGGTCCATGCAGCTCCTGTGACCCCCTCCACAGTAGAGTTGGGTCCATTGGCTCCACATTTAAAACAGCCTGCGTCAAACCTGGGTTTTAAAATGGACATTAATTTGAAACTTGACTGCCAAATTAGTTAGTGGTAAAATTCAGCTTCTTTTATTTGAGGAATTTGTTGATAGTGAAAGCATTTTCACCAAAACACGAAGTAATCCATGCTTTCATTACATCTGGGTTGGATTACTGTAACTGTGTTTGTTTTGGAGTCTGCCAGTTATCCTTCTCACTAAACTTCTTTTCTCACACGAACGCTGCTGTTCGTGTTCTGATTGGAGCCCCCGGTTCATCAGCTCAGCTGATCAGCTTCTCCTGGAGGTCCAACAGGAGGCTCAGAGAGCAACGAGCATCTTCAATCAGTCCACCGAAGCTGTGGATCATGTTGCCATCGAGCTTTCACTAGGCATCCTCACTGTCCATTTAAGAAAAACTTCACAAAACCTATTTTTATAGCCAGGCTTTGACACAACATGAGACTGCTATGCTGGTGTGTTTTATTGTTTTGTTTCTTGTTTCTAGTAATACTGGCCAGAACTAATCCTGAGTGATTTTTTTAGTATGGCAAGTTCTTGGTAAGGTAAACCAACACGTATACCTTCCAAGGTTATAATGCCCTGACATGTTACCGTGTTTCTTGTTGTACTGAAAAGACTCTCTGAACTTGAACTACTACTAGTTATGCAGAAATACTTCCTTGCTTATATGTGACAATGTAATTTGCTGGAGTTTCCACCACACCATGGGGTCTTCCTCACTGTCTATGACCGGGGACACCAAGTAGCGTTTAAGCTCAGCTTCTACACTTTGTGACAGATGCATTACAGAGAAGTGAGGGAGTGGGCCTGTCTCGAAAAACCTGCCAAGTGATTTTTGTTTCGGAGGAGCATAAAATAAACATTTATCCCAATTGAAGCTGTCTTCCACGCACAGGCTGATATCGCAATGACACAACATGTAAAGACCTAAAGCTTTATCGCTTTCAAAAAACCACAGTGTCTTGAATGTGATGAGTTCACGTTGGTGTACGTACGACGAAACAGGGTCCAGCCGAGGTCTTTAGACATTCCTCCAGGAGTTTCATTCGGAGTCTCTGCAGTTCTGGATTGTCCCATTCCTCTGGATCTACTCCCCAGTAAAGGTCCACAACCTAAACCCACACAAACATCAGGACACAAACGATTGCTGGAGGGTCAAATCTTAATGTTTCAAATCATAAAAATAAAATGCTGTTTCAGTTTTATGCTATTGTTATTCCTACTGAATCAGGGTTACTATACATTCAGGAAAATGTCATTTATTTCAGTTTTAAACCAAAGATTGAGTAAAAAGGAAAATCAGGTCTAAAATCAGTTTAGTAAACATACATAAAACATACATTACTCCAGTAAAAAAATATTACATTACCAACATAATCTGAAAATTATAACAAAATAATTAAAGCGAGATAAAAAGTTCATAAATGCTGCTAGAATCATTTTAGTAAAAATTGAAATTTATTCCAAAGATTTTTATGGCTTGGTTCAGACCACCAATAAGGTTCAGGGTTTTAAACCATTTCTTCTTTCATTTGTATTATCCCATCTTGATACATTTATGCAGATTTTATTATAGGCTTGCTGCTGATAATTAATTTTAAACACAGTCAAAGATCTCTTTTTATCTCCTGGAATTATATCCCACTGACAAGACAATTTTTAAAATAACCTTTCCCAAGTTTCAGCAGTTCTCATTATTTGATGTTTCTTTTAAATTCTCCACTGATGTAGTTTATTATGTATTTCCTGATTGGCTGATCAAAGGTGTCTATGAGTGTTTGCATCTTTATTTCTATTAGTATAAACCATCTATAGATAAACAGGGTCGAGGTGTGGAAGGAGGACTTAACATTTGCCTTCACATTCAGCTGACGGCAGGTTGGTATTGATAGAAATGTTTGTGTGAAAGCACAGGCGGTACGGTTTTATAGATCTAAACATTTTTCCTGTTATTTGTGCTATTTTTGGATTTGACCATAGACCAAGTTCTATGCTGAAATCCTCTAATGTTATAAATGAAGCTTCAGGAAAAAGAAAGCCATTACCTACAAACGTAAAGAAAAGAAAAAAAAGGAAAGAAAAGACAAAATGATATTATGTCATCTAAAAATTCATAACACAACCACAAAAACACACAAAGAACTCAAATTCTAACTTCAGTTGAGTTTATTTTTATGGTAGCATTTCTTTTATATCAGACTTGCTTTTTAGTTTATGAACCTCCCCGAGCCCTCAGATCCTCAGGCACAGACCTGCTGAAAGTCCCTAGGGTCAAAACAAAAATCCACGGTCGGCCTCATTTAGAAACTACGGTCCTGTGGTTGTTCCACAGACGAGAATGTGAGGGCCTCATCCACTGTAGAGGTTTTAAAAAGAAACTAAAGACACATCTATTTATTTCAGCTTTTAAGTAGATCTCGTATGTGGGATCTAGAATGTTACTCTATAATTTATATTATATTGTATTACATATTTATTTGTTTAATGCTTTTTAGTCAAGTTGTACTTTTTTAGGTCTCAACTTGTTCTAACTTATATTCTAGGTGTTTTAGACTTTCTTGTTTTTTTGTTTTTTTACTTTTTATGCATCAACTTATTTTAATTTATATTGTCATATTTTAGCTATTTTTATAGTTGAACTGTTATATTTATGACTTCTACATTTTAGAATGTTTCCGAGTGTCTTTTCAGCCTTGGCTGGGGTGTTTGTGTTCGGCCTCCCAGAGTTTTGGCCCTGCTTGTCCTCTGGCATCTCTTGTTCTGGGTCCTCCGAGCTGCCTGGCCTAACGTGCCCAAGTCGGGCGCATTGGAGCCGAGGGTTAGGGGACCGTGGGGCGGGAGGTGCTGGGGATGAGCTGTGCTCATGTTGCTTGGATGCTGATACCCCAGCCAACAGGAGGACAGGGCGGACGCCGCCTTCTGCGATCTCTCGTCTTTAGCTTTTTATAACCATTTATCTTTTATTTGTGTTTGTCTTTGTGTGTTTTAATATGTGGGTCTTATTTTCTTATCCAATTCAATGTGTGGGAATTGGTGTTTTATGATATTGTTTGTTTTTATGTACACCACCTTGAGCTGTTCTCTTTACATGAAATGTGCTATAGAAACAAGATCATTAGAATTAGAATTGATGGTCTGGGGCTGTTTTGGAGCTTTAGGATCTGTGAAATCCACTGTAATCCAACTGAAACTGTCATGACCTAAACAGGTCATTCCAGAAGGGAACCCTAAATTTAACCCTTTAACACCAGTGTTGATATTCTCTTCAACTGTTAAAGCAATTAATGTAATTGCAGAAGATTCTGAAGCAGAAAATCAGCCTTGAACAAACGGGAAAGCCTTTACAGTAGTGAAGTGTTCATGCAATCAACTAATTCTGAGCAGTGAAAAGCCACTTTCCCCGCCTTAAAATCAGCAGATTCAAATTGTTCGCAAAAACAGTTGAAGAGTTACTGAAGGTCAGCGTGTGCTATTGAGATACCACAGGTGACATCTCCAGCTTTAAAGGCCAAACAAAAGAATTGGGCGAAATCAATTTAGAGTATTGTGAAAGACTTTTAAACAGCTGTCATTACTGCCTGATTGCCATCAGTCATGGTATAATCGGCTGAGTAACATTTTACGTGTCGCCTTGAAGCACTGGGCAGTTTTTCCCCAAACAACTGAAACATTGTTAAAAACTAAGGTTTAGTTTAAAAAGCCTCAAAATACATCTTCCTAATTCTGACTTGCCGTTAAAAATACTGTTCTATAAAAAAATTAAAAAAAGAACTGCTTCAAAGGTGTTTGTCTTCATTACTAACATAGCACCATATCAAACAATTAAATTGTTTGGGGGTCAATTTATTTGCACAAATGTGTCTAACTTCCTTTGGAACACAACAACATTTTCAGGAAATTAAAAAAACAAAAAAAAAGAAAAAAAAAACTGCTAATAAAATTCTAACACTAATGTCTCAATTTGCTGCTAAATGTAAAAAATCTCAAAACGGAAGCAGCACTTTGAGTGGAGTCTCAGTCAAATGGGACTCACACGTCCACCTGCTCTTCCTCGGCAAAGCGCTCCATCGCTTTGAGAGAGTGGCAGGGGGACACGCTCACACACACACACAACCCTCCCTGCACACGCCGACGACACGTTCTAACAGTTGAGACAATTCCAACAGTAAACACGCCACGGGGGGAATCTCCTGCTGGAAGAGCGAAGCGGGAGGGAACGCCTGTTAGTGTTTGTGTGTGGCCAACACCACAATGATACTGCGTCAAAGAAGGACAACAAGCCCCACCTGCTGCAGCAGCAGCTGTGATATTCTTGGGACGGATGTGTCCATATTCCTTTATGCCCTTGATGTCCTCCACATAAATGTGAATGATCCTTTTTAAAACCTTTTCCTGCCCCCTCAGTGTGTTTCTGCTCATGGAAAGAAAGAGGGGACTCTGATTTTAGGTGGGATGAGCAGTGATTGAGCAGTGGGGGCTGCTACCTTGTTCCAATAAATGAGGCCAGGCAAAAATGACTGGCACATCTGCAGTGGGCGGCAGGGTGCTGTGGCAGGACGCCTCTGAAATAATTGAGAGAGGGAGGCTGACAGGGTGGGAGTTGGGATGCTTGTCTCTGCCATTATTGGCAAGAGCGGCAGGAGGTGCTAGAAATGCTCCTTCGCTCGTCTACTGACGGGGGCTGGGGGGGGGGGGGGGGGCTGTGCACCTGCGAGCACATGGATCACTGTGGGAAGGGCAGCTGCCAACCATTTCATCATGCCTGGAGCTGCAGTGTTTGAGCAGAACCCTCCCCAAAAACCGACCAAAGTAAAAGCCTTTATCAACATTCAGAAGCTAAATTATTTCTTCTAGCAAAGGCGGGAATTACGTGAGTGTGGGAGGAGAGACACGCTGGCTGATGTAATAAATGTTCAAGTCCTTTTTATTATCCCCCAACACAGGAGGACTTATATTTTGTAAAAAAAAAAAAAAAAGTTCTTCCACTATGGGGTGAGAACATAAAGATACGCATCCCTGATGTTATTAAAGAAAACGATTGCAGATCGGTCACAGTCCATCAGTGTCACTAATCTACTTCCAGAGCACGCGCGCGGGGGGCGCCATCTGCATTGTGTTGACAAGAACCGCGGGGAGAAGGAATAAAGTGATCCCAGCACTCCTGATTGCAGAGGTTTCCGCAGGAGATTAGGAAGATGCTCTATAATTAAAAGCTAAACGAAGACATTAGTCATTTCTCTTCTCCGCGAGGTGAGGATCTTTTAATTTAATTTGCCCGCTCACCTGTTGTGCTCCGACTAAAGTATGGAAGGTAGCGGTGATGCATTTCGTAGAAAAAGTTCAAAGGAAGCAGAAACAAGTAGATGGATCCAGTTTGGAGGGGTTTTAATAAAGTAGCTGAAAGAGTCCTGTGGGAGGGTATTTAGCTCCAACATTATAGTTTATATAGCACTTTTCCGCTCCTATCTTTGATTACCTTCTCCCTCTTTGCGGCTCTTAAAACTACAGTAGTGGGTGTGCCGTTTCTTAGATAAGAGATGAAGCAGCTTCTGCTAAGCAGCTTTTCGATGCCCGTGTGAGGCGTTTGCCCATGGCAGGTCAAATTTATTGAATGCTAGACTATTAGACTTTGGGATTCTGCCCAAGATGCCCAGGATGAAAGGGCATGAAATCAGGCGGGAACAAAAAGAAGAAGCACCAACAGAAAGACTGTAAGGCAAAGACTGGAGTAAAAATAGACTAACATTACTGTTTCTTCTACACACTACTGCAGGCACTTATATTAGGAATGCGTAGGAAGTTCCTAAGAAGGTTTGACGAACGCCGGTCTTTTGCCGCTTGGGGATAATGTCGGATTTAGCAGCAGGCTTAGCATCCACTGCTAAATGTACTTTTTAAAAAAGTATTTTGCTGGGAAATATACCAGATTCTATAGAAGACACGTAATCAAAACTCTGGATTTTTTACTTTAGCTACATTGCCAGACAAAAAACTTCGGAACAATCTAATGTCAAGGTTCATAAGAGTTACTTGTTTATCTGTTTTTTGTCTTAAAACAGATATTCTAGTCCAGGGGTCGGCAACCTGCGGCTCTTTCATTCTAGTGCTGCGGCTCGCTCTGTTTTTGTAAAATAACTATCATGTTCTAAGATTGTCGTGGTGCCTTTAACACCGTCGGGTAGTGCGAGCGGGCAGGAGGAAAAGAGTAGCGTGAGCACACGTGTCTGCGGCTGTGAACGCGACCACAGTCTGTTATCAAATGGAAAATTCTTCTAAAAAGACAGTCAGTGGCATTCTTGTAGGGGACACATGAGCGCCCCCAAAAAATAATTGATTCTGAGTATGTGAACAGGCAAAGAGGTGGGGGCGGGGCTTAGACTCCCCGCTGATGATTCCAGACCCGCAACAAACTAAAAGCTGCTTTCTGACAAAAATAATTCTCATCCATAAAATTAATTTACTTTACTGGGTTTTCTGGATTTAAAGAGAAAAAAAATAGAAAGGAGTCTGCATCAAAGTGAATTTGTTTTCATCATCTCACTTATCTTAACTCTGTGTTTGACAGACAGAAAAGTCTATTTAAGGTTGTGGAAAATGAACAAAAAATCAAAGAAAAACTCACATGCTCATAATTAATTAAAATAAACATTTAAATAAATATCCTGACAGCATTTTGAATCTATACAAATGCGGCCAAATGAACTATTGCGATATATCGGCGAAACGATTTTTTTCTAACACCCCTAGTGTTTGCGGCTCCCTGAGCTTTCATTTCTGTGGGAAACTGTGTGTGTGGGTGTGGGGTAATTCTACAATTAATCTGAACTGTTCTTTCTTATTTTCTTAATATACTGTACTGGCATTTGTACTCATGGAAGGAATAAACAACTATAGAAAAAAAAAACTGGGGTGAATCTATAGACTAAAATGTGTTTTTAAACTGTAGAATGTAGACAAAACCTTTTCACAGACACAAACAGTATTTTTCCTTCAACAGACTTAAAAAAGTCCGTGAAAAGTTTTTCCCAACGCAGTTCTAGATATTTCTATCAATGTGCAACTCTTTCTGTTTTGTTATTTCATCACGTTCCTCCTAAACTCAGGGTGTATTCATACACACATTGAGTTCACTTCAAAACAACCAGAAGCGAATAAAAAATGTTGTGCCTGATGTTAATACAGACGTTCAAATATGGTCAGAAAAATATGAAGTTTGAATAAGTGAACAATCCCAACAAGTATTGCAAAGTGCAGGACTACTATGGAGAGAAAACACGAAGCCAAAGTTACGCATCTACCGTGAGACTGTTTTCACGTCTCACAAATTTGTCCGTAAGTGCTGCGTTTAAATACCAGTGGAATGCTCAGTCATTAGAATTTTCCTATCAGCCTTCCCTTCTAAACGTATTTCCTTCAGTGGGTGTAGCAGGGCTTAAAAAAACTTTAAAGGAAAATAAAAATTATTATCTGAGAATATGACGTTCACTTTTAAACGTCTGGATACGTTTAGAAGGGAAGGCTGATAGGAAAATTCTAATGACCGAGCATTCCACTGATATTTAAACGCAGCACTTACGGACGAATTTGTGAGACGTGAAAACAGTCTCACGGTAAATCCGTGCGTAACTTTGGCTTCGTGTGTGCGTAACAAGGCGTTCGTGCGTGTTTTTTTAAAGATGTGTGTGTGAGTAGTTTCAAGCTGTTGTAATCTTAATTTGTGCATACGTAAATTGCATTTTGTATTTTTTTCATTTTATATTTTTTTAACTTATACACAAAACGTATTATGTGAGTAACAAATCACGCATAAATCCAAATTTATGCACAAATCCTAATTTACGCCAACCAAATCAAGAATATGCATACACAAATCCTAATTTATGCACAAATCAAGAATTACGCACGCACAAATCTGACTGAGTCTAATTTCTCTCCATAGACTACCAATCTTCCTTCGCTTGTTGTTTTGACCTGCACTCGTAATTCCTGGCCAGTGACTGAAGAGATCGTTAGTCATGTGGTTTTGTTTACAAGCTTTGGTTTGAATTAGAAATCTCTGGAAGCGGCTAGTATGAATACAGACTAAACGTAAGGACCAAATTAAGCGGACTTGCTTAGTTTGCCAATGGAGTTTTCCAATCTGAATACACCCTCAGAGTCTACGCTGCCTGCCTGGTTGGACTTTGTCCTGCTGCTGGATGAACCTTTAACCGCATACACCACATGATGATGGATCTATTAACAGAACTTTGTCGTAGGTGTTTCTGTTGCTATCACTGTATGCAGCCAAACCATCTTGTTTCTTTTGGCATTTTTTTAATAAAGTTTACTCTAGTCTAAATATATTTTTTGTGCAATTTGACATTTTGGGAAAATTGCCCTGTCATTGACTAGTGACCTGTCCGGGGTGTACCCCACCTTCGCCCAAAAGTAGTTGGGATAGGCTCCTGTAAGCACATGACCATGAAAGGGAATATGCGGGTTTAAAAAATGGGCTGATAGAACTTTGGGAAACCTGGCCTTTTTTTAAAACCTCTGCCACTACATCTGAGGATATTTGATCGAACTGAACTGGATAACTGAAGAGAAAACTGTAGACCAGCACTGCATGCTCCTCGACTACATAAGGTAATAGAATCAAACGCAGGGCAGGCTTTTAGTCAAACATTCACAGAAAAAGCCGTTTTCATGTCAGAGCAACAACTTCCAATAAAATCATATTAAACTGTTGTTGCTGAACATGGCTTTGGCAGATGTGTTTTTTGGTTGAACTGACATGTGTGCCCTATGATGGAGTTGATGGAGAGTTAAAAACCCAGTGGGAAAACTGGGAAGCAGTCCTGCACATCACCGACACACAAGAGAATTCATCAGGAATCTGGAGTAAATGAGAGAAATACAACTGCTTTATGGTAGCAAACAGTTAATCACTGACATCCCTGTTTTAATGTGCACTGCTGCCATAGTCCTCCTCAGGGAGGCCAAGAGAACTAATCTAAACCACTATCCATTACATAATTTTAAACTGCCTTTCCTGCAGCTAATTTGGTCGGTGGAAAATCAATCATGATCTCGGTTGAGCTCTCAGGATAGCTGGCAAGTTTCCCGAATTCAAAGCATCAAATCCAGAACCTTTTCAGTTTAGAATATCCATGTAGGTTATTTAACATGTCACACAAACTTAACTGCATACACATTGAAAGGGATGTGAGCATTCTGTATGGTCTTCTTGTCGATTCCTTTAATTTGTAAGGATTTGGGTTACATTGCATTTTTCCCTTGATGATAAAATGGGAAATGAATCATTTCTTTTTTATCTGTTTGTTTTCCTGTCCAACATTTTCATTTATCACCCGGTCTATTTAATTCAAAAATAAAATATGTTTTTGTTTCTGCGGCAGCTTGCTGCTGACTGATAAATTGACGGTGTTGCAGGGGAGGTAATGACACATCCTCTTTACAGGATGTCGGGTCCCAATAAATGCAGAGAAAGCTTCTATGTGTTTCCTTGTTTGATTTTTCACCATCATTGTTGATTGTCTGCTTTATTTGTGAGCACTGAGCTGATATTTCTCAGCCGAGCAAGTAAATCACGGGTGAATGGGGAGGGTGGCCTGCCGCCAGCAAGTGAAAGCGGCAGACGGAGAGGAGAAAGAGACGCAATAATGAGAAGAGCTGCATTCATGTAAACAATGACAAACAAATCAGCTTCATTTTTCTTGTTAAAACTGTCACTTTTACTATAAAAAGACAAATAACAAAATTCCTGCCTAATTTGTGCTCACAGTAATAATTCTTTTCAGTTAAGCTGCTGGAGGAGAACCATTTCTGACCCGTTTTTCTTTACAGCAGCTTAAGGAGTATCACCAGTTTTAAGTGGGAGAGATTTCCTGAGTACACTCCATAGTTTTTGACAAAAATACATAATTGACAGGCACTTCTTTATCCTTAAAATATAAGCTTTAAAGGCAAGATAATTAGTCTTTAGAAAAAAACATTATCTGCTTAAGGTGTTGGATGTAGTGACACTCATGCCAACTCTGGCCACAGTGTATTGGTGTTTGTTTGTGCACGTTTTAGCAGCTGCTAAGAGCTCACACTATGCTTTTAAACGGAATGGAGTTAATCAAAGCATTAAATCAAAGCATTTCTAAGAATTACGTTGTAGGTGCATGTACAGGGAGAAATAGTCCGGAAAAATGTCAGCTATAATGCAAGATTGCAAAAACTTTTAGTTTGTTCAAATAAATGCTAACAACTAGATTTGAATTTCAATTGAATGCAAGAAATAATGTAGCAGAAATCTTGATACCCTGAGTTTGACCCTACAACAACACCAGAGCGTTCCTCGTTGGTAACCATAGTGATCTAAAGATTATATAGTACACTTTGTACAACAAAAATGTATTAGATTATGGCACATAACATGTTTTGAATTCTTCTAAAAATGTGAAATGTAGATCATTTTTTGTGCCTCTTTGATAGAGTTTAGCTGGATTAGATGATGCTTTGCACCAAGCAAGAGTGATAATTGAAGAAAAAAAAGCAAGATTGACTGTACGAGCCTATGCTTGCTGAATGAAATACAACTAGAGATCAGAAGGATACCAGAAGTTTTCATTAGCAAGGATTATTATCTAAATATAACCATAATCATTCATGGTTATTAGCTAAGTCATAACTCCCATTACGCTTGGATACATGCTGTCTGCAGGTGGACAAACCTGAACAAGTGCACAGGTGGCCCACACTAAACAAGCTTGTAGCCTGCTCGCTGAGCCTGTAGGGCGAAAAGGTTTATGTAAATTGTTTTCTACTGGCGTGCTGTGAGATTCGGATAGTAGCGGACATTACAGTAATACAACACACAGGGGTAAAGTAAGGGTAAAGAAGGTGAGATGCAGGCATATCGTAAGAATTTGCCATTTTTTGCCAGCAGACAGCCTGTGTCTAGCCGTAAGGCTGATGCTTTACCAACAACTAAATTGTGGCATAAGGGCACAGAATGAATGCATTACCCGTATGTCATAAGTGCGTCCAACTTACAATAGCCTTATGAATACTTCACGATACACTTACCACAATCGTACATTCCATTTTCAACAACCCTCAAGTGAACTGCAAGACAAACCTGCGCTCCACTAAAGACGAGCCTTAAATTGGCGGCTCCTCTTTTCCATCGTTCAGATCCATCTGGCGGGAAATGCGAGGCACGTGGGGCAATCCGGGCCTCACTTATTTTTTTAAAAAAAAACTGATTCCTTAAAAGAGTTTAGAAAATTCCCACCTGTATGAGTATCTAAAGCTGTTCATTTAGTCAGCATTGTTTGTTTCGGTTGAACAAGCATTAGCAGTCGCCATCCTATGGGAAATTCCATTATACATTAGCATCAAGCTAGCGAACTTTCACTTTACTGCTGATTTCCTTTAGTTCACTAGAAAGAAATGGAATAAAAGATCAAACTTTACTTTAATGAATCGATTATTTATTGGATTGATTCAGATTGCTTAATCAATTTCATCAACCCAGCCCTAATATCAATGAAAGGAGAATGAACTGTCTATTTTACATAAATAAGGTGTACTGCATTATAGAGAGCATTAAGTGTAACAAAAAAGTCAAATAATGTGGTATGAATACTAAACCTAGAATACCCAGAGGGCCCAAACAGTAGCTAGGGATTGATCAAAAGTGTTGATGGGAAATTTTTCTAGTAAACTGTGTTGTTATTCATGTTCAGCTCTTTTATCTGCAATAAGCAGCCTCTGCAGAGTGTTCAACATGACATATGAAACAAACCTATACTGGTTAAACAAAGTCGAGAAGATGAACAGTCTGACTTTGAAGATTAGATGTGCCTTTTCGATAACCAGTTCCATTTTAAGAGGAAAACAAATCTGACATGCAGTTATCATGTAGCAGAAAAATGGTTTGGATATAAACTAATCCTAAGAAGTGTTAAGAATGTGACAATTTGTAAAATACAGATTCATGTATATGATAAATATGTGGTTTGTCCATTCTTTCCAGATGTTACTTCTGTTAAATTCAAGAAGGGCCCAAGTCCAGAGACTTAAGTTTGCTAGTCCTGTGAAATTATAAAAGGTAAGCCCTTCATATTATAGTATTTGTAAGCTATGAACTGGTGCTAAATCTGGGTAAAGTATTAATCATTTGGTGTAGCCTCCCTTTAAGCTATGCAATTAAAATCATTTCCTGGAAAAACAAACTTTTTGGACTTGGGCCCTTATTGAATTCACCGATTCAATTATGCAGTTTTTGACAACATTAAAGGCTTTTAAGGATGACTTGCAGTCCTAAAAATACAGTAATCACATTAAGTCATTGGTTATATTTGTAAAAAAACAAAAAAAAACAAGAAAAAAAGCTTGTATGAAAAGTTACTCACCAGGGGATTTGATAGCAGCAAGAAAGGTTATTTGTAGCACTGAACATTGAAGATCTGTACACATTCAATAGTTTTTGTAAATCCAACAAGACCTAAAAAAAACAAAGTGTTGTGGGGATAGATATCAATTGTTCAACTTGATTTGATTGAGAAGAATCATGTTATGATTTGATGTACTACAATTGATTAATTGATCTTTTTTTCTCTCTTCAAAACCATCATTACTTGGTTATAAAAGAGAGTTTTCTTTAAAAATTGAACGAAGGTAGGAACTTGGGGGTATTCATTTGTTATAGCTTAGATGACAAAGAAACAGCAAAATGACTTTTTTTTAACCTCTAAGATACAAGAAATAACAAACAAAAATACTAGTTTGATCATTTCCAAACAAAAAGATCTCACCCTGTGTGTGCAAACATAGGGATTATGTGTCTAAATCCAAAATAGGTTGACCTAAACAGAGCCTAAACACAGAGAAAGCACAATGTGCCATCAGCTAACAAGCAGCCGTTTCAGATAGGCAGTAAAGCATGTAATTTGACCAGCAAATAACAGCCCCCAGAGTCTGTACGGTGTCAAAAATCAACACTTCTTCCTTCTTAGATAAATTACACTGCAGCATTACTTCCTTTGGTTTTTTCACCAACGTGATGGGAAAATCAACCATCAAATGGTTCTAAAATAAAATATCTCACCAACTCCAAGGGATTTTAGGATAATATTCTATTGCTTGAATTTTCAACAAGGGAATGAATTGTTTGGGTGGAATCCAGCGAGGAATGTTTGCCTCACTAAATGTTTGGGGAACCATGTTCAGAACCATTAGTAAAAGATGTGGTTAGAAAAAGGCTTACATCATCTTTTGTTCCTACTCTTTGCTTAAATCCCTTTAAATTCACAAAATGAAACTTATGTACTACCAATTACTTATATTTAATCTTTTATTTTCTTTTACCGAAGATAAAACACAATGATTAATTCAGGGAAGTCGTTGTACAGATGGGAAATATATTGAATGAATGTTAATAGTAGGGGTGTAACGGTAAACTAAAATCTCAATTCGGTTCAGTTCAGGGTTTTATAGGTACAAAAAAGGCAGAATTTTTTTTTTTGCAAAATGCATTTAACCCACCGTATGTTTTGATTTAAAGTTAGGATTAGAAAGTGGTGGGTTTGGGTCAAATATACTATAAAACACAAAAAACGGAACAAATAATAAAGTAGGAACAGAACAAGTGAGCAATAACTAGAACTAATAAAGAACAGCGACAGAGGAAGTGAACTCCAACAGTAAACATTGCCATACAGTGGGCAGGTCATTCCGAAACAGTCCTTTTAGTGCACTTCTTCAAGTTCTTTTTAAATTAAACTTCCATTCATCCATCTTCTTCTACTTATTTGGGACCGGGTCGTGGGGCAGCAGTCCAACATACTGATATTTTGCAAGATTTATTGATTTATCGATGTAGATTTATCTTACTTTGAAATGATTTTTTAATGGTATAGGTCACATGTCTTGAAATTAAGGCCCCCGGGCCGGATGTGGCCCAGAGCATTCTATTATTGTTATTAATGGCACTGCGAAATGTAGCACTGGTAACTGATTATTACAGATCCCATAATGCAGCTCTTCAGCTGCCCTGGTGAACAGTAGCCCTCACAATGCCAAAGAAAAAAAGTTGATTCTGAAAACAGAGCCTTTAAAAAAATATTGGAGGCAGAATAAATGTTTCTGACCTTACTAGTGGACCCGCCTATCTCATTTGTGGAGGGAATGTGGCTGTAATCAAAGAATATATTCTAAGACGGCGCTATGAGACAAACGTCAAACACGCACTTTGATGAGAAGCTGAGCACACTGAGAAAGAAAAAAATGATTTTTTTTGTTGCTTCAACCTGTAGATTCGGAAGCTGATTGACCTGCAGTGTTTTAGCACAAAGTACGACACTTAAGAAATGCACCACCTCCGTGTACATGTGCCTCCAACTCTGTGCTCATTTCTGTGTGAAAAGCTCGTCTTAGTGATGAAGACTAACAAAACATCCCACAGGTGTCATTTCACTGACGAGCTCCTGCAGTCCATCCTGAGAATCTCCACAACACAGAACCTCACTGCAAACACAAACCAACTTGTTGACAAAAATGATGCCAGGCGTTTAGCTCTGATAAAATGACACAAGAGCAAAATAATGGGATTTGATTTATTGCTGAAAAGTACTAATTGTATTCATATTTTTCCGGTTTTGTTCATTTTGTTATGCAAGATATTTCTATTTTGAGGGAATATCTTTGAAAGAATTCAGTCTCTCTGGTCTCCCATAGCTAACTCCATGACTGGGGGTGGGGGGCCTGGTCGTCACTGCTCCTTGCCTTACTGCCGTGGTTCGGGGTCGGGGCCTCCGGTCCCCGGTAGGGGCGGGCTGGGGCGCTGTGTGGTCTTCTGGGCTTGGGTGTGTGGGGGGGTGTGGTGGGGGGGTGGAGTGGTGGTCTGGCTTGGCTTGGGGGGTGGTCTCTTTGCCTGTGCTGAGGGGGGTTGGGGGTTTCTTTCTGTTGATTTATTACGGATTAATATTTTCCATCTAATTTTATTCTTTTTTTTCTTTAAAGTTACATTTTGAAAGTTACGTTTTATTCTGTTCAACAAAGGTTTATCTTGTGACCTGAGAAATCGAGTTTGAGACCCCTGGTATAAGTCGATTTGATTTGATTCTGCCTCAGACACATTGATCTGGTTGGATCGTAGGAATAGAAATCTGATTCAGTGATTAATCGTTTAATTGTGCACACTTACTACAAACTGACCGCTGTCCAACATCAGAGAAGAAAAGTCATGTGGCTCTTGATTAACATTAAAAATAAAGGTTGTACACTTACAGAATAAGATGGCGTGATTCCATGGTGCAAACAGACGTCTAAATTGACTACAACAACGAACATGTTGAAGTGCATTACAGGCACCCTGTTAATTTTGGGAAACTATGACGGCAAAACTTGTAAACGGCAAGAATTTACAAATTAGCCAAGCTCTAGACATGTCTTATGTAATAATCAGCATATGTTGACATTGCGTAGATGCTCCAGTGCATCTCTGCAATTTCATTTAAAAATTCGGCCATGCAAAACAACCTAATTACACAGAAAAAGGAGCAGGGTATATGTTGGGATAAAATGGTTAGGGTGATCACAGAGTCTGATCCCCTTGTTGCTGCTGTGCGATGACTGAATGAGGACGCAAATCCTCGGCCCTCAGGCTGATTTTCGCCCTATTCCCCCGTTCCATTTCCCTGGAAAACTCTTTCGTCCTGTTAAAGGAACAGTCTGGTGGAAACTGACTTCAAATGATGGGAGACCAGGGAGGATTGGGCTCCAGCAGTTTGGCATATGTGTGTAGGCAGATGAGCGCATGAGAGATGAAAGGAGGCAGGATGCTGAAAAGGGAATCCAAAGAAATGTGTAGCAAAGAAAAAAATGTTTGACCAACTGCGTAGATACCAAACTCTATTTTATGCAGAAATGACTGACGGGCAATAACACACGCATATCATCACTAAACTCGATGTTGGCGATTTTCCACGATTAGAACTCGAGATGGCTTTATGCGGAGGATGATAAAAGACGCAGGAGGAAGGGACAGGAGAATATGTGAGTTGTAGCGTTAACTCAAGAGATAATCGCTTTCAGCTCACGCTTCAAACGGCGAGCTGAGTCACCGGACAGGCGCGTAGCCACAGAGCTGAAGCGACACCGCCTGACTTCTGTTATCCAGAACGTCTTTATCACGCACTCTGGCAGGAATTTCAAAATAGAACAAGACGTGACGCTCCTATGATAGAAAAGAGAGACATTTTTACACCTTACTGTTCCAGTTAAAACTATAACAAAGCTGTTTAACATTTGACTAATACCAACTCGGCTATTTAATGGTTAAAAATGGGAATAAAAATTGTAAGACTTGTTTGAGTCTGATCCAAACTTAACAAGAGATTTTTTAAATGTAGTGAATAAAGGGTCTGCCTTTGCTTTGGTGTTTGTAAAATATTCAGGAAATTTAAAAAAATAAATAAAAGTGTAACTACCACTGAACATCAGTTTCACACAGGAAGCTTTTTAACACTTGCTTAGCAACGCTCTTTCTGTTTATCCCAAAGGCATTTTTCATGCAAACAATTCCTGTAGTAATTTAGAATTAGCCTCCTGCTGACTGCAGTTTAAGAAAATAAAAAGTAAAAGCAGGAGGTCACGGGTCTCCTTATCAGAATAAATCCGCAATCTTTCTACAGAAATCTCCCCGCGACTGGAGTGGCTCTCCTGATGAATTAGGAAAGCAAACAAAGCTTTGATGGCTTATCTTTTGCATGTAAACTGATCTGCATTGCAAATGATTTCGGCGAGTGGACACCACGGGAAGATGGGGTTGTTCATCGACAGCCATAAGCGGAAAGCCCTAATCGCAGGTTTCGCTCTTATCCACGTCTGCACGTGCACCGGAGGCCTTATCTCTGCCGGCCTTCTGTCTGCTCGGCCCTCTGAGGCACAAGCCAGGTTTTCTATTTTAGGTTCACCTGGTCTACTTGCAGAAAAAAAAGCAGCCCAACATCTTGGTTTTTCAAAGCTACAAGAGCCTGTAGTGTCTCAGAAAAAGATCCAGAGAACCTGTATGTGTTGCTGGAAAGCTCTCTCAACATTAGCTATTCTTTCCAAAAATGCTGCAGCCAAACTTCTGATAAGTACTGGTAGAACTCAGAATTGTCCACTTTAGCATTGGCTACTCTTAAAGGCAGATGAATTCAGCAGGAAGCCGGAAGCCTTCAGCAATCGTGACCAGTGGAACCAAAACTGCTTCAGTTTCAGAGGCAGACGCCTCCTTTGGTCTTGACTTTTTAAACTTTATGATGGTAAAGCATAGCCAAGAGGCTCTAACATTAGAATGTGTTGCCAATTTTTCCACCACAATTCAGTCCAAACCTAAATTTCTTTTGGTCACGGTTTTCTTTCTGTTCAATATATGATTTATATATTACAAAAAAAAAAAACCCCTCCCCCAAGAAAGAAAGAAAAAACAACAAAAAATTCAGGGAAATTCTTAAAAGTAAGCATAAGCAAGTATCAATGAAGAAATACTTTTCAGTGGGCTCAGACTAAGCCTGATGTAATGTAGTAAAACAAAAAATAAATGTATTAAATTTAGCACAACATGTGTTTGACACTTTTCTTATCAACATATGCGAGCGTGTGCAGTAGGGATGCAAAAAAATAACCTTTTCCACTCTACTGTCTTGGCATTTTAACATACAGTTTGGTTGAGAATTGCTGATCCCACTTGTACCGCTTGAACTGGAACCTGTCGGTACGGTAGCTGTTATTAAAAAGCGAAACGCTTTCTTTGGTTTCTCAGAATCACTTGATTCCCCACTGATCACATAAACGCGCGAGGAATTTCTTCTTCTTACTGCCTTTTACGCCTTGAGACGCTTAGGGCAGCAACGAAATCTTTCCACTTCTGACGGTCGCGGGCCAGGGTGATGATGGTTCCCCAGGTGTGTCCAAATTCCTTCAGCTCGCCTCTACTGTTCTGTTGCGGTGATCTTCGGCCGTCCTTTTTTCTTTTTCCATCTGGTGTCCAATGTAGTGCTGTCTTTATTATTGTGTGGTCTTCACTCCTGAGTACATGTCCAATCCATGTCCAGCGTCTTTTGAGGATAATTGATGACATACTGCAGATTTTCCCGCCTTACAAATGTTTTAATGGCGAGCCCCCAGCTGTGTGTGCAGCTGTATGATCTGGCACATTTTCACGCCTCCAGGGCTCTGCATAAATAAGCAGCCGTAGAGTGTAGGCGAAATAAAGATCTCGGTTGTACCTTTATTGTGGAACAGCTTCATTAAAGCAGCGTGGAAGCAATCTGTTCCTGCACCTTCACTGCCTCACATTTTCAAAAGAACATGACACTACTAAATCCAGCTGCTCCCATCTGCTGAAGGTCTCGGGTCAAGTAGTCTGACATGCAAAGGCACTTGGTGACAGCGCTGTATGCGCAGGAATTGCCAAAAATGACATTTCCCTCATAGACTCACCTTGGTGTGTTAAAAACAAAAAATGTTGAGAGTAAACCTGGTTATTTAGGTTTCTTCCAAATCAATCTGGGAAAAATATTAATGTTTCACTCAGATATCTTATACTATCGTGGAAATAAGGTTGTTGTCTACATATTTTCAAAACCGTGGAGAAAACTAAGATACAATCAAACAAACAAAAAAAGCCTATGGTAAAAAGCCCACTCACCTGGAATTCAATCCCATAGTTCTCCCTGCAGAAGTCTCTCAGTTTGGGGTAGACGTGCTCTTTCAGTGCGTTCCTCTCTGCTTCTGTGTCTAAGAATGAAAGATACAAGAACTGCATTGATTTAAGTTACCACTGCGCAGGAATAACACAAAAAAGTAAAAACAAGTCCTTTCTTTAACAGTTTACTAGATTAAACTTGTTTATTTGAACCAGAAGCTGAGAGATTAAGATCAATTCCTCTTGAAAAAAACTTACAATTAAATGTGAGAGAATGTTTAAAGCATCAAAAATACTGACTCAGCCTATAGGCTTTGATTTTATAGACTTTAGTGCAAAAAATATATATTGGAGGATGAAGAGGTTACCAAATTACTATTCTAAACAGCCTGTAATCTCACACTATGGTCACATCGGCTTCGGCATCTATGTTAATACGCGTATGAGCGTTTTTTGGGCTTCTTGAGTTCAAAACTCGTTATGCAAAATTTTACGCCTGTTTTTGGGTTGGTACATATAAAACACACGCCAATGAACACACGCTGAAAGTTAAAACAGTTGAACTTTGACCAATCAGGACTCTGCTTTAGTAGTGATGTGCATGTAGTGGTGTCCTTTCAATTCACGTAAGTATTAACCGTTTAAAATGTATTATGAGGGAGAAATGCATAATCGTAGTTTGAACTTGGCCAGAATCATGACACCAAGTCTTTCAGATATTGTAATAGAGCTTATGAGTTTAAAAAGCCTGACTAAAGATTCAATGGTGATTTGCAATCACTTTGACATTGATTCAATGAATCCCATATAACCACGCATTTAAGAAGGCTCGTGTAGTGCTCTTGAACGCGCATATCATCCCTGGTGTACATAGCATCAGAGGAGAGTATAAAATATTTCATTATCCGCTGCTTCGCATGGGCGTGGCTCGCCGGAGAAAACCTGCTACACGCCCCTCTTGGAAGTGGTTCTCAGAGAAGAGTGTCCTCATCTTGGTTTTGCTTCTGCTCTTCTTGGTTTCGCTGCTTCTTTGATCCCACATTTGCTTTGAAAGGTTCTGGACATTGATGAATTGAGGTTTGGCGTTGCTTTTAACACTCCACATAAGCTGTCAGCTGCCAGGACACTGTCTGAATGCACCGGCATTGTTGCAGACTGGGACTGACGTGAGGGGGGAAAACGCAGGAACGTATCCAACGAGGACAAAGGAAAACAACAGGTGGAAAATAAAAAAACAAAAGGAAAAGGAAAAACAAAAAAACACAAGAGGACAGCGGTGAACCAAAGTAGAGACCCATGAAAAAGCCCCAAGAACATTCAAACAAACAAACCTCATGAAACTAAGACAAGTATTGGATGTCATTTACAAAATACAGTGTAAGTAAAGAAAAGGGAGCACAAAAACGTATGTGGGAATGAAATAACAATGTTCAAAAAAGAAGAGCTGACTGACAAAACCTAGTTTTTTTCATGACACAAAAGTAACACAAACAGAAAAATAAAAAAGTTCAAATGTCACATCAAAGAAGCCAAAGAAAGCAAGAAACGTGTTAACAACACAAATGGCAATGTTGGGGTAAACATGCTGCCAACTACTCTGAATGCTCTTCTCTGAGGCGCTTAGACAGATGGAAAGGTGGGTCATTCGGACAGTCAGACATTTTTAAGTAGACTTTATTTTTGCCATCTTTATGCTTCCGTTAGTCTATCACAGGGGAAAAAAAACTACATATGTACATGAACTTTATTTGATTTCTTTCAGCTCACAGATATACAGTAACATTGCTGGACCCATTCCAACTATTGAAATTACTGTCTGACTTTATCCCAGCTTTTGTCTCGGGCAGTGAAAGGTGAGGGTTTTTTTCATAGGTATGTACGACCCCAGGTGTTAAAGAAAACTCCAAAATTCTCTCTCTAAGACTCATGGGTGGGATTACTTCATTTTCTCATGAAAAAGACATGAGTTTCTCCCACCATCCAATAAACATGCTTCGTGAGGTTCATTGGTTACCTAAATTGTCCCCAGGTGTGAAATGTGAGTGTACAGATTGTGGCTCTGCGACACACTGGCGACCTGTCCAGGATGTCCCCTGCCTTCGCCCACAATTGGCTGGGATAGGCTCCAGCAGCCCGTGAACCCGAAAGGGACAAAATGGATTAGAAGATGAATGATTGACATGAAAGTTTCCCTTTCATGCCCTCATATTAAGAATAGAAACACTTCCAAAAAGTTGACTGTTTTTTACCACTACATAACTCAAAGCTCAATGTAAACCCCATCTTTTAAAACCACTGTTTTGACCTCCAGGAAGTGATGGTCAATGCTGAATTTTGCACATGGACCACTAACTTCAATATTAAATGTCAATTTGCACTCAAGATAGACATTTGCAGCTTTCTTGTCCACAATCATATTAAAATTAACATTTATAACTTAGGGGAGGAGCTGTGTGGACTGGCTAAACCAGGAGTGGGCAACCAATGCCCGCCGGGCTGGATCCGCTCACTGAACAATATCAGATATCAGAGACCCACGTTTTTTTTTTTAATCTGGCTACACGATCAAGACGTGACATTTTATTCCACCCCTTCTGCAGTCTGTGTCCCGATCTGAAACCCTCTAAAATCTCTATCAAATAGAACAGAAGACAGTCTTCCCTTTCTACGTCACAGTTCATCTTTCCTGGTTTAGCTTGTTCTTTTAGAGCCGACATGTTGCTTTTTTTTTTTAAATGAAGCGTGACCCTGTTCTGTGTCCTGATTGGCCGAGACTCGATTGGCCGGAGATTCACGTTGTAACAGGAGACACGCAGTTTGTGCTATGTCTCCTGTACAGAAACATGGAGCTCTTTCAGATCTGCAAAAATCTTTGATCTTTGTTAACATTCTAAGATCCTGGACAAAATTTCTACGGAGGTTTGAGATATTAAACAAGAGAAAAGGGTGAAAATGTTCATGAGAAAAGTGTGTTAAGTGTGCAGTGAGGAGTTTTATCACATCATTTCTGTAATCAATTTCTGGATTTCACTGATCAACGGGTTATTTTAGAACGTAACTCCTGCAATAAATGAGGAACTCTGTACTGGTGAAAAGGTAACGCAGATATATGCTTAGCTGCAGCAGAAGACATAGAAATGTACTTTTTCTGTATTACTGATGAGAAACAGACGCCAAGAGATTAGCGCTAAGGCAAGAAACTGTTGAGCCGCAGCCCCCAAAGTCTCAGCGGAATTTATGACGGGAGAGGATCAACTATTTCTTGTTTTCATTGTGTTTTTTTAAATGTATCAGCATATGAATTTTTGTCTTTGAAAATCATAGTATTATTTGGTCATTGTTTTATTTAATAAATAATGTTATTTATTTTATTAAAAGGATCAAGAATGAATGAAACTTTATTCATATAGCACTTTACAAATCCCTGAAGGTACCAGTAAGCTCACAATAAAACATCTAAAATGGGAACAAAAGTTTTAAACTAAAACCTAGAATATTCTGTTTTAGAATATATATCATTCTCACTCCACGCATCTGCTCCTGGTCCGGTCCTTTGTGGCGAATTTAGAACCCAATGTGGTCGTGAGTTAAAATAATTGCTGTCACCCTGGGCTAAACAATGCTTCTCTTGCACGTTGCTACACCCAATATGGAGGCATATGCCTAATATTTCAAAATAAAAGTCAATACCGGATATGCGTTTTCATTTTCACAAGGAAAGTGTTTGTTGACTCAAAAATAAAATAAAAATTAAACCGCCAAACGGCTTTTTCTTCTTCAGCACTGCTCTATTCTATCACTTAATTAAAATGATACAGAAAAAGTTTTTTGACATTTAATTTTTCAAAAGTGTACCAAAATCCAATTTGAAATTTCAATTTCCATCCATCCATCTTCCTCCGCTTATTCGGGACTGGGTTGCCGGGGCAGCAGTCTAAGTAAAGATGCCCAGACTTCCCAGCCCCACTGGGGGGACCCCGAGGCGCTCCCAGGCCAGCCAGAGAGACATAGTCTCTCCAGCATGTCTTGGGTCTTCCTGGGCCTCTGAACAACTCCTGCTGAGGCGTCCAGGAGGCATCCAGACTAGATGCCTCTTCTTTACGTGTCTATTCCGAGCTCTGGCGGGTGACCAAGCTTCTCATCCTTGTCTCTAAGGGAGCGCCCAGCCACCCTACAGAGGAAGCACATTTCAGCCGGTATTCGGGACTCGGCTCCGGTCATGACCTGGTGAGCTCAATACTAAGTAGTGAGTATTGAACAACGATCAACTGCAAACTGAGCTTTGATTTTTGATTAAGCTCTCTTTTCACCACAACGGACCGATATGTTAGTCCGCTAATCAATTTAATTAAAATGGATTAACAGAAATGCTTTTTCCTTTTCACAACAAAACTGCACTGATTGACTAAAAAATAAAATTCAAAATCAATCCTCCAAAATGCTTTTTCATTTCTACTTCAACACTGGATTTAGTGTGAACAGCTTTTGCACAGTGGTTCTGAAAACGAAAATGCAATTCCCTCTTTGCATTTTCGTTTTCACATCCACTGTGCAAAAACTGTTGCATAAATCAATTCGAGTCAGTAGTTCCAAAGGGGGAAGGCGGGGCGATGACCTCAGTGCTCACTCTTCTTCTGCGTTCATCTGTACACCCTGAAAATTCCTAAACAGCTGAAGTTGACGTCCAGGTTTTAGCTTCCGCTTCAACGATTAAGGATAAAGCTAAGGGAGAATCTATGTACACCTGGACATTTTATATCTATATACACATTCGAAAGGGTGCTACACAAAATTTAGTTAAAAAGGAAAGTTTAAACGGCTGCAGATATTTTAAAGGGTATAAAGGAAACTGGAAGCAAAAATATTAGATGCCAGCTTCAGAAGCCAGTCGTGTGAAAAATCTGTCTGTCATTAAACTGTAGAGTTGTTTAAGGATACTGAGTAATGGTGGCTACCACAACCTTCTATTGGCTAAATTCTCTGCAGATGATTAAAAACACCAAACAATTTTAGCTAAAACTAATATTTTTAAAATAATGAGTCATATGTAGTAATCATTGCGTAACGTCTTTGTAGGAAAAATGCCTGTTCTTAGTAAAATTATGCAGTCTTACACAGGCAGACATGATGCTAGAACGCCCCAGTGCCACAGAGTGAAAGGCCACATCTTGATGTTATGTTCCACTTTCCCTCCTCCTTTCCTCCTTTTCTCCTTCTTCCAAATGGTTACTATAATGTCTTTGGACAGGCCCGGCCTGCATCCCCTTATTTTTCTGAGGGGTACGGACTGATCGTTAAAAACAGAATCTGCCCAACAGAGAAGCCCCCGTATGACCCAGAAGCTGGCTGGGAGATGCAAACACACACGGAGTCATACACAGCGTGAGTAAAAGAGCCCACAATTCAGTCTGACGTATCTATCTCGCATCTATCTTTAGTAAGGCTTTGGGCCGTGACTGAGCAACTATCCGCCTAGAGCCACCCTGGCCAAATGTCAAATCAATGCCAAACAGACGTTACACCACACAAATTAAATAAGTGGCAGTCTCTGCATACGTGAAGCTCCTATTTCCTGCCATTGTAGGCATGCAACAGTAAAAGGAACAGGCTTAAGGTGACACCAAGGACAACACATCAGAAAAAAACTGTCTGAGGATTGGAATGTAACTTGCAGAAAGTGTTAAAGGTGAAATTCTACTCTGTTCAGACTTAAACAGTGTTACTGGAGCCTTAGGTTGATAACAGCAACCTTGCCTGTTGTCTTGTTGTTTGGGTAGGATGCTGATGAGTTATGGCAGCCCGATCCACGAGTGTGTTTGCCGTCTGCACGTCGACATGCAAAAGAACAAAGAGTGGATCCAGCATTCGCTTGTGTTTGTGTGCTTCTCCCTTCAATTTTCCTGTTTGTTTTATTCCACAGTGCAGACCAATCTTTCCCTCAGACATATCCTGTCACTCCTTACTTTTCTTATCGCAAGCTCTGATTTTCTCTCTTTTTATACCTTTTCTATTTAGAGCAATGTTTGAACAGAAATACAAAATTTCCTCTCAATCTTGAATCACTTGTTATGCAACATTACGATTTATAAGCTAGGATACTTTTTTCTTTGAAATTAAAGCGTAAAAATTGGAACTGAAACAATGTTAACTCCTTGTGCCTTAAGTTTGTGTTCACACCAAATGTGATTCACCCAGCAGGGGCGTCCGCTTTTTATGCTAAGTCATTGTACAGACGCAATCTGAGGACTTCCGGCGCGGTGCCTCAATCCAGCAGCAGCACAATTTGATTTGCGATTTGGCCGTTACGTGGCATCTAGAGTTAGAAATCTGAACTTTGCCAAGACGACATGTCGCGTCAAACAATCAGGGACTCAGCTTTGGGCATGTGACGTGTTCAGTGACGCAATAAGTGTGTGGAATCCAACATGGAGAGAATCTGATTGTTCTCCTCATGAACTTTAGAATATTTTTCTTATTTTCATCGAGACAATAATAAAAAGATCCTCTAATTTTGTATTTATTTTTATTTTCTCTCTTCTTGGACCATTGCAGAGCAGCAAATTGTCGAACTGTGTCACAGAGAAACGGATCTACAGCAGAAAGCGTCCGTCATTCAGACGCAGCTCCTGCAGTAGATGGTAAACTTCGTACTGGGAGAATATCTAAATCAGGGGTGCTCATTACGTCAATCGCGATCGACCGGTCGAACATGAAGGTAGATCGCAGGTCAGCAAAGATAAATGGCCAAAAAAATGTACTTCTAAAAAATCCACCAGCCAATCAAATTCCTCACTGAGAAGTACGGGACATGATTGACATGCAGAACGGCCAATCAGACATCTTTTAAAACATACATCACTGCACATGTGTGTTTACAGTTTTTCTCAGTGGCTTTAGCACAATTCTCAGATCAGAATGAAATTCCCAAAACTATTTGTTCAATCTTCACATCATGAATGTCACTTGTGCACATCATATAAGCAGTTTCTCACTTCTTTGAACAAGTTGCAAATGCTTAGGTACATCCATACAAATGATTATGTACAATTCTCTGCTCTTTGCTACATTATCAGTTGTTTATGTCATGTTGATCAAAATGTATTATATAGTTCACTGTGCAGTAGTCTTACTCCTTAAAACACCTAGTCATTAGTTCATCGTATAAGTCATTAACTGCAAAATGGTTGACCAAGTTGTCATAATGTGACAAACATATTTCGCTGCATTGCAAGAGAGAATATTCGCTGTGATGTGGATGAGAATTTGTGGCCTAACATACAGGAACAATAGAGGTGTAGGAAGACCACACCAATTCCTACTGCACTGCCTGTACTGTTGGACAGAATATTGTCCTATCTTTTTTTCCCTTTGTGTTACTGTATGCAGTGGGTTAAGTGTAAATGTGAATCTTGTCCAGTCTCTTGCAATCAAACAAAAAAGGTGTAACTTACATTTTACAACAATAATTGTCATCAAAATTTAACCATAGTTTACATCAGAACCTCCCTCTAAAGTACACAGTTATATTGACAACATGACTAAGTCATTTGACTGTCTTGTTCGTAGACAATGACACAAGTACTTGACATTCTGATGGTACTGACATGTTCAATGACATAAAGACTTAGTTTTGAGAGATGAACTAAAGATTTTGAGCAAGTTACAGGCTTTTGCAAGAAATCCATAGCGTTTTGCTCTTTGTACAAATTGTTTTGAGAAATGCACACGTGTTTGCAAACTTCAATTCTGATCCGAGAATTGTACTAAAGCGACTGAGAAAAACTGTAAATTCACTGAGCGTAAAGCATACATGGAGCGCCACAATCAAGTGGCTGGAATAATATACAGGAACATGTGTGCAGAATATGGACTGGAAACCCCAAGGTCAAAATGGGAAACACCTCCGAAGGTGGTAGAGAATGAGAGGGCAAAGATCCTGTGGGACTTCCAGATCCAGACTGATAGGATGGTAATGGCGAACCAACCAGACATTGTAGTGGTGGATAAAGAACAGAGGAAAGCCGTTGTGGTGGATGTGGCAGTGCCAAGCGATGGGAACATCAGGAAGAAGGAACATGAGAAACTGGAGAAATGCCAGGGACTCAGAGAAGAACTGGAGAAAGCCTGGAAAGTGAAGGTGACAGTGGTGCCTGTGGTAATTGGAGCACTCGGGGCAGTAACCCCCAAGCTGGAGGAGTGGCTACAACAGATACCTGGAAAGACCTCAGACCTCTCAGTCCAGAAAAGCGCAGTGCTAGGAACAGCTAAGATACTGCAGGACCCTCAAGCTCCCAGGCCTCTGGTAGAGGACCCGAGCTTGGAGGAGAAACCACCCGCGGAGGGTGAGAGGGGCGTTATATATATATATATATATATATAGTGTAGCGATCTGGGGGTTAGCCCCACCTTCAGCCCCTAAGATTCATGGGAAGTGGGGAATCTTGGTGTGGAGACCTTGAGTGACCTCCTTGCTGTTTGGGCTGTTTCAGTGTGTTGAAATAAAAGGGCATTGATGTTCAAAATGAGTAAATGAGATATACACAGACACAGCTCCATGTGACGATCAGGCTAAAAATGTTTGCCAGTAGCTCCTCCCACATGCGTCTGGGGCATGAAGCATTGGACAGCAGCAAATTCACCACATGTCCAAATAGGGTCGCCCGACGCAAATTTGATGCTCGAATCACATTCTTTATGAACGCATATGCACCCATACAGGGGGTTGACCCGTACGGGTGCTGCAGGTTTTTGGGTTGGGTCATAGGTTGATGGGTTACCCTAGGTGTGAGTGTGTGTGGGAGACAAACTTGTCCTTCACCCAACAGTAGCTTGGACAGACTCTGGCAGCCCCCAAAAGGGGGTGGATGGATGTTAAATCCACCAGAGTTGTTTTAGTGTTGCTCTGCAAAATGTTTTACTACAAAATGGTTTGATGTTAGAAGACTTCTACCCTTGGTCTGCTTCGTCTTGTGTGTATCTAGAGTGTTCCCTCTAAATGTAACCGGTCCATTTTACATTGACTAGGAAACTGATTTGTGATTAGAGAGCTTTAGGAGGGTGCGACCTGCGTCTTCAACCAAAGAACAGCAGCAAACTCAAAACTCAGCAAAGCTTTTCCATCATCAAGATTTAGGTCACTTTGCAGCACATAATGTGTTCTTTTATCTGCTTTCAAAGTGTTTGAAACCAGTTTAACTTACTTGACATTTTTTTTTACCATTACTGTAATGTAATGCTTGTATCTCCATAATCAATAAGAACTGGCCACCATCCATGAGATTGTTCCTTTTTTCTCTCTCTCTCTCAAATGTGTCACCCATTACTTTCAATGACTGCAAACTGTCACAAAAATGCCTTCTGAACTACTTAAATTTCCCGCCTTGAAATTGTCCTTTTTGTCATCATTTTGTTATAATTCAATTACGTGGGTCACCAGGTCATTTAAAGGTTGTTTTGTGTGGCTCAAGTGGTTCGATCCCCGCTCCCCCCAGTCAACTGTCGAGTCCTTGGGCAAGACACTTCACCCTCCCTGCCTCCAGTGTGGCTCCACTGGTGTGTGAATGTGTATGAATGTCCCGGGATGGTCAGAAGAGCCGTAGGTTCGTACTGGCAGCCACGCCCTCTGTCTGTCTGCCCCAGGGCAGCTGTGGTTACATCAGTAGATACCATCACCAAGTATGAATGAGGAGTGAATGAATAATAGACACATTGTAAAAGCTTAGAGCTTCTGGAAAAGCATAGATATATCCAATCCATTATTATTATTATTACACCTGTCTGGTTACAAGAACCAAATGAAAATAAATTTAAGACACACAAGTTTAGTTTTTTGTCTTTAACAATAACGTTTTTAGGTTTTTAAGATGTTCAGAATTCAAGGGCCATAAGTTGGTGTTGGTGAAGTTACTCTTACTAGAAAATAAATTTTCAAAACTTATTTCAAAACTTTGAACTTGTGCTGCTCTTGACTCTACTTTAATTGCAGAGAAGCAACACGTTTTTCCCTTTGTTAAATGTTATCTGACACTTTATAAGAGCCTCACCAGCAGAAAACCTTGTCAAAAAATGTTGAAATCCTTTATCTGCTTCCTTCTATTTAAACATTTCCTTTAAATCCATTAGAAAAGAATCAAAACATACATCCAAGCTGAGGCACGGTTAAGATTAATTTAATCTAGTAGAAAAGGAAAAAACCCTTGTTGGTAGTTTAAACCCCATCGTGTTGGAACCTTACCAGGTATTGTAGACAGAAAATTGACAGGATGTTTAGCAGATTGACTTAATCCTTGACCTTGATTAACTATCAGACCATGTCATTGCTTCAAACAACAAAAACGTACAATAGGCGAAGTTTAATCCCCAGATTTATAAGGATTATGAGGCCCAAACTGTTGAAAGATATAACCTCCAAAGAGGTTATAGACAGGGCCAAACACAGGGCTGATGCTATGAGCCCTGAAGATGCTGCCAATCCCAGCAGGACACAAACTCAACATGAACCCAAACGGCAACAACATAAACCGCTGTCAGAACACAAATCAATAACGGATGACCTGGAAGATGGAGAACGCAATATTTGGATCAGTCATCCATAAAGGCCAAATGTTCTTGCATTTCCTAAACCCATGGAGACCTGACAGTGGTAGGAAATAGCATTGAATCCAGATGGGGGAGATCCACTGGGGGGTAACTGAAAGATCCTCTATAGAAGCAGCATCTAAATAGCATCTGCAGGTACCAACACCACACGAACAACTTCACTGGGTTGCAAGCAACGGTTTTCTCAAGGGTGCCTCTTAGGTTTTTCGGTTTTTCCATTGAACTCACAAGTTAGGCACTCAATGACAACCCTGATGGATGAAGAAGGTAACCATGGAAACCACATGACATTTCAACATTTATAAAAATATGGATAAGATAAAATAAAGAGGATAACTGCCTGGATTAGCTTAAATATATAACATTTATTGTCAAATTTTCTTTTGTTAGAAAATAAAAACGTATTGATTAAAATTTTTCCAGATTGATGTATAACTGACAGTTTGCATACCCAAAATAAAGAAAGATCATTTAATTTTCACAATGCTGTCTCCCTTACTGGAGTCAATTTCAAAATAAAGAGCGTAATATTTTTTTTGCATAATTTCAGTATAATCCAAGATTCAGAGAGGGAAAATGCCCAATGAATACAAATTAAATATCTTTTGTCAATTTTCTCGTTCTAGTTATTTTGATTATTTCAGAAATATTCTGAATTTTTCTCTTTTATTCGTCGCATTTTTGAATTTTTTAATTAGGGTCAGCTAGTAATTTGGTATCATCTGTTTTCTGAATATTTGTTAAGTTACTAACATGTCAGTGAGTTTGTTGTTTGGAACAAACTTTATTTATTTAACAACTTAAAGACCATAAAAAATGCTTAATGTTGAAGACTGACTCCTAAACAATATTTCTAATAAGACATCTATTGAACTGCTCAAAGGGAGATAAACAACAGAACTGATTTTAAGTTTAACATAGGAAAAAGATTCAATCAATATTTTGGAAACTCTTCCAATACTCAAATATTTCTATACTTTGATACTTGTAGTGAGGCAATACTTTTGCAGACCTATTCCAGGGTCATCTCTTGATTAGCTCCAACATTGGTCATTTCCAAGAAATGTAGAAAAGCTAAGCAACCCATGAAAATGATTTGAAACTAATTATAGACAAATAGGAATGTCACACCACCACCTCAAGATTGTTATTCAGTTATTTTTTTGCTGTGGTTGGCACCTCCAGCCAATCCCAGAAAAACATTCATACATCTCACAATTTTGTGTTTGAAATTAATCAATATTTTTTTATATGTTACACAGTTTCAGGAAAATATCTTCAATCTGTCTCAATTTATTTTTTGTGAATCACAAAGTGTGAGACATTTCCATATGACAAAATGGACACGTGGACTGCACGATGGTGCAGTGGTTAGCGCTCTTGCCTCACAGCAAGAAGGCCCCTGGTTCAAGTCCTGGCTGGGGGATCTGAACCAGAACATCAGTGGGGGACCTTTCTGTGTGGAGTTTGCATGTTCTCCCCATGCATGCGTGGGTTTTTCTCCGGCTTCCTCCCACCATCCAAAAACATGCTTCATAGGTTAATTGGCAACTCTAAATTGTCCAAAGGTGTGAATGTGAGTGTGAATGGGTGTGTGATTGTGACCCTGCGACAGACTGGTGACCTGTCCAGGATGTCCCCTGCCTTCGCCCAGAAGTGGCCGGGATAGGCTCCAGCAGCCCCGTGGCTCCAAAAGGGAACAAACGGATGAAGATGAGTGAACGATGTGAAAAAAAAGTATTATTAGAGGAAAAATGTTATAATCTGAAATTACAAGTATGATTCATTAAATCTGCTGACAGCGAAAGCTGTCTAAAAACGGCTATTCAGTTTGCCACAAACTGTGCCAGTTCTCCCACTTAAACAGATGAGAGAAGCCTATCATTTTCATCAGAGGTATACCTCAACTATAGGACCCAAAATTATAAAAGAAAATCCAGAAAATCACATTGTCAGGTTTTTGAAGAATTTATTTGTAAATTATGGTGGAATATAAGTACCATAAATTCCAGACTATACAGTGTGAGCTTTTCAATGCAAAATTCCACTCAGTCCTTAGAAACCGTTAAAAACGATCACGTCGATTTGTGTTTCCAGTCGTGTCCCGACAAAATAAAGGCTGATGTTATTCCCACATATTTACATTCAGCCAAGCTGCTTTTCCCGCATGGATTCATGTTCATCCAGGCTAAATGTTGTTAGTGCATGTTAGCCTTCACTTAACCAAACTTCGTTCTGCCACAAAAAAACACTGACCACACATAATTAAAAATAAAATGATGAGCGAACAGGCGCTTCATAATAACCATAACATAACGATAATAAACGTACGTTTAAAAGATCATCTCGTATATTACGGAGCTGCTAATAGATGGACTAGTGTCACTGTGACTCAGAGGTAAATTCACTCCTGAGCATGCGCTGTTCTCTCCGTCACGCAGCTGACCGGCTTTTCCAAACCCGTTGGTGATGGTGGATTTTTTCACACTGCTTTTAACGATTGCTTTTAACTTGAAAGCTGCATCATATTGTAGTGGCGATCACATGCACGTTGAGTCTAATGGCACCAAAGAATTCTGGAATGCGGCTGGGCATGCGTGTTTTGTTGAACCATGACTGAAGTGTCTAAGACCTGAAGTCAGGTCCATGCTGTTTGGCTGCTTAGACGTGTGTTGAAAAATAAATGACTTGTTGCTTGGAATTGAATAGAGAATTCATACCATTCACTGAGTCCGAAAGTAGGTACATGGTGGCCGCCAATTAAATCCATGAATTAGCCGCGTCACTGAATAAGCCGCAGGGCTGTAAGCGCAGGAAAAAAGTAGCGGCTTATAGTCCGGAAATTATGGTATATTTTTAAATCTACAAACATGCAAGATTTCTGGCTTTCACAGACCTGTAACTTCTCCTGTAAGAGGATCCTCTGCCCTTCACTATTACCTTCATTAATCGCGCCTGTTTGATCTGATTATCTATATAAAAGACACCTGTCCACAACCTTAAACAGTCACACTCCAAACTCCACTATGGACAAGACCAAAGAGCTGTCTAAGGACACCAGAAACCAAACTGTTGACCTGCACCAAGCTGGGAAGACTGAATCTGCAATAGTTAAGCAGCTTGTTGTGAAGAAATCAACAGTGAGAGCAATTCTTAGGAAATATATAGATATATAACAAATTATTGAGTTAAACTTTTGTTATTGACCAAATACTTATTTTCCACCATAATTTACAAATAAATTCTTTAAAAATCAGACAATGTGATTCTCTGGATTTTTTTTCTCATTTTGTCTCTCAAAGTTGAGGCATATCAAAGTTATAGGCTTCTCTCATCTTTTTAAGTCGGAGAACTTATATAGTGGGAGACTAAATATTTGTTTTGCCCTCCAATCTACAAATCATGCATAGATATTTTTCTACGTTAAATGGATTTTACATCCTTCTTTTTGGATCTAAATGACATAATCTTAGTAGGTATGTTAGTGAGCAATTTCCCCAGATTTTCAGAGAACAAGGCAGTAGATTTTCGATAATCATCAGAATAGAATTTGTATTTTGGAGTTTCTTATTCCCTTTTTTGCCCTGCCATAGACTGGTGAACCATCCAGAGAATACCCTGTCCTCAACCTACAGTGACTGGGATAGGCTCTAGCATCCCCCCCTAACCCCAAAAGGGATAAAATGGGCTTGGCAAATGCATAGGTTATTCCCCTTTTTTGATATTTTTAAAGTGTCTTCCATTGAGCGTCAGCAGAACATCCTGGTAGCTTATAACTGCTTCGTAGCGTTTCAAGAACGCTCTAAAAGCTGCTGCCGCACTCGTCTGGGACCGTGTCCTGTGTGCGCTCAGGAGCAGGCGAGGCACATTTTAAATGGCCTTCAAAAGCAGTCCAGACGTCCAACACTGGCCCACCCCCAAGAAGCAATTTTGAAAGAGTGGCCGCATGAAGCTGACGCAGTCTCCTGCCATTCCTCCCACTGCGCTTATTCCTTTTTTCGCAACTAGACTTATAATTAACAGGAGTGAAAGCTTTCAGAAAAAAATAAAACCCTGCCTAACTAGTGAAAAGGAAGACAAAAATGTCAGTAAAAACACAGGGGACCGTCTTGTGGGGAAACGTACAGCAATTAGCCGTCTCTATAGCCCTGACAGTAGACCCTTTGAGAATTGATGTTATGCATCATGCCTTAAGCGCCTCTGGCTTTTTATCACTGTCAAACAGCTTAAGTGATAGCTTGCTTTTTGATGCAAGCTTTCACTCATCTGTTCAATGCCCAAAAGGAATTTCAACCAGGTAACACAGCTGACAGGCTCACATGGATCCATGAGCACAGGAAGTGACCAATGAGACAACAAAACCAACAAAGTGAAGCTAACTCCGTCACCATTTTCTCACGATCCAGCTGTTGTCATGTTGGACCCAGACAATGTCAGCAAGCGGTGATTGTTCTGAGTCAACATTTCTATAGCAACTGCTCTCGCCAATCAGGAATAAGCTTGTTGGAAGGCCACACCCCCACCACTTACAAGTGGGCCTGGGAGAATTGGTCAGACATTTTGAACGTTCAATGTGAGACCACATGCTTTTATTGAGGGATCTGATTTTTATAACTTGAATAACTTGCACTACAGAAAAACTAGCATGAGAAGAGATTGATAAACATGGTATCAGAGCAAGAATGGTGATTCTGACAAATGTATTGATAGAGTAAAAGCTATTTTTTCTAAATAAAAGTCTACGGGATTTTCACTTCTTGGAACCAACTACATTCAGTGAGTTAGACACCAAAATACAGACAGAGAGGATTGTAATGGATTCCTATTTGAAATCAGCTGAGTGAGAACGTTTGGTAATTCATTCACATCACTAGGAAAAGATGTGAAAATGCTGGAGGTAAGCATCCAACAAGCTATTCCCCTCTAATAGATGTTGGGGTAAAACCATCCAACCATTTTGCAAACCTACCTCATCCCTGTCAAGGTCACATGGTTGCTGGAGCCTATCCCGGCTACATTTGGGTGAAGGCGAGATATAACCTAAACAGGTCACCAGTGTGTCACAGAGCCTCACAAAAACTCACACTCACATTCAGACCTATGGACAATTTAGAATCATGAATCAACTTCTGACTCTTGTTATTGAACTATGGAAAGAGTTACCAGAGAAAACCCGCACATGCATGACGAGGACCTGCAAACTCCACACTGAATAGACCCAACCAGGATTCGAACCCGAGCCTTATCGCTGTGAGGTGAGAATGCTGATGCCCTAAAGATAGTATCGGACGGATTGTAGAGTCCTAAAATCAAGTAAAATCAAGGCATGAGCAAATTTAAAAAACCTTTTCAACTTTCTTTTAGTTTAGCTTCCACATTTATTACCAACAAGACAAAATGTTAGCTTTGCAAAAACCTAAACAGATGATTTTTTTTAAGCAGATGAGATAAGATGATAGAAAAAAATAAGGTATAGATTTGAAAAAAATGGAGTCGTGTGACCTTATTTCAAGTCTGTCTTTTCTTTAAAAAGAAATCTGGAACATTTCCTTTCAAACAGCAAAGATGGCAGCTCACACCAGCTGGTTGGTTCCATTCCTCATTGCCCTGGTTTACATGCTTTTCAAAATGAATTTCACATTCTGATTCATCACGCCACTAAAAGAGTTTTCCACCTCTCCGTCTCAAATGAGCTCAAGCCCTAAGACATTTCCTACTTTTGTCTTTTTGTGTTACACGTTGGAGTTTCACTTGTAAGTGGCGTGAAAAGCCGTAGCTGCCGACAGAATTTCTTTCAGTTTGAGGTGTGATGGAGTTCTGAATGAGCATCCAATGTTGTAACGGTTTCTAGTCTTGATATGAAATCCAATTTTTCAAACTTTACATTCACTGAATTCCCTCCTTAGTCTCATTTTAGGTAAACCCGACTCCTTTTCTTCTTGATCTTTACATGCAAATATGCCATATTAAAGAGAGGTGAGCAACAGGTTCTGACCACTACTTTACCTTTTGGCTGCTCCCTTTAGGGGGCGCCACAGAAAACCCCAAATGTTTTAGTATTATCAATAAAATATCTATTCAAACCCACATAACACCTTCCATTTTCAAGAAAACAATAAAACATGATTTTCAATTTAAAAGCACTTCCATTCTGTACTTTTATTTTAAGAAACAATAAAAAGGGGAAGATTGTTAAGTTAAATCAAAGGGCTCAAAAAAAGGAAAGTAAGTATTTTTCTATGTTTTAAATACATGCTTGGTTGGCTGTAAAATATAAAAAGCTGAGTTAATTTTAACCTAAACCTTTCTGCACTGAACCAGAGCATAAAGGTGAAGAAAACAGCGGAGCTGGAGTACGTTTCCAGAAAATAAAATCTGCTTTTCTGAATATTTTGTTTTCATTTCACCAACATACGAGACTTGGTTTAGCAACATTAGCAAGTTAAATGTTTTAGAAAACACAAACTAAAAAAGATGTAAAAATGGGATTTGGAAGTGCTGATCTTTTAATGGCTTTCAAAACAAGAGCATGACCTCATCTATCTTTATGAGGACAACAGTTTACTCTCAGCTATCTCTTTTGCTTTTTACCCAAATGTCTCCAGTTGTGGTGAATCAGTATGATTGCAGCTACAAGGTGGTATAGTCCAGTCAATTACTGACTGTGGATGTAGACGTCTAGTTAAGAGCTTGTGGCCCCCCAGCATATTTTCTGCATCGCAAATACGATCTCTTTCACATAGCATTTTTTGCTCTCCTTATTCACAACAATTTGAATACAGAAATACTCAGAAATGCAATTTTAAGCTTCATCTTCTTCTCTTTTTTTATATAAGTGGCTCTATGTTGTAGCAACTGCATAATAAATAAAATAAATCTTATACTCCAGTCACCCTGGAGTATAAGTCGCACTTTTGGGAAAAATTTATGCAACAAAATACGGGAACAAGAACGGACATTTCATAAAAAACAAATCCCAACAGAATAGATTACAATAATAGACTGAAAATATCCACACTTCACTACATAACACATCTATGCTTATTTGGCTTCATGAAACATTAGAGGAATCTAGTATATTAGCACAACATCTGAACAATCAGATAATCATAGCTTACAAAACATCCTAACAAGACAACTAAACTCTTTCTATCATTTTAAATCACAAAATCTGTTTAATTTTTCATCCTCTGTGTCATTTGAAACCCTTTTTGCCAAGCCTGGCGAAAGACTGAGCATCGCTTCTTCTTCTGCGTTGATGTCAGTAGCAAGTACTGACAAACACCTACAGTGCCCTCTAGTGGTTGTTGCTATTTAAGTCTTTAAAAATCACATCTAAGTCACATCCCGGGCAAACTGTGCAAAAAATAAATTAAAAAAAACATGACAAATATTTAAAATGTGGTATTTGTCCTCCATCATCAAAAAGAAAACACCACAAGAACATGTTACAGTAAGAACACCAGAATTACTGTGTATGTCCGACTTCCCACCCTAAACCCTATATAGCACACTATATAGTAGTGCGTTCGCCATTTCGTTATGCTGCTGTCAGAATCTACAATTCCAAAATTGAGTGCCCTGGAAATTTCCCAGAAGTCTCTGCGAAAAACCAGTGTGCATCAATGCTCACTAGATCTGCGACTATAGACCACAATGCATTGCGTCGGAACAATATTTGCCAAAAACATGTCTGTTTAAAATAAATCCTAAATGTTTTTATCTTCACAATACAGTACATTCTTAAATAATCATCGCAAAATGCTCATTTCAATTAGATTTTAACTTTGTGAAATCGATGATGTCATATCCCCCTTCAAAAAAAAGAGAAAAGTAGTGTGCATGGTGTCCAAATTGCTTTTACAATTCAGGACACTACGAAGTTTTTTTTTTTTTCTTAGGCGGATATCCAACAGTTATTAAGGAAGATGGGTGTGTGTGTGAACAGCTGTGATTGGATGGGTGGGTGGATGGATGGATGGATGGATGGATGGATGGATGGATGGATATGGATAGATAGATAGATAGATAGATAGATAGATAGATAGATAGATAGATAGATAGATAGATAGAGATCAATTGACTAGATATGTAGGGAAATCCCCACTGCTTCACCCCTGAAATAATAAATAAAGATGAAGGTGTGATCCGGGTTTTACCGTCGGGGTTGGCGCAGATGAAGACCCGCACGCTGCGGCCGGAGGGGACGTGGTGCGGCGGCAGGGCGTTGATGTTTCCGCCGATGGCCGCTCTGCGCAGCGCCGACTCCCGAGGGCATGGTTGCCTGCTCCCCACTCCCGACGGCCACATGGGAGGCGACTTCCAGCGTGGCTGCGCGCGTGCAATCACAGAGAGGGTCAAGTTAGACGCGCACGTGCCTCCTGACCCCCCCCCCCCCCCGCGGTACATTCCAGAAGCTTTTTTTTAACATACTAACTTAGAAAATTAAAAAGAAAAAAAGGCACGTGCCGTCTCTTTTTTGAGTTAAAATGAGCGTTATTAACCCACAATTCAATGTGAAACCTGTCATAGACTAAATAACGCGCCTGTCCTGCCAAAAAAAAAAAAAAAACAATTCCGGAATGAAACACAATATTAATGCAGTTTGAATGTAATAATATGATGATACGCACAGCCTACTGCCGTCACGGTGCATGCGTAATGTGAATACATGTCCTTAAGGAATTTTCATCATGCCACTGTGGGACACACAGACAAACAGAACCAGACGGAACAAAACTCGGAACAAACGAGCAAGGCAAGCATCCGCCGAGTTCCCACCCCTGAGAAGATGCTTGGGAGGGCGAATAACCGCTAACAAAGGTTATTCCGCCGGGGAGCAGATGCCAAGTCCCTGGTTTTCCGGAGTTGGTGTGTATCTTGAAATATTTGTTTCAGAGACGGAAAACCTCAAAAGAGACGACAAAAAAGGCGGGTAGAGAAAAGTTGGGGAGTCCGCAACAACACAAATGACTCAAAGCACTCGAGTCAAACCACAGAGGATGGGAATCCACAGAGAGCACTTGACTAGTGATGGAGAAACAACAGGATACTTCTTGTTGCTCACATTCATGCGCTTCATTTCGCGGCTTCCGAAAATATCCTGGCGACGAGGACAGTGTCAGAAGGGTAAAAACGCCCATTTAGAGTTGCCTTGACCGAAAGGCGACGTTTCGAGACCGTAAAACAGGCGCCGTGAGTCGGAGTGCTCCCCGTGGCAATCTGGTGCTTGTGAGAGCTCGGGAGCTGGAAGGCGCGCGCCTAGGCTGTCGAAACGAGAGCTTTTTCCGACACGTTTTCAAAATAAGACGCAACTTCATAGCAAATGTCCACCGTGCTCCTGTGTTCCATTCATATTAATTATTCAGAAGAAATTTAAAATAATAAGCAGGAGGTATGCCGTCAAACCTACGATGGGTCTATAGTTTTGTGAATCCATACTCACTATAAAAGGGTTCACTGGAAATGTACTTTTATGTTGAAAACAAGAAACGGTAATTCCGGCTGTGCTCCGGCTTTTGCTGTCCGGCTTGACAAAGGCAGCAGATGATGCTGTGGATGTTCCTCCTCTTGTCTCCTTCTCCGTTGGAGGGTCAGCCCTATTAAAATAACAGGACCGCGAAGTCAGCAGTGTTGACGCTACAACTCTTTAGCGAGCACACACACACACACACACACAAAAAAACTTAAAACAAAAGGCTTTAGTCATTTACTCAGGCAACACCAGATAAAAAACATTAAAACAACTAAATAAATGCACTTAATAATGAAGTTTGGCTATTCTTGAAATGTTTTAGAATATAGCCAAGTTCCCAGCTAATTTATAACTTTAGTGGGGGTACAAACATTTCCATTCTCTTAGTTAAATTTAAATCGTGTAACATTGAACTTTTTAAGTTCTGCTGTTGAAACCGCATACGAGAAAGTAAGGGTTTGAATGAATTGCTATATTGATCAAGCACTTCTTCTCTGCAGCCTCTGGTTATTCACGCAGGAGGTTTAAGTGCATTGAACTTGTACTAAACAGAATTGATTACTGTGCTGTTCTTGTGGGCGAGAAACGCTGAACCATATACTTGGTTCCCCCTCGCAGTGTTTAAGTGTTCCTCTGAATCGGAGGTGTGCGTGTTGCTTCAAGCTCAACCCCTGAGCAAATGCTGTCAGCTGCAGATACCTTCAACCTGTTATAAAGTGAAAATTTTAGTTTTTTTTTTTTTCATTTGCACACAAACTTCTTCCCTGCATATTTCCACAGTTTTGATGAAAAAATAATAATCACATATGATGCATAATCCGCTACATTGACTAAATCCACAATGTCTTGTCTGACTCACTGGATTTAAAGCTCATATTATCCAAAGACACGTAATTTTATAGGCTGCTTTCAAAGATAAGCTAATTAAAGTCTAGGTGACTTACTGCTGCGGGTCTTGAGGATGATTCTGACTCTGCAGACTCACACCGAGCTATTTAAGTCAGCCTGCAGGGCCACTAGCTCACACTAGGACAAAACCGCAGCTCCGGAAAAGCTCAAGCGGAGCACCGGGGACAGGAACTCATTCCCTACAGTGATGTGACCTTTCTTCACTTGATTGTTGCACCAGCACTCATACTGCAGTTAAACCAGAAACAATTCCAACAAGCACTTCCAACATTCTTCAAGTTATGAACTGTAACCTTCTCTTTTTAATAAGAAAAAGAAAGGTTTTTCAGAATTATTTAATATAGTTTTATTTTCTGAAAATACCATATTTTACCCACTGTAGGGCACGCTGGATCATAGGGTGTGCTCCAATACATGTTTTAGTTTCAAAATTATATAATATATATGACACACTGAACTATAAGGCACATTATGTGAGACAAAAAGGAGTCAGAGATTAGTCCGTCAGTCAGACTTCATTAACTGTGTTCACAGTTAACTCTTGAACAGGTTTGTAACACGTTACACGTTAGCCAAGTTAGAAGTGTTAGCCACGTTAACAATACCTGTATCTCCCAACCTTTGGATGCCACTAAAACAAACATGACTGTGATTACGCTTGTTATTAAGACATAAAAAAACACAGTCCAACACCGCTACATATTGGCCGAATTACCGTATCCATCAACACCCAACCTGGTTTGCAAATCGTAAAAAAAAACAGACTGACATTTAGACAGAGTGCCATATACCTCTAAAAATTGCTTTCACATCAGTAAACACACCCAGAATTAATCCATATATAAGACAGTTTGGATTATAAGGCGCTTTTTGAAAATAAGGCGTTCAGGTGCACCTCTGCAGGCACACTTTTGCATCTCCTGGTGTAAGTAAACATCTTATATATTCTTGTTTTGACATTATTATCCTTGGGCATTTGAGACATTTTTCTGACAGTAACTGCAGATTTTTGGATTTGTTGGCATGTGAGCATGTGCAGGAACTCATGTTCCTGTTTCAGAGTCACCGTGGTGACAGGATGTGATGTGTCACCTGGTGGACACATGGGCACCAAAAGGACAGGCGCTCGGTGTTCACACACAAACTTCACAAACGATCAGTGATGGCTGGTGACTTTGTCAAAACAGCGGGTAAGAAAAGAGGGATAGGATGCGGGGAGAGGGGTGGGGAAACATCTGGGATGCTCTATTTCTGTAGTTTACCCTCAGGTATCAGCATCGAAATGCTGCTTGAATGTTAGAGCCACCCGACTCAAAAGATTGAGGGTATTGAAAGCACATACTGATGTGTCCCTATAGATTCTTGTCACTAACAAGATGGAAAAAATTTAAACCTAAAGTTGTACCTTTGAGAAAAGATGTTTGATACCATTAACCTTTCCCCAAAACACAATGTTCATATAAGCTTTAAACATTTAATTTTAAAAATGTAGTTGATCAGAAAGAATCTTGGGGAAAATAAAGGATTTATAAGTTCACTGCACCAGACGAGCGACCTGTCCAGGGTGTACCCTGCCTTCACCTAACAGTAGCCGAATCAGGTTCTGGCAAACCCGTGGCCCTAAAGGGCTATATATAATTTGATTGAGGCATCTGATTGGGCAGTTTATAACTTAAATAACTTGAACTATAGAAAAATGATTACGAAAAAAAATGTGGATTAGCGAGAACATGTAAAAGAAGGTATAAAAGCAAGAACGGTTATTCTAACAAATAGAATGACTTGGTATTAGCTGTTTATTTCTTTACAGAACTCAATGGGATTTTGGCTTCTTAGACCCAGCGGTTACTTCCTATTTGGAATGAGAGGTGAGGACAATCATTGGATTTACTCAAGGAATTTGGAAATTCTTACAAATATTTAGATTCTTTTTGGTGATGCCTCAACCAGTACACAGTTTTTCTTTGACGGGCAACAAGAGCCAACCTTAATCAGATCAAAATCTCTGTACTGTCTTTATTACATTATCAAATTTATATCAGTTCAGGTTATGTATAAATCCCTAATTCACAATTAAGGCTGTTGAAAAGAGCTCCTCTAAAAGAATTAAAAACAGTCCAGTTAAATGATTGGGATCGTTATAATCCAGTTCTCTCCAAACATGCTAGATTATTATAATCCAAATAATTCCAGTGAGGCTAGATTGTCATAATGGTATTATAATAGTGGCCTATATATGTGACCAGCAGGTCACATCAAACATTCATCGGCTTAATTTTAAATGCTTCACTAGGAAGAAATCTGTAGCAGAACCAGATTCAGCAATCATCGTTATCATGAGTCTGAGAAAACATCAAAAAACAAATCAAATGAAATCAAGTCAAATCAATATTTATATAGCACTTTTCATACATTAGGTAACACAAAGTACAAAAAAGACAAACAAAACCCCCACAACACTGGAACATCTGTTATAAGACAGCAGAGGTAGTTAGTAACTGCAACAGTAAGGGGCAAAGTTTGTACCAAATTGCTTAATTTATTTTAAAGTGTTTTTTTTTTTGTCTTTGTTTTAGACAAGCATCCCATGTGGAAAAAAACATGTAGTTTATAAAAAAGAAAGTTTTGCAAAACCAGTTTTTATTAATTCATCCAAATTGTTATTCATTATTATATTTCATACCTGAAACAGTTTTATTTATAAAAGTTATCTTCTATTTTCATTTTTTTTAATATAAAGGAAGTGCGTTTTAAATTCGTTTATTCATCCACACTAATTTTTCACACCTTAAAAAAAGATAGGTAAAAAGCTTACTTACTTTAAATACTTTTAAAGATCACACTTGTTTTTTTATTAAACTGGGATTGGGACAGCATGCTTGTGTACGCTTCATATCATATATGGAGCTTATTTCCACAGAGAAATCCCATTTCTATTACCTGCAACATCCCTGACAGCCTCTGTGACTGAACATTTCTTTCAAGTTTAAGAACTCCAAGCAGTAAAGCTAGCACACTGCAGGAATTTAAACTTAAATACGATCTCCTAACTGCCATGCCAAATATAAAGATGCTTCTCACATCACCTTTAAAATAATATTAAAATTATATTTTCATGGTAACCCGAGCACCTTGAAAATCATTGAAAGGAATTATGGGAAGTCAACTTTTGCTTCTGCTTTTGCTGTAACGTCTGACAATATTTTCACTTTTTTTTTCTGTCCACACAACTGATCTTTACTGCAGACATTGTTTGTTTTTATGAATGTATTACAATATTAAAAATCTCAACCCTCAGGGGACAGTGAGGATGCAAGTGAGTAAAAACTTGGCTGTGTGAGTTTAAGTAAGATCAACATAATACTCCAGTTAGCTGTTGGATTAAAATAAGAGCTTAACACAATTTGCCTCATTAAGGAAGTGAGAAAACTCACAAAGGAAGAAGGAATTGACTCTTAATTCATGAATTTGCAGGTTTATTTAGTTGCAGGTGAATCTCTGATCATTTACTATTTTTTCCATGTCCATGAAAATCAGGAAGTAATGGACAAAATTGATCAACCACATTAGTCAGGAAGGTCTCTTCATCAAACTTCTCACTGTTCAAATTCAAACCCAGTGGAAATTGATAGCTAAAATCCCAAACTTAGTCCAATACGAACTAAAAAAACAACAACCCTGTTCCGTCAACAGAGTTACTGTTAGAAACTCTAAATCTGAATCCGGTCACAAACAGGTATGAGGGGATTAGGTTACAACTCTTTGGAACCTTAGGGGAAAACAGAACTCTGCTTAAATGGGCAGTTTCTGGCAATCAGAAGGTTGCAAGCACGTGGAAACCTTGTTACGGCATTTGAGCCATGTGATTTTTTTTTTTTTGTGTACTTGTTTTGATTTCCTTTCTCTTCTGGAGCTGTCCCTCCTCCACCCTGCGGATTGATGTCAGCTGATTAAGGATCAGATGATAGAGGTCAGCTGATGGTGCTGGGCTGATCAGCTGGAGAAGTTTAAAGGCTGTGAACCGATGGCAGACAACAGCGGGTGAAATTGGCTAACCTCCCATTTTGCAGACAGTTTCATACTATCCAGTAGAAATCTGTCCTTGTGTTTGTGAGCTGTTTAGCTCGTGTAAACAGTTGTAAAAAGCAGTTTAAAATATTGTACTTTTGTAACTTTTGTTTCTATTATCATTTTATGGACTGTACTCTGATATTTGGGCTAGTTTTAAAGTGGCACTCCAACCATCATTTGATTATATTATAAAAAAGCATTGGTCTTTAAACTATGATGGTGCCGTTTTCTAGGACATAGTTTCTCTAGAGTGGCAGTAGTTCATTAAATATTTGAATTGTAGGCAGGACCTTTGGTGCAGAGCAACCCCGCCCCCATTTCCTGTCACCTATAATTGGAAGCTCTCAGTTTACACGCTCTCCTGCCAGCCCCTAACCACACCCCCGACCTAACATTACAACAAAAACGGCGAGCAGCGTTGTAGCTATCCAGCCATACAGTTTTGAGTCAGATACCAGATCAGACAAAGAAAACGGATAATAATAATAATAAGGATTTATCTGCGCTTTTTCAGACACTCACACATTATTCATTCACTCCCTAAATACTTGGTGATGGTAACTACTGTTGTAGCCCTGGGCCAAACTGACGTAGGCGTGACTGCCGGTTCGCGCCTACGGCCCCTCTGACCATCAATACACATTCACACAGTGGAGCTGCAAGGAGGGTGAAGTGTCTTGCCCAAGGACACTGGCTGAGAGGAGCAGGGATCGAACCGCTGACCTTTCGATCATTGGACGACCTGCTCAACCGCCTGAGCCACTGTATTTGTCTGCAAGGGGATGCATTGGAATGGAACGGATCGCATGTGGCCTGCTCAGTGTATTTTCTACGTCACAAATACAAATTTTAGACAGCATTTTTTTCCTGCTTCACAATGATTTAAATAAAGAAATGCTCAGAAATGCAATGTTAAGCTCAATTTTCTTAATATATGTCATCCACCATGTGAAAAATGCCTCAAGAACATGTTAACACAATTTTATTCAGCTTTTTACTGATTTCAGGCCGGTAACCATTTGTCCCAGTTATGCAGATAACCTCTCCGTGTTCCATCATGATCTAAAAGAAAAGGTTTCTTTTCATGCTTTTGATTGTCAAGCATCCCTCTTCTGAGCATTCCTCCTCCTAGAACACAACAGAAACAGTGACTGCTTCTTATTGAAACAACTTTGGCTTTTTAATATATTATCTTTTCTTTTTCTATGTTCATGCTGCTCTGACTACTAATCCATATAAAGCTAAAATAGCTCAGTCTTCTGAGATTTGTGGTGCCATATTTCTGGAAACAGCAGTTGCGCAATGCTCCGCTAAAAAATGTCAAATAAAGGTTAAAGTGCGGCTGCACTTTAACCTTTATTTGACATCAATGACATCAATAACTCCTGCATCACAATGCAGGACTTATTGATGAAATATGTCTATATCCTTCCATAAATGGATAATGTGAGTTTTCTAAACTAAATTAAGTTGGTTTAATGTAAGTTTAAAGAAGAAAAGATGAGAATTTTCTTTCTTTCTCCAGGATGAAGCAGAAGAAGCTGGAAGAGGCTCCCCCCTCGGAGAGTTTGATTTATTGTGGCATTTTTCTTTAAATGGAAAGAGAGAAATCAAATGAAAATTAACATCCATAGCATCTTGTTTACATCTTGATTTTTTTATAATACTTATACATAAACGTTTTCGTGCGTGCATGTGTGCTTGCGTGTATGCGTTTGCGTCCATTTTTCCTTTTGTCAATTTTTGGACACAATTCATTTGGAGTGCAGTATGTTACCGTTAACTCATAACTCAGTAAAATAGCTAGTGAGTGTTGATAGATAAATAAGTGCCCCCCGGGAACATGGTCCCCTCTGAAAAGATGGATATTTGCCGTACCAAAAGTGAGTTCGTTATCGGGAAATTTGTTGCAGCCAAGTACAGTATGTCAAAGTGAGCTTGCGATGATGTACCATAAACAAACAGGACTACACATAGTAACCCTCGTGCTATCCTAGGCACTTTAACATTGGGAGTTGGGTCTTCTAGACCCACTAGACAGTATGTTGAACCTTTTTTCTTCAATGATTTGTGATCTTCACTGGTGTCCATGGATTACATGAAATCTTTCCACCTTCATCCACCTTTGTCATGGTAGGGAGAACACGTCAATGGAAGGGTGGGGTTATAGGATGGCACAAGGGTTAATTGATGATGGTATCTTACTGGCAACAGTGTTGTCAGTAAGATATGTCAGAGGGTTCTGCAGGGAGTTACCATGATGCAGTGTTTTACAACAATAGATCAATAAATCATACAGAATCATTCAGATCAAGAGCAACGGTGAGGGGTACGTCACCCCTAACCCTGTGTCATGGTATGACGCTGGCAACAGTGTCGTCAGCTTGTTATCATAAAGTGGATAGGTGAAGTCTAACACTGCTTGATTCAGAACTCAATACAAGTCTTAGAGACTTGATACAAGAACCAAGGTCTGATATAGGACTCAAGGGCTCAAAACTAGACTAAAGGACTCAATACAAGACTCAGGGGCTTGATGCAGGACTCAATACAGTTGACTTATTGATGCGATTCCAGCGGATTCTAAAGCACTGATATGCAACGCATAATGTAGTGAAATGTTTAAAAAATTAACATTAATCTACTGATTATATTGTGGAGAAAAGTGGTTTTGTGCTGTTTAGGTTATCATTGTGTTGCAAAAGGAAAAGTTGTTTTTCTCCACGTCAGAATAAAACAAGTCATGTTGATCACGCAAATGATTGAAGACCTTCGGTATGTCAAAGACCATGTTTTATTTAGGTGTCACCGGCAACATTTTAACATGTTAAAGTGTTAAAGGGTTGAATAAACAAGAGTCAACCGAAACAAACAAAAAAGCCTGCCTTTTGCAGGAAGCTTCCAATTAAATACAACAAATGTCTGAAAACAAATGTAATAAGCAAGTCAATCAGAATGGGAAACAAAATTAAAGACGTTCCTTGCTAAAAGGGTTACAGCCATTTGGTCAGGGGTGTGGCAGCCATAACAAAAGTCGTAATAAGTCCTAAAAGCAAATTCATTACAGCCAAAAAGATTTGTATTACTTACCAAAGGATGTTGTAAAAGGCTGAGTTAGTAATTGTAATCTGTCAGGTCAGTGGTTCTCCTGTTGTTGACTCTTGAAACCCTTAGATTTTTCTTATGCTTTGCATTATATTTCATTATAACGAAGGCTGAGTGTTACCATGACTTTTTGCAGAATGTAAATCCTCATATCTGTGGAAAATAAAACGCAATTGTGTGTTTGTACTCTTCGTATGATTCATGACCGCATAATTTGCTCCAATCATTTATGTTTTTCTGTAGTTTAAGTGCAGTTGAGCAAATTCAAGCCTTCTTGCTAGAGTCTGTATATGAGATGGAAAAATGACAAAGCCAGGTAAAATCGCTCAATTCTTCAAGGTGTTATCCAAAGCAGCCATCTTTTTGTGCTTTATTTTCCCACTGCTGGAAGGCTTTATCTCAGAACGAGAATGATGAAAAGAGGTTTCAGGGTGAAAAAGTTTGACAATTTGCCCTACACACAAACCTCCAACACAGACGAGGAAAAACCTGTGATGCAGTTGCAAGGAAATGGAACTAATACAAAAAGTAGCATCTGTTTCTCCATCCTCGGCTTCTACTGACAAGCTGCCAAGTGGAGGGAGGACAGTAATGGCCAGATTTCTGTTAAGACAGAAAGGACAGTCTTTACCGCTCCCTCATTACCGCTGTTTTTTTAAGCTATAGGAGAAGGAAGCTGCACGAACACATACAAATGTCAAATAACTATAGTTTTCCTGCAATGCTTTCCAAAAACCAGTCTTATCCAGCAGACATGCAAGGCTTTTTTTATATGATTTTTATTTTTTTGGAAGTTACATCAGTGTGACACAAAATACACAGAATACATTGTGGGTATGGAGGTGATGGTAGTACCTGCTGCTCAGTCTGTGGAACTTTGTCATATATAAGATGTAAAAGCAACCTGAGCTTCTTCCACATCAATGGTCCCGCCCACAACTCAGAGGTTAATTTTCCAGTGAACTAGTGCTACTCTACAGCAAATATGCTTTAGAAAATAGCATAGTTAAAAATTAAAAATAGTTTAAGAGATGATTGGAGTTGGAATTTTAGTACAAGAATTCTTTAACATCCTTTCAACTGTAACTCATCAACCGTTTACACAATTAACGTAATTCCAGCAGATTCTGAATTTGCAGCTTTGTGCTGCATATCGACGCTGACATGCATCACATACCTGCTTTTCTCTGCATCAGAATCAGCTGATTCACATCGGTCATGTAAACAGTTGAAGAGTTATGGCATGTCAAAAAGTGTGTGTTATTTAGGTGTCACCGAAGACATCTCTGGTGTTGAATGGTTAAAGTTCTCCACCTGTTTTACCTCTTCTCCCCATAACCACACCGTCTCCCTTAAATCAATCATTTACTCACTTTTAATCCTATCCTTTCTAAAGAAAACCTCTTCGTCTCTAGAAGTTTCTATCCACCTATTACTCTTTCTAGAATAAAAACTAGGACTGACTAAGGCTACATTCACACTGCAGGGCTTAATGCTCAAATCCAATTTTTTGAAAAAATGCGATTTTTTTTGCAAGGCCGTTCACATTTCCAATTACATGCGAACTTTTGTGATCTCCTGTGTGACTGTGAAATGACCCAGAAGTTACCCGCATGCGCAGAAGAGTACTCAACGGTGAAAGACGTCACTTGTTGTTTGGGGAAGTAGCTAACGTTAACAATGGATTTCAACAACAGTGTTGTCAACAGCGGAGCTCTTTTTGCATTATTACATTCATTTTCACAAATGCACAATAACAATCTTCTCATTTTAAGAAGGCATTGAAACCGGGATCGTCTGGACCAACTGTTGTGGAATGGAGATGTGAATGTCCTGGGGCCGCGCGCGTGTGTGTAAGAGAGAGGAGAGAGCGCGTGCAGCGCAGGAGGGAGTGAGAGGGGGCATCGGAAGTCTATTGGGGGCGCGCATTCATGTTGTGTGTTGCGGAGGAAGGAGAACGGTAATAAAAGAAGGTTTCCCCCAGAAAAAATGCTATTGACTCTTTATTAACCCGCTCTGGAGAATCTGAGGGTCCGAACGGGGAAGTGAACCCCGAAGTGGGATCCGCCTTCTGCCCTGGAGAAGGTCTCCCCCGCACTTCTGACCACGGTCGGAAAGGGAAAAAAGTCAGCCCTGGAAAGGTTCAACACCACGCTCAGCCATTTCGCTGGAAATTTTTTCAAAAACCGCCCAGTTACAATAAGAGCCCTTGAGTTTGGCCTGAATAGAGCTATCACCCCAAATATGAATCCAATCGGTGACCTCGCTTCCCTTCCACTGACTCGTCTCAGCAGCATCGTATGCCATGGTTGATGTTTATGTTCTCCTTCTCGCCTACTTCAACGCAGAATTATGACGTTTGTAGCGTATCAATGACGTACAGGTTGGATACGTGTGGCCGTTCAGACGGAGGTCGCATTTCAAAAGATCGGATATGTATCAGATTCAGCACCACATACTTAAGTGGCCTGGATCGCATTTGAAAAGATCGGATCAGTGTCATTCAGACTGTCATGAAAAGATCAGATACAGGTCGCATAGGGGCAAAAAATCGGAATTGGGTCGTTTCAGCCTGCAATGTGAACGTAGCCTTAGACTCCTCCCACATCTACAACATGCTCACAGCCCAAACCCCTATTTAAAAAAAGACAAAACTCAGTAGGTTTCTAATAGTAAACCAAGCTGTATTTAAAGTAATTTAAAGTTGAAGTCACATTAGCTGTCACTCACCTAGGTGTCTGAGATTTGTTCTCTGCATTTAACCTATCCCCTGGATGAGCAGTAAGATGCAGACACAAGCTTGCTCAGGAACCATTTGGTAGTTTAACCTTCCAATCCAAACCCCTTATGCTGAGTGTCAAACAGGGAGGCATTGGGTCCCATTTTTAAAGTCTTTGGAATGACTTGGCCATGGATTTGAACTCACAACCTTCTGGTTTCAGAGTGGACACTTTACGATATGGTAGATATTTGCCTAACGTTTCAGACACAAAGTTGGAAGGTGGAAAGAAGAAGAAAAAAGATGACTGCAGCACCAGAAAGGCAATGTCGCTGAGGGCGGATGAATAATGAGGATTAGCAGAGAGGTTAGGCCTTGGAGATGAACAACAGCGAGAAAGCGGCATATGTCAAGAGAAAGTTCAAATGGAGGTAGGAAAATGATCCACAGCACACACGGGATTACATATTTACAGCTACACATCCTCATTACTGGGAGTTATGTGGAAACTTATTTCGGAATCCCGTCATTAGTAGAATACCTGTCAGGTGTTGGAGATCAGCTGCAGAGGGAGAAGAAAAGCAGCAGCTAGTTAGTCGGTTTGACGTTTAACAGGGCTGTGGCAGCAGTATGGCGGTAACCTATTGTCCCATTAATCTCAGGATGATGAGTAGCAACTCCACACTCTTGTCTTTTAGGATTAATCTGATGTCAGGACAGGGAAATATGAACCTCCATCTGCTCATAATTAGTTATGTCAGCTGCTTCCCGACCATGACTTTCTAAGAAGAAAAGTCGAAGGATGATCTCAAATCTCCTGTTGCCAGAGATGTAAAAGATATCAATGAAGCATAAAATATGCTCAACGTCAAGCGGATTTGAAATAGGAAGTTTACAGGAAAAAATGTGACACGAAAAAAAATATGTATGGCTACAGCGTGTTGCTTGAAAGACAGGTCTCTGCATAATCCCTATCTCAGTAATTAAAGCCTAAATCTCTAAATTTGCTTGTTTTTTGCATTTTTAACATGTTGCTAAGGCATTATAAATTAAGCTTATAATTGTATTTCTGAAATTTCTTTATTCAAATCATTGTGAACAAGGACAGACAAAAAATGTTAAATTTGAAAAAGCTCACATTTGTTACATAGAAAATACACTCCTTGCAAACTCCTTGCTCCACTCCATTCTGATGCATCCACCTGTAGAAGACTAGATCCATGTACGTCCTCGTTTTCCTCGTCTGAGCTGGCATCTAGCACAAAGGTTGAAAGGTTAAGATTTGCTTTCGCTAACATGTACCGCAAATGTTAGTTTGGGGGTGTTAGGGGCTGTAGGCTAGCAGGATGTCGGGAAGTAGGGCAGGCTTTCTCTGCGCCAACAGCATAACTTTAAATCAAAAGGAAATTTCTAATGAACTCCTGCCACTCTGCAGAAGCTATTTAATAGAAAATGACAGGTTTTTAGACTTTGGCAAAAAAACAAATAAATAGAAAAATAGATCAAAAGATGACCAGAGTGGGACATTAATGAATCTTGATGATGAAACATGACCTTTGTATATAATGTATATATATATATATATATATATATATATATATATATATATATATATTGGGTTGGCTTAGATGAAAACAAAGCTATTCCACCACAGTGACCTTTGTCTGACTGTTTAGTCCTCTGTTACAAAGAGCATAAGTAATGTAGAAATGCAAAAGGCTCAGATTAAATGTGTTAGTGTGGAATTTTTTGAAAATGTAGGTGAGATTATGAAATTATGAAACACCATGGTAGCTAACAACATGCTTAAAATGCTGCAAAATAAAAAAATAATAAAAGAAAAATAAAAGTCTGCAGCTCATAAAATAAAATTGACCTAAGAGTGTAAATCTAAAGATTAGCAAAAAAAAACTACATGCCCCAAACAAAGTCCCTAGACAATCAAGATTTCAGAGTGCCCTTTTCTTGTGACCAGTCTAAGACTTTATTGCAATATCATACTTTCTAATCAGCATCATGATGATGGTGTGTACCTGCGGTAAGGATGCAGTTGTCTTGGCAAGGAGAACTCCTCACTATCTGAATTTAGACAGATTTGTGAACAATATTTCAGAGAACTGGTTATTTTGTGTATGGAAAATGTTTCACATCTTTGATTTCATACCATAAAAAATGGGAGCAATAACAAAAGTGTTGGATTTATATTTTTGGTCAGTGTATATCTATATATATCTATATCTATATCTATCTCTAGCTCTCTCTCTGTATCTATCTATACAGATGAGTAGATAGATAGAAATAGATAGATAGATAGATAGATAGATAGATAGATAGATAGATAGATAGATAGATAGATAGATAGATAGATAGATAGATAGATAGATAGAATAGATAGATAGATAGATAGATAGATAGATAGATAGATAGATAGATATACACACGCACACTTTAGTCTCACCCCTACTCACCCCTTAGTTAAAAAATGAGTCCTGGGAACCACTAAAAACAACTTATCTTAAAAAGTTCTGCTTGCTGTTGGTTCTTTGGAATACTGTACTACAAACGCAGAAGGTATTCCTGCAGACGGAAGCACACCTCCCCAAAAGGAAGTACTGGTAGGTCTTTATCCCACCTTGCTAAAGGGTTTTTTCAAATGGAGATTTTAGCTCTATTTGGAAGAAAAAAACTAACTGCCACAGAGATTTGAGACAGAGCTAAATATAGTCCAAGTTTGCTGTGACTCTGTGTGTGTGTGGGCTCCTCATAACAAGGCAGACATTCTCACAACTGTAAAAAATCTAGGCTCCACAGAACTAACCACTTTGGAGTTAGAAACACCATCCATCCGTCTGTCCGTCCATCCATCTATTTTCCAAACCCCCTTAATAGCGTTTGTAGGTGTGGGGTTGCTGGAGCCTATCCTAGCTACGGTTGGTAAAGTTGGTGTACATCCTGGGACAGGTCTGTCCCAGGGCTACACAACCACACACATTTACAACCACTTCATTTCATAACAATCATAACATTTTTTCCAATTGTGAATGGAGCTTCTTTTTGGATCTCGTTTCGGTAAATAAGTGACAAAACTTAATTTTCTTTAATGATTTGAATTTAAATAAAATGTTATTTTAGAATTTCATTTGTTTCTGATGTTTATAACAGTAGTGATTAAAAGTTTATTGTCAAACATTGAAGGAAAACTTCTGCACAGCTGGTTCTGAAGGCTTTGCAGATCTTAGAAAAACACATTCGGCTCCTCTATAAGGAAAACATCTCTTGTATTAGATTTATCTGACTCCCGGACTGCAGGAGGAGCACGCACAGCCTTGGGCTTAACTCTGCGATTCCTGTGGTTTCCCTAAAGACAAAAACCCTTAGTGTGTGTTCGCTGCTTCATTCATGGAGCGAGCGTAGTAAACAGATAGGTAAATTACTGGGGGGGATAGACAGAAATTAAGAATGGAAATGAAAATGAATGCACTTTGATGTAGCTACACTTCAAAGGCATTCTTGCCTCAAGGGTTTGAGTCACTCTACTGTATGTGTGCTCCAGAACGATGGGAATTCTTCCCTGTGCTTTTCCCTTTTCTACTGTCTGTTCGTCTCTTATCAGTTTCTTGTTTTTACCAAAGCAGAGACTTGACAAATGTTTTTCATTGCTGGTGTGTGGGAATGTGTAACAGAGGTTTACTGAAAGAAACACCCAGGAAGGATGTTGGAGGATTGGGTTGTGAGCTGGTCCTGGCAGGTTCTTTTTTCTTGGATGGAATTTTACCCAATTTTTAACATATTCCAACGTTATGTAGACATCGGGTTTGTAATGTGCTGAATGTAGGTTTTTGTATGCACTTTTAAAATGTCAAAATATTGAATATACAAAACTTCCTATCGGAAGAAAATCTATTTTTTTTCAGAAAACAAGACAAATGTTTTTCAAATATTCCAGTGAATACTGATGGGCAGTTTATGTTTTGTGACCTTTATGTGATAAAATGTATTTTGGCCATCAATATGGCATTCATACAGTCTGTTGCTACCCGATACTAGCGCATGTACTCACGGTTGGAAGAAACTTGGTATGAAATGTCGAAGTGGTGAAACTTTTGTGAATCTTTCTCCAGGCTTTTTTTTTACAGCTCTATTCCAATTTATCAAAGACTTGATGTCACAGAATTCCAACTGCAATTATTGATTTCGCCTTCATGATCAATTTTAAAACTGTCGGCACTTCCAATTTTAAAAAAAGACACTACCTATGCATCACTACCAAATCAGACTCCCTGATTGGTCAGAGTTCAACCGGTTTACCTTTCAGTGCTCGTTCCATTGGGACTCGTTTAGTATGTAGACCCCAAAAACCGAATTAAATCTTTAATAGCGACGCCTGATCCAGAGAGTTTTGAACTTGGAGACTCGGAACATTTATATGCGTGGGTTTACAAAGACTTTACATTGGAAACTCGAACATGCGTTTCTCTACCCAGTGTAAACGTACTGTCAGACTAGTGTCATGTTATACTGTATACCTACCTGTTCATGAAAGCATTTCTTGAATGAGGTTGAATATAAATGTCCACTTTAACCCTTGTGCTATCCGAAGACCCCAGCATTGAATTGACATGTTATTCCTACCATGACAAAGGTGGATAAAGGTGGAGAGGATTTCATGTAATCCATGGACACCAGTGAAGCTCACAAATCATTGAAGAAAAAAGGTTCAGTGCACTGTATAGTGGGTCTAGGTGACCCAACTCCCAACGTTAAAGTGCCTAGGATAGCACAAGGGTTATAGAAAACATATTGGTGTATTGATGTGAAAACAAACATGGTCTGAAAGTTAAAATAATAGATTACCACATTCCTAACAATATTGTTACTGCAGTTGGCATTTTTTCTAAAGTGGCTATGTTTGAAAGAGCTCTTGTTACGTAGCCTTAACCCTTGTGCTATCCTAGGCACTTTAACCATTGGGAGTAGCGTCATCTAGACCCACTACACAGTGCTCTGAACCTTTTTTCTTCAATGATTTGTGATCTTCACTGGTGTCCATGGATTACATGAAATCTTTCCACCTTTATCTGGCTTCCTCCCACAGTTGGCCCCAACAACCCATGACCCAGAAAGAGATTTAGCGGGTTCTGAAAATCAATGGATATCAAATGTCTTAACTCATTTTGTATTTAATTTTAAGTAACCTTGGATAGAAGTACCTCTTTAATAAATGTATAATTTAAATCTTATAATCGTATAAATGTATTTTTATTTACTTAAAGCATCTTGCAGAGTTCACAGAGCTGGAATAATTTCACCTGGAAGATTTGCATAGATCTACAGGCTTATAAATTTTCCACTCCCTTTTCCTTCTTTCTGTGCAGTGATGATGGGTTCCACAACTTACAAACAAGCATTAAAAACAACTACCAGTACAGGGCCATGCCCTTAAAGGCACAAGAGACCTCACTTCTTCAAGGGGGGAGCATCCTCTGAAATATGTCGTTCAAGAACAAACTTTATGCCGTTTACTTTAATTATGCACATTTGCCTCAAACATAAACATCGGCGTAAATGTTTTAAAGAAAGTGCTTCAAAGTCTATGACATGGCAACTTTCATATTTTGCCAGGTGTCGGTCGGCTGTTCATCCTTTCCCTGTGGTGCACATTAGAGTAGATCTTGAATGCTAAATCTCTTGATTAATAGTATATCAGTGGGGATACATGTGTGAGGAAGTGTTGCAAAATAATGCATGCCATCCCATGAGCAACCGATCAAAAGCCATTTTATGATAAGAGGGATGCAATGAATAGTTTTTTACTTTCTGAAATGCTAAACATTCCCAATGGTAGAGCCCTGTGGGCTTTGATCGGTCATGCAGTTCACCAAGATCTGCTAAATAATGGAGGTATAGTTTCCCATGACTCATAAAGCCTATATTTCAACAGCTTTTTAAATTTTTATGGGTCCCTTTCTTTAGTCCTGTCTGCATGACAGGTAATCCGTCATATGAAAAGTGTTTTTCACAGCTGGTGTCTGTGAGCTGGCTGGCGCTCTGCTTTGGACCTTTAAAAAAAAAGTTCTTTTGCATACAACCTGTTCAGCTTCAGATTCCAAAGTGTGGTTTGATTTCTGTGGAGGTCGCATCCTCATTACTCGTCATTAGGGTATTGCTGGCAAATCCATCTTAATAAAGCACCTCACACAGTGACTTGTCAGTTAAAAAGCCTCTAATTAAAGTCCATATATCAAGATCCACAGGTGGGTCTGATTCATTGCCGTCACACAACACCAGCATTCCAGGGAGATGTGAGCTTTCACCACGCCACCTCTATTAAACATCCCTGTTGGCTCAGCTTTCTGATGAAGACAGGAAAGGGAAGTGTAGCTCTGGCTCGCAGACGGTCGACAAAAGCTTTGACAGCGTGAATATAGTCAAACCTGAGAGGGAGCTTTACTTTTCTCTTCAAGTGGAAGTAAAGTGGAGGGAAAAGTAGAGAAACTTGAGCGACGGAGCTTCAGCCCGACTGGAATCTCTTTAATGGAGAGCCAGCTCATGAGTTTCTCAAAGAGCTGTTGGGCTTTTTGAAGGGCCCGACTGGATAGAGGAGGAAAGTAACGTTAGGAATGGATTTTGATGCAGAGCTGGAGAATGGAGACTGAGAAAGAAAACGCTGTGTGGGAGGCACCATGACGATTGCTCGCTCCTGCTTTTACGCTCCCATTCAGCAAAGGCAGCAGCACAGAGACAGGATGCTAAGCTAATGAGCTCCCACAGGGTTGCACTGGTTTGGTCCATTGAAAAATTTACTCTTCATTGGTTCCCCTTACTGCCAGCTGATTTTATGAAGTTAGATCTGTTGTAAAAGTACTAGCCGTCCCTAAAAAGGTTTTGTACTTGTAATAAGAAGGAGAACAAAATAATACAAAACAAACAAACAAATAACCTTTCTTTATTTTACACAAAGAAGACAAGACATAATGGTGGAAGATATCATCAGAAGTTCCTGAAACTGACAATGATCAACACTTCTTCTCTCAGTTTTTTCCTTGCAGTTTTAAGTCTAGTTTGTGGCAAGACCAAGTTGAATATTTATTACTTCAGTCTTTTAATACTCTTCATGCGTATATTCAAACTATTTCTGCATCTTAGTTTTGCAACTAATCAAATGACTGTGTTTTTTGGACTATAAGTCGCACTGAAGTATAAATTGCAGTTTTGGGAGAATTGTTTTTTTTTTAATACGGGAACAAGGACGGACATTTCATCTTTAAAGGCAAATCATACTAAAGGAATTGATGACAATGATAGAGTGAATATCTGCATGCTTCACTACCGTAACACATTGATGCTTATTTAGCTACATGCAACTTTGGAGGAATCTAGTTTATTACCACAACATAAGTGTCATGGTGTCTCTGGCAGATCTCCTCCCCCTCCCCTCTCTGCTCTGATCCTGATCACCTCCAGCTGTGGACCCTCATCTCATCAACCTCAGCCCTTCTTAAGGAGATACAGTGCAAGCATTATTTGCCAGTTTGTTGCTCCCCTATGGTGCCTAGTCTAGTCGCTCATATACTTTGTTCATGAAAGTTTGCCTCACGCTAAACTTATCTTAAGAGTGTCCACCTGGTTTTCACCTCCAAAGCTACTCGGCTCTGCGGTGACCGTTCACCACGCCAAGTCCTGCAAGCAAGCCCTCTGCTTTAACCCTCCAATCACACCACAGCCTAGTATCCCGATCCTCATCATACCACGCCTCCACCGGACTCTGCCTCCACAGTCATCATCGGATCTATGTCCAGGAAAAGAAATCTCTTTGAACTTACCTTCTCATTCTCCTGTGATCCTTCCGGGTTCCAGCGTCTGGGTCTGTCTCGGTCTTCGCAATCATGACAATAAGAATAATTTGGAATAACTTTGCCATAAGACTGAGCAGCACTTCTTCTTCATTCTTGCAGTAGCAAAAATTGATACACACACCTGCAGTACCCTCTAGTGGTTGTCGCTATTTAAAAAGAAATCCCATATAGGTCGCACCTGAGTATAACCCTTGTAGTATCCTATGACCCCACCCTTACATTGACGTGTTCTCCCTACCATGACAAAGGTGGATAAAGGTGAAGAGGATTTCATGTAATCCATGGACACCAGTGAAGATCACAAATCATTGAAGAAAAAAGGTTCAGCGCACTGTCTAGTGGGTCTAGATGACCCAACTCCCAATGTTAAAGTGCCCAAGATAGCACAAGGGATAAGAGTGTACAGAAAAACCGTTTGGTCCGGACCGAGTCTGCTTAATTTGATCTGGATCAAGCCCTGACCCTTGCATGTGGACTGTATCCAGACTGCCTTCAAGCAGACCTGTTTCAGACCAAACAAAGCCATGTGACTTAAGATCACTTCACTCCTTGGTAAGGACTTACAAGGGCGGGGCAAAGCATCTGGAGGCGGAAATTGTGGAAGTCCTGTGCTTTGCAGTCCTTGTTGGGATAGTTCATTTTCACTTTCTCCTTTACAAACATTATGTTTCGCTGACCTATTCTAAACATCTATATCAAAGTCAGGCTCAACACTTATTACTTTGGTAAGGCAGAGGCGCACTGCATGGCGGTTACTGAGGAGGGGACAGCTATGAAGGCTGATAAGTGTTTGTGATATAAAGATTGTTGGGAAAACAATGAGAGGCAATGTGGATGACGTTAAAGGTTGTTTTAATGAGCCTGCATTTATCTGACGAGATTTCCATGAGTTGCTGTGTCTCATTGTTGTGGTGTTATAGCATTGTTTTTAAAGAATTCTGTTAAAGAACCCCTCTGATGAAAATTATGTTTTTGACATTTACGTGTGGCATTTTTCTTATGAAAGAGAACAAATGTAATAAGAGATCATTTCATTTTTGCATTTATGAGTATTTCTCCTTTTAAATGGCTGTCAATCAAACTGTCGGAAAGATGCTGAGATGTGTTTCATTTTATTATTTTTCTTCTTTGTCATTGTCCTGGAAAAAATAAATACATTTTTAAGAAACAGGTAAAGTCTACACTTAGCAGTCCTAGGCTACAATGGAAACTATTTCAGTCCAGGATGTGGGATTCTGTAGTAGCAGAAAAGATTTTTAATTTTATTGTTAATCTATGGCAAAACAAACCCAGAAAGAGCATCTCTTGTAAAAGAGAATTCGAGCAACAGTGAAGCAAAAGGGACCAGCGAGGACCTTCTGAGATGAGGATGAGTAATGGAGGAATCTCATAGCTACTCTCAAACACAGCACATGACGATGGATTCCATGCGGACGCCGCTGTGTGCGTTGGTTTGGAAATAAGCTGTAAAATTTCCCATGAATTTTTCATAACGACGTAGCGTCATGTGTGCATCAATACGCACACGTGACCGCAGAAGCTTACATGGAGCATTTGCTGCTAAGTCTTCTGCGTGTGCTCTCCTTCTGTGAGGCACATTTGTGTGAATTTGAAGGTCTTAAGATTGGCTGCTCAGCCGCGCTCACCAGTGTAGGACGTCAAGTTGAAGAGTCTCTCGTTGTTCTGCCTGAGAGTCATTTGGATTGAATTGATAAGAAGGCCATTAGCTGCTGCTTCAGTTGGTTGCCATGACAACATGTCTTATGTGGAGAAGGGCAAGGTGCCTCAGGTACTTCTTCTGCCAGAAGCCATTGTGTGTGTGTGTGGGTTGTGTGTGCAGATAGATTGTATTTCTTGTATTGGACTGCTGGGTGTTTTTTTTCCTGATTTAACTTAATTTGAGTAAACCCCCACCACATGCCAATCAAAACACCTCCCAGATGTTGGTGTAGAAATACATGCCACCGTCAACCCCATTGGCCGACTTAGCTCCTGATGGCTGTGCAGATCCTTATGATTGGCAGGGAGTGCTATGAGATGTGAAAGCTTGTGCTTTATTTTAAACGGATAAAGATGAAGCTTTACAGGTCAGTTTAGCGTGTGACCAGAATAATAAGTCAGTTTGCAGACACTCTGTGTGGGAGGAAGTGTGCCCTTGAGCAAAACAAATCAGCTTTTACATCAGAGTGTTGGAGTGCTGGAACTTGTATGTCTGCTGTGAAGCTTCATCGTGGAGATTAATAATTGGGGGAAAAAGCAGTTTTGTTTTGTCAAAGGTCAACCTCGAAACCTTGATGCTAAAGAGTACAATCTCTACTTACAGATCAACAGGGAGAGATAGATAGATAGATAGATAGATAGATAGATAGATAGATAGATAGATAGATAGATAGATAGATAGATAGATAGATAGATAGATAGATAGATAGATAGGTAGGTTTTTCTGCCGCTGGCACTTCTGAGGAGCTTTAATTTTGTTTTTGTGGAGTATTGTGTATTTCTGAATCAGTTGTAACTTTTTGGGTTGATAATGTCTGGCTGTGTAACACTGCACGATCAGCCTTGCAATACAATTTGTACTTTGTTTTGGTGGCATTTATTTTATGTAGAACTTTTTAGTTGACTTCCACCTAGCCATCCATCCGTTTTCACAAACCGCTACATCCCTTTCAGGGTCATTTGGTTGCTGGAGCTTTTTCCGGCTACTTGTGAGGCAAAGGCAGAGTTCACCCTAAAAAGGTCACCACTTTGTTGCAGGGCCACAATCACACATCTAGGGACAACTTTGAGTAACTAAATTACCTATGAAGCATGTTTTCGGACTGTGGGAGGAAGCCAAAATCCCAGCTTGGATTTGAGCAAAGGCCTTCTCGCTGTGTAACCACTGCACCACCAAGCCCCTTTAAGTGATAGGGGTGTGGACTTCCAACAAGCTAACTCCTGATTGCTAAGAGCGGGTGCCATAGAAACGATGACTCAGACCGACTCAGACCAGTCACTAGTTTCTGACGATTTCTGGTTCCAACATGACGACATCCGTATGGCGATTGACATGACTTCATTTTGCTGGAGACATCTTCTATGGGTGACATCAAACTAGTGTACAGTGAAAATTGTGTTTCAGGGCAAAGGACCCTAACAATTGTCATGGTCTCGCGGGATTTTCTGACCGACCCAAACGCTGGAACCCAGAAGGACACTTGGAGACGTAAGGTGAGTTAAGAGAGTTTAATTCACAGGTGATGAGTATATAGCAGGATTCTTGATGTGGCGTGGCGGCTGACTGGAGGTTTGTGGCAGGACGATCCAGAGTGCGTGGGTTCGGCTGAATCCAAGGAGGGGAGCGAGAGCGGAGGACTGCGACCCGAGGTTCACTCGTGGTGAGGATGATTCCTGAGAGCGAAGCAGAGAGGAACAGTTAGCGAGGCTGGAACAAGACAAGGCACAAAACATGAGCTGGCCAGACATAAGCACTGTGGGAGGAACAACGGACTGGCGTCGAAAACAGGTCCTGGATCTCCTAAAGTAGGCGGAGATGGAGATGAGGTGAGTGGAACCAGCTGGTCGCGTCCAGAGCAGAGCAGGAAGGGGGAGGAGGTAGGTAATTGACAGAGGCACCATGTCAACAATACTCATAATCTGAAGACACAACAAGCTGGTCAGAATGATAGATGCTTATTTTAACATGTCTACATGTCAGGAAGGTTTTTGACTAGAGTTCAAACTCAAAATTGTGTGTGTTTAGGTATCTAGACACATCCATGGTCACACATCCATAAATCCAGCCTTCTGCTCTATCTGTCTCCTGGCGTTCCCCTTCTTAATTTTGTCTTTCATGCACTGACGGCTTCTGGAGAGCTCTCAAATTAATCATTGTTTTAATGGAAGCTGGTTAAATATTCTAATTCAGCAGCCATTTACCCAGTGCAACCCTTGCTTGCCTCTCATCTGAGCAGAAAGTATGGCACCATTTCAGGCTGCACTTTAGTGCAGGATGCTTTAGCTGATGGAGCCATTCAGCAAAGAAATATACGGTCTCTGCTTTCAACCAAAATGATCCTATTAATTATCAAAAGCATCTTTATGGGGAAACTAATAGGCTCTATTTAACTGAGAATACGAGACAGCGGTAACAACAAATATCTTGCTTGTTTTGCAGAGCTCAGAAACTGAAAAAACAGGAGTATTGGGTGGAATGTTTAATTTGAGAACCTTTTCATTTTTTATAAAGTCGTTTTTTTCAGCCCCCCTTTCCTTAATGGATGAATGGAGGTTTTTCAATCCCACCCTTTATTGTTGGGTGCAAAACAGCAACAAATGATGAAACTTTGACCTTTTTTTCCAATTAAAATGTTTTTTTTTTCCAGCTTGAAAGTTTATCATTAATTCCATGTGATGCATTTTCTTCTGCTCATCTGGAACTGGGATTTAGGGGCAGCAGTCTAAGCAAAAACTCTTAGACTTTACTTTCTCCAACCACTTCAGCCAGCAAATCCAGCAGAATCCAGAGGATTTTCCCAGGCCAGCCAAGAGACATAGTCTCTCTAGTAGTGCAGGGGTGTCAGAATCCAGGTCTGGGGGCGTGTTTTCCAGCCAACCTGCAATTGAAACAGGCAGGATTTCTGGAAAATCAGCAAGACGCCAGGAACACCTCCTCATGGTGGTGTCCAAGAGGCACTGTCCCTGGTAGGGCCTCCTCCTAACAGACAAGTTTTAAGTGATTAGTCAGACCAAGCAGTTCAAAATCCCCCAATGACTCAGTAAAAACAAGATCTGAGCATGTCATCTAGATTGGTGTCACTGAGACCTCACTCCGGAAGCAGTTGAGGCCAGCACCTTCAGGAGAGCTCAAAGAGGCCAGTGCAGTGGTTTAAGAGGCAGTTAAAGGAGGAAAATTGGGGGCCCAACCCCCAGTCTTGACTTTTTCTGTGCTTTCTGGCTCCTCTCTCTCTGTGTGGGGTGGGGGGTGTGGGGCCTGGGGGTCGGCACTTTGGGGAATGGGCCCTGAGCCCTATGATGGAGGGGGGGGGTGTCGGGGGACGGCTATTTGACCACCGGGGGACAGTCTACCAGCAGTCCCCGACTTACCCCCTTCCTCATGTAATCCCTCATTAGGGTGATTGGGGGTCAACCTGCGATGCACCTTGGGGGGAGGAGCCACTTGGTAGTGTTCCCTCTCCCACTGTTGTTGAATGGATTAGGCCCCCTCCCTCTTGGTTTTAATTGCACCTTAGACATGTAGGACCCTTGGTAGGGGGGATGCTTGGACATCACTGCAGCAAGCAGGAGATGTCCTCTCAGTGCCCCACCCGCCAATTTTAACTGCATCCCCTTGGTACACACACCCTTTACCCCTCAAAATGTACACTCCAATACAAACACACATACATGCACACACACACCCTCACAAACACACACACATGCATTTCACAAGGAAGGTGGGGGCTCGGACCATCTGTCCACTACCCCATCCCTGGTAGGGGGTATCGGGCCCTTAGCAATGGTGTTCCCTTGGTGCTGGCTTCCTGGGCACAGCAGCCCTCTCTCCACGCAGGGACAGGGATCCCTGAGCTTTCTGGCAAGACCAAGCTGCGGATCACATTATATCTGAGCCGGGGGGGTTCCGTGTCATTGTGGTGTGGGTTCTGGTCCCTGGGTTCTGGTCCCTTCCATTTTCCGTCCTAAGCCATGGACCTCGCCAAATTTCCAACTGTGGGCGAGCCTGGTCGGGCCATGTACTTCCTATGGACCCCCTCTTCTCCAGGGCGTCCTCCTCCTGGGCGGGTATTGCTGGCCCCTGACTTGCTCTCTCCTGGACCAACCGTGGGAAGGTTGGGTGGCTGCCTGAAGCGCGGGGCGGGTCTCCCTTGGGGTGTCCTGACTTGTACCTGGGGTTGGGATGAGGAGAGGCCCCAAGCTCCTGGGTGGTGATGAGGTGCTCGTCTGGGACTGTGGGCGCACTTCTGGGGCGGGGTCTCGCGTTGGGGGGGCTGCTCTCCTGGTTGGGCTGGAGCTTGCACTCTCTCCCCCTATGCCTCCCTGCTCTCTGCCTTTAGGGGCCCCCGTGGCGATCCTGCTAGCCCTGGCCTGGGTGGCGGATGTGATCGCCCGGGGGGCGGGTGTTCTCTATCCGCTGCCGTGCAGGTGTTGTGGGGTTCTGGCTGCCGCTGCTGCTGCGGCGGGGGTCTTGGTGTGGAGATGACTGGGCACTCTCCCTCCTTCTTTTTACATTCCCTCATCCATTTTAGAAGAACATAACCACTCACTTGAACACTGGTGTTAGCTCACCTTTGCACAAATAGTTCGTGTGACTGAATGAAATATTACACACTAGTTGGTTTGAAGGCATAAGTATGCGTGTGTGAACGATATTTGTATTGTGTACATGTTGACAGATGAACGTTTTTGGAGCCAACAGGTATGATTATAACATTTGAGTGTGTGTGTGGGACAGGCCCCGCCCTTATAGACGTGCATTACATCTGAACCTCACTTGTTGCTTTATGCTGCTTCATGGTGTTACCCCCCCTTCTATAATCCCCCTCCTACCCCCCCCCCCTCTCTAACATCCCTCTCTCTTCTTCCCTCCTGTCCTTTTCCATCCGGTCCAACACAAAAGATTTTCAAATATGATCAAAATGAATAAAGTTTGGCTTCGATTACAAAAGGGGTTTGTTCAGACATACCTCTGGTTTGTCAGAAGATTCATAACTCCTGTTGTTAAAGTAAAATATGTCCAACACAAGAGGCCTTCAGCTCTCATCTGTTTGCCCAGCTGTTGGACAGGAAAAGTTGAAACAAATAAATAAACAAGAACTTGATGTGCCTTAATAATCCAATTGTAGTTCAACCCACACCACAATTGTAGTTGGATTTTTGATCCATTCATTTAATCTGCCTCCTCATATAGAATATTCTAGCTCTGCCTCTGTCATCTTAAAAAATGAATAAGTAACACATATTAGTAGCAGGGCAGGGTAGGAAACTGGTATTGATTTAAAATCAAATACATTTTCACCTACATAGAAGATCTGACTATTGATCCGTCAAACTAATGGAATAGTGACGTTTACAACATTTAATTGTAATATTTGTCAGGCAAAAATGGCACTTTACTTAAATTTGAAGCATTAATTCTTAATTATTTTTATAGAGGTGCCACCATTGTTTAGTTTGAATCAATAATTTTGTGAAAAGAGGTTTCTTAACCAAATCCATTTGGTGTCGTAAAGACATTTGACATAATTGAAATGTATTGAAATAATACAATATTAAATCAAGTTAAATCAGCATTTTGGTGGTTTTATTCATCATTACATCAGTGGTACAGTTTGATAAAAAAAAAAAAAATTAAAACAGCATTTGTTTGATTTTACGAGTTGCTGAAAGGGAAAATGTAACCTACATTAAAGAGTAAGAATGCAGTGTCATTAGTCATAAATGAATAGAGAAAGCTTACACTACTGCCCTTTGAGGCCAAGGACAACCACAATGTATTCTCTTTAAAGGGCAATGATTTAAATACACACAAGATATTTGGCTAAAAAAGAAAAGAACACTTTGATCACTTGCATTTCATCGCTGCATTTCATCTGCCTGAGGAGGGTTCACTTCCTTAAAAGTTTGGTCTCAATTAGCTGGGAAGGAGAGTTGATATCAGCATGGTTGTAAACATGTCATTAACGCTGAAGCTTTAGTGTTGACATTCTTTCGACTACTGCAACTCTTGAACTGTTTACACAAAAACATAATTCCAGCCAAGCAAAGCTGCTTTGCGCTGATACGCAAAACTTTACATCAGTGAAATGTTCACACAATTAACAGAAATCAGCTGACCCTGTCATGGAGAAAAGTGGCATTAAGCTGTTATATACGGCGCAAATACAGGCGCAAAAAAGTTGCTTTTCTCTGCATAAGAATTAGCTAATGCACACTGATCACGTGAACAGTTCAAGAGTTATGTTATGTTAGTGGGCGCATGTTATTTAGATGTTGTCAGCGACATCTCTGGTGTTAAAAGCTTAATTTGAGTTTTGTGGAGTTAAATTTCTGTTAATTCTATGAAATTGATTGTTTTCTTAAAGACCCTCTCCAAACAAAATTTTGTTTGCTGTGTTTTTACCATGTTCTTGTGGCTTATTTGAAAAAGAGCTTATTTGTGACGTTTAAAATACAGTCCTGCCCACAACTCAGAAGTGAATTTTGTAATGAAATCCTGCAGAAAATATTCTCTAGAAAACAACACAGGTTTTCTGGTTTTGGCCTAAATCCAGCTCCCCCCAGAGCAGGAGTGATTCCAGATTCCAGTCTGCTCGTCTGTGCCCATGTACTCGGCCATTGACCTCACCTCTGCTTCGTCTCGGGCCCCCAGCTGTCCCCTAGTTCCATCTGTAAGAAGCTCATCTGCTACACTCTTCAAACATGTCGTCGTCGTCGGCAGCCGTCCGTCTTGAGAGACGATGGTGTAGCTCCTTGTTGAATCTACCTGCACCGCCGAGAGTGGCTGTGCAGTCCGATTCTGGAATGGCAGTCCCTCATGCCTTGCGTAGGTGGTCCACGTTTCGCTGCCATAGAGGAGGGTACTGAGCATGCAGGCTTGGTAGACGTGCAATCTGGTCTTCTCAGTGAGGCTGGAATTATTCCACACTCGCTGGATTAGTTTGGCCATGACTGCAGCTGCCTTTGCGACTCTGCTGTTGATATCCGAGTCAATGGACAATGAACTGGAGATCATGGACCCGAGGTAGGTGAAGTTCTCCACAACGTCCAGGATGTGTCCATCAATGGTGATTGTTGGAGGGGTCTCAGTGCCCTGGGCCATGACATTGGTTTTGTTCAGACTGATGGTAAGTCCAAACTCTTTGCAGGCATGGGAGAGGCGACTGACGAGCTGCTGAAGGCCGCCTTCAGTGTGTGAAGTCAAGGCTGCATCATCAGCAAAGAGCAACTCACGGATGTGTACTTTTGTCACTTTAGTCTTGGCACGAAGACTTCAAAGATGTAGTTGTAGAGTTAGATAAGATGATTCTTCTCTAAAAGTTCTGGTACATCACCTGTCTGTCCTGGGAAAGGACCCCCTTTCAGGAGTTTTTCTTTACTGAGAAGGAGGGTTTAAGGGCAGGGATGCCCAGTTAAGCCTAGTCTTTAGTTTAGAAATTACCTAATATATTTTATGACCGATTTCCTGTTTTTATACAATTACCAGTATGAAGCCCATTGAAACAACTATTGTTGTAACATTGGGCTATGTAAATCAAATTGAATTGAAATGAATTAAATTAGGCATCATCATACTTAAAAGGACCACAGGAAATATTTTACAATCAATCAAAAGAGTGCGATTTTAGCTGTTTTTTTATGTTTTATTTGGTGTAATCTTAAGATAAAAATAATTGTAAAACCTTCATTCCTCTGCATTGGTTTAACCAAACAATCAAGTTCTCGTAGGTACAAACATTTAATAGATCATTTTTCAGAACAACTCATAACATTTCAAAAGAACACGATGTAAACCAGGGGTGCCAGAATCCAGGCTTTGAGGGCCGATAACCATAATGTTTTCCAAATGAACCTGCTATTGAAAATCCTTGTTGGCTAAACACACCTGACCTAGGTAATTAGCAGCAGATAGGGCAAGATTTTTGGAAAACCAGCTGGAGGCCGGCCCTCAAGGCCTGGAGTTCGACACTACTGACTTGAACATAAAAAAAGCCTTTGCGTGGGTGTTGAAATTTGAATTCTACCATCCATAATGGCAATATTGATTGGAGAAAGCATCTCATCTCCTAATGGGGAAATATATTTTCTCATTTGAAAAACCCTTTCCAAACTCCTTCCATTTTCTGCACGTATAATAACATCTTAAGCTTAGCTGGACACATTCCCTCCTCCAGCCTCATCGCTGACTTCTGGTTTGGCGGGCGCAGCCGTCACTCTCAGTTCTCCTTTGGTTAGAGAGGAGAACGGATGCCCGTCAAATAATCCGTGACCGCTGCAGCCTGTCAAGAGCCGTTCCTTCTTTTCCTTCTAAACCCCGGCCTGGGTTGGAGAACCCTGTCACATGCAGACAGCTCTGCACACGCTGTGCAAAAAATAAATAAAAAAAAACAACATCCCCACAGCAGAGTGGAGCAGCAGCGTGTCCTTAAAATCTAAGTGTGGCTTAATGTGCGTCGACCTCACTGTGGACAGGACCGCACGCAAACAACCGCGCACACTAGCTCCCACACAGGGGATGTGGCACAGAAAACAAACTAAAATTAAACTGCAATCCGTCTTGTGCTATCGTACTGATACAGTGTCCACAATTATTCAAATAAAGTGATAAAATCATCCGAGTAGAAATGACTCCTCTTTAAGAGTCTGGAGCTCTGGGTGGATGCGCCTATAAATAGCTTTGTGATAAATCCAATGTGTGGGTGAAGACTTTTCCCAAAGCTCTAGATTCGTGCGTCGTAGAAATGAGCAAAGACACTTTTCTTTTTATTTTACCCGGGCATGTGCTTACCCCTTCTAGAGTACTGTTCTGTAGGTTTATCTCAGATGTATGACTAACTGTGTGAGACAAATTTGTAGCAATCTTTTCATCGGCCACTGGAAAAACAAGCATTTTATCTGTCCTCTGTACTGGTCTGTGAAAATCAATGACTGTATAAGGGGGATCACGAATGTAGTCATGGGATCTTGATTTGTCATGTGACCCTAAGCTTTCACTCTTTTAAATATGTATGACATTAGCGCATTCTTCCAAAAATGGACTAATAGACGGACAAAGAAGCAAAAGAGGGCTGAGGGTTGATGGTGATCTCTCAAATAACCCTTTTACACTGGAGCTTTAGCTTTTAAATACCATAACTCTTCAACCGTTAATGCAATAATCGTAATTGGAGCAGATTCTGAGCAGAGGAAGTGGCTTAGCACTGTTATTCAAAAATGACACTGGAAATGTGTTGTACATCGGTACAAATCCAATACGCAAAGCTACCTTTCTTCGCTGATTCACGTTTATCGTGCAAACCAAGAGTTACAGTTCGTCAAAGAGGGTGTGTTATATAGGTGTTGCCTGTGAGATCTCCAGTTTTAAAGGGTACATAAATGACCACAGTCTGCAGTTGGAAGATAAAATGAATGATCCAAAATACAAATATAGGTAACATGAAATTAAACCTGATGTTTTTAGACGGTGGGATAGTATTTTCTTCAGTTGTGAAACAGATCAATTTCGGATCATGCAGCCAACAGTTAAAGAAACAAACTGTTCATAGAAATCGTTGTGAAATGGATCAGTTTAACAACAGAGCTTATTTTTTTATGAAAGTTTGAACTTTGAGAGTTTAAACAAGAGTGAAAAGTGTGAAAATAAAGATATGTCTGTCTTAGAAAAGTATATAAAGTGTGTAGTCAGGAGTTTTACAGCCTTAAAACACCTCTAATCCTATCGCAGCCTTTTTTTTCAATGTAACTCCCCCGATGAACGGGGGAACACCGTACAAAAAATGTTGCAAAAGTACCGGTATGCTTATTTTAAAGAAACCAGTGCAACACTGACAGAAAGAGGCTTTCTCTTAAACTATCTTGGCATCCTTAAATATTGGCTGCATGGTGGTGTAGTGGTGAGCACTTTATCTCACAGCAAGACCTTTCTGTAGTGGGTTTGCATGTTCTCTTTGTGCATTCGTGAGTTTTCCCAGGTTTCCTCCCACAGTCCAAAAACATGCTTCATAGGTTCATTGATGCTCCTGATCATTTGGCCCTACGTGTGAGTGTGTGGTTGTGTGCCCTGTAACGGAGCGGGAGACTAGTTTACTATAAAGAAATTTCAAAGAAATATCAAGTTGGAAAAAAAAATTGCAAGATTGGAACAAGTAGTTTAGTTTTTTGGGGGTTTGCATGTTTTTTTTAATGCATTGGAATTACGCAGAAGCTGTCCACTGGCTTCCTACATACCTTAGACCTGAATATATCATTCATCTGGACTGGTCTTCTTTCCAGATGAAATTGTGTCGCAGTTTGTCTTCATGACTGGCACACCTGAGGCCATTGTAACATAATCCACAAAGCCTCTAAAAGAGAGAAAGGTCCACATAATACATCCTTGTCGCAAAAATAACTGAATGTGACTTCAGGGTGACCATACAGTGTGTTGGGATTGTGAAAAATGAAATAACAATGATAGCAAGCTTCTACTAGCTCAGCCCTTGCGTTCATGTCCAATTAATGCACACAAATCCCTCCCTTCTCATGAATGTATCCTGTTTTCTTTTGGAAGCAAATCATTTGAACATTTTTTAACCTTTCTTAGGGTTGTAACTGAAAAATCCCTGTCTCTGAATGATAACTAAGTCCATGGCAAAACAAACTACCGCCAAAAGCAAAGCTGGCCCTTATATCATGATCACATTTATCAGCTGCTGAAGTTATTGATTGTACCATGAAATACGTGGCACTCAGCCGTCGTCCTTGCGGCTTTGTGACTGGGAGATTTGTTTGAGTTCTTTTCTCTAACAAGTGTTTGGGAGCATAAACTCTGTGAATTCCTGTCCTCACACAGGAACAGCTTCCCTCATTTTTATTTCACACATGAAATATGTGAAATCAAGACACAGGCATGGTCTTTTTTTATTTATGGAAATATACAATAGATATTATAGCGGAAATTAATTATTTCAAAGAGTAATCGGTTACAACTCAAATCTTGTTTTAGACAGCCACTCAAAACAAAGAATTTGAGTAAGTTTGAGATTTTTTTTCTAAATTTTAGTGAGTAAAGAACTGAGGAAAAATCTATTTTAATGCTTTGTTCACATGGGCCATGTTTAGAAAAGCAGGGAGGGGATTCTTTTTCTATTGTTTACTAGAACTTGTCCACCACCTCCAGTTGGGAGAGGCTTGGTGCAAAATGTTGAACCGGTGCAAATCTTGCGAATCTTGCTCCTGCCTTTTTCATCCACCTCTGTTCCGATATAAGTAAGACTTCATCCCATAGAATTCCAGCTGCACATAAACTGCAATTATTCATTTCTCATCCATGCTCAATTCCCAAACGTTTGGCACTTTTATATTTTTAACAGTTGTACATCACTACCAAATCCGAGTCACCTGTTTGGTCAAAGTTCAACCTGATTCAACAAGTTATCAATGGCGACGTGTTTTGCACGTAGAGCCTAAAACTAGTTTTAAACTTGGGTAGCTATGCATGGACCCAAGACTTCTGGACCAGAAACAGGCATTTACATGTGTTTCCAAAATATATTTGATGGAAGTAGTTGCTTAAACATGTGTTGCCGAGGGCGATGAGAACGTAGTTTTAGAGGGCTCTTAGTTTACGTTTAGAAAGTTATTACCTCATTTTGTTTTTTTCAAAACAGGAATCTTATTCTGGTTGAGCAGAGATAAAAATACTTCTAAAATGGGTTATTAAAGCCAAAATTATAAAACTAAATGTTACAAAATAAAAATTTCAGGGTCAATATTTGTTCTATCCATATATATTGGGTCTTTTTCCTGTGACATCCTCATACACCATCCTGTCCAGATCTCCCGTCATCCTGGGTTAAATTTCATGCCTGCCACTGCATTGCAGTAAACTGCAGACATACTTTACACCTGACAGTCTCATATGAAAATTTAACACAGCTGCATTAGGACTTTTTTCTTCCTCCTAAATCTAATGTCAGCGGATTTTAGAGGCCGCTGCAGGACAAAGTCATTTTGAAAAGGCTCAATGCTTATTTGCCACGGCCTTTTGCTAGAAGGAGAAAAAGGGAAACGTCCCCCCACTTCTGCCACAGTTTCTTATATATATGCTCATTTCTATTTCAAAGAAGGATAGACCCAATTCTGTAATTGCATGCTTCAGTTTGATTTAATATCTTCTATGATTTATTGTATTCTTCAGTAAAACAATTTTTTACAAACATTTTTTCAACGTAATGAAAGTATTTAAAGACTCAAAAGTTATGTCCTAAATTTGGAAGTTCAGGATTTTTGGGTGCATTGTTTTGAAAAGATCATTTAAAAAAAAATCAAAAGCCTATAACAAATTTTGCAAACACAGATTTTATTTACTGTTTTTTCAGCAGACTCCTGGCCAAATAAAAATTCCCTAATACGCTTTAAAGTATTGGGATGTTCAGAAGCCACAGTTGATACCGGTCCTTGAAAAGCCACTTGTTAAAGCTACATTTCCCCGGCATTTCGTAGCCATTCACAATTCATGTCAGATAGCGAGTTGAAGGGTTATAAGTGCCACACACTAAACTGACGAAAACTTAACCCGATTTACGCCATCGCAAACTCCCATCACCGATGGCGTGAGGTTAAACCTCAACCGCAATTTAAACTTAAACGTCATGTTAAACTATTTTATTTCTCTATGAGTATTTGCATCCGAAATATTAAAATTTCATGACTTTTCCAAAACTTTACGGAAGATGTCATTTTTTACAAACTTTTCATGGACCTAGAAATTGCATGTTAAAGTTTTTCAGGTTTTTCATGGCCGTACGACCCTGATAATAACAGATATAAATGTCACAAGAACAGGCAGACGGCTGGATCCAAATGCAGCAGGTTTGTTAGCTCAGCTAAAAGTCCACAAAGCTAAATCAGGGTCAGGCAGTCAGGGGGCAGTCAGGAGTCCAGGATCCAGGCGAGAGTCAGCAAGGCAGAGTCGGCAGGCAAACAGAGTCAGGGTTAGCAGACAGAAGATCAGGCCCAGAAATGACGCTCGGTAAGGAAGGCAGAGTGGCACTCACAATACTTGCTGCGTGCTTAAGTATGCCGTGGCTGATGAAGGAATGAGAATCAGGTGTGCGGCTTCCTGGAAGGGTGTGCTGGGGTTTCTGGGAGCCGTAGTGTGGCTAGATCTCTGGGGACGGCTCCCGCTGGTGACCAGAGGGGAAGACAGAGTTCAGACTTTTGACAATAATTCACTAAAAGTGCATAAAAAAAAGATTAAATCAAAAAACTAAAACCAAAGGTAACAAAAAAATATATATATCATAAAGAATATTTCTAAATTACAGCTGAAAGCCTGATTTAAAAAGTGGTCTTGAGCCTTTAAAAAAAAACATGACCATACAGTGGTAGACAAAATTATTGGTACCCCTCAGTTATAGAAAGAAAGACTACAAACCTCACTGAAATGACTTGAAACGTTCAAAAGTAACAATAAATTAAAATTTATTGAAAATTAAATAATCAAAATCAGCCATTACTTTTGAGTTGTTAATTAACAGAATTATTTAAAATAAGAAACTAATGAAATAGGACTGGACAAAAATGATGGTAACCATAACTTAATATTTTGTTGCACAACCTTTTTTTAGGCGATAACTGCAATTAAACAGTTTCTGTATTTGTCAATGAGCCTTCTGCACCTGTCCACAGGTATTTTGGCCCACTCCTCATGAGCAAACTGCACCAGTTGTCTCATGTTCATAAAAAACGCACGATCATTGAATGTGCATTGAAGGTTAAACCAGGTTGAACTTAAACCAATCATGGGACTCAGATTTGGTAGGGATGTATGGATGACGTGCCATTTTATTCAGGGAAGTGCCAACCATTTGAAAATTGACAATGAAGGAAAAATTAAGAATTTTGGAGCAGTAGATGACACCAAGTCTTTCATATATTGGAATAGAGCTGTAAAAGAAAAAGCCTGAACTTTCACTATAAGGGTAAAGCTTCACTTTAACCCAAAAGGACAGGCTTCCTATAATGTTAAACTAACACTTATTGTCAGCTGTTTCTTCTTAAACTGCAGGTGTCTCTGAACACAAATTGAGAAAAGAAGTGTATCTGAAGGGTAACAGTCCCCCACATCCACATTGGAGGGACACCCTAAAGTAATCAATGATCCATAAATATCACTGTATGTCTCTGTCCCCCTGTTGACCTGTGCGACGGCACAGAGATGTTACTCATCCTCCACAAATACGCCCGTTCAGACATTCATTTGCAAAAATGCACCTCAGCCCTCAGAAATGCACAGAAGTCAGACCTGCACTCCTAGCCACATATATTCTTGCTCAGCGACAGCGTTGCACTCTGTCAGCAGTGGGCAAAAGTCCAGCTGTGAGGCACCCTGCAAGCTGCCAGTGATTACAGCCGGTTCAGAAAATTCAGCAAAGAAAGGAGGCGAGACAGAAAAGACCGGCAATCAATAAATCCCCGAGCAAAACGCGAAAGAAACGTCCTTTTTTCCATTTGGGTTCTCCTGACTGAAGCCTGGGCTTTGATTAGGCAGCGCTGCACTGTGCATGGCTGGAATCAAAGGTATCTGTTGATGGCTAAAATTTATGAGATGCCTTTTAATGTTTTTCACTCTAGAAATGGAGGCTAAAATGGAATTGGATCGATTGTCTTATAAGCACCCATCTATATTCACAGATATAAATGGAACCTAGGCTGAAAGATTTTTTTGTTGTTTTTGTCCTAAGACCATGCGCTGCATTTATACATGTTTAAAAATATTTCAGTATTTCAGGAAACGTTCTTGTTACTTTTGTAAAAAAATGAGACTGTCAGGGGTGGATGTTGGAGTTATTTCCATGCAAGGTTGGAGATTGAGTATAAAAAGGAAAATTTATTAGTGATCATCTAGATCTTTGACAAGAAAAACAAGAAAAATGTTTGTTGGTGCTGCTTATTTCCCCTGAAGATGGGGACAAAACAGATATTTTCTTGGTTTTGTTTAGTAATGTCCATTATCTTTTATCTAACTTAGAAAAAAAACCAGTTATGTAATACTTAGCGTGACCTAATTTTCAAATGAAAAAAGACTAAAAAGAATAAAAAATATATCTAAACAATCTCTTTTTGTATCAAGAACACCATAGATTTCTCCAGTGACACCATATGACACGCTCTTTGACCTGCCACAAGTCTTCAACCGTTTATCAATGTGAATCGGCTGATTGTGAAGAAGAGAAGAGCAGCTTTTCATAGCGGCTTTACTTCGATATGCAATGCATTATGTTAATAATGTGCAAAGTTGCTTCTCTCCACTCTGTAATGCCTGGAATTAATTGCGTCAACGGTCAAAGAGTTACGATAGTCGAAAGAATGTCAGAGAATGGCTAAAACTCCAGAGTTAAAAGGTTGAAGATAAACATTTGAAATAACTGACACAAGTGTTCTTACCAAATTCAACATCAATGTTCCTTACAGCCTTTCACGACAGGTAGAGCACAGGAAATGCCCTTTATCTGTCTTGCTCTTTGCCTATTGATCTTGAGTAAGTCCATATTTTCTGATGCTAATAAAAAGTGTCCTCATAAAAAAAATGGACCAGAATGCCCATGGGGTACAGATAACTTCAACTCCAAGAGGAGGCTTTGCCATTTCATTGAAATCCTTTTTTTTTTTTTGGGGGGGGGGGGCACATTGTCATTTATAAAAGCATAGTTGGGGGTAGGGGTGGCCATAAAAACATATATAAAGGGCATCAGATCTTATTTTATTCTTACTGTATCTCTGTAATCTGCTGTTTCCATCTTTTTGTCCTTGTCTCATTCCTTATCTGCCATTTCCCCCCCCACATTTTTTATGAGACACACTGCTTTGCTTTTTGTCCATGTGAAAAAAGCAAAACAGAGACTTGGATTTTGTGGATTACGCCAGCAATTTTGTTGGAGCAGTGCTTTTTCTTGAGTGTGTTCCTCAGGCCCTAATGCAGGGTGGGGCTCTAGCTCTTTATTGATCCAAAAAAAACTAAACATGAAACGCTCACTCCATGAGCAATGCTTCGCTCAGGTGAAGTTGGCAGACATAAGATCAGATCAGTCAACGATTGGGGCCTTCCTCAGCAAAGCTTTGATTTTCACAGCAGGGTCTGTTGGTGCGCTTTGAAAGGGACACGCATGTTTCACGTGTGTGAGCCTCGGCGTGATGACTTCTGGCTCGCACACACATTGGACGTGTGGTGCCGGCAAATATCAATCCACTGACCTTTTCTGCAGAAAACAAAGAACCATTGGCCTAAAAGAGCCGGTTCATCCACAAACATGTGCATGATCAATAAACTACCTTTGTTGATGTTTTGTAGTCACTGTTGGTTATAATCACCAGAAGGGACCCGTCGATGTGTCATCAGCAAAAAACAAGGCAGCAGTTTAGCATAAATATGTATTCAAAATCTATAAAAAAATGATTAAGAAATGTTGTAAAATAGACTGAAATATTTCAGGAATCAACCACAGTACAAAGAAGGTTTTGCCTTGTGTCTTAGTCACATAAACTTTCAACCATACAAGTGCTGGTGGTTGGGGGGTTTTCTGGGCTCATGGATGGTCACAAACATGTGCAGTAGCATCTTAAAGGGAGTGCAGATGTCGTCTCGTGCGGCCAATTTAAGGGTTGTCGTAAAAATGAAACGTACTATTCTTACGCATGTGGTAGGTGCATAGTAAAGTATCTGTAAGGATAATGTAAGTTGCACTAACTTAACATTTGAGTGATGCTATCGGATATGTGCAAATGCTGCACACACGGGGTATGCACGTCCTATGTACCGGGAAGTGTCCCTACGACACCTGTGGGGTGTCCACACACACTATGCTTTGATTGCATTTTTTAACAGTCAGGCTGAATGGGATTGCAGGCTTATCAGTCACTCCAGATTCATGTTGATCATCCACAGCTGTTTTCATTTCTGACTATCACCCTCAGTGTATTTAATTGTCTAGTTTTCAGTTTTACCTTGTCAGGTCATCTGCTCTGTCCTGTTCTGCTTTGACACTTTTTTTTTGCTCGCGTGGTTTCAGTTTATTTATTAAACATTCTATTTTCTCTCACCTTACTGTGGTCTCCTGCACATTGGGTCCTACACCACCAGTTCCTAAAAATCTGAGGGCTCACAGAGCGGTCCACCTGTGTGCTTCATAAAGGTTTCCCCATTTGTGGGCCGGAAACAGCCCATATCCACCTGTAAGGGAAGTTTTGACTAAGGCTTAAATAAAGTGGGTCCCTTTGATTTACACCATGAATTATTCAATCACATTTTCTCATTTTTAAATTGGGTTTGGTGTTATTTTTTGACGGAAAAATTCAATGTATAGAGTACAGAGCGTGTAATATGACTCAATTTACTGTAAAAAACGAAAACAAAACTCAAAATCTATCATTTGTGAAGTAAAAGACATTTTTTACCCATAAATGTCACTGCCTGTTACATATTGGTTTGATGTCATGCCTTAACTCAAACTTCTGTTGTAATTTAGCAACCTTTGAACCACAGTGTACTGTTCTTTTTTATTTCCCTGTCTTTGCAGGAGCTATCCCTTTCCAAACCTGCTGTGACCTGATGAGGATCAGCAGATGGTGTTTGGGTTGATCAGCTGGAGAAGCTCAAAAGCCATGGGCAGGTGACACTGTGTATATTTGGATATTTCTCTTCTTTTTATAGCTTTCAGTTGGCAGTATTCTATGTTATTCTGCTTTTAAGCGCTTCTAAATTAACCTGTTTTGTAACTTTTTTTACCTTGATTTGTTTAGAATCCTTCAATTCCATCTGTTTTTGTTCATTTTTGCTTTGAGTCTTAGAGGTAATAAAATAAAGGAAAGTGCAACAACTGTCCCTGCATTTGTTTGATCTCAGATCTACCTTCCTTCATAGTATATAAAAAAAAGAAAACCATCACTCGATCTGATGAGTACTTTTGACATTAAGGTCGGATTCTCTCTGGCACCAAATATAAGTCAAACTTTATTGAGAACAGAATTTTGTATAATTGGTTGACTTTTGGATCCCAGACACTTGACTGAGCTGAGTGTTTAAGAAAGCCAAATAGCCACTGAGGTGTCTCTTAACAGTGTCAACTGATTTCACAGCTTGATCACAATTTTTTTAAAGGTTTTCACACATTTATGCCCACTGATGAATTCACAGGCAAGAAACCAGGATATTATGTTAAAAAGGCAATTTCATATTTCACAATTGAGCTTTTACAGATGTTTTGATTTTAAAGTTTAAAACACACCTCACCAACTAGACAAAAGACATCTTTGCACATGTACTTCCTGCTGAAAATAGCAAAATAAAACACTTTGAAACAGTAGCAACCTTTAACTAATCAATACAAATTTCTCCAGATCTAAGCAGAGGGAAGATGGTTTCATAAAAGCAGAGCGGCACAGCCCCCCAATACTATTTTGTATTAATATTGACATGCCAAAAAAAAAAAAGAAATTTCTATTATCGTTATTATTACCATCCACTGTATGTGCCATATTGCATGCAACTTATTAACATGTTTAAATCAAATTTCAAAATAATAACAATTACCCTAATTTCCAGACTATAAGCTGCTACTTTTTTCCTGCGCTTACAGCCCTGCGACTTATTCAGTGACGCGGCTAATTTATGGATTTAATTGGCGGCCGCCATGTACGTACTTTCGGAGTCAGTGAATGGTTTGACCTTTCTATTCAACTCCAAGCAACAAGCAAATTATTTTTCAACACACCTCTGAGCAGCCAAACAGCATGGACTTGACTTCAGGTCTTAGACACTTCAGTCATGGTTCAACAAAAAGAAACACGCATGCCCAGCCGCATTCCAGAATCCTTTGGTGCCATTAGACCCAACGTGCATGTGATCGCCACTACAATATGATGCAGCTTTCAAGTTAAAAGCAATCGTTAAAAGCAGCGTGAAAAAATCCACCATCACCAACGGGTTTAGAAAAGCCGGTCAGCTGCGCGACGGAGAGAACAGCGCATGCTCAGGAGTGAATTTACCTCTGAGTCACAGTGACACTAGTCCATCTATTAGCAGCTCCGTAATATACAAGATGATCTTTTAAACGTACGTTTATTATTGTTATGTTATGGTTATTATGAAGCGCGTGTTCGCTCGTTTTATTTTTAATCTGTGTGGTCAGTGCTTGTTTCTGCCAGATCGAAGCCGGAAATATGGTTAGGTGAAGGCTAACATGCACTAACAACATTTAGCCTGGATGAACATGAATCCATGCGGGAAAAGCTGCAATCTGCATTTTGGCTGCACGTAAATATGTGGGAATAACATCAGCCTTTATTTTGTCAGGACACGACTGGAAACACAAATTAACGTGGTCGTTTGGACTGAGCGTAATTTTGCATCGAAAAGCTCACAGCCTCCGTGTGAGCTGGAGACATGTTCTCCTGCTGCTCGTTCACATTGACCTCCGGGGCCGATGGCAGTCCGAAGGCTCCCACACGTAACAACGCATCCACCCCTCATCCACAAAACGTTCAGTATTAAATCCGATTGCTCTGCACAGACACGATTTGCTCCATGCACCGGCGTAACGGGGACGAAGCGCTCCTCCCTGCAGCCGCCCTGGCCAGGCGTGTCGGAGAAGATAGGAAGGGGAGACAAAGAGCCCGCCTATGATATGCGGCTTGTACTCTGACGCGACTTGTGTATGTACAAAAGATGTTAAACACGTGAAAAAGAGTTGGTGCGGCTTGTAATCGGGTGCGCTGTATAGTCCGGAATTTACGGTAGTTGTTAGTAGGCTGTTAGAAGTTAGAAGCTGGGGAAAGTATGGTGCACTGGGTTCTGTCCTCTATTCTCATCTACTTCTCTCTTCCGCTCCTCTATTCTTGATGACTTATTTATCATTTAGTTCTCCATGCCTCTGTTTCATGTGTTGTCCCTCTTTCCCACCCCCATCCAGGGAAGCGGGAGTGTTTTCAGAATCCAGTTGGCTTGTCTGTGTTTCTGTTCTTGGCCGTGGATCTCGTCACTGGCTCGTCTCATGCCCGAGCCTTCCCCCAGTTACATCTGGATGAAGCTCATCTGCTGGACTTGTCATGATCAGCTAGGCTGAGCAGACCCAGACGCTGGAACCCAGAAGGAGCACAGGAGAATTACATGGAGAATTAACGGATTCATTATTCTGGACAAGAACCAGTGGGCGAGTTTTGTTGATGAATATCCGTTGGCATGATGATTTTGGCAAAGCCGCTGTGAGTAGTGGCGTGGCGTGGATTCGTGGTTGAGTAGTGGACAGGAGCCGAGACTTGAGTTGAGTCATGATGTGGCTTGGAGTCGTGACGTGGCTGGAGGGTTTGGATCTTTGATGAGGATTAGTTTGCTCGTGAGGAGGTAGGCCCCAGGTTGACACTTGTGGCAATTTGTCCTGTTGACAAGGCAGAGAGGTAGCAGTTAACATAAAGCATGGAGAGCCAGCACTAATGACAAGACTAGAGACCAGGTAATGCACCATAGAGGGGCAACGAACTGGCGACGAATGGTGTAGATGGATCTTCTTAAAAAGAGCAGGGAGGTTATGAGATAAGTGCCTACAGCTGGGTCCAATCTGGAAGGTAGAGCAGAGAGGGGAGGGGGGAGGAGAAGACTTCCAGAGGCACCATGACAGGACTATTCAAACATGTAGTTGTAGAGTTTAATAAGCTGATTCTTCTTTAGGAGTTCTGTTACATTGCCTGTCCGTCCTGGTAGAGGATCCCTACCTCATGTGGACATCCCTGAGGTTTCTTCCTTTCCCCCCCCTGAAATCAGTTTTTTTTTAGGAGTTTTTCGTTACTGAAAAGGAGGATCCAAGGGCAGGGGTGCCTAGTTTAGATAAGTCTGTTTAGTTTAGTTTAGGAAGCAGCTATTGTATTTTATAACAGATTTTACGTTTTGTACAGTTGCCGGAATGAAGCCCATTGAGACATCTGTTTTACAATATTGGGCTATATAACTACAATTGAATTGAATTGAAATAATTTCAAATTTATTCCATTTGCCCCATCTTCGTGAGTCTAAGTAAGACATGTAAAATTGGGAGTTTTCTTGGCTCCACCCACCTGCCAATAAATTTAAATGCCCCTATTTATACACAAATTTAAAATCTAGTAAAATCATTATAACTAAATTGAAAAAAAAAACTTTCCTCTTAGTTTTCAAAAATAAAAAAAGCAATAAACGTCTAAAAGCTTTTGAAACCTTTAAAAACAGAGATGTTGCAGGTAGGGGTGTGTATTGGCAAGAGTCTGGCGATACGATACGTATCCCGATGCGCGCTCTGCGATACGTTACGTATCCCGATATTTTACTGGAACCTGTTTTCTTTCTGTCTTTTTAAATATGACTTTGAAAAAACTCAACCTGAATTTTAATGTCTTCCACTGTAATAAAATGGTCAAATTCAGTTTAATGATCACAATGTTAAGCACTGCAATTGTATCTCATATATAAGTTGCGTTTACCAAAGCAAATTCATAGTGCTTTTATTTTGGTAAGTTAAAATATAGAAAGGGAACAGTCAATGTTGTCTAATTTAATTTTTTTTTTCAGTGTAAGAAAAAACAAAGAATGAATGAGCCTTAAACAAAAAGTTTCTATTGGGGAAATAAAATGCTGTTTATTTTCAGCATTAATGTAGCTTCTATAGTGCTTTTAAACAGTTCAGGAGCTGAATGGTGCTTTAAAAATAAAGGGTGGGGAGGACACACTGATTCTTTCCAGAAACAATAAAGTGTGACGATGAGGCAGCATGACAGAACGAAGGAAAGTTGCTTTAATGTGACAAAAAAGGGGCTTTGTTTATCTATCTGCTCTGTTGCACCTTTGCAGCCACGCTTCTGACACACGGAAGTAAACTGGTAACGCTGATCACCACAATGTCAGCCTTTTCCAGAGCGTTGTACACATCCCTCTGAGCCATCAGGTCCATAAACTAGAATCCATTGCTTTGAGGTTCTGCAGAACTTTACCTCGCTTTGCTAGCATGTTAGCAGATACTAAGCGCATTAGCCTATTAGCTGCTGCCGTGCTTCATTGTCTATCTTATTTATCTGAGCCGTTAAAAAGCCCAGCAATCCACGTTTTCATATCTTACTGGCAGCAACATGGCTCAGAGTTTCTGTTTGGTATCCATTGCAAGTAACACAAAATAGTTTATGTCTCATAACAACAGAGGAAGCTGCCTCTGGCTGCAGTCTTCCTGTTGTCTTGTGCAGAGCAGAGCTGCTCAAAGAGGCTCCGTGTTCTCTGCTGCCAACTAGCGGTCAAGAGTCAGACGCTGAAAGACGCTCAGAAATAATTAAATAAATATCGATCTGGCAGCATTTTGAATCGATACAAGTATTGCCAAATGACGTATTGCGATATATTGCCGAATCGATTTTTTCTTACACCACTAGTTGCAGGTGACAGCAAAATAACACATTCTCCTTGACGTACTGTAACTCTTCAACCATTTACCCCATCAATGTGAATCTGATAACTTTGACAATTGGGAAAGCAGCTTTGGACCGATATGCAACACATTACTCACGTAAAGTGGGCGGTGCAAAACTTTACTCCGCTTCAGAATCTACTGGAATTATAATAAGTGTGTATATGGTTGAAGAGTTACCGTAATTTAAAGAATGTCAACACTGGAGCTAAGACTCTGTTTAATCAAACTGTATATGACTAATTTTTAGTAAAATGATAACCTTTTTAACATGGATGTCAATGAGAACTTGCTTTCTTTTGAACCCTGACTCTGGCGGTCGTTCTTGGAACTGCAGTATCGTAAATGGTAAATGGCGTATACTTATATAGCGCCTTTCTTCCTACAAGGACAAAGCGCTGTACAGTCACAGACCCATTCACACAGTCACACATTCATTCATTCACACATTCAGACACTGATGGCGGCTCCGCTGCAAAACACAGGCGCCCGCCTACCACCAGAGGCAAGGTGGGGTTCAGTATTTTGGTACTTCGCAGATTTAGAATGTGTGTATTAAAAAAATGGCAAAAACAAAGTAATAAGAGTGAGATATTAAATAAACAAAAGTCCTCAATGCAAATCCAAAGATAAATACATTGAGTAAATGCCTAAAAATTTCTCATGAGCAAAAATAAGTAAGTGAGGAGGCGCAGAAGCCTATTGATTTGAATTACTATAGTGCTAGCATGACAAACAAGTCACATTTGTTTCTGTCTTTCCTTTGTTGATGAGCAATTTAATCACCAAACAACCATCTGTTTTAACTGTGGAGGGCTTCACTTCAGGTTCAATCCTTTTATAAAAGCATCCATCTTTACAGGAAGTTTTAGACTTTACATTTAAAAACGCTGTAGAGTGAATCATAATATAACATACCTGTTCCAAAGTTTTAAAAAGCTTTATCCTACAACATTCTCTACACCAGAGATGGACTAGTACCAGGAGAGCTTGATTCCTTTGTGGAGCTATGTTTACGCCAGACAAGTGACACTTCAATGCGCTTTTGGTTATGAAATGGTGCAGCACTGCAGATCTTGTTAATCTTTTCTCAGACTTTTTCTTTCACAACTTTATTCCGTAATATGAAAGACTTCGTGTCATATACAGTAATTGTGGCCGGCACAAACTGCAATTATTTTTCTCCTTCATGATTCATTTTGAATTCCAGCCAGGCAGCCAGACCGCAATTATTAATTGCTCTGTGATCAATTTTCAAACGGTTTCAAACTACAGTTGGCACTGTTTTGAAAAGGACACTACATACTTCACTTCCAAATCCGCGTCCCTATTTGGTCAAGGTTCAACCTGGTTTAACTTTCAGTATGTTCAATGGTCAAACGTTTTGTATGTAGGGCCCAAAAACCGTCGTAGAAACTTGCATGGCGAAGCTTGAACAAGAGAATTTTGAACACGGAAGACCAAAGTGCACATATGCACGTTCATACAGAGTTTTTATTGGAAGCACTCAATTGCACAAGCAATGTCGAGGGTGGTGTGAACGTAGCTTGAGAGAAATTGCGTCTCAGGAATACTCAATGATTTACCTTCACAGCAGAGCTATTCCAGACTGCAGTCCACTTAAAGGTGATGACTCTTCAGCTTTCCTTTTCTATGTCCTTCAATACTTGTGTCACTTGTGGTAAATAGTTTAGTTATCTGAGTGGAGATTTATCATCCCATATAAGCTGAGTGGAGCTCACACCTGCGGCCTGCCATGGTGCTGGTATGCAGGTCATTAAGGCCATGACAGGGTCTGGCTGTACCGATATTGTTTGGGTCATTCTAAGAAGAATTTCACCTGGTTCAAATGGATTTTTGCTCTTCTAGTTCTGTCTCTGACACTGACAAATATGTTTTAACCTGGAATGAATCCTTCCAAGGCCTCTACTTGACTAAACGATTCTGCTGAGTGGATGATGGTTGAAGACAGCTCTGATTTGCTTCCAGAATAATTAATAATATTATTAGAAAAGAGGAGAAAGTAGATGCTCTCTGATATACAGCGGGGAAAATAAGTATTGAACACGTCAACATTTCTCTCAAAAAACACATTTCTAATCGAGCTAATGACACGAAATTTTCACCAGATGTCGGCATCAACCCTAGTAATGCACACATAGAAAGAAATCCAAACATTTATGTCCATAAATGAAGTTATGTGTAATAAAGTGAAATGGCACAGGGAATAAGTATTGAACACGCTTACTGAAATTTATTTAATACTTAGTGCAAATCCTTTGTAGGTGATTACAGCCTCAAGACGCCTCCTGTATGGAGAAATCAGTCGAATACATTGCTCAGGTGTGATTTTGGCCCATTCATCCACACAAACTACCGTAAATTCCGGGTTACAAAGCGCACCAGATTTCAAGCCGCACCCACCTGTTTTCACGTGCTTATTTATTTTTGTACATACACAAGCCGCATCAGAATACAAGCCGCTGTCTCGACAAAGCTCGTCCTGACTCCCAGCATGGGCGGGTACTGTCTTAGCTCAAGCTCATGTATCCAAGTGCACCCACGTGTGAAACAGCATGGACCTATATTCTGTTCACAAGTTCCTCAGTTATGGGTTTTTTTTTTTTTTTTTTTTTTTTACTTATTGACAATCTAGGTATCATACATAAAATTACTAACAGTAACCATATAATCAACATTACATCCCTCAGTTATGATGAGGAAATTTACATCCGCGATCCCCCATTTCCCATGAGTCTTAGGGGCTAAAGGCGGGGCCAGCGACCGGCTCGCCACACTGTTGTACGTGTTTAAGATTGAGCAAGTAGCAGCAGTGCATGGAGGGGTGAACGGGAACAGCTCTCCTTCCGCTTGTGTCGCGGCAGCATTATGGTACTAACGGGGCTGGTAAAAAAACCAGTAAAATAAAGCATCGGCGACTGAAAAGCGCGCGCCTCAGCGCGCCTCAGCGCGATACGCGCGCCTCAGCGCGATACGCGCGCCTCAGCACGGCGCGTTCGTCAGAAGTTTCCCTTCACAACAACGCCTCTGCGCTCCGCGCTCGCCAAGCGGGCTCCTTTCCCCCCCCCTTCCTATCCGAAAAGCTCACTCGGCGGCTGTGAGCTTTTCAATGCAAAATTCCGCACATGGATTTGTGTTTCTAGTCGTGTCCCGACAAAATAAAGGCTGATGTTATTCACACATATTTACGTGCAGCCAGCCGAGTCACTATGACTTAGAGGTAAATACACTTCTGAGCATGCGCTGTTCCCTCCGTCACGCAGCTGACCGGCATTTCCATTTACTGATGGGGGATTTTTTCACGCTGCTTTTAACGATTGCTTTTAACTTGAAAGCTTCATTATATTGTAGCGGCGATCACGTGCACGTTGGGTCTAATGGCACCAAAGGACTCTGGGATGCGGCCGGGCATGCGTGTTTCTTTTTGTTGAACCATGACTGAAGTGTCTAAGACCTGAAGTGACGTCCATGCTGTTTGGCTGCTTAGAAGTGTGTTACAAATCAAATGACTTGTGTTTGATGTGAGATGGAGAATTCAAACCATTCACCAAGCCTGAAAGTACGTACATGGCGGCCGCCAATTAAATCCACAAATTGGCCGCGTCACCTAATAAGCCGCAGGGCTGTAAGCGCAGGAAAAAAGTAGCGGCTTGTAGTCCGGAAATTACGGTACCTTCAAATCTTTAAGGTTCCGGGGGTCTCTTCTGTGAACCCGGATCTTCAGTTCTTTCCAAAGATTTTCAATTGGATTCAAGTCTGGTAATTGACTGGGCCATTCTAGCAGCTTTATTTTCTTTTTCTTCAACCAGTTGAGTGTTACCTTGGCTGTGTGCTTGGGATCGTTGTCTTGCTGAAAGATCCACCCTCTTTTCATCATCAGCAGCCTGGCAGATGACAGCAGATTCTGATCAAGAATGTCTTGATACTTTTCTCCAGTCATTATTCCTTCAATGATATGAAGTCTACCAGTACCACATGCTGAAAAACAGCCCCACGCCATGATGCTCCCACCTCCAAACTTGACTGTTGGTATGGTGTTTTGGGGGTGAGTTTTCCTCCAAACATGTTGTGTTTTATGACATCCGAAGAGTTCAATTTTGGTCTCATCTGACCAGAGTATCTTCTCCCAGAATGCCATGGGTTTATCCAAATGTTGTGTCGCAAACTCCAAACGAGCTTCAACATGCTTCTTCTTCAAAAATGGAGTCTTGCGTGGTGTGCGTGCATGGAGGCCATGGCGGTTGAGTGCATTACTTATAGTTTTCTTTGAAACAACGGTACCTGCTGATTCTAGGTCTTTCTGAAGCTCTCCACGAGTGGTCCTGGGCTGTTGGAGAACCCTTCTGATGATTGTTCTGACTCCTCTGTCTGAAATCTTGCGAGGAGCACCTGGCCGTGGCAGGTTTATGGTAATGCCGTGTTCTTTCCACTTCCGGATGATGGCCCCAATGGTACTCACTGGAACTTTCAGAAGTTTAGAAATGCGCCTGTAACCAATGCCTTCAGTGTGTTTTGCAACAATAAGGTTGCGTAGGTCTTTGGACAGCCCCATCATGCAATGCTTCTTGTCTAACACCTTGCTGGTGAGAATCCTTTTTAAAAGGCATCAATCAGGACTATACCAGCTGATATTACTTTGCACTAATAGGGGGCAGGTTAACCTTCTGAATACTGACAAACTCCAGCTGCTTTCTTGGCTTGCCAGACCTTTTTACCCCTCCTTTTCTTCATGTGTTCAATACTTATTCCCTGTGCCATTTCACTTTATTACACATAACTTCATTTATGGACATAAATGTTTGGAATTCTTTCTATGTGGACATTACTTGAGTTGATGCCGACATCTGGTGAAAATTTTGTGTCAATAGCTCGATTAGAAATATGTTTTTTGAGAGAAATGTTGACGTGTTCAATACTTATTTTCCCAGCGGTACTTGACAGCATCATTAGGGAGACCAACACAATAAACCCAGAAGCTACATATTCTTTGTCCTTAGAAACCTAAATTTATCATGAAACAAAGTTAAAGATCTCATTGATAAATGTCTAGCTTTTAAATATCAAAAACCTTCTTTACAGGTAGCTGTTGACCTTGATCACCAATTAATCTACTCCCACATTGATTTGAAAAGGGTTCTAATTTGGTGAACGAACACTCCTATAAATATTTTATTATAAATAGTCATAACAATTTTAGATTAGTTTGTACTCCATTCTTGCGAAACAAACTCAAAAAAATGAAATGATCTATTTATCTCTCTTTATCTTAGTCTTTTAATTTTTTTAAGTTATTTTCTACGTACACTCCGAGCATGTGATGTATGTTCTAGAATGCACTTAATGACGTTTAGCATACAGTGTTCACAGGGGACAGTTGCTATACCCAATTCTAGTGCATTTCCACAACCTGCAATTGGAAGTGGCTTGGTGGGACATGTTGAAGAGGTGAACACTTCTTCAACATGTCCCACCTCAACGGTTGGCACTTCTGTGTTTTGAAAAGGACGCTACATATGTCACTTCCAAATTCAATTCCCTGATTGGTCAAAGTTCCACTGGTTTACATTTTGACACCTGTTTAATAACTGTGTGTTTTGTGTGGCTCCTGAAAACAGACAGAGGGATGCAAGAACGGAAGAGTATAACGTGGAAGCCCGAAAAGTCCACATATGTGCTTTTACATAGACTTTCCTTTTGAACTGTTAACTTGAACGCTCGTTTACATGCCCAGTGTAAACAAAGCATTAGGGATCCACTGGGTTGCTGGAGCCTATCCCAGCTGCTGTTGAGCAAAGTTGGGGTACATCCTGGACAGTTTGCCATTTTGTCTCAGGGTATTTTCATACACTCACGTTGGTAATCTTTGTGAAAATAAAATTTCATTGTTCGTCTACATATTTACTTTAACTCCGTTAGGTCTGTTTTTTCCGCCACCTTTTTCTAACGTTTACTTCTAGCTTTGGCAACATTCTCAGATTTTTTGAATGTAGCACTCACATGTTCAAATTACCTATACTAACCCTATTCTAGTTTCTATTCATAGCATTCTGTTTTAGTTAGCTTTGGTTACTTCCTTAGGCTTCACATTTCATTATTTAAAAAGCAAATAGATAGATTAGCTTTTAGGTAATTTTTCCTTTTTCATGTAACTAACGTCCAAACCACACACACTCACACACAGATTTTTTTAAGTCTGCTTGCAAAGCCTTTATAAGCATTCTTCAGCTTCTAATTATACGCTGACAACAGTGTGCCATAATTCTGACTAATGAACTCCCACAGATTCAATGTGTGTGTGGAGAAGATGGTGGGGAAAGAGAGATGTTTAAATAATACATAAAAAACATCAACAATGTGTTTTCTTCCACAATCACATGGAGAATTGCAGGGATGATCAGATTTCTCGGCTCCAATGTTAAAAAATTGGAAAACAAATATTGTTGCATAATGATATGTAAATGACAGCATGTATACAGTGGGAAAAAAACGTATTTAGTCTCCCGCTTAAAAAGATAAGAGATGCCTATAATTTTCATCAGAGGTATACCTCAACTATAAGACACAAAATTAGAAAGAAAAAATCCAGAAAATCACATTGTCTAATTTTTAAAGAATTTGTTTGTAAATTATGGTGGAAAATACCGGTAAGCATCCTTTTTTCTAATTTACAAACAAGCAAGATTTCTGGCTCTCACAGACCTGTAACTTCTCCTGTAAGAGTATCCTCTGTCCTTCACTATTACTTTCATTAATGACGCCTGTTTGATCTGATTATCTCTGTAAAAGACACCTGTCCACAACCTCAAACAGTCACACTCCAAACCCCACTATGGACAAGACCAAAGACCTGTCTAAGGACACTAGAAACCAAACTTTTGACCTGCACCAAGCTGGGAAGACTGAATCTGCAATAATTAAGCAGCTTGTTGTGAAGAAATCCCCTTTGGGAGCAATTCTTAGGAAATGGAAGACATACAAGACCACTGATAATCTTCCTCCATCTGGGGCTCCAAGCAAAATCTTACCCCCAGGGTTAAGAGGATCACAAGAACAGTGAGCAAAATCCCAGAAGAACACAGGGAACCTAGTGAATGACCTGCAGAGAGCTGGGACTAAGGTAACAAAGGCTACCGTCAGTAACACACTACGCTGCCAGAGACTCAAGTCCTGCAGTGCCAGACGTGTCCCCCTGCTAAAGCCAGTACATATGCAGGACTGTCTAAATTCTGCTAAAGAGCATTTGGATGATCCAGAAGAGGATTGGAAGAATGTCCTATGGTCAGATGAAACCAAAATAGAACTTTTTGGTAAGAACTCGTATTTGGAGGAGAAAGAATGCTTTGCATCGTAAGAACACTATACTGTAAAGCATGTGGGGGTGAAAACATCATGCTTTGGGGCTGCTTTTCAGCAGAGGGACCAAAACGACCGATCCGTGTAAAGGGAAGAATGAATGGGGCAGTGTAACGTCAGATTTTGAGTGAAAACCTTCCATCACCAAGGGCATTGAAGATGAAACGTGGATGGGTCTTTCAGCATGACAACAATCCCAAATACACTGCCCGGGTAACAAAGGAGTGGCTTTGTAAGAAGCATTTCAAGGTCGTGGTGTGGCCTAGCGAGGTTCCAGATCTCAACCCCATAAAAAATCTTTGAAGGGAGTTAAAAGTCTGTGTTGCTCAGGAACAGCCCCAAAATATTACTGCTCTAAGGGAGATCTGCATGGAGGAATGGGCCAGAATACCAGGAAAAGTTTGTGAAAACCTTGTGAAGACTTACAGAGAACGTTTGACTGCTGTCATTGCCAACAAATCTATATAATAAAGTACTGAGTTGAACTTTTGTTATTGACCAAATACTTAGTTTCCACCCTAATCTACAAATAAATTCTTTAAAAAAATCAGATGTGATTTTTTACTTTTTTTTCTGATGCAGATGTTTGAGTAGGCTAATCGTCAGGAGCTAGTCCCGTTTTGGGATTTAGTCAGCTCAGATGTGCCATGAATGATTGGATTCATTCATGTTCCACCATTTGAAGCACCATTTATCTTTTCATACTAAAACATGACCAGAAATAAATATTTTTTTATTTTCTACCTGCTTTGTGTTTAGATTGTGCTTAGGTTGTGTTTTTGTTCTAAGCCTTTAGCTGTTCCCCTTTTTCAATTCTTTCATCTTTTTGCCCCAAATGCTCTTTTTCTTGATTTTCTTTCCCTTCTGACCAACAACCTTGCCTCCAACTCTCTGTGTTCCTCCCATTCGTATCTCTGCAGCTCTTGACGTGAGCAAAGAGGCCCGCTGAGAAAAACCACAATGTCAGAGCATGCTTCGAATCTCTCCGCTGAGAAGGAAAATTGACTGAGATTGTCTGTGGCAATCCCCATTCGCAGCAGTATGTGGCCCGTGATGCTTAAAGTGCTGTGCTAATTAGTTTTCTCTGTTCCAGCCTCCATCCCAACACAATCTCTGCCGCGCGCTCGCCACAATGGTCCCGTCTCTGCCTTTTGTTGCTGAATCGCTCGTCTGTCATGGCACGTTATGTAACGGTTTGTGGAAAATGCAGAGCAGCCTTTTGTGGATAATTTTTTTTGTAAAATGCGTGTGGTCTTTACATGTCACACAAGTTACGTCTCTATATTTGCTTCACGAGGACAAATGAGGAAGCAAGTACAGCAGGATGACACAAGCAGTTAGCACAACGTCAGAAAATTAAACCGCAGCCTTAGTGCTGCTGAATCTCTTATACATTAAATTATTAAAAACAAAGAGGCCCTTAAGTGCCTTTTAAATTCATAATGCTAAATGAAATTGCTCTTTTTACATGAACTATAAGTTGGGGAAGTTAGCATTCTTTCTCTGCTTGTTTTAACCTGTCTTTACGTTCCCTTTTTTTGCCTTCTGGATGAAGAAACTGCACATTAGGCTACAAAATAATGCATAAAGATTTTAGGAAGTGGTTCAATTTGATTTCTCAAAGCAGATCTGCATGCCTTAGGGTGGGAATTATGTGTGGTTATTTAACAAAATTATATTAGTTTGGTAAAAGACCTGAAATGTTTGAGTTTTTTTCTCTTTTTTTTAATCGTAAAAGATTATTCTTTTTCAACGTGGGGCAATATTTGAGTCCAACAGTCTTCCAGGTCTGTTTTTGGAGTTTCCACATCATATTTCCACATCAAATCAATTCATATCAAATCAAATCAAATCAAATCAAATCAAATCAAATCAAATCAAATCAAATCAAATCAAATCAAATCAAATCAAATCAAAGCAAAGCTGTCATGTCTCGTCGAGTTTTCTGTTTTATTTTGAAAGTCTAACCTACCTCTCGTTCCAGACCTTCCCCTTCCTGCCTTGCCTGTTCCCCACACCTGAGTCTGTCTCATTATTTCCTGATCATTCCCACCTGTGCTTCCCTTCCTCATGTATTTATAGCCTGTGTTTCCCTTTGTCCTGTGCCTGTTTGTCTTGTGCTTTAACCAGTCAAACTTAGCCTTTCTCTTGAGCCACAGAATTAAAGTCTCTTCGAAACTCTGCATCTGAGTCCAGTCCTGTGTTCTGCCTTGTCAAAAGCAAAGCAAAGCAAAGCAAAGCAAAGCAAAATAAAAGCAAAGCAAATCCAAACTTTAATTATACAACAAAAGCACAGTGCTTTACGGGCATACAACTGTTAAAAACAAAATAATAAAATACCCAGAATGTTCTACACATACAACATAATGAAACATAAAAGGGCAAATGAAAGTATAAACAGAAATGGAAACGTCTCCCTATTTTTGTCAAAAAACTTACGACATGCGTACACCCTCAAAAGGAAAAAAGACATCCCATCTTTTCCGAGATGTACTGCTTTCATCTCCTTTACTTTCATGTGTTTTTTTGGGGTTTAACTACAAGTAAAAAGTAACGTATGAATCCAAACTACTGCGTTTTTTTTCTACTTTATTGCTTTGGGTTACCATACTGTTTCACAGTCTTGCATGGAGTTTTACTTAGTTTTAAAGGTTCTGTGTCTAGCTTATCTAAACCTTTCAGAGTTAACTTTATCCATATAGATGATAATATATTACCTTTGGCACACTAAAGAACGATTCTTTTATTAACTATGCATTGTTTTGTCAGCTAATTTTCCTACCCCGAGGTAAGACGACTTGTTCTCTAAAGCTCTGCCCTCTACTCCTTTTGGGTGCAGCCCATTTCGTGACGTCCACCTAGGCAGCCTGTCTGCGTTTTGCCCACAAAAACAAATAACATCGGAACTTTTGCATAGGATGTGGGATGTGCATTTTGTGGAACCTTACAAAAGTGTTTATGTCTATCACTGCTAGCTTTGCAATGAAAGTAGGTGTGTGTGTTGGCCTAGGGGCGGTGCTGGTAGCACAGACTCTTCCTGGAAGTTGCTGGTCCTCACTTTCACACGTACAAATGTAAGGGCGAGGTCCTTTTCATGGATTGGGATGGGCTGGTGCTCAGAGGGCAGGTTTTTATAGGAATACTCAGAAATATGTGAATGGATAAAAACAACATTTTGGGGTGATTTTTTGTGAGGAAATAACATTATAATACACTTAGAAGCTCAAAAAAGTTGATCTGTATAATTTAAACCCTTGAAAACAATTTGTGTACCATTTTTTCTGCTTTGCTGTCCTATGTGGAAGGAAGAAGGTAGGTATTCTGTTAATTAATCATAGTTGTTTAGTATTTTAAAAATTCTTTACTTCCAGAATTAAAATTCATAAACAAATATTGCCAGAAAAAATGTAACAGAAAAAGGTATTTGATAATAACAAACGTTACTTCAATATGCTTGAAATGCTTTTTATGTAGCTGGTCCTTCATTGCCAGGGCAATGTATTTGGGATCAATGCAACACTACATATCAGTCATCCTGGTCTCTTTGCAGAAAAGTAGCCCAAAACCATAATTTTTCCACCACCATGCATCACAGTGGTCATGGTCCTCTTCCTCCTCCAAAGAGTTCCTTTTGGTTTAATCTGACCTCTTGACATTCTCCCAATCCCCCTCTGGATCATCTGGATGTTCCCTGAAAAACCTTAGACAAACCTGAACATGTGCTGATTTAAGCAGGGGGACTTTTGTATCTCTTTTATGATTTGAATTCATGATGACATTGTGTGTTACTATAGCAACTTTTGCTGTCGTCTCAGTTCTCTGCAGGTCATTGATCAGTTCCGCTCATGTATTGTTGGGTTGTTTCCTCACCGCTCTTAAGATCTTTTTTTTTTTAACCACCAGGTGAGTTTGCACGCTGAACTGGTGGGAGATTACCATTGATCTTCCATTTTCTGATTTTTCCATCAGCAGATCTCTTCTCTAGTAATATGCTGATCGCGAAAGATATGGCTCTTATAGTGAGCTCTTTGGAGTGAAAGACAAGTTTTGGTACTTGTGACACTAAAAGAAGCTAAATAGAACAATTTCGCCTTTTACTGATAATACAAAGGCATAGTGTAGAGCAGGGGTTCCCAAACTTTTCCCAGTGAGGGCCACTTGACGTTTCCATTCTCTGATCCAGGGCCAGGGTCAGTTTGAAACAGAAAAAGTGTGACAGTTGCCCAAATGTAAATACTTATTGTTTCCCAAAAAGCCACACACAACCAAATATAAAAAAACGATCTGGTATCAAATAATCCTTTCTGGGTTCTTCACCAAAACATATAATAACTTGATAGCTTACAGTTTTTCTCAGTTGCTTTAGTACAATTCTCAGATCAGAATTGAAGTTTGCAAATACGTATGTGCATTTCTCTAAACAATTTGTACAAACAGCAAAACACTATGGATTTCTTGCAAAAGCCTGTAACTTGCTCAAAATCTTTAGTTCATCTCTCAAAACTAAGTCTTTATTTCATTGAACATGTCAGTGCCATCAGAATGTCAAGTACTTGTGTCATTGTCTACGAACAAGACAGTCAAATGACTTAGTCATGTTGTCAATATAACTGTGTACTTTAGAGGGAATTTCTGATGTAAACTATGGCTAAGTTTTGATGGTAATTATTGTAAAATATAAGTTACACCTTTTTTGTTTGATTGCAATAGTCTGGACAAGATTTACATTTACACTTTTATTGTTTATATTGTAATTTGTTGACAGACAATGTCATACCAACATAGAAAAAACCCACTGCATACAGTAACACAAAGGGGAAAAAAAGATAGGACAATATTCTGTCCAACAGTACAGGCAGTGTAGTAGGAATTGGTGTGGTCTTCCTACACCTCTTGTCGTTCCTGTATGTTAGGCCACAAATTCTCATCCACATCACAGCGAATATCCTCTCTTGCAATGCAGCGAAATATGTTTGTCCCATTGTGACAACTTGTTCAACCATTTTGCAGTTAATGACTTATACGATGAACTAATGACTAGGAGTTTTAAGGAGTAAGACTACTGCACAGTGAACTATATAATACATCTTGATCAACATGACATAAACAATTGATAATGTAGCAAAGAGCAGAGAATTGTACATATTCATTTGCATGGATGTACCAAAGCAATTGCAACTTGTTCAAAGAAGTGAGAAACTGCTTATATGATGTGCACAAGTGACATCATGATGTGAAGATTGAAGAAATAGATTTGGGAATTTCATTCTGATCTGAGAATTGTAATAAAGCGACTGAACTGCAATAGCTTTGAGAGTTTGTCTGCTCGCATTTGCAAGCTGACATATTTCTCTTTGTGACGGGATTCATGATGTTGGTATAGATCGTCTTCTTTGAATACCACCACCGTCTATTGGCAGATGATACAAACAGACTTTTCTTTATGTTGAACAAAAGAAATACTTGTTTGTCCACCACAGGTTAAACACCCTGCATTCTGGATCAAATGTTCTCTTCCCCAACCTTTTAGTCATTTTTCCGCTCTGATTGGGGGTCTGTCCCAGTCGCCTGGACGGAGAGCCATTTGGCAGTTCTACGACTAGGGCAAAGTGAGGTTGCAGTAGCAACATTTTTAGGTTGGCTGACATTTCAATTCAAATGAGCTTTATTGACGTGACGAAACAATTCCAGGGATACTGTTGGGCAGGCCCAGTTCACCATGCTTCACTTTTCCATGTTTCTGAGTCTCGATCACGTGGCCATACCAAAAAAAAAAAAAATGCAACAAAAAGAAAAAGAAAAAGGGCCCCTGTGTAGAGTCTGCAAGAGAACAAAGCCACCACACCCAACCAACACCTGAGAACTGAGAGAACTTTCTCCTCAACAGAGTTGATCATTAATGACTGAAAAAAACAGATTAGCTCATCAAAGCTGAGGCACTTGGTTTATCTAAATGCCAACCTTTACTTTGATTAAAAATCTTGTTTTTTTTCTCTCTTTGATTTGCACATTTAAACACGTTTTGTGTTGTTTCCCTTTAGAAGTCGTTTAATGAAAAAAAAACTGAAAATGTATATAGTTTAAAATTCAATTGTAAATGGTTGGTGTTTGTCTTTATTATTTAGTTTGTGCGATTTTTCTGGAAGGAATAAATAAAAGCATATACATATAAACGGAATACATTTTTTTTACATTAGTAATTCATTTTGTGCATAATGTTATATAGTTGTTAATAATAAAGTTAATAAAGAAATAAATAAAACAGAGGAGTCGTTTGGGAGCTCTTCTTAGAGAGCCAGATTTCCCATCACTAACCTTCTTATTAAGCTCCTTGCTTATTGCTTAGATCGTTCATCCCAGTCTTCTTCAAGTTTACAACCATGTCCCTGGTGTCCTTCGACAGCTCTTTGATGATGGTGGAGAAGTTGCAGTCTTGATTGTCTGTTTTTTTTTAATTGGCCAATAAAAAAGAGAGTAGCCAAACAACAATTAAATGCTTTATGCTTGTTTTAGGAATGATAATTTGATTCTAACTAGTTAAAGAAATCGTTAAGCCTTTGAAATAGTTTTACACACACACAACAGTCTCACTCTTAACTTTTTGGTCTCCCTATGTTCTATAGAAAAACCTAACCTAATTCTTTTTATTTTTTTTGTATAAAGCAATTAAACTAAAATGCCTACATTTTTGTTTTTAGCCTATTTGTAAGTTGTTTTGCATACAAGTGTCTACCCAATGACTGAATAAAATGCGTACAGAAGTGATTTGTCCTTGGTAACATGTTACTCCTAACGTGTTCTTTAAATGTCTTTTGGGTATCATTATTCCTAAAAATGTCACAGCTTAAAAGGCAGAACGTGGATGTATTTTATTCGTCCTGGCAGATGCAGGCAGCAGTGAAGGTAAAAGGTTGGGCAAAGCTACAATCTCTTCATTTTTTTTCTTCCTTCTGCATACATGCTGCTCTGTTCTCTGGAAGCATTTCCTTCTGTAATCACACCCAAACATCTGAAGAGCATGCTGGCACGTTCTCCTCACACCTCTCTTCTGTGTTCAGCAGCGCACACATACACACACACACGCACACACACACACACACTGCTGTGTCAAAGCACTCTGCGTGAACAGGCAGATTGCTGCGTGGGGCTAATGAATTGTGCTGTCAGGGAACTAACAGATTTATTTACATCTAGAAATGCACATCTCTTCCAGCTTTTCCCTCCAAGCTGAACTGGTGGAGCTTTACGCTACAGGGCCACTAATGGATCAGAGAAAAGCAATGAAAGAGATTAAAAGAAAAAAAAAGCATAAATATCCAGGAAGCAGCATTGGTCAGAGCCTGCTTGAATTCAGGGACTCTGGAAAACATGGAGAAAATTAAAAAAGCCGCAAGGAAGGCAGGAGTAATTTGAAGGATATTAGTTTAAAGGAGCATTCACTTGGACTAGACTCATTTGGACTAGAGTTCAGTTCCTTTAAAAATCTGCTTAAATGTTTTTGGGGGTAGGTGTGAAAGCTCACCTGAACTCTGGCGGGGTCAACCAAGTATCCTGTCTCACATGCAGTTGAACCCTGGTGCAGTTCACCTGGGTGTAAAGGCAAACAGACCATAACACCAAACTTCAGGAAGTTAAGTCATCTGGGGGGTATTCCAGAAAGCAGGTTATGCTAGCTCTCAGGGTAAGTTTGAGGCTAAGGAAGTTGATAACCTCAGCTTTCGGTTCCAGAAATGGAGGTATGTTTCAGGGTAGGTCAAGTTACCATGGCAACTCATGCTCTGAACATAACCTGGTCCGGAGCAGGTTTAGTTGAAGCTTAGTTTGTTTACAGAGAGGTGAAGCAGCATGGCGTGTCCATTTGAAGATGATTTAGTGGATGAAAAAGCTCAGATAATACTTTTTCCACCGTGAGAGGGTGATAAGACCACATATGGATGTTGGAAAGATAATCTTTTTTACTTTGATCTAACTAAATTATTTGGTTCAGTTAAGATAAATCATTTTTTATTAGGTCACCGTATAAATAACACGTAGTTTTCAGACAATTATTTTCCTTTCGTTCAAAGTAATTCAGTTAAGAAGGTGTAACTTTGATGCTGCTGTTAGATCGGCACCGCAAGGAATTCTGGGATATCATTCCCTTTGCCTGTCTGGACGGATTTGGGTTTAAGTGTGGGTTTTTTACAAAATGTGTTTAGTTGTATAGCTGTTTTACTGTGTTTCACCGTGTTTTGCCGAGCTATTTTGTCCTACTATGCTTACCTCTCTGTACCATGAGTGAGAGTGAAGGAGAGGATGATGAGTTTATATAGCACCCCTACCACCCAAACTGTCAAGACTGTGATGAAAAATTCTTTAATGAGTTTTTGCACTCCATGCATTTTTCCCCCCGTTCTTTTTATTGTTATAAAAATGAGAATATCTGCCGGTTCAAACTTAGACATATGAAAGTTCAAGAAATATAAGTAATTAAGATGGAAAAAAGATTAATGGAGTAATGTGACATTTAGTTAGTTAAATACGTAAATTTGAGTTGTATAAACAATTATTGAGTTTGAATAAATGTAACTAAATTATTTAAATTATTTTTCAGCCGTGTTACTTTTTTGATGGACGTATAATCTTTATCCGCCGTCATTAAAATCTCAGACTCCGTCTCACTTCAGTCTCAAGTGTCGCGCTTTCTTTTTTTTTCTCCACGGGTTTCCATGGTGACTCCAGAAATCGGCGATCTATTGAGAATGTCTTTATGTACCGTGTGTTAACCCAGGGTTACCAAGTCGAGCGTAATTACGCCAACTCATATCCGGTCTTTTGGAACCGACATACCCAGAGTAAGCAAGTTCAAGCGGATTTCAGCCAGAGTTCAGGCTTAAAGTCAGGCTAGTTTAAACATGCTTCCTGGAATACCCCCCTGGAAAAAAATCCCAAAAAATAAACAAACAAAAAAACCCATTCCATGAATCTAAAGGAGTGTGGATCCAGAAAAATTTCTAACACGTCTGACAAGTAAATGAGGTGCAGAAAAAACATGATAGTCCAAGCACTATAGCAAGACTAGCTTTTTTTGGGGGGGGGTATATGTCCTAGTTTAAGCTTGATAACAGTTAACTTTATTTGAGGTATATAACCATTCAGTAACGAAGTAGCATCACAGGCTACAGGACAGCGCCTAAACACCAGCCTCAATTGTTTGTTTGTCCCTTTTCTCCCAGCCCAGAAGCAGTTTATAGCTTTCACTGGACACATGCACACACCCAGGTAAACAGATCATTCACATTTGATCACAACTTAATGGCACAATTTTGTTTAATTCTAAGGTTGGATGCTTAGTTTTAAAAAGAAGTTTACTCATCATCTGAGTTTCCCTCCACAAACAGCCACACCAGAGCATTGTACACATCAGCATACATATCCACAGGAAACAGGAAGTGACTTCATATGTCAGAATTGTTAGGGTTTTTTTTTTTTTTGCTTTGTTTCCCTTTCTGTCTAATTGATTCAACATTGTTTCTGGATTCCATTTGCTACAAAATCTTTTTTTGAATGTCTGTGATTTTTGTGGATATGTTTGAAAATCCTCCAGGTTGCAAGACAGGGATTTCTTTTAAAGATGCGTGTGGTTAATTAGGCTGTGGGAGGGGCTAAGCCTTCATAAGGGGGGAACTTTTCCCAGTTGAGTGAGGCAGCAGGTGCTCCCAGAACTAGTTGTATTCTTTCTTTGATAATTCTTTTGGGAACAATAAAATTCCCATTGTTTGATATTTGGAGTCTGCCGGCTTGGTCATCTTATCTTGAAGTGATTTATTTCTTAACTGCTAAGAAGAACCCCGTCACGCATTCACACTTATTTACTCATATGCAATGACTTTAAAGAAACTGCTAAAGGTTTTTTTTTAGGAAAAACAAAATCTGTATTTTGAAAGAAAATAAAAAATGACTTAGAATAAACGAAGATTATAAAGTAGATCCAGAATAAAAAACAGTAAAATGTATTAAATAAATAAATCTGTCGAGGGTTTCTCGTGCAAACACAAAGCACCAAAACAGAACAAAAAAAATGATTTAAACAGCTAAAACAAACCAACAGTCCAGGAAACCAGAATCTGTGTCTCATATTCAAATTGTAATCCTGCTTTTGATGCGTTTCCCCTCCATCCCCTCCTTTTTTCTTCGTCTACTCTGATTGCTTCCAATGTGTAGATGACACGTTGTGCGTGTGAAAATCAAAATCTGAGGTTGCAAAAAATATTTGTGTCATTTTAGGAAAATCGGAGCCCAGTTCAGCTTCACACGTTTTTCTCCTTGCGGCGTGATGAAGGTGCAGCTCACTGCTAGTCAGGAACAAACGGCGTAAACTCCCACAACACGGGGAGGAGGGCATTGGAGAGGGCAGCAAAAGGACGGGCCTGTGGCGGTGTGTGTCTGTGCTGTTATCAGTCATGTCGACTGCTGGCTGTGTCATCGGGCCCTTCAGCGAGGCAGATTTTGTCTCTCCTGTCCACTGTTGTTAATAAATCGCCTTTAAATCTAGCTTGCTGCTGTCAGTTGTGAGTTTGTGTCGATGGCGTGCTGTATATTTTAAAAATCACACATTTAAAAAAAGATATCTTATGTTGTGTCATAAAGCGCGTGTCTGGGATAAGCCTCACATGTGCTTGTGAGGCTCGTATGTGTTGGGGAGGTGAGGTTCTTTGTCTGACTGCATTTTGGTGATGCAGCCACAGAGTCGGTGTAGACAGTCCTGTCTCACATCGTTTGTGTGTTTACCGGCATGGATCCTTGTATTGTTTGCAAATTGTCCACAAAAACAAAATAGACCTCTATGCAGAGAATAAATTAGCATAAAGTATTCATGGCTTTCTGCAGCATTTGCATTCACAATACACTGAAAGCATTAGTTGTTTTCTTTTTTGGATCAAAAAGGTTAAAAACATTTTCCTTTTCTGTTGACATAAAATGCATTCACTGCAATACTTGCAGGAGATTTATTATATTTCAACAATGAAGAGCACAATTATTAATTTGTTTTTGTACGTCTCCGTTTTCCTCGTCTGAGCTGCATCTGGCTCAAAACTGTTCCACTGGATAGCTTTAATATTGTTCAACATTTTTGTTGCACCGCTAATGTTGGGTTGGGGTGTGGGGTGTCAGTAAAGCGGACTTTCATATGTAAAATAAGGAGCTCAGAGACATGTTTGGGTGTAAAGGATCGCTGCAGCCTTTATTCTCCTTTTCATTCACATAACCTGAAGTTCATCTGTCACATTACGTCATGAATCTGTCATCCTAACAAAACCAATGCGGAAGTAAACAGTGTTACATACGCCCTCTCCTGCAGATGAAGCGTCCCGTTTGATCATTAAAAAACAAAGATGAATGAAAATGGTCTGTTATATTAGCATTACAACGTTGAAAAAGGCAAAAAGTGCTTCTCCTCCTCAGACGTTAGCATCACACAAACATAGAGATCTGGTCTTTGGTGGAGGAAGAAAGGATTCAAGCGAACAGCTGCAAGGACACCGACGGCTTCATTGGGCTGCAGAGATCCTGCAAACCACCCATCAATAAATAAAACTAATAAAATGTAAATCAAACAAATGAGCTTCCAGTCATTTGGAACGTTATCAATGAACATTCAGCTCACCTGTTCAACTACGTTTAGTCGGTCTGCTCTGCTGCTACGCGGCGTTCACCTGCTGCTCTGCATGCTCACTTCCACAATAATTTGTTTTTATCTCCTAAATTTACGAGATAAAATCTCTCTCGTGCAACATGCGACTTTAATCTCGAAACTTTATTTCGACTTTTATCTCGACACGGCGAGTCTTTTCTCGAAACCCTGTGTCAAGTTTTTTCTCGAAACTTTGTGTCGAGTTTTTTCTCGTCATCCCAAGAAAAAACTCGACACGTTGGCCAGAATTCTTTTTCCTCACCATGGCCCTAAAACTCCGTCGTATGATTGGGGTGTTGACCATTGTCAACCAATCTCCTCTGTGCTGAGTCTCCTGAACAGATTGCATTCAGTTTGCTAAATCTGCATATTTCAGATCTTTGTTTTTATTTTATAAAACTGGACTTATTTTTCGATGAAGGTTTGAAATTAAAGTTTAAACAACAGAGAAAATTGTGGAGTTTTTCAGCCTTAAAACATCTATATTGTTACTTTACGGCCAACAGAAGAAACTCTCAACTGGGCCAAGGAGAAGAACTGGACTGTCGAGCAGTCTTGTTTCAACTGGGCCTTTCATTGAGGAGTCAAGTTCCAATGGTTTAGAGGAAGACTTGTGAGGAGCAGAACCTAAGCTACTGGAGCTCCAGTGTAAAATCTCCACAGTCAGTCATGATTTGGGGTACAATGTCCTGTGCTGGTGCTGATAAACTCTGATTTCTTCAACAGCCTAGCATAATGTTCTAGAAGACTTCATGCTCCATTCTGCTGAGGATCAGGATGGAGATGCAGATTTCTCTATCCATACTATTGAGGTATAAAAAATGGACATGTCATTTTGAAAATACTTTATTTTGATCGATCTCATGGAATCTTATTCTCTGTCTTTTTTTTTTCAGAATACTAAATGGTGATTTATCCTGAGTATTCTAATTTTCTGAAATCCTGTTTTTGTGAGTTTTAGAAGCTGGAACCCTAATTTATGTACAAATAAACAAATAAATACTTGAAATCAACTAAACAGTTGGACTTGAATCGGTTTTCTATGAAAGTCAAAATTTTTAGAAATAAATTCAGTTTTCCATGATATTCTAATTTTCTACAAAGGGTCTTTATGTCCTTTCTCATCAGAAAAGGACCAAAAACTTTTTTTTATTGGATTGGGTCTTTAAGGGCTTATAAGAAAAATGTACTCAGAAGGATAAGATCTGATAAGCTCTAAGGGACGGAGAGCATTGAGCCTTTAATTATGTGAAAATATATATTAAATCTGAAAAAAATACAAACAACACCTCAGTGAAATGATCTGCAGTTGATTATTTGCTCTGCACAAACTGGCTACTGTGTGACATCCGTGCATGTCAGACCCTGGAATTACAGCACAAAAACATCTTATGCTCATATTTTCTGCAGGTGCATTTGATCGTGCAAAGCTAAAAAGATTGTTGCACTATTGTATTTTGCCACACAACTGACTGCTTGTATCACGTGTATCGAAACTGTGATAGCATTGTGCAGACTCCTCGGCGTGACTAACTTTGCACGAGGAGAAGTGAGAATTAAAGATGAATTACCTCCTTAATACTGACTAAGTGCTGAATCCCCTGAAAACGTCAGGCTTAAATGAACAAATTCAAATGACTGAGCTCTGGCACTGGAGGGGAGGAAAGGGGGAGAAATGGAGGGAGTGCTGATAAGGAAAAGGAAAAAAAAGTGTGTGTGGGAGAGGGAGGGGGGTGCAGACAGTGGCAGCAAACAGCTTAAATTCCTCCTTAAAGTGTAGCAAAGGCTCTTTTGCCCCTTGTTAAAACATCGCCTCATCTCTCATTTTCCAATTCTCATTCTACAGCTTTAATCGCCTGCACCTTCAGCACCCCCCCCCCACCGTCCCTGCAGCTGATTGCTTCCATCACCCCCTCCCCCCCTTCTCCCTTATTTGTCTTTCACAGCTCGTTGTGGGAAATGCATGCATCTCGATGGGCTTGCGTTTGTGAATTATACTGACATTTCTCTTCCTTTGATTCTCCTGGCGTGCGTTTATCAGGAACAGCAGCAAGAATGGGCAAACATCAAGGGAGTGGGGGTGTTTAGGGAGGAGGACAGACTAACTTTGAAAATGTAAAAAAAAAAGGATATTTAAAATCCAACCCTCATTTGAAACAGAGTATATATCTGAGTGCGGATTACATTAAGAATTTCTGGGTAGATCATGGGCAATCAAAAATAAAGTAAACCTAAAAGAAACAATATTTTCGGCACTAAAGGGCGAACAGAATTATAAAGTGCACTGTGGATGAATGGTCTACTTTCACGTGTCATATTTAATGCACCAGACTATAAGGTGCATTAAGTGAGACAAAAAAGTCAGAGATAAGTCTGTCAGTCAGTCAGTAACACTGTTATAACTGCGTTCAAAGTAAGTCTAGAATTTGATTGTATTGCGCTACACCAGGGGTGTCAAACTCATTTAGGTTTGGGGGCCACATTAAGGTGTCTGATTCCAAGTGGGCCGGACCAGTAACATAAAAGCAAAAAACAGCTTTGTTTTTGCTTTTTTTACTCAGTTGGAAAAACTGCCTCAACCAACATGGTAGCCTAATCACTTATTATTAAACATTCATTAACAGAGGCCAATGAATCTCCAATAAAATGCATTTCACTTTGAAATAAAATTGCCTTATTCAATTTTCACACAGACTAAATATTTTACAACGGACACTGAAGTAATCCCAATAATAAACTCTAGAGTGGCTACTGAAAAAATGAAACACCTGCCTAAAATGTAAATGTGCAAATCAAGGAAAAAAAAGTTAAACTTGCAGACACTTGTGAACATAAGAATTTGGAGTTAACCTCCTTTCTCTCTTGAAACTTCACCCACCCATCAATATCAGGATTCTAATCCTGTGCAGAAACACATTTACTGTCATTCAAGTGTGCAAAACACAATGAAATGTCAAATAATCTTTTCCTGGTTTGCTGCCTGAATTTTGTGGCAACACCTACCTTCTTCCTGACTTTTAACATCAGAGGAGCTGACATCACGTGACCAGTTCACTCCAACATTGTCCAACACAGTAACTAGAGAGCTGACTATGTCATAAGCTGTTGTTGTGTCCATCAACTCAAGCAACTCCGCTGTGACGTTTCTTTAACACCTCTAATAAATATGTCCAGTTGTGCAACATCTGTATCTGTACTTTCATCAATAGTGACCAAAAATGCAATAAATGACTGGATTCCTTCATTTGGCGCTCAAGTTTCCTCAGAGATGTTGTATCTGCAATCGTAATCCTTGACAGACTCATGTTGGAAAAGGTTGACTGCTTTTTGGGGCACAAGACTTCTGCAACCTTCAGCATTTTTTATAAGTTCAGCATCTGAAAATGGTTTGGATGTTTGCACCAGCTTGTTTGCAATAAGGTGTCTATCACTGCTCCATCACTGACGTCACGGCTGCAGTAAATGCAGACGGTTGTTCTTCAGTCCAGCTAATAGATGGTAAATCTTCTCTTTCCTTAACTGCAAATGGCGAAACTTTTCTTTATGGTGAGTCATAGTGGTGCCGAAAGTTGTATTCTTTGAGCACCTGTTGATGATGTTTTACATTCAGCTCCATGAACAAATAAAACTCTTTCCATTTTTCCTGGAAAGCTCACCACTCCACTTCAACCTGTTTTTTCTTTTTCACAACATTTTGGTCATTAGGGTGTCACTACTGATCATTCTTATAGCAATGCAAAAGCGGTGGGCCTCGCACAGAACCAAACTACATCTTACCCAGACACAGAGCTGTTAGGTTTCGCTTTTGGCACGTACAAAGATATGCTGTTTCACCTGTTTTGCTTTCATTTGCTCCCCCTAGCGGAGGAATTGCGCATTTCGGTTATTTCTTTAAAAAGTCATAACTTGCCACAGGAATGGACTAAAACGTGCTTTCTTTTTTAAACATCCTTATGATTTTTACTCTTCATGTGTGGGCTGAAGTAAACCACATGGCGGGCCGGATACTGCCCGCGGGCCGTATGTTTGACACCCCAGCGCTAAGCAGGTTAGAAACGTTAGCACCGCTGGAATAGTCACAATACCTGTAACACTGTTAAACTTTCGTTGCATTTGCATATTTACAATAACATCCAAACTTGTTTGCAACACACACAAAAACAGACTGATACTGCTGAAACATATGTTTCTGTGGTGATGCTAACTCTCAACCTTCTTAGTAATATAAAAAAGAGAAAGGAATCACATTCCAACACTGCTACAACTTAGCTAAGGTCACAAATACAACTGGCACAGAGCGATGGGGGGTATTGGCACTATCTTTAAGATATCGGGTGGCCACAGGGCGGTAGCAGCTGGATCGCCAGCCGGCATCAGTTCTGATTGGATGATGTGTAAATGTCTCTGGACAGCGAGTATATCAAGTGCCACCAGCCCCACGGAAACTGTCTATATACTGGCTGAGCAACACTGCTGCAACCACAGCCTCACCCAACAACTTCTTCTTCACCTTTCTTGTGTGCATTGCTTTTCTTCTACTAGTTGTGCAGCAAGCACAATAGTCTGTCTGTCCGTCCATCCATGCGTCCTATGCTTTAGGTTGGTAGAGCTTTAGGAGCTTGTTGTTTCAATAAGTGTGGGTACCCTTGCTGTTAAGACAATGTGGGAAAGGTTAGATTGCAGCTTTCTCTGTGTTACCTCTTGACAGTCAGTCGTCTGACAGGTGGAGGCACAGGAGCACCAAATGAGGCGGATTCTGTGTCGGCAACAAGCTGTGGCTTTTGTGTGCGCTCATTAACAGCGTGTTTGCACTTTCATGGCGTTTCTCCTCGATCAGATGTTTTAATTGGATTTAAAGCAATCTTCGAAACAGCACTGTTTCTTCTTTTGTAACCTCTACCTAAATGAAAGACAGTTGGATTTAATTGCGTGTGGATAAGAGACAAAGCAGAAATTGTCTGAAGTGTGCATCTGGTGAGGTGTGGACCTAAAATATAGGAGGTTTGTGAAGGGCAGGAGAGGTGTTCCTGTTCAGACAAAGAGCATGGGGGTATTTACTCACACAAATTCGATGCTCTCCCTGCTTTGACATGCAAAGCTCGGTTCAAGCTTGCTCATGGTTTCACTCTAATCTCTGCTGTTTTGTCAGCTTTTTACCAGCAAATGCTGACACTGGAGTGGATCAGCACCAAACCAACCTGGGAGGCAGCAGAGATGAGCTGTAAAGTCTTTCTCTGATGTGCAGTTTTTGGATGTAAATGAACTGTTATGCAATGGATTAGAAATGTTCTAGTCTAGATTCAGGTATAAGGGGGCCTATAGGTGGGCTTTTTGTTTTTAACACAAATTATTTCTAGTTTTGCCAGGATGTCAAGTCACGAGTAAATGCTGTTGAAATTCAAATCAATTTTAAAGTCCTCAAATGCATGAATCGAGTCTAATTCGAGTTCAAGTCATGTGACTAGATTCCACACCTGTGCTTTCTTCAGAAGAAGTGGTGCATGGACTTCATTTATAAGTAAAAGTAAGTCAATAATAACAAAGTTGGTCATTTTTTTCTATGCTACACTTTGTAAATGGAAGAAAAAATGTTGAAATCCCATTTCAAACAACAGACCTTAACTGTTGTCAATCAAATGGTGAATAAACTGATTTGTAGGGTTGAAATATTTTTAAATCTGACTGATGACGTCAGTGCCTCCTCCGCCGTGAACCTCACTGCACCCACTGTTGGCCAGTGTATTTTCTATGCCACAAACATGATCTTTTTTCATTTTCAGGTTTTCGTCTGTTTCTGATTCACAAGGATTTGGATGAATAAAAATACTTAGAAATGCAAGATTAATTTAAGATTAATTTTGGTAAATGCCGTATACTTATATTGCGCTTTTTACCCTCTTTCAAATGCCCAAAGTGCTTTACAGTCACAGTCCCATTCACCCATGCACACACACATTCACACACTGATGGCGGTTCCGCTGCCGAACACTGGCGCCAACCTCCCATCAGAGGCAAGGTGGGGTTCAGTGTCTTGCCCAAGGACACCTCGACACATGGGCATGCAAGGCTGGAATTGAACCTGCAATATTACGATCATGGGTCGGCCACTCTACTGCCGCACCTCGGCTGCCCACTTTCGATATATATGTCCTCCATTATCAGAAAAATGCCACAGATGATCTTGAAACATTTTTATCTTTGTGAGTTTTTTAACTACAATTTTGGTCAGTATAAAACTAATTAATAGTCCAAATCCAACAATTCAATTAAATTCAATTTTATTCATATAGCCCAATATTAGTACAATAGTCATGTCAATGGGCTTTCTAATAAACATGAAATCATAAAGAACATTAAGTCATAGAATTCATTTGGTAATGGCTAAACTGAACTAAACTAAACTAAACTACACTACACTACACTACACTACACTACACTACACTACACTACTCTACACTACTCTACACTACACTACACTACACTACACTACACTACACTACACTTCTTTATACTAAACTAAACTAAACTAAACTAAACCGGGCATCCCTGCCCTTAGACCCTCCTTCTCGTTAAGGAAAAAATCCTAAGAAAACCTGGATTCCGGGCGAAGAAGAAACTGTCTACATGAAAGAGGGATCCTCCCCCAGGACAGACAGGCAATGTACCAGAACTCTCAGAGAAGAATTCGCTTACCGAACTCTACAACTACATGTTTAAATAGTCCAGCAGATGGGCTTCTTAGGTTTCTTAGGATCCACAACCATGTGTAGGAGCAGGAACACAGACGAGCCAGAGACGAGGTCCACAGCAATAACGTGTTAAAGAATATCATTCTTACATACTGCATATATTTTTTAAATTTGCTTTGCATTGTGGAGTTTTCATGTTTTGTTAAAAAAAGACCTCCACACAAGCAGAAAGTTTGGGGTTTAATTAAGTCAAACAACTCAAACATGTGTGCTCATTCAGCACAGCTGCTGCGGATCAGCACCTGCCTCAGCAGGCTGGAAGAAGGACAAACCAAAGGTGAGTGTCTGTGAAAGTCAGCACCTCCTCACAGCCCTGCTCCCTTTTTCCTACCAACTTTCTATTGGTTTGGTGAAACACAGGCCTCCTAAAAGTTCTACTGTTTTGTAAAAACTCAGTTTTCCATTCTTGACAACATGCAGTCAATAAGATCAGAGCAGTGAACTGTTGCTTCAAGCTTACGACTTTAAAGGGAATTTATGCAAATGTGGTTTGTCTGTTGATTCAGTATTGATTGGGTTTTGGAATAGAGAGCAAATGCAGATTAATGACCCCTTCATGCAGTTAATCTGAAGACCTAAACACAATCCGGCTGATGTTTATTCACAAACAAAACACTTGCCTGCACTTCTTAAAACACCATTTAATGCAAAACCAATCCAAAGGACTGTTGATCTCCAGGTTTACTCTTATTATTACACTGCCTTTCAGCTTCAGCACATTACCCTAAATATTAGCTCCTATTTTTATCACTGGTTTCTCTGGAGCAGTTCCTGACCTATTTGAGGACTGATTCAGTATTTATCTGACAGATGATGAAAAGCATGTGTGGCAGGTTGAAACTCCTGGTTTAGATCAGAAAATAAACCCTCTTTTGACCCAGGACCCCACCTTCTGTTCCCAAACTTGAAGGCAACTCACAAATGCCAAAATCTTGCATTTCCTCAAATGACCACTGGAGGCAGGTGTCAAGAGGGAGCAACCAAATTTTCTAAATTCTAACAGTTACTGCTTGTAAGGAGTGCACACATATTGCATGAACAGCACTAACAGGGCCCCTTGTGCAGTCCGGAAGATTCAATGGGATTGCAAAAATGAAAAATCAATAAGACGCACCTGCATTGTTGTTTAAGTGTTCGTTGCGACCCATAATGTGCATAAACATGTTTGCTGTACGAGCTCACAGAGGGGTCTACAACCTTGATGTTTCGTGTGGGCCACCTGTGTTTACACACGGGTTTACCCATTTTTCGCCTGCAGATGACCTGTAGCTACTCAAAAGGGCAGTTGTGACTAAAGCTTTAACAGGATATTTATTTTCATTATTAGCATAAAAAAACAAAGTCACTACTGTTGGACTGACAACATTTTGTGACCTGTGAGAGACTCTTCAAGATTATTTCTAATTATCTTCTCTTTTTGATAAAAAACATGCTGCAGAAGCAAAAGCTGACCCTACGGTAGACTGGCTGTCAGTTGAGTGCTGCGGTTCATCACTCGTCACAGATGTGCCTCTTTTAAAAGGCAGTTCTTGTGAAGCGCAAAAAAATCTTGTATTTATTTTCTTCTTTTCCTTATGCCACAACTCCCTTAATCTCAGTCAAGACAAAAATTAACTGGTCCAATTTGTTAACTGTAACTGAACTCATTTGAATGATCTCAGCAGCCTTTGTTCCACTCTTTCATCAAGGTTTTCCAAATTTTTTCCATGAAGTCTCATCGAAAACTTTTAAGCCTCCACAATTACACTGAAACTGTCAAAGCCAATTTCCATGACAAAACTACACGAAGATTTACAGAAAGCTGACTTTCTGAAAGCTTTCAAATGTGCAACCTTGGTAAGAGACAACACCTGCAGAAATCCCCCTGGTTAAACCTTTACCACCTTAACTTTAGACAGACACAAGAAAATGTAAAAGCTCCAGTCCTTTACTTTGGAAAATATTAAGCTTTAAAAAAAATGGGCAAATTACAAGAGTTATAAGTTATAAGATATTTAGTAAAAGATTCAATACAGAAACAGGAATGAGTTTACCATCAGCATATTGGACAAAAACCAAAATCTTTTTTAAGGATTAGACCACTGACTGTATGAGAAAATGGACTGAGTGTGACATCATCCTTAGAAGATGATATACTTCCAGCTCTTACAAAGTTAAGTAACTTCAGTTGCCATACTTTTTGCCATACGATCGCCATGTTGGAGCCAAACGATATCAGTAAACAGTGATTGGTCAGAGATGGGCTGACTCAACATTTCTTTTGCAACCGCTCTCACTTTTCCAAGATATGCATGTTATTTCTTTGCATGACATTTAAAAAAAAAAAAAGGAAATTTTGTTGAAATTGTAAATAAATGACCAGGACCAGAAATAAAGATTAGGGCTTTGATAAAGAGTCTATGCTTTAAAAAAAGGGCTTGTGTTCATAAAAAAGTTCAGAGGTCAGAAGTGTCTTCTGTAATGTTCTGTAATGTTATAAAACCTGACAGAAGACAACACTTTCAATTTGTGTTTTGTTTTCACAAGAGAAAAATCATAAACTGAAACTTTCTGAATAAAGGGAATAACTGTTTTGCTTTCAAAAACACTAATTTACCAACAGAAAGGTTTAGCTAGTAGAAATCTAATTTAGCTGGTAGACTACTAAGACAGTCAGTGTTCCTAGTGTTTTTTGATGGTTTTAATTAGAGCACTCTGGACCTGATAAATGTATTTTTAATTGTTTAAAATAGAAATTACACAAAAAATAATTGCATGACAGCATTATGAGTTATAAGGCTGATGGCATTTTTTTAAAGAAAATGTAAATTGAAGTGTATGAAATAAATGACTAAGCTTAAAAAAAGATAAATAAAGAACACAAAGGGAAAAAAAGCCAGAAAGACATTCATTTTAACCTGAACCTATGTGCAACTTTCTCTCTGTAATAAAAGTAGAGTTTTATTGTATCAAGCCCCTAGAGGTTACTTTCTGAAATGCATTTTGGTCTATCTATTTTCCTTTTTAATTGAGGTTCGGTCTGGAAGTCGAAGTCTTTTGCAGTTTGGTTGCCGGGTGGGAAATGGAGTAGAAGGTGAAATGGATTTCCTGTGATGCCAAAATTTATTTTTGAAGCATTGAATTGTGGAAAGGTGAAATTTGTAGACAAACCTTATTGCCTGTAATGGTGACAAAGAATATAAGAACTTTAAATAACAAAGAATTTACCCTTCTTCTCTTAAAAAAAGGAGCTAAATATGTTTGGTTATTTTTGATGCACACAAAAAGAAGATGTTTTCTATGAATAAATGATCATTCAATATTATTGCAATTATTATACTGGCATAAAAAAGGAAAATTCTTTTGTGGGTTCACTTAGCAGATCATTATCTTCTATGTATATGTGAAAAGCAGCATCGTGTTTATGGTGGAAATCCATAATTGGGTTTCAGCAAGATGGATTGATTCTGGCTTTCAGCTCGTGACACAACCTTTTAATGAAGCATTTAAACTCCCATCTCGATGCTCGGTCACTCAGAAGATGGCGTGCTCACGCTCAGCACATGCCACACGTGCACAAACCCCAAGAGTGGCAGCTGGAACTTGTTAATTGCACGCGCTAAATTCAAACGCTATCGTTATCTTGCTTGGCAGGGGCATAAATATTAATATATCATAAAGAGCTATAAAAAGCTCGCCTAGCCTCATTTGGGTCCATATAAATTCAGCTGTAGTGTCCGTTGGGAAGACGGGGACCATCATTTATTGAAAGAGGAAGGGGGGGAACGGCTGTTGTTGAAAGGCGAAGTAGACAGGAAATGGTTTGCTCCTCGGATGAGAGATTGAAGAGACGAGGGCTGTGAAAGGGGGAGGATGCTGGGAAGCTGAAAGTGTCATCACGGGGAATCAAAATTCCAAAAGCGCAGATTCAGAGTGAAAAGCAGGTCTGTTCATGAGAAGACATGGAAAAACATCTGCTCTCCGCAGGGAAATTTCCAATTGTTGAACGATTGGCTATCAAACACCTGACCTGTCCTTGGCTCTCAGCTGTCCAGGCCCCACCAGATGGCAGACATGTGGCCCACCACTGTGCTGGCCCGTCCTCTCCCCGCACCCCCTAACGTCTTGGAGAGGCTGAGAGCAAAGCAGCGATGGCAGGTGTTGACAAAGTTCCACCTGAAGGGATTTGATCGCTCCAAGACACCGCCGCTCCCCAGCTGCTCGCCGCACGGCTTAATCAACACACAGCTCACAAAGTACAGAAAAGAATAACAGTGCGGGGTGAAACAGCAAAGTGTGTTTGGGTTCAGTACAAAAAAAAAAAAAAGGAAGATATCTCATGAAAGATAGCGCCTCTGCATGCAGAATACACACGAGTGGAATGAGTCATCCCATAAACAGAAAGGGAGACTTTTAAACAAAAATAATGCGGAAGATTTGGTGTTGCATCAAACTGCATTACTGTTCAGGCATGATCTAATGAAGAGAAGAGTGCAACAAAAGCTAACCGCTTTAGCTGCGGTCACTTGCTAAGTTAATTGAGGTTGGGTGAGTGGGAGGACTGAATTATTTCAGACACCGTTTCCATGACAAGTGACAGTGCTGTGGGAATTTGGAGATGAATTTCCACAGTCATTGACTGACTGGCCAATTGAGATGAAAATGAAGTTGTAGAAAATAAAAAAAGGAGACGACGCAGCATGAACCAAGTGGAGATGGAAGTAAAGCAGAGATTCTTCAATGTTTGTTGTGCCAAAATTCTTACCAATAACACTTAAAAGCATTTTATTTGCCTATTTGATTTATTTATTTATAGCAGAACAAGCTTATCTTTAATCCACCTTAATTTCAGCTTTGCTTTACATGCAAAATAACAAAAACCGAAACAGTCTTGAGGTTTGGAATGGGCAACGGAAGAATTACCGTATCTACTGTCACGGTGCCTGTCAGCTCACCTCCCCCTCCCTCAGCTCCTGCGCCTGCTCTGCTGATTGGAACCAGCTGACCTTCATCTCCTCATCACCCTGCCGGCCTTCTTAAGGGATCTTCTCACCAGAATTCAGCACCAGTTCGTTATACTCACTCCGGTGCTCATGTATGGCCTTTTAGTATTTACCTTCCAAGCTAAGTTACCTGACTCACCACGCTCCGCTTTTACCTTCAGGTTCTCTCTCCACTGGTCTCGCTGGTTTCATCATCCTGAGCTCTCCACCGCGCCCCTCGCTGGTCCCGCCATCCTCGGCGTCCACGCCTCGCCTCAAGCCGCTCCGCCGCCCTCTGCGCTCTCATCCTGCCTCAGGCTGGTTCCACCGTCCTCGGTGCCCAAGCCTCGCCTTACGTCCGTCCCAAGAACTATAAGTCTCCACCCGAAGAGGTTTCAACCACGGAACTCTGTAAAAATAAACCTCTTCTAACCCACCTCTCGGATCGTGAGTTACTTCCGGGTTTCAGCGTCTGGGTCAGTCACGTCTACTACGTCAGTCATGACATCTACAGCATTATAGGAAGCCATTTTGGGAGGATATGACATCACCAAACCACAGACTTTCTGAAACCTGGCAAAAACGATTGCCACTGTTGATAAAATATCAAAAACTGATCCAAAATCGAGAATTTAACAGTTACCTAACAATCAAAAAGACCCACTCCGATAAAAAAATGTACTTTTTGGTGTTTTGACATGTTTTTGTGGCATTTTTTCTGATGATGGGCATTTACAAAGAAAAGTCAACTTCAACTTCATTGCATTTCTAGAAATGTATTTATTCAAATAGTTGCAAATCAGGAGCAGACAAAAAAATGCTGTGAGAAAAAGCTTGTAGTTGTGACCTACGGTGCTAAAATTGGCCGGCCACAAGCTCCCTGCTCCGCTCCATTGTGATTCATTCACTTGTAGACGACTAGATCCATGCGTCTTTGCTCTCCTTGTCTGAGCTGGAATCTGACTCAATTTAAACTTAAAATATCTATCCAAGCTATGAATCATCACCTGTCTTTTGTACATTGGTCGCTCACCACACAATAAGCTCTTTATTAATGTTCCCATACTGTTTAGTTTAAAACTACGGAAGAAGACTAGGGCCATGGAGGAAGAAAAAAAAGTGCACAGAATAATCTGACTGAAATCTCAGAATTCTGCCTAATCCTCTAATTCTCTTCTGTATTCTTGCTCTTTAGAAGCAAATTATTAAAAGTTTACAATTGCAAGTAAATGTGTGGTCAAATCTGTCACGAAGTGTATTCAATTTTCAAAGGAACGTCTATGTCAGAACAAAAGTTATGTGTAGAAAGTTTTAACTCTGTCATAAGTCAGTTCTTATAAGTATATAAAAGCAAATTTTTTACAAATGACTGGCTTAATAGTCACAAAAGCATCAATTATGTGTATTTTTCTAAATGGTAAGGGGATTTTGCGGCTCTCCTTTGTTTCTGGTTTTAAGTTATTGGACCAAATGGCTCTTTTAGCCACTGTCACCACCAGTGGCTGGGATAGGCTCAAGAAGGTAGAGCAGGTTTGAAAAATGGGTGGATGGATGTTTGTTGGACAACTTTTAAGCTTTTACCTTAAAACGTTGCGAAGAATAAACTTCTACTTGGAATTCTCTGATATTTTTTTCTGTTTTTGTTGTAGTCCAACACAAACAGATTCTCTTCCCTTGCTGTATCAACACCTCTGAACACCGCTAAACACCATGAACCAGCTCTGCTGCAGCTACTTGGGTGGTTTCTTTGTAATCCCTCCCTCACACGTGGTCGAAGCTGGTCCACTGTGGCTCATTAATCTGTTTATTTCATTGTTGGTCCTTCAGAAAACTAATAAGATGCAGCCCTAATGCATGCTGGGATATGGACACACATGGAGGCACCAACACAAGCCACAAGAAAAGACAGAAAAAGTCATGAGACGAATCGCTGAATTTGATTTTTGGGTGTGTGTTTTTTTACTGCCATCATCCCTTTCTTTCAGGGCCGAACAGGGAAGATCTCTGATTATGGATTTAGTGGCAGGGTCTTAATTTTTTCCTCCTCATGTAAACGCACACCGTTGTCTTCAGCAAAGCACACAGAGAATATGCCAGAACTAATTGCTGGTAGATGAGACAGTGCTGGAATTCTGTCATGATGAGTGTGGCCTTGTCATAGCAGGGCTACAGTGTTTTTACTTTTTTATTTTTTTTATTTGGTGCCGCTCACGGTCGCATTCAGGCGTTATTGCAGACACACACCGCTACACGACAGGAAATCATCTGGGAAGAGTGGAAGCACCGCGCCCATTCATTTGAGGGGTGTTTGGAAGCACAGCAGATAGAGAAAATGGAGCAAATTTAAATTGCCAGATGTGATTGAGTTTTATTGTGTTGGTCTGTGTAGGCCAATGGACAGCAGAGGAAGAAAGCAGGCCAGATAAGACAGAAGGGGAGGTGGGGGGATGTTAATGTGCAGAGCTTATTAAGGAAGGGCTCCTCAATTGGATTTGATCACTGGGGATTCTTGGGCAAATTTAATATAGCAGCATAGGGGCACACTGAAAGAGTGCTGTGAGACTGTTTCTCGTTGTCGGAACAAAAAAGTCTCACATGTGGACGCAGACATGAAAACATGGACCAGTATGACTGGAGATTGTGCCCCCCCCCCTTAAACTAAAGCTGTGACATTATCAGCTCCATGACAAGACGTCTAAGCACCCAATTGACCAGCCATCTTTATCTAAGCTTAAGACAAAGTTGGGAAGTCTTATTATTGAAAACAAAGACACTCCCTTTCACTTTAAAGATGTGAATGAAGGTTTAAAGAGGAGAAAAAACAGCTTTAGCACCATGTCTTTACTAACTTGCAAAAAGAAACACATTTAAGTGTCTAAGCTCTATAGGCTGCCAATTGGTAGAAGTCCATTGGTCACTTGGTTCTGTGCTGCAGAAAAAAACCCTGTAAGTCATGTAATGTACCATTTATTTTTATCATTTAATTCTGATGGATTTTTTTTTTAAGCTACCGGATTCTCTCCTCTACATCTCTCCATAGCTACATTTATACCGTCTGGGGCAACTTGCGTTTAAGCCGCCACTTTCAATGAAAAGTCTATGTAAATGCCCGTAAAGCTGTGATTCCGGCTTCTCCGTTCAAAACCTTCACATTCACATTTAGATTTGCGAGTTCTTTAGTCAGTTCTCAGGCTCCTTTTCAAAACACAGAAGTGCCAACTGTTGTAAACATAAGAATGGAGGAGAAATTAAAAATTGTGTGTTTTTTTTCTGCCCGGTCAGAATACTCAGACACCAAGTCTTTCATATCTCGCAATAGACCATCGAAAGAAATCTAGTAACCTTCAATCTAGCAAAGTTACCCAAAAAGAAACAAAACCTTTTTGTGCAGAAAGAAGTCAGTGACAAAACAGAAGAATACTCTTTGATTTCAAAATAAAATAAACAGACAAAACCAGAATTCTTTGCTTGAAATATGGATTTACTGCGGCGGTTGTTCCCATGTACCATTCCCTCTGTTTAACATGAACCAACCGACTCTTTAATATTACAAGGACGCCGCTAATGAAGTTACAAAAATGGTAGATTCATGTTTGTTATTCTATTTAGAAAATACCAGTTTTAATGACAGTTGTATATTTTGCTTTGTTGTACTCATTAATTTAACAGATGTTACTGTTACAATAAGGGGTTAGGAATCTTTAAACACAAGAGGCTTAAATTTGTATAAACCCCTTTTGTATTTAAGGCTAAACTTCATATCAATTACATTTGAATATATTTCTTTTGGGCGGAAAAGGCAGGAGAGAGCGGGACAGTCAAAATTTCTATCAAATGAGCCAGTATACCATAAATTGGCCTTTTCGACAGTAAGAATCTATCCCGTCAATGTATTGTAATTTTTGATGACAGGTTTTTCAGGCCGTAACTTCCCCTGATATTCCTCAATTTCATGTTCATTTGCACTTAGCTCTGCCATTTTCCTCCAAGTGGGCAATTACTGATGATGTCATTGCAATCCCTCTACTGCTCAGTGGATCTGGGATCGAACTGAACAGAAAACTAAAACACAAACAGGGCATCATGCACAAAAAGAGTTCTCTCATAACTAACCTTATCAATATAAATAGTTTTCTAGGTATTCTAAATGTTTTTTGTGAGGAAATTATAAACCACAGAAGACACACATCTACAACATCTGAGCAATGGGATGGATTTATTATTTATCTGGGGTTTAGTATCATTTATCTGTGCTGGGTGCATAGAGAGCATTCATGCAGATGCAATGACATGCCCCCTGATTTAGAGCACCTTTAGGGCACACATCTATATCAACTACTGTATTCGTCTTTATTGGGTACGCACAGTTTCTATGTTTGAAAAATTACAGAATGAAATAAAGTATTGCTCTGATGATGGATGAAGTTGTTAGGGCTGCATGAAAATGCTTCTAGGGGAGTATTTAGTCATTACAGCAGCAGAGGAAACACTGTGCAGCTTTTATTTTGAAAGACTACATATAGTGTCCTTGTTGTTCAGCTGCTTCGTATTTAATGTTAGGGTTTTTCCTTGATTGAAGAAGTTGAAAAAATGATTTCAACATTTTGGCAGATATGAAAATTAAATATTTCTCTAGAGGAAATTACATGGCAGCACCCATAGCGGGGGGAAGATATGTTTAAATACCAATAAGCTGTCCAACGTTAATGGTTTTTATAAATCAAACAGCCCTTTCTTGTTAGGACTACAAAAAAAAACTTTACGTGAAAAGAAAAACTTTGATGATTATGTGTAGTTGATGAGGAAAAGAGAAGAAGAAGACCCCTCAGTCTTTCATTTTTTTCCTTACTTGCCTTCTCTTGCTTTTATGTCCGCAACAAAGCATCCTTTAATCACATTGACTTTGAACACAAGACCCTAATGGCTCCCAGAGGTTGGTAACTGGATCCTTCCTGACAAATTTCTGCTGCCGCTAAAGGAGATGGATACCATTTTAATAGGGAATCTTGTTACTAATGTCTCACACACGCTGATGGAAAAAAAAATGACAAGACAAATTGTCAAAGACAATAAGAGAAAAAAGAAGCAGGACTTCAGTGGAATATGAGATGTGATGCTAAGTGCAGCTCATGCTTTCAATTAAATGTATATATTCCATTTTCTGCCACGTGTTCATTTAAAATCCGTACTCAGTTGACATTGTTTGGGAAACGTTAGATTGGAGTTAGATTGCAACTGTAATGACACAATCCACATTTCTTTTTTTTCTACATTAAGAAAATAGGTGGAAAACCTTCAGTAGAGCTGCAGAAATATCTCAAAATGTGAAAAAACCTGATGTTCATTATTGCTGCTTCAATGCTGGGTTCAAAGTAAATTTGTGTTCGCTGTCTCTCCTTGGGCGATCATCAAATTGGATGCTTTTCCAAAAATGTGTCCACAAACGTGACACTCCCACTGCTTGTCGTAAGGAGCTAATGTCATTTGCTTTTTACATGAAAGCATTGACTGTATATCTCGTCTGTAAATACAATACATGGACTCCACCTGCAATACGTCAAGGGTCAAAGCTATGTCCCTGATTGGTTAATCCACCGTGTCTTCTTCGCCAAAGTTCAGATACTTAAACCCGAAAAACATCGTCCAGTCCTCTGCACCAAAACAGCTTTGGGCTAACATGAGACACTGTACACTAAAGTGTTTACGCAATCAACGTAATTCCAATGGACTCTGGCGCTAGAGCTGATTCTTTGCACTACAGCATTTCAGCGCATTGCTTAATTTCTTAATATCAGAATCCCTTGAGATTATGTTAATTACTTAAACGATTGATTAACTTTGGTAAAACAAATACCAGAGCTAAAACGCCAGTGTTAAAGAGTTAAAGGACACAAGTATTTTACATACAAATTGATGTGCACTGTTTCCAACTTGCATGCAAATCAAAGAGCATGTGCTAGTTCCTGTATTCAGTAACGCCTTCGATCTTAAAGGTGATATTACACCTCATTTATGCCACAAAGCTAAATAAGCCATAACCTTGACAGGAAATTGAAAAAGGCATATTATTAGTTGTGAAACAGTTACAAATATCTAAATACTTTAATTGATGGTAAAAATGAGAACTATTAAAAATGTCTTAAACTGCATTGGAATAAGACATTAGTCCACATCTATGTGGGTGAGAGTTGAAAACCTAAATATGACCATTTAAACACAAACATAAAACTAATTCAAAATAAGACTTGGAAATGTGGGACCAATTCAGTCATTAGTTGCCCGTCACCATTGGGCAGCCATGTGATTTTTCACAATTGATTATTCACAACCCTAGAAAATATGCATGTAAATGATTGCAAACACTTACTAATGAACATGTTCTCTCAGCTGTGTTAGTGGGGGTGATAATTCTTTCAAAAGTAGCACGAAAAAATTCCCCACTTGAAGTATTTTTAGCCATAAAATAAAGCCTGTGTTCTCATCCACTGCACAGCGGGGTGCTGCCACTGACATGTGTCAATCTAACTTAGTTAGACTTGTTAATCGCTGGAAGGCTTTCCTAAAGATGTATTAATACAATGATGGGAGAAGGACACTATTAGACTGTCCTTGTTTGTCCTGTTAGACAATGAAAATCACAGCTCAGATAGCGACAAACCCTTGCAGAACTGTGTAATTATGCCCAATTGTGAATTCAAGCAACAGACATCTGCCCCCAAAAACACATGTGTGAGGACATGCGTAGGCTCCTGGGATCCCCTTTTATCTCAGCAAATTATGCTTGGATGAATAATCAAGACATCTTTTCTAGTCTAAGATTAAGTAAATATTGTTAATCTTGTAAAATATTTTACATGTAAAAACGATAAAAAGCTTCCCCTGGATTGTTTTTTTTTTTGCCATCACGTTAGGATCCTCCCAGGAGACGGAAGTAACTTAGAACTTAACCGTCATTACAAATCTAATCTGAGAAGGTCCCACACAGGAATACTAAACGCAGGTCAAATGTAATTATTTTCCCAGTAAAATTACGCTAAAACGTATGATTTTCAAGAAATATATCAGTTCCCTTAGATTTTTCCCTGAAAGCTATTAGACAGGTGCAGCTTTTCTTTTTACCCTTCAGCATGCTGCAACATCAGGGAGCTAATCAGCATCAATTACCATGTAAAGATGTGAAAATAAAGGTTAACACAGTTGTTTCGTCTGGTGGCAAAATTTCACTGCATCAAGCCTTATGAAATTTTTCTTTTGCCTCTCCATTATTTATACTACTATACTAGTACTACTTATGTTTTCTGCCAACTTAATTCTCTTCAGTCATGCAACAAATATGGCATTTACTTATATAACGCTTTACTACCTTCTTAGAAGTACCCAAGGCACTTTACAGTCATAGCCCCACTCACGCACACATTCACACAATGTTTCACACACTCCGCTGTCGAACACTGGCGCCAACCTAGGAGCAATGTGAGGTTCAGGGTCTTGCAACAAGACACTTCGACATATGGGCGCGGGAGCGGGAACCAAACCTGCGATCTTACGGTCAGCGGTTGACTGCTCTACCTCATGCACCAAGGCCGCCCCATTTAGTGTTAAACTGCACTGTGAGTGTTAAATATTTAGCCGAGGAAAAGGCTAAATTTGACAATTGTGACCTCAAATAGTAGATATTGGGTATGTTGTGTTAAATTCCTGTTTTTAAAAGTATTACTGCAGCACACAGATCTCAGCACGACCCCACAGACGTCAGAAAGTTCCATGTTGGGTTTCCAGCAAATAGCTACCTAGAACGGAAGGAACCAAAAATGTATTTATTTGTTTTAGACACAGACTAAGACCATACATAGCCACAAAGTGTCACAATCTTCAGTTCTGTTTTATTTTACCTGTTGTGTCTTGTGTGCATGTTGGTTGCGGGTTCTCCTGGAGGGCTCCACCCCCTCTCCTGTGGCTCTCCATGAGTGCACTTTAGGCTAATATGTCCTGCTGTCATGGTTCCTTTCTGGAGTCCTGCTGGTTTCAAGTCCTGTTACCTTTGTGGAGTTTTCCCCCAACTATTTTGGTGTTTATTTGTTATCAAAGGAACTCTGGATCTTCCCTCAACCTTGGAGTCTTGACCTGCAATTGGGTCATCCTGATATAGCGTAGTCAAGTCAAGAGCTTTACACTTTTTGGTGAGTTCTTGCTCCCTTACTGACATTTTCCAAACATTTTTTGGGACAAAAAAGACTGGAGCTCTGGAAGAAGTTAGCATTGCATCTTTTGGTTTTATTTTCTTTGTTTTTTGTTGAATTTTCTTGGTTCATGTTCTGATTTAATTTTTTTTCTGCTTTTCCTCCTAGTCATTTTTTGTGTGTTAATCATTCACAGCTGTCCTCAGTTCAGTCACCCATCCTCAGTATATTCAAGTGTCTGGTTTCCAGTTCAGGTTGTCTGTGGTCACCTCCTGTGCTGCTGTTCATTGGTTTGTCATTTCAGTTCAGATGGTTTAAGGCTGTTTCAAGTTTAATGACATTTCTGTAGTTGTGGGCAAGTGAAGCCTCACGAAGCACTGAGGTGTTTCTAACAAAAGAGATGTAAAGCTCCGAGACCTCAATGATATTGACATCTTCTGGACAACAAAAGCCATAGGAACCCCTAAGGAGCACGACTGAAGCCCTAACGCTTTTTCAATCCAATGACAGCAATAATAAAAGTTCAGGAAACAGAGTGGTCATGTAAGTGTTTTATTTATTCATTCTAAATAATGCTTTCATCAACATTACACAAAAGTATTCAGATTTCCTTCCCCCATACGCTAAATTCTACTTAAAGAGTTTATTCAAATCTTTGAGCTTTATCAAAAAACAGTACTGAAAGTCCTTAAAACGATTAGAAATCTTCCCTACTTTACAAATGGTGGTTTAATTAAGGGCCATTATTGTTTTGGATGTGACATGATTTTTAAAGAAAACATTTAAAGATAATGGCTTGGGATTTTGAAATAGTACAGTTGATTTCAGATGATTCTTCACAAGTTGGCAAGATGATTCAATGATATTTTCTATATTTTATTTTGAAAATTCTCTCACAATCTCCAAAACTCACCATCCCATCACACTCCCTTTTAGACGCATAATGGTGCACAATGATAGCTGATTTGGCACCAAACAAGTCAAATCTGTCATATCTGTAAAGCTTTCATTGGCTCAGATTGAACTGAACCACCGTGAGCCAATAATACACAACGGCAGACTATTAGACAATGAACAGCCTCGTATGCAATGAAGCACGAAGCAAAAAAGCAATGACGGTCGAGGCTTTGTACGTCATTAATCATGTGACATCTGTGTTTTGATACAAGCTCCGACACATTGCTTCGAATTCCTCTGCTTCAGGATGAGTGGGACCAGGTCCAAGGCCTCACCCTTCATTTGCCCATCAATAAATCTGCCATCTAGAGCCCATTCCCCCTGCATGTTGGGCTTCCTGGTTCCTGATGTGATGGCATAACATCATTTTGACTGGACATGAGCTGTCTGCAGGTGAAAAGTACCGATAACACAGGAATTTTCAAGATTGTAGCAGATTCTACCACTCAAAAAAGCTTGTAGAGCTAAAACGTTGATTACGATTTATACGGGCATGCTCTGGGCGACAGGTTGTCATGAACATTTGAATAGCACATACGGGTGAAGTCAGTGAGATGCAACCCCCCCCCCCCCAAACCCTGCAAGAGACCTGTTGGTTTTGTTTAAGTGATAATTGTGCGCTCCTTGCGTGCCATGCTTCCAACCTGACCATTTGAAATGTGAAAATTGGACAATCAAAGCGTAGTTTGTGCGGGCGTCCCACGAGCTGCAGTGCATCCAGTATTTACTCACTGCCAGTAAGGAGACAGACTAGAGCAGGGGTGTCAAGCTCATTTTCACCGAGTGCCGCATCAGCATAGTGGTTGTCCTTAAAGGGCCAGATATAACTTAGACATGTAACTAAATGCAATGAAAAATAAATGTAACTACTCCTTAATGTTAAATTACTCATTTATTTATTTATTCTAACTTTTTAAAGTGACAATTACATTCCTTTTGAATCTTGTCCGCTTATTAAAATCCACCTAACTCCATCAATGAAGGATCAAACTTTCCAAGTGAATAAAGAAAAATGACAGAAACTGAGCTAGAAAGAACATGTATTACACGTGTAACATTTTACAAAAAAAAAGCTGCACACAGCCTTGCACCCAACTGATGGTTTGATGACAAATATTTCTCTGCATACACACATACGTACATAAGACCTACAAACATTGAATAAATACAACAGTAGCTACACATAAATAAAATGTAAACCACTACAAAAAAAAATTTGTAAGAAATCAAAAACTTTTGTGCTCTCGCGGGCCACATAAAGTGACATGGCGGGCCTTGAGTTTGACACATGTGGCACATGTAGCACAGTGGCACTGTACAACAGCGTCACCTTTAAGTCATAAGTGCGTATAACTTACATTGTCCAAATAAATAATTCATGATACACGATTGTAGCACCTATGTCACTGCTACCAACTTTTCACTATGACATTTCTTCGTCTGCTCCTGATTTACAATGATTTGAATAAATACTCAGAAATGCAATGTTATACAAGTATAAAATATATAGTTTTATTTCGTTTTCTTTCTATATGCCCTCCTTCATTAGAAAAATACCTCAAGAAAATGCTGAAAAACAAAAACAGCATTTCTGGCATTTGACAAAAAGCTCAATTTAAATCCAGGAAATAAGGAGTATATCTTAATATACAGCATCAATTGATTCAAACTAAATACTAATGCATAATAAATAAATCTACCTCAATGTTGTATAACAAGATTTTTAATGTTTCACACTAGCATGAAGAAGAATTTTTAAAAGTGGAAAGAAGAAGTATAGTGATGTAAAGCAAACTGTGTCAGGATTAGTTAGCCCTCTGACTGTCACTTCCTGTTTTATTTTGAAGGCCTGTCTTTTCTGTCTTCATTTCCAGTTCCTGCTGTGTGATCTGCTTCCTCCCTAATGTGCTCCACCTGTGCCTCATTGTCTTCCCTATATAAGCAGTGCTTTTTTCTCAAGCCAATGCCAGATTGTCTTTCTTTCCCTGTGAGCAATCCAGCCTTAATCTCTCCAGAGTTCCTAGAGCAATTTGTTCCTGATTCAGTCCTCTTTTGGATGGCCTCCTGAACTTATATTAAAGACTCTGATTCTGCCACTCCCTGACTCCACCATTGTGTCCGCCTGAGCTGCATCTGATAGTACAATCTGGCCATAACATGGATACATCGGAGTCTGAACGTCTCCTTGCAGCGCTTGGAACACAAGGTCAGAGAATAACCCAGCAGGACCAACAGCTCGCACAGCTTCGCCATGATTTTGCCACTGCCATGTCATCACTCTCAACGCAGCTCTCTGACGTAACCACGGCCCTCAAGAATCGGACCGTTTCGGAGTGTTCTTCCTCTGTGACTCCCTCTGCTCCCTCTGAGACAGCTACTACGCCCCCTGGACCTTCCGAGCCCCGCCCTGTCAGACTATCCAGTCCAGAGCGCTTTTCCGGGGACTCAGGAGACTGTCGCTCTTTTCTCACCCAGTGTGAGCTCCATTTTGAGTTCCAGTCCCACGCTTTTCCTTCGGACAGAGCCAAAATCGCCTACATCGTATCCTACCTGTCCGGACGAGCCAAGGCGTGGGCCACATCGGAATGGAGCCGGCGCAGCGCTGTGTGCAACTCGCTGTCTTTATTCCTAGAGACCTTCAGACAGATTTTCCATTCAGCTGTCCCTGGAAGAGAGGCTGCCAAAGCTCTTGTGAACATAAAACAAGGTAGAAGATCAGTAATGGATTATGCCATTGAGTTCAGAACCCTATCTGCTGATAGTGGATGGAACCAGCCGGCGCTAGTGGATGCCTTCTACACCGGATTGTCGGAGCGTTTAAAGGACCATCTCGCTCCTCTCGACCTCCCCCCAGAGTTGGATGCTCTGGTTTCGCTGGCGTCCAGAATAGATCAACGTTTACAAGAGCGTCAACGTGGGAGATTATCTGCCCCTCTCTCCAGACCTCCAAGTTTGCCTTACGCCCCTGAACTTCAACCATCATGCTCAGGGGCTGTTCCGCCTCCTGATGCTGTTGAACCCATGCAAGTGGGTCACACCCGCCTAACTCCAGCAGAACGCCAACGGCGTTTCAGCGAGGGTCGCTGCCTCTACTGTGCTCAGCTGGGACACCTGATCGCCAACTGCCCTATCAGGGGAGCTGTTTCCACCAACACCTCCTCCGTCATGGTGAGTGCGACCCAGTCCAGGATCTCTGTACCCAGACAATTAACGCAGGTCACGCTCACCTCAGACACCTCCACATCCGCTCAGGGTGCGCTGCTAGATTCTGGAGCAGACACCAACTTGATGAGCTATGAGCTAGCTTCCAAACTACACATAAAGGAAGTTGAGATGTCAGTACCTCTCACAGCCACTGCACTGGACGGCAGATTGCTTTGCTACATCACGCACAAGACCCCTCCTGTGACTCTGTCATTTCCTGACGGACATTCAGAGCTGATAACCTTTCACCTGTTTCGCTCAGCAGCTCATCCTCTGATATTAGGGTTCCCGTGGCTTCTCAGGCACAACCCTCACATAGACTGGTCCATGGGAACTGTGAAGTCCTGGGGGAAAAGCTGCTTTAATGACTGTTTTCCTGTGTCCCCTAACCTAAATCCTGACGACACTCCAGACCTGGAAGGCGTTCCTCGGTGCTACCATGACTTAAAGGATGTGTTTAATAAATGTTATGCCACCTCTTTACCTCCCCACAGAGACGGTGATTGCGCCATTGACCTCCTCCCAGGGGCACCCATTCCTAAAGGCAGGCTGTTCTCCCTATCAATCCCTGAGCGTCTTGCCATGGAAGAATACATCAAGACCTCGCTACGGGCGGGGCTGATCCGGCCGTCCTCTTCCCCTGCTGGTGCAGGATTCTTTTTTGTTGAGAAAAAGGACAAGACCCTGAGACCTTGTATAGATTACACTCAACTAAATGACATAACCATCAAAAACAGGTACCCTCTTCCCCTTGTCTCCTCTGCCTTTGACATTCTGCAGGGTGCTAAAATATTCACAAAACTTGACCTACGGAATGCCTATCACCTGATCAGAATACGGGAGGGGGATGAGTGGAAGACGGCCTTCAACACCCCCATTGGACATTATGAGTACTTGGTCATGCCGTTCGGCCTCACAAATGCCCCCGCCGTATTTCAATCTCTAGTGAATGATGTTCTCCGGGATCTGTTAAATAAAAAGGTTTTTGTGTATCTGGACGATATCTTAGTTTTTCCCCCCAGCCTGGACGAACACGTCTCCACAGTAAGAGAAGTCCTCACACGACTACTTGACAACAACCTCTATGTGAAGGCGGAGAAGTGTGAGTTCCATAAGGACCAGGTCAGTTTCTTGGGTTACATCATTTCTCAGGGGTCTCTGACCATGGACCCATCCAAGGTGGATAGTGTGCTGAAGTGGCCCACCCCTACCACCAGGAAAGATCTCCAACGATTCTTGGGCTTTGCAAACTTCTATAGGAAGTTCATCAAGGGTTTTAGCTCGGTGGCTGCTCCCCTTCATGCGCTAACCTCTTCCAAAACTACTTTCCAGTGGTCTGCATCGGCTGACGCCGCCTTCCAACGTTTAAAGTCATCCTTCACTACAGCTCCCGTCCTCACCTTGCCGGACCCAGCTAAACAGTTCATTGTGGAAGTGGATGCCTCCGATATTGGTGTAGGAGCTGTCCTCTCCCAGAGGTCGGGTGAGGACGGAAAAATTCACCCTTGTGCTTTCCTTTCTCGCAAGCTGTCTTCTGCAGAAAGGAACTATGCTGTGGGGGACCGCGAACTCTTGGCAGTCAAAGTCGCACTGGAAGAATGGAGGCACTGGCTAGAGGGCGCAGTCCATCCGGTTCTTATCTGGACAGATCATAAGAATTTGGAATTCATAAGGACAGCTAAACGTCTGAATCCCCGGCAAGCAAGGTGGGCTTTCTTTTTCTCCAGATTCAACTATATACTTTCATACAGACCTGGATCCAAAAACATAAAACCGGATTCTCTGTCCCGGATGTATTCCTCTGCTGACCTGCCTGTGGATGAGTCCGTCATCTTGGCTCCTGAAAGAGTTCTGGGAGCATTCACATGGAGCATTGAATCCAAAGTAAGGTCTGCCAACAGATCCATCGCCAGTCCTGCAGCATTGCCCCCTAATCGGCTGTTTGTTCCTCCGGAGTTGAGAAGTGAAGTACTACAGTGGGGGCACTCCTCCCTGTTATCGTGTCACCCAGGGGTGAAACGGACCTTGTTTCGTGTAACAGAGAGATTCTGGTGGCCAGATATGAAAAAAGATGTGTCCGAGTTTGTGTCTGCATGTTCTGTCTGTGCCCAACAGAAATCCTCAAATGCCCCTCCAGCTGGACTCCTTCAACCCCTGCCTATTCCTCAGCGTCCCTGGTCAGAGATCTCTGTGGATTTTGTCACCGGATTACCTGAATCTCAAGGTAACACTGTGGTTCTTACAGTGGTTGACAGATTCTCCAAAATGACCAAATTTTTTGCCCTGCCCAAGCTTCCAACTGCCAAACAGACTGCTGAACTCCTCACCACCCATCTGTTTAAAGACTTTGGATTTCCTCAGAGCATTCTGTCTGACCGGGGCCCACAATTTGTTGCCCAATTCTGGAGGGCGTTTTGTGTCCTGATAGGTGCTGAGCCGAACCTGACCTCAGGTTACCACCCCCAAAGCAATGGCCAGACAGAGCGAGTGAATCAGGATCTGGAAACGGGACTGCGATGCTTGTCTGGGCAGAATCCCTTGTCCTGGTCCAGGTCTCTTCCCTGGGTGGAATACGCCCACAACACGTTACCCTCTGCCTCCACGGGCCTGACGCCCTTTCAGGTGGTTTTTGGTTACCAACCTCCTCTGTTTCAGAGCTTGGAAAAGGAGGTTGCAGTTCCTTCAGCGGCAGCTATGGTTCGTCGTTGTAAAGGCATGTGGATCAGAGCGAGGGCAGCCCTGTTGAAATCGTCACACTCATACAAAAAGTCTGCAGACCGCCGCCGTCGTCCGGCTCCAGTTTACTCGCCTGGGCAGAAGGTGTGGCTTTCATCCCGGGACCTCCCGCTGAAAGTGCAGTGTCGTAAGCTGGCTCCGAGATTTATTGGACCATTTCCAGTATCGAAAATAATTAATCGCTCTGCTGTCAGACTCCGCTTACCCAGGTCTTCTCGGATTCATCCCACCTTCCATGTTAGCCGCATCAAACCGGTAAAGGAAAGCCCCCTGGTTCCACCCTCTGCACCACCTCCGTCCCCCAGGATACTTGATGGAGGCCCTGTATATACTGTCCGCCGCCTGCTGGCGGTACGGCGTCTGGGCCGAGGTTGCCAGTACTTGGTGGACTGGGAGGGCTATGGGCCTGAGGAACGGTCCTGGGTTCCCTCCCGCCATATCATGGACCCCCGGCTCATCCGGGATTTCCACGCCTCTCACGGGTCTGGGCCGCACGGGGTCGGCCGTGGGAGGGGGGGTACTGTCAGGATTAGTTAGCCCTCTGACTGTCACTTCCTGTTTTATTTTGAAGGCCTGTCTTTTCTGTCTTCATTTCCAGTTCCTGCTGTGTGATCTGCTTCCTCCCTAATGTGCTCCACCTGTGCCTCATTGTCTTCCCTATATAAGCAGTGCTTTTTTCTCAAGCCAATGCCAGATTGTCTTTCTTTCCCTGTGAGCAATCCAGCCTTAATCTCTCCAGAGTTCCTAGAGCAATTTGTTCCTGATTCAGTCCTCTTTTGGATGGCCTCCTGAACTTATATTAAAGACTCTGATTCTGCCACTCCCTGACTCCACCATTGTGTCCGCCTGAGCTGCATCTGATAAACTGCAGTTTAAGGTATTAAATAATTGGTTACTCCGTGTGTGGGAATTTATAGAGAAAGTATGGTAGCGCCTTGGGGTGCCATTAGAAATCCTAAATGATGTGTTAATCTGAAGGGCGGTACGTGTGTGTGTAGGCAGCATCCACATTAAGATGCAAAGCTGCGAAGGAAAACGCCTCTTTAAGTGATGCTGTAACGTTCCTGTTTGACACCGGATTAAAAACAACAATACACAGATTTATTTGCCTGTGAGACGCCTGTGGTCTCTCGTATTCGGCCCATCTCTCTGGCTCTACTTAGCAGTTTAAATATTTGACTAATTTTTGCAAACATCTCAGGCTGCTCGTGTGTTATAATTCATTCTTGGCTTCAAGGACTTCAAGGATGGTCCTCGTCTAAACCGCACGGAAAACCTGTCGAACTCAGAAAATAAACGTCCCTTTGATGGAAAATTAAACCTCACCGTGATGCACCGCCATGGACTAATAAAAAGCAACACTTGCAGAGACTTTGCAAAAGCTTTTAAATTCAGGGCGCTGTCTCCTTTGTTTTTGCCTGTGCAGAATTTAATTGAATTTGTCAAAGGAAACAATAGATGAAAGCTTAACCGAGGCATTTCCTCTCCACATGTGTGGAGCTGGGCTTCTCTTCTTATGAACCGTGTGTGTGTGTGTGTGTGTGTGAGTGTGCATCTGTATCAGCCAATTCAATCTTGCAGCAGACCAGGCTCTGGAGAAGAAGAGCCTTGGTAGCTCAATTAGCAAAGCAGCCAGCTTTTTCTCTGCCTCCACGCTTCCATTTGTTTTTCTTGTGCAGTTTTAGTAGTGGAAATGAAAAAACAACAATCACACATACTCATGCTTGGGCACTCCTCACCCTCACATATTCTCCGACACAGAGTATCACATCACCTTTTGGCCTCAGCCATCCACACCGCTCCGCTCTGTCTGCTCAGACTTATTGGGCCGTGAAGGTGAAAACCAGAGGAGCCAATTAAAGCTCACAAAGATGTCCAGAACTCACGTCTTTCTACTTTGTGTCATCTATTCTTGCCTCAGAGCCCTTCTATTAATGAAAACCCAGTTTCAAAAAAAGCTTCTTAAATACTGCATTTGGTTGAATATTTCACCATGAACGTTTTACTCTGACCGCTGTCTTCTCTGTTTGTTGAAATCAAAGGCGAAAACTCTTGGCTGCATAACTCGAGGTCTGTCAAGCAGAGTCTCTGGTGGTTAATCGGCTCTGTGGGGACAATTTTCCCTCGGAATCAGAGCCTTGTCTGCTTAGTTGAAAAGCTTTGCTAGGAAATGTTGGGCCGTTAAACACCATTTTCCTGTACAGAGCCATTAAGGGGTGTCACACTTGACTAGCTCTTTGTAATTGGCTCTCAGATAGTCAAAGGAAGTACCTGGAAAGGGCTGCTTTATGTAGTAACATCTGGCACAGATAACCTGTATGGGATTGTTCACTGTATTCTGTTGATGATGAAACTATAGTGTGACTGAGAACATCAAATAGCAACATTGTCTAAATTTTGTCAATAGGTTTGCAGAAGAATTGTGAACCATGTGTAAAAAAGGTCAGTTGTATCTTTTGAAAAAAACAAAACCATAAATAAGTAAATGATGCATGTTTTTAATTAAAATATCTCGTTATTTTTATTTATAAGCCTATTATGCCTTTAACACCGAAACTTTAGCTACAATGATCATAGTCTTTCAACTATTCTCCAATTATTTGCACCACTCAAGACTCTGATGAAAATTGTATTTTTGGTGTTTTTAACATGTTCCATTCTGATGATGGAGGTCATTTATAAAGAAAATTGAGCTTAAAATTGAATTTCTGAAAATATCTTCATTGAAATCGTTTTAAAATGCAATTTGAAAGAAACTATCTGCTCTGCTTCATTTTGATTCACTCTCTTGTAGACGACTAGATCCATGTACATCTTTTCTTTCCTCGCCTGAGCTGGCATCTGGCTCAACACTGTACGGCTAGAAAGCTTCAATATTCTTCGCCATTTTTGCTGCAGTGCTTATGTTAGGTTGAGGTATGAGGGGCTGTAAGCTAGAGGGAGAGTGTAAGCAGCTTGCATTTGGTCTGTTTTCAGACAGGCATCAAGGAAACCATTCTGTTACGGACCAAAGCTTGTAAGCAAAACCATGTGACTAAAAATCTCTTCAGTCATTGGCCAGTAACTACGAAGGCAGGTCAAGACACCAAAAGAAGGACAGATGTGCTGGGCTTTACAATCTTTAGAGGGACGATTAACTTATTAAAACGGCATTTTTCGATTGTCAGTTTTGAACGTCGGAACAACACTTTTTACACGGCTGAGGCATGCTGCAATGCGGTTACTGGCAAAGGAAGCCTGCCGTGTGTGCTTTCACTCAGAGGATGCTGGCAACTGCAGTGATGAGGAGACGTCTGCTATGAAGGGATGCAAAGTTATTCTGGAAAGACAGTCAGTGGCGATCTCGTGAAGGGACATATAGATTCCCCCCCCCCCAGGAAAAGCTTTTCCCCCCCACTAGACTAAAACCACCCATTTCCGCGAAAAATTAATTAAATTTGCTTTAGGGTGCCCTTACTATCCTGTCACCTAGCTGCCATGATGACCGTATGTTGCGCTGTCTGTCTGTACACCTCTAGCGTGCACCCGGGGGAAACCGGCGAACAGGTAAGGAGGCGGCGGCGGGGCTTAGACTCACCGCTTATGATTCCAGACCCGCAACAAAATAACAGCTGCTTCCTTATAAAAACTAGGTGTCATCCATAAAATAAAAATACTTTATTGGGTTTGCTGGATTTAAAGAAAAGAAAATTGAAACGAATCTGCATGAAAATGAATTTGTTTTGACAGAAGGAGAAGTGTTCAAGGTTGTGGAAAATGGAAAAAATATCAAAGGAAACATCACGCTCATACAGAATAAAAATAATTAAAATAAATAATTACATAAATATCCTGACAACATTTTGAATCAATACAAGTATTGCCAAATGAACTATGGCGATATATCGGCAAAAACATTTTTTCTAACACCCCTTCTGTGCTTTCATCTCAGTGGGAAACTGATCCAAATGGCTTTGCACTGAAATGCAACAATTCAGTTACGGTAGTTCAAAGAACTTTTGGTTTTTAGGTGTTGTCAACGACATCTCTCTGGTGTTAAAGGGTTAGTGAGCACGTCAGTTCTGGTTGTCCCTAAAGACCACTCAATAAAACTGGTAAATCACTGATGAAATATGTCTGTTTCTTTGGTCAAATTTAAGTTAAACACAAAGAAAAAGCTGTCCAAATAGCTGGAACTTTGCACAAAACCGACTGGTAATGGCAAAAGTGCAGAAAAAGATTAGGTGACATAAATTCAGAAACTAAAGAGACAACAAGAGAGGATACCTAATGTGACCAAATGTGGTTTTCTTGCTACTTACCAGCTGGTACTTCCCTGCTTTGCCCTAAGGTCCAATCACACAAATACTGCTTCCTCCCCATGGTGCACACGCTCTTGCACTCCGCACAGGTGTAAACGGATAGCAGCAGTTGCAATCAAGGAACTGCCTGGCATCCGATTGAGGCATTAGGCCAATCAGGCGTAGTGTTGGCGAGCTGCACCAGGACCCCAGGCTACACAATGTGTTCAAAGCTTAATAAGCGCCGTCAGGCCCCAGGGGTGGCTTAGTGAAAGAGGATATTCGGAGGATTTTTATTTTTTGGAAACTTATTGTTCATTATTGTTTATCTGTTGGCTGTAACAATAAGTTGGGGTATTACTCCCCCACAGTGGAGCACAATTAACTGCATTTTAATAAAACATTCATAAGCTTTTTGACAAGATTTTTGGGTAAAAGTCTTTCTTAAATAGTTTACATTTAAAGTCATGATGTGAAGGAAAATTTGATTTTTCTAAGTCATCTATCAAAAAAGTTTATTTAACATTTAAACAAATAATTGCACTAAACCTTTTAGCATATGAAATCCAACTCGGCCCTCAAAGTTTAAAAAAAAAACAGCTATGGTTCTTTTTTCAGCCTTTGAAAAAGTATGAAACTATGGGGACCTTAAGATGAACAGTTGTAATGTGCACTTTATTTTAGTGAGCAGAACATGAGACAGCTGAAATTATTTATTTTTTAATCTCCTTTTATTCATTGCTGAGGTACTAATCAAATGAGGTACGAGGACTCTAAGCAGATGTTGGGGAGAAACGAAACATGGAGTCCTTCAAGGACTCCCCAAGAATTGAGGATGTGCATTAAAGTCAGCTCTATCTCTAACAGCAAAATCCACTCTCTTTTTCATAGAGCTCATGCAGCCCCAGCCTCAAGTAGTTTCATCTGCCCCAGTCAGCTGTCACTGACAAGACTGAAGTCTGACTAACAGCAAACAATTATTTTCAAGTAGAGTTTTCAGTGTGATTTACTTAGAACAAGAAAATAGAGATGGAACAGAGAAAGGGGGTGGAAAAGAGGAAAGCCACAAACCATTCACAGAAGAAGTGTGACAAATTGCTCCGGAGGTAACTCACGTCAAATTTATTTATAAAGCAACCTCCAAGCACTGGAAAATGCAACCAAGAAGCTTTTTAAGAATAGAAGAAAAACCTGTGTGAAGACAAGAATGAAAACAACAAGAGCTTTGTTACACAGTGTAGGAAAAAAGGGTAAAAAGAAATTTAAATGAAATATTGGACCCTAAATTGTTAAATTTGTTAGTTTCACCTTTTTGCAAGAAGGTCCAAATCCCACGATGCACACGATGACTATGTGCATATTTTCGTTTTATCAGGGTATTGACTCTTTATTACATCATGCTCCTTAAGATGACTGTTGGTTCCAAAATGCCCTTTAACGTTCTTTTTTTTGTCTACATGTAGCTTAGAGAAGGCAACCACGACGGAGCACAATACAGTGCTTTTGTGAGCCGATCCCAAGTCCAGGCACAGTAAATGCAGGGGATTGGATTGCATTGAAGTGCCTCTTTAAGATTTCAAGGCTTAGGAGGCTTAGGTGGCGTGCGGTCAGATGAGGCAAGTGACGCTTGGCCTCACCTGTCATCGTGATAAATTAGAAAAAAAGTACATGAAGTAAATATTATTTTCCACTCATCAGTGTTTAAGATACATTTTCGGTTGACTCGAAACATTTTCCACAGTTTCTGATGTGAAAACGGGCGAATATGAATGTTGGGCGATCACATACGGAGCCTCATGTCTGACTGCAGGTCTTATTTTTTACAGTGACATGCAGTCAGAGCGCTGACTTCAAGGGCGGAGAAAAAGCTGCTGGTGAGGCGAGCAGGCGTAGCAGGGGGCAGATGTGAGCTGACAGCTGCTTTGTAGCTATACTGGTGCAGTAGAAACAGAACAGACCGAGGAAGTCTTTCTTCATTGGCCACAATCTCAATTGAGAGGGAGATACTCATGTAACTAAAGGAGAAAAAGGAAGATTTTTTACAACAGATCATAGAGCTTTTTGTGGAGAAGGATTGGTGCATGGACTCAAAAAGTAAGGCCAAACATGGTTTTCAGGTTTTTTTTAAATAACATTGGAGTAAGTGGAAAAAAACGTATTTGAAAGCGAAATAATTATTTTTATGATCATTTTCCCAGACAACATTTAATACACTGATTAAAGCACCAGAATTTGAAGTTAGAAGAATACCAGAAAGAGTTACTGAGGGTCTGTCATGGTGCCTCTATCAGTCTCTCCTCCCCCTCCCCTCTCTGCTCTGCTCCTGACTCATCCCAGCCTTGACCACTTACCTTATCACTTGCCAGCTCTACTTAAGAGGATTTTCACCAGCATTCATCACCAGTTCGTTGCCCCTTGTGGTGCCTTATCTGGTCTCCTGTGCTTAAGTCTTGCTTCCATGTTTTTGCCTCTTGCTAACTTTTGCCCTCCTGCCTATTATCATTCACGAGTGTCACCCGAGTCAGAGATCTCCATGAGCAGCCGCTACAATCCTGAAATTGCAGAAAACCCAAAAACCCCATCAAGACCTCCAGTCACACCACGAGTCCTGTCTAAGCATAGACCTCCAGCCACGAATCCTGTCCATGCCAAGACCTCCTGCTACACCTAGAAACCTAATCACACCAGAACCTCCAGCCACGCCACTACTCCAAACCAGGCTACAAAATAAAACTTATTACTTATACACAAGCGTGTCCTATCAATTTGTATACAAAAGAAATATTATCTGTAGGACAAATATGTTCTTGTGTGTATCTTATATGGAGTTACCTGCTGTTGGCTGAATGAAGTATTCAGTTCTTGCAATTGCAAGAGCCATCAACCTAACTGCATGTCACTGCTATAGACCCAAAAAATGATTACCTGGAAGAGTGAAATGTATTTTCATTTTTCTCCATAAAAAAGACTGCAGATTTCTTTTAAGATACGTTAACTTTTTTTGGCACATATTCAATTAAGAAGCTCCAAAGCAGCCACAATGCTAATTTTCTTAAAACAAAACCTTAGCAAAATGTAGTCAATTTAAATCTACTACAAATATATCTATATTTTATAAAATCAAAACATTCATTTAGTCTGAAAAAGTATTCAGTTAGAATACCTCCTACACTACACATACATATTAAATATACGTATATGTCTATAATATATGGTTTAAAAGTTTTTTGTCTCTGTCCGAACACAATCCACGGACCCGCGGGATTGAACAACGTGGGGTTTCCATCTGTGATGTTGATCGGAGCGTAGGGTTCAAAGTCCGCTGCAGGTGTTGCTGTGACCGCCGCCACCTTTCCTGTTTGTGGTGTCCTGCCAGGCTCATCGGCTGCTTCGCCACCCGCTACGCTAGCCAGCTGCCCGGTGGACAACTGAGCTGTCCACTATAGCCAATGTGGGCAAACACAGGTGGGGTCACCATGGAAACTGCAGACAAACACATTGGAGCCCACATTTTCTGCACACTTTTAAACCACATAGGGCCCATTTGGCAGTGCTGGCTTTTACTCCAGAATACTTCTAATATGCTCATTTTTGCCAAGGGAAAAGTGGCTATTTTTTGTACAAACTTAGAATTTCCTGTCAAAACATTCAATCAAAGCATGGACATGCCCTATTTGAATGTTTCTTAAAGAAAAGGGGATAAACTGAACACTCTCGAAGGAAATGAATCAGACAAGATGTTTAGCTTGGAGGCCAAAGCTGGAAAAAAAAATGGCAGCAAGACACCCACAATCACTGACATCATCGTGTCCCAAAGTGACAACGCTGAAGCGAGGGGTACACAGTCATCCTTTGCTGCACTTTAAATGTCTTTCTTATCTCCCTCCCCCTCCATCCTTCATTTTCCGAAACTTTCCACCTTCCCCATGTCGATCTTCCCTCCATTCATCTGTCCCCTCAGCTTTCAGTTTTTTCATATTTTTTGGGACTTGTCAGACGTTACAGTGGCAGCTTATCTGTTTTTTAATGCCCCTTTTAACACCCTCACCCCCTCCCACTCTTTATCTCAAGTCTTTTTAGCATGAGGGTGGGGGTGCTGCTGTAAAGCTTGTAAAGCAGGGGGGTTCAGTGCGGCCACATCATGGGCTCTTTGCTAGATTAATTTGCGGGGGCACTGGGCTGCACTGCGCTGCTGCTTACTGTACGCAGTGAAAGTCACTCAGGGATTAACGGCAGCCAGAAAGGCAATGCCCACCCCCCTCCCCCATTGCTGCCTCTGCAGAAATACCCCCCTCCCGGCACATGCACCTTTGCCTCCCGCTTTATTTTATTTTTTATTTTCTCACTCCAAGGCTAACCTCCATCTCCTTTCCTGCCGCACTCAAAACCACTTCCTCTATCTATCATACCTCCTTTGCTCTCTTAGACCTCCTCCTTCCTTTCTCTCCATCAACCTCCTCTCTAGTTAATTACTGGAATGGATTTGCCGTCCTTGGAGGGGGTGGTGGCTGGAGAGGGCAGGCAGTGGGGAAATGCTGCACGGTTAAGCTCCGTCATGCTTCTCCCCTCTGAAGCGGAGGAATTTAAAAAAAAAAAAAAAGGGCACAGGCATTTGTGTTCTTGGCGGTGCTGCACGTCCTGACGCTCAGTATAATTCATAAAGTTGCATAGACTGTATTGTAGACGGATTGCTAAATAACCCTCTGCTACTGTACAAGCAGGCACGTCATTTCAAAGGTGTCGCAGGTTTCATTTGACCCACGACAAATGGTTGTTGTTCTGTAAAGGATTTGGCAGTAACTGTGGTTACCATGGGGAAAAGAAAGGGGGAAATCTGGATATGGGAAACACTGTTCAACTAGGAGTTAATGCCCAAAACGCTTCATAAACTGTGGCAATGGTACGCTCATAGACATATGTCCCTTTGCCTCATTTGCAGAAATTAGACTCAAGCACCCACAGTTCTGACAGAAGCGAGGAACCCATGCTCATATCGTAGGAAAATAAAGCTATCCACCAGTATAGAGGTTGACTCTTACAGGGGTTGCGTATGTGTTGTCGAGGCCCATTGAGGGTTGTAGACAGCAGCAGCCAGTTCAAGGCGCACCTTATGGGAACACAGGAGTGTCATCCCTGGAACATACGGTTGGTACGTGTATCGGATAGCATTCGCAAGACCAATGAAAATGACAAAGTTATAACATACAGGTGAAGCTTTTGCATGGTGCCTTTATGCCACAGTCTAGTTGTTGGTAAAGCAGTAGTCACAATTTCCCTTATGGATAGATACGGGCCGTCTGCTGGGGGAAAGTAGGCAAACTTGTTCAGGCAGAGAGTAAGGATTTATTGCAGTCAACAGGATTTAGGGGAATCAAAAAGAATATTAGAAGGGGGAGCCGGTTTAACTTGTGCTGGTTTGCGGCGCCTTCCGTCCGTGTAACCAGGGTTCGAATCCGGGCTGCTCCCTGTTCCCTTCTCTACTTCTGTGCCGGTCCCAAGGCCGGTTGCTTTGAGAAGGTTGCGTCAGGAAGGGCATCCGGCGTAAAACATTGCCAAGTTTACCATGCGACTTGTTCGTTGTGGCGACCCCTGATGGGAAAAGCCAAAAGTGAAAGAAGAAAAAGAATATTAGAAGAATATTAGAATCTGTACAATAGGCCTGCATCTCATCTGCTTCACCATCATTTACCCGTGAAACCTAGCTACATGCACCTCTCATTTGGGTGCAGTTGGTTTTTGGGTTGTGCAGGGCCATGGAGGGTCGTAAGAGGGTATCTTAAGAGGAGTGCAGGTGTGTCTTGCAGTTCCCCAGAGGCTCATATGGCCGCGTTAATGGACATCATGAAAATGGAACATATCATGGAATGTTTAATGCTTGTGGTAAGTGTATTGTAAAGTATTTGTAAGACTAATGGAAGTTGCCAGTGATGCAGTCGTACGGTGTCCTTACGCCACACACTTGTCATTATAAAGGTGCATGTACTGGCTCCTCACTGATCACGCACAAATGCTGCATGCATGGCGTGTCCAGGTGACACGCAAGTGCCTGTAGAACACCCCCGCAAACTAAGCACTCATTTTCTAATTTCCTAAATTGCAATGCGTTGATCACTTGAACAGCAATAAGAGGTCCCTTGCACAGTGTGCAGGGTTGGGGGGAGAGTTGAAAAAAAAATCTGTACAACACTCCTGCATCTCCCCTACTTCACCCTTAGGTGTTGTCTAAGTAATGTGTACGACCTGTCGCCCCGCAGCATGCCTGTAGTAAAAATTGTGCGTGAAAATTTTCTCCCTACGGGCTTACAGTGGTCTACAACTTTAAAATGTTGTGTGGGCCACCTGCATGTCTCATACAGCTTTGCCAGTTTTTTTGCCTGCAGACAGCCCGCATCCACTCATAGGGGCATTTGTGACTACAGCTTTACATATTTTATAAGTGTTTACCAGGACATGTTGCCAGCAGCATGCCCGCAGAGAAAAATTAGCATTAACATTTTCACGCTATGGCCTCACCAAGCAGTTTACGACTCCATGCCTCCTGCAGGTTTGCCTCTGGATCCCATCTACCTATAAGGGCAGATGTAAGTAAGGTACGTGTCCTCTGACTGTAGGACAGTCTGGAGAACCAAAGGGCAGAAAAATGCTAAATAATTTCACAGCTTCAGTGGTTTCATTCACATTGCACTCTTGAGAGAGGACCAAACATCCCAGAACAGCTGCTCATCTGATGCCATTATTCCAATCAAGCTCTGACCAGAAACAATCAAAAATGCATATCTTGACTCTATTGTAAAATAACTAAAAAAAAAAAAGGTTTTTTCCACAGACTTCAAGTGAAACCAATACAGGGAGAGACAAAAAGGCATGATTGGCAAGGGATGTTTGGAGATGGGTGTAGGGATATACCCAAAGTGCCCATGTGCAGGGATTGTGGGGCTCTTTGTTGGGAACTTATTGGTCCAGTTTGAGGATCAGTCATCGGAAACACTTTGGCTGCAGATGACAGCTGTTTGAGAAATGCCAAATGGGGCTGGCAGAGCGTAGATGTGCATTTTCTGCCTGTCTATTTTCCACACACACATATCTAAACTCCTAAATAGGAGCAAAAAAAAATGGGTATTGCAAACGCTGTATTCTTGAGCAAAGACACACACACATACACACACTCAGTTGCAGACGAGGAAGCATATGTCAGCACTTACTGGAAATACTAAGTAGAAATGACTTTTTTTTAAAAAAAACCAAGCTGTTAAATTTGATCATCCATCCAACTGACGGCAGAAAAAAAATCTCTTATTATATTTCTATGTCAAGATGGATGTGTAGAGATGTCCCAGCCATTTATCAACATGTAAAAACTCATTGGCTTTTAATTTAATCAAATTCACTTTGGCTTCTGGTTTTGTGTTTCTATGTTTTTAATGAGGACGTTTGAGGTCTTGATGTTTTTCAGAGTAAGGAAACATTTCTGATGCTGGAACTATTTTCCAGGAAATCTAAGCACTTTCACTTAAAATAGAACCAAAATGATCCAAACCGGACTAAAGATAAAAAGCTGCTCTGTGGTTCTCCATCTGACAGCACATTTCCAGGTTCTAAGCATTATTTTTCCTTTTTCACTTTAAATGAAGACCTTATGTAAGTTTGACACTGGGCTGTGTAATTAGCATGACTCATATTTGAATACAAAGGCCTTAAATTATTAAAACTTATCTTTTTGTTTCATATGGTTTCATCATCAAAGCCAGGCTGAAAAGACAAATATTATTTCATTGGTACAAAAGGGAAACAGGCAAACATGAATGATCTCCTCTTTTTTTCTGATTCTTACTTCCTAACCAGAATATGGTTTTATTAGATGCGGTTAGCCATAAATATAAATAAATATGAAAGAGCAAAATAATGTTATTATACAAAAAACATTTTACAACAGAGATTGTGCAATTTACTTGACATTCAAAATCAAGCAGATTATTAAAATTACATTTCCTTAAATAAGCACAATGAGGGTTTAAGGAGACAAAATGGATTTTTCCTACAGTAAAAAAGCTGCAGTCCCTCAAATGACCACTGGATGCTGGTTTTAGATGAGCGCAATATCTTCTTGGCTTCCTTAAAAAAAAAAAAATTATTTTATTTAAAATTAAATAAAAAATTAAGTAAATTTTTAACACTAAATACTGTATGCGTGTATATATATATGT